>CM024612.1:28849142-29449142 GCA_014182575.1 Eucalyptus decipiens | reverse complement strand
AAGTGTACTACTTACTAAGTTACTAGCTAGTTACTGATGAGTGAGATTGCATGACTGCCTTTGGAAATATGACATGTTCTAAATTAGTAAGTGCGACATCTATGTCCAGTGTACCCGTTGTTTAGAAGCGTCGCTCGAAAATTTTTTTAACTCGTGTAAGCCCTATATTGAAACGGCAAGATCAGAAATTGGTTATTTATAGAGCATAAGTACTCTTAAAATAGATGATTTCGTAATGCAGGTGCAAAGGGAAAAGATAAAAGGGGGTTCTCGAGATCATACATCATATTTAAAGCGATAATCAGTAAAAAAAATATGCGATTTACAAAAACAGTCTCTGCATTGAAAAACGTACTTTTTTCCTTATTATGCTGTTGCTTTACAAGCTTTTGACAAAATCCTATTGATTCTATAATGTGAACTTTATGTTAAGATCTGTGATTTTTACCAGAATAAATAACACGTGAGATCATGCTTGTGAATCTTCTTCATCAATACGCGTCCCAAACTTTTAATGCACTTTCTCTTGTCTTAAAAGAGTGCACCCTCTTTATAAGGACCCCCTTTTTCCCTCATGACTATATTATTCTGTCTGTCTACTGTCATTTAAATTAATAAAAGGAGCATCTTCATCTCGCAACATGCCTTTCTCACTATAAATTGTGTATTATTAGGTCACCATTGAATCGCAAAAAAGCAAATCTTGGATGTTCATTAGAAACTTTAAAAATACTTGTCAAGTACACCAATCTGTTTAGGAGATGGGATAAAATGCGCTTAAGTACAATATTTCTATAATGATGAATTGGTCCCGCGAGAGACCACAGAAATCCTCAAAGTTTATGTGACATATCGGGTAAAAACAACAATTGACTCGATTTCATAATGTCCGATTTAGTTTGCTCATGAAGTTATCATTTGGATGCGCAGCTCCCTCGCAAAGATCTAGAAAGCTATGTAGACGGATACTTCGTTCTTTTGGCAAATGAGGAACGCTTTCACAGGTAATAAACTCCAAGCCTGCGAAGTACCTTTGCTTCTCAAATTTCGTGTGAATGACATAAAGCAGACATTATTTTTCCACACACGATAGCGTAGAAAACCCAACTTTTGAGCGTCAACGCGCACGTGAAGCCAGTGTCTCGAAACACTAATCTTTTGATTAATCAAGATTTAACTCCATAAAACATCAAGATTTTCCCACTTTTCTTTTTCTTTTTCCCCTCTCTCCCTGTTGATCTCCTGAAATGAAGTGATATTTGTAAATTGACAGAGTTTTTTGTTTTATTTTCCGTGCTAGTAGATGCATGAATGATTGAAACATTTATTGATTAGCTCATGAGCTCGCCGGCGCCTATTGGCATTTTCCACCCATTTCGAGGGCCAAATGGGGGGTTTTTCTCCCTTCCGTTTCCTTTGTGTACTTGAAAGTGGAAAAGCCCTTAATGCATAGTATTGACCTTGTGCTTAAAGCTAATCATGCCTAGTCATCCAATTATGCATCGTGGCCTAGAAAGAGACATTCTCGAAAATTGAACCCCGTCGCAACATCTCGTCAACGATCCATGAGTGATCACTTTATGGTTGTACGGGTCGGGGAGGGCCATCTTGCTGCCAATAAAGTTTAGGCTATGAAGCTTAGGGCGGGATTATCATGCTATTCTTTTTAATATTCTTCTAAAGAGCTGGGCCGTCCCTTGTCTTTTTCTTTGACTTTGTGTGTAAACGCCACGACCCTTTGATTAGAAAAGGGCCGTGAAAAGAAAAAGGATAGCAAAGCAAAAGAGAAGGCATCGCCCAATAGTCAAAGTTCAAAAGGGACGGTACAGATGCCTTTTTTATGTGAAATATGAACATGGATTCCTTACATAATAGTCTCACAACGTGTATAAAAATTGCGCAGGAGACATAGCATTGTCACGCAACTGGAGAACCATCATCAAGATTTAAAAAGTAACATTATCATTGAAATCAAAGTTATTCATGTCATTCGGTCATGTCTCAATAAATTGACACAAATCGCTAAACACGTGATCTTTTTCCTGTTGTCTTTCAATTTAGTGCTCCCTTCAACCGTTGAAGCTTTATCAAGATATTCAACTACAAGTCTTGGTTAAAGTTACACCATCCACACTTGGTTCAAGAGATTAACCCCGTGTGAGGGTCGAGCTTGACATTAGGTTTTTTGAAGTGCACAGTCTCGATCGACTTGGGAACCTTTAAGGAGTCTAATGCCATCAGTTTCAAAACTTTTTTGAAAATTCTTTCTATCTTTTAAAAAGAACATTGACAATTTTTAACTCAAATCATTGGTACGGTAACGGTTCAATATGTACTAATTCAATGTGCAAGAAGAGTGACATAAATCAAACATGGTTCATTTCTAACCACAAAATTAGAAAGATTATTGCCAATCCTACGCCGATCTTATCACAGAAAACCCGTGCTCCATTGGGTGCATCATGGTACTTCGACCATTTTCCAAGTTAAGCTCAACGCACTGTTAGAGATTGTGCGATCCCCTGCCCAATAAGACTGAAAACAGCCCTACCATTGGATCTTTCATCTTGGAGATTGTGCAAATCTTTATCAGTTGTGAGTTTGGGCCGAGAGGACACATAGACATGGGCCATGACTCGTCCCACAATTAAGGGCTCTTGGGGCATGAACCAAAATGGATCAGACAAATTGAATCATCCTGACAAGCTCTTGCGGCCGAGGAGTTTCACAATTCTTTTTTTGAAGCTTCTACCCTTTTCAATAATTTAACAAAGAATTTGTGCCACCAATTCATCTGTTGCGGAGCACGCAACAGAAGTTCAATGCTTTCATCTGGAAAGATCGCCTCAAAGGAGCCTAAATTTGTGCCCATCCACATGTCAAGTGGAACATACTTTCATTCAAAAGCTTAAACTAATAATTTATAGACCAACTATGATATATTAATTTCTCCACATCACACTAATTTTTTGATTTGGAATTTTTCCAACACACGTGAAGATAATTTAAAATCTCCACTTTGTTGCGAGAGCTAATCGTACAACAATGCTCTTTTTCTTGACTAAACCAAACCATGAGGATGCCATCAAGACTGCATTGTTATACCAAAATGCACATCATTACTCTAGAATTCTTTCATCATATCGAATCATTAAGGCTGCCCAGACCAAACACTAATGCACATTGAGAGTTACACCAATCAATCATCGGCTCTGATATCATTTGTTGGAAGCGTGCAACAAAAACTCAATACTTTCACCTAGGGAGATCACTAAGAAAAAACTCAAGTCTAAGTCCATCAATATATTCAATTGGACTCACTGTCATTTAAAAGCTTCAGTTAATGTGTTATGGGTCAACTAGGATATATATAACCGCTCACTATCATGCCAATTTTTTTATGTATGATTTTTTTTTTGACGGAATTCAAAAGTATATCTTAACGTATCTCAACAATAAAATAATTTCTTTTTTTTTTCTGTGCTAACACATAGGATCAAACTTGTGACCAGCCCTATCTCATGCCATCGGGCAAAATGGCCCAGGATCAAGAAATCACAATATCGCTTGTATATATGGTGTTTTGCCACTAGAGCATGTCAATGTCATCACATGTCTTTGAATTTTTCTATCACTCCAACCGTCTATTCATAGACATGTCATTGATAATTTATCGATTATTTTGAGGGAGTAGAAATTATGAATATATTAGGTAAGGCAAATCATATTATTACGGATAGAGTTAGTGCACCAAAAATTTATGACATCAATGATGACATGTAACACGTGATGGTTATTTTGAGATCACAAAGGTTCATATTCTAACATTAGTGTCATTTCTATAAGAACTATCCGAGGGATAATTGTATTCGACTCTATATCCAACTCAGGTCGGCTCTAGAAGTTATATATTGTTCGCCTCTAGTTGATCAAATTCGTCCTTGCGATCTTACAAAATTATGGTAAGAATTCTGCGCACGAACTCATTTCACCTGTCGTTGGACCAATTCGAAGGACTCACGCTCATCTCATCAATGAATCAGCGGTATTGCCAGGAGACGAGAATACGAAGGAGCAGTAAACCGGGACTTGTATGTGCGTGAGAGGCTGCAACTTCTCAACTCCAGCTGATTTGATGGGTGAGACGAAATCGATATAACTTTGGTCTGTCCGAATCTAGAAAGACGCTGCAAAATGCCAACCACATCACGTGTCTCCCCACTAATTTTTTTATATTTTTCGTACTCGGCACAGCTAATGGGTGCAGGATTGCTTCTTTCACCGAAAACAGCTCGAACATTATGCGTGCCGACACGGACGACGACGTTAACGTCGCCCTTTCTTCCTTTGCCATCTTCTGCAGGTCACCCAACAACAATTTCCGAACAGTCTTTTGCGCAAGAGATCTTTCTAATTGTAAATCTGCGCTCACCTCAAGTCAATGTGAGCGGTGCACCTAATAAGTACACGAGAGTTCTTAGTGCTACCCGAGCTATGTCTTCCCTTAGAAGACGTGACATATGCTTATTTCTTCGGGATTTTTATTTTATTTTTTTTGCTAATTGGTGTGGACTGCATCAAATTGCAAGACACTTTTATTTATGGTGGACATTTGTTTGGTTTGAAGCAATGGAGGTACCCTGGATTAGGCACCGTAATGAACCGTCATCATCGTCATGGACCCATTCAAGCAAAAGCTTTGTCGGTCATAACGAGAGGCGCAATTATTACATGGGGGGTGGGACAACTCGATCCGTCCATCTCAGGTGGGAAGCGACCGTTTCCTCATGCATTAATTGGCGATTCGGATGCCGATGTTTAACGAGTGGAAAAGTGGAAAGACGTTACGATCAATCTCCCAAAGATCTAATCATATGATCAATCTGGACCCTAATGAAAATGGACGATCAATACCCGAGATGGACCCATCATTCTAAAAGAGTCGGAAAAGTGTTGATTTTCGTGCTCAGACAGTGGTTATCTGCAGTAAATTCGACCACCGAAAATCGACATACGGAGGACATGTGGGATCGACATGTTCTAACAACGTCGCTCCCGAAAGGCTTGCCCAAATCTGATTGAAAGCTTGGCAATGAAACAAACGAGGGGCGCTCGTCCGTGCGCCGAATTTAGCGGCGTCGGAGTTATATCTCTGCACGACGTCATGTCTTGTAAGCATTACGACCGAGAGAATTTGGGTTGTCGGTGTTACCGTTGTGACTACTATATTCGTGCATGCTTCGCATGGGATTTTTCACATAATATTTTTCGCGAATTTGTGTTCACAGAAATTGTTTCTCTGCTCTTGCACATTCAACATATATGAAAACAGTGACAATAATATTGGAAAAGAAACGATGTCGCTCCAAAATATTATATACAACTTGAAAATTGATCGAATATAGTTGTGTCATTAGCCATATGTATTTGCAATCTGCGCTTATCAATCATCTCATACACTATATTTTACAAAGTGAATTTATCCGAACCTAATTCTATATAATTTAAGTCGATCATTGGGTCATTTCATTTTTAGTATTGTTATCAAAGTAGTATTGTTATCTAAGTAATATTGATCTGATATTGTCATTTACTGGATGTAATATTAGATGGCAGCGAAGTTATTTTACTCTCTACGGTGTACTATATTGCCACAACAAACTCAAATTTTCCTCTCATACTGCTTCATAGAGATATGAGTAGAAATTTTTTATAAATATATCACATCATGGATCATACATGTAAAGTCTATTTCTTATGTGAATTATAAATATAATTGTTTTCTCATTGCTGGAGAGGTAATTTTATTACTCGTCGCTGTACATATTACAAAAGAGATGTAATAACTATAATTATATTAAGATTTTAGAAATATATTCTTTTAGCTTTTTGAAAAATATTTTCTCATCCTCTTGGTCAATTTCACTACACATTGTTAATGGAAAAATTATCCAAAAAGTTGTAAACTTATTACAATTTTATATGTTCAGTTCTAAACATTTTAATTATGTCTATTAAGTTCTAAACATGTTTACGTTATGTCAATTGAGTCCATCCAACCAATTATGTTTGAAAACGCTTATGTGAATACTGGTCATCCTATGTGGCACAACTAGTGTTGATGTGGACAATTTTAATAATAATTCAATTTTTTTCCTTTTTTATTTTTTTTTCCTATTTTACTTTTTTTCCTTTCTATTCTTTTCTTTTTTTCCCCTTTTCCCTTTATCCCTCCACTGGCCTCAAGCAAGGACTGCCCTCACTGCCTCAAGTGAGGGAAGCTACACCTGGCCTAGCGAGGGCCACCCTCGCCTAATCAGGTGAAGGGCCACCTTTGTCTAAGTTTGACAACCTTCATTGGCCATTGACAAGGCCCGACAATGGCTGACAAAGGGAAAAAGGGAAAATTGAAAAAAAAAATAAAATAAGTAAAGAAGGAAAATAGAAGAAAAGAAAAAATTATAAAAAATTGAAAAAAAATTATAAGAAATTGTCTACATCAACTCCACCCACATCACATCAACGATTTTCATCCAAAATTAGTGGATGGGCTCAATTATCGAAACTTCAAAGCTAAGTTTAAGATTGTATTAGCAAAAGTATAATAGATTTAGGATTTATTGGACAAATTTTCTGAGATGACTGTTTCACACATTTCTTGAAAGGTACCACTTAAATTTCCATTCGGAAAGCTCTTCAATTGTTGACAGATACACCACCTGATGTTTGGCGGGACTCAGGAGCAATGAATAGATTGAAAAGGAAATCAAAATCCCCCGAAAATGGTAAGACAAAACATATGTGGTTTGGTCATTCGTAATCCGAAAGCAAAAAGGTCAGGAAAATTACAATTATGTACGAAAGAGAACCCCACTATATAGAAAGTCGATTCGCAAGGATGACTGCGATTATTTTCCATTTCTTTTAACATACACAACGGCAATACAAACAAGCTCCACAAAAAGAAAACAAAGGAAAAGGAGATGCCTCCTTAAACCAGGCCAAGCATGATGATGTTCTATCATACTTTATCTTGCAATATAACAACAATGGACGAATGGTCATCTAACATCCTACGCGCCCATATATATATTTTTATACTTGGCAATGGCATAATATACGCGCGTATATATATATGCTCCATTAGAAGCTTGACCCGTTGAAAGGAAGGAAAAAAAAGACTTGATGATGATGATGGTGAAGGCCTTCGGATCTCTTAGGGATAACTTTTATCGATCCATGTATTGCAAATTGCTCTTTCCTCGATCGACTTGAACTTATTAAATGGTGCGTCCATTTGCTCGGCTAACCCCTCGATCTCCTCCAGATCTCCTCCAGCTCCCTCGCGAACTCCTTCTGCCTCCCGACGACTATCGTGATGTGATCCTCCCGCTCCATCACCTTCACGTTGGCTCGGCGCAGCCGCCTCTTCACGTTGTGAGTGCATTCCACAGGGATTACCTCGTCATCCTTGCCATGAAAGACGTTGATCTCACACTTCAGGCGGTCTCGGACTGTGTCAAGGTAGTTGTCGAGCTTGCCAGCCGTGCCGCAAATGATGTTGTGGAGGGTGTGCCACGCAGCATTGTGGGTGTGGCAGCAGAAGCCTTCGACCAAATACGTCCTAAGTCTGAAAGAGACATCTCATTAATCCAAGGATCATGTACAGTTAGGAGTGTGTGTTCAGAACATATATGTATGTATGTATGTATGTATGTATGTATGTATATAAACAAGTTAGATGGATATTAGCACAAAGATATGTGTCTATATCGTCCTTTATATTTATTTTTCAAGATGTGATGGCTGCTGTAGATTGACCTAGAGTATGGACACTTTAGTGTCTTCCTAATTAATATTCAACTACTTTTCTCGCTTTCTTGGACTTTTCCTGGGCCCATTTTGACGCACCAAAATCAATCCCTATTTCCTGATTTACGCCAATAATTAGGAAATTCAGGAGGAAATAATCCACCGTGGTTTCATGCTAAGTAATTGCACTCAACTTGAATCTAATCTAAAATCTTTTATTTGCATAAAGCACCAACTCCAAATTGTCTTATCGACTATCCTAACATTCTTCTAAACTAACTTCCACATATTTAATATGTTACTTTCCACCTCGATCGTACTTATTCAATCTTAAAAACAATACCGACCAAAAAAAAATCTTAAAAACAAGAGTTTCCCCAAAATAAACACCGTAGCTATTGCAAGTACCGAACCATCAAAATAGACAGCATCATGAATTGCTTTGCTGAACTTCTTCGGACTTTGTAATTAAGATACCAAAAGCGTCATCTTTCACGGCTCAATTAATGCTATAGCAAGATAATAAGGAATTTTTACGCGGCACCGATAATTTAATCTTGTTCATTCAGTTACCACTAGTTGCATGGCGTATGTGTCGGAGGAGAGAAAGAGATAACTAGAGACATAGATCAAATGATCCAAGATCGAACATGCACCTACAGAAGCAACGATAATAATAGTACCAAAAATAGCACAAAAAGTAATCGAAAAAGACCCTACTTCGGAAGCATAGATCTTTGGCTCCTAACAACGAAACACCAAAAAGAGATAATTGCGAGCAAAAAGCAAGCCTAGAAAATCTATGTATTTGGACCAATTAGCACCATTGAATCGATCCTAGAAATAATTGCGAGCAAAAGCAAGCCTCGCTTTCTTTTTGTGATGTCCCGATCGCCAGTTGCCACGACCCTAACCAATTTGTCGACGACATAAATGGGTGGATGCCCCGACCACCAACTTTTGACGGCGATCCACCACTTTCATTAGGGCTTACGGCTATTCTGCTCTCCATTTTTGGGCCCCGCATTGAGGGAAAACGGGGCCCGCTAACTACTCTGACTGGACGACCGAGTCAAGTTCCCCGGGCCAAAGTACAATATTCTTACATGGACCAACCAAGTTGGTTCACGTGGATCGAGACACCTCCAGAAGCTAAAGCAGTTGTGGTGCCACTTGGTCCAAATACATAAATTTTTTAGGGGAAAACCTCATCCTAATATTTAAAATTTTGTTATACTTTATCTCACGCTTATATTGAGATTTGGTCTTTATCATAACTGTAACATGAAAAGAATTGAAACCAGACGTTTTACTCCAATACCATGTTGGCGCATATTGGAAGGCATTGTATTTTTCATTAGATTTTAACTTGGGTGATATTTTGGACACCTTAATAATAATTATTTCATTGCTAGTTTCATTTACTGAAAAATTTGTTAGTTAAATGGCTCCGAACATTCTCAACCCTCCACAAAAAAAGAAGAAATTAACTCCTAAAAAAATATCTAGGGTAGGCAAGACTTTTATGCGTCAACCAAGCATCAACCACATGCACATCTATCTAAACCTATCTATCTATAATATAAGGGCAAAGCATAGTCTAACCCACATTGAATCGGGTGGTTCAGTGACTTGACTTGGAAGAATAAGGAAAGTCCCTGGCAGTGAACCGAACCAGGAAAAAAAGTAATTGCCTCAATCTTTCCAAAAGGTCGATAGGAAAATAAAACGAAGCCCCTTTGTTTATTTCCTTAAAGGCAAAGAAAATGGAGAAAGGTTGAGATTGGAACATTAAATGTATTAAGACCCTTGTTTGCTTCTTTTTTCCTATGACGAGGGAAAGATAAAAGAGACGGAGAGGTTGAGCGAGCTGATTGAAAATAGGAAGTTGGTAGCGCAAGAGGCTTACCTGTTTCTGGTGACTAGCTTGATGAGAAACTCCCACACCCGGTGGTTCTTGCATATGAGCAGGCAAATCGTACGGCTGACGTGCTCATACCAGCAAGCCATCGATGCCCCGAAGGCGATCAATGGCCACACGCGCCTCGGAGCAACCCTCCTCATCACGTATTGCGTCGCTTCTTCTCCCTCCGGCACCGGAAAATAGGGCTGTGTCACATAGCAACGGGTTTATATTTACACGTGATAATTTGTTGTATCGTTACATGAGTTTAAGATGATACGAAGGCAACACCAAGTCAAAAGATCAAGTTTTTGAGACATTTCTATATAAAGTATAGATCGGGCGCATGCACTCTTGAGCCATCTCTATATTTAATGAGATAACTTTCTTTAACTTTTACATGAGATCCATAAGATCTAATAGTCCAAATAACCTCAGGATGTATGCACTAGGCCTTTCTAATAATTTCCTAGGTTTTGTTAATTCTTAATAAGTGGAGTACCCTCTTGCAATCAATGATTTTTATCAGATAGCATCTTAAATTCATTTGGTCAAATCCTTTAAATAACCCACACTACCTCTGGTCAACATTTATTGATACCATCGATATGTCGCTATCCATATTCACACCTAAAATATATACCTCAATTTGTAACATTTACATACATATCGTATGTTTCTTATCACACCCCTTGCAATCTCCTAGTCATAAATCGATGCGCGAGTTCAATTAACATGAATGCACGGCATTTAAAACACAAAATCTAGAGAAACCAGCCAGATCAAAACGTGGAGACAAGGTGGTCTCTCATGAGTCGTGAATATATAGGAAAATAGGTCAAATGCAGACAGATCAATATGATGGTTTTGAATGCCAACTACTTACCGGTGCGAGTAGAGTTAAGGACTTGATCGACTTAGGGCGCCGAACCGCGAGCGCGAGGGCCAAAATGCAACCTAAGGAGTGAGCCACAATGTGGAACGACTTGACCTTGTACGGCTCCAATACCGACTTCTCTATCATGTCCACGTGCTCCTTGAGCGTGTACAGCGACTCGGCCGGCTTCGGGCTCCTCCCGAAGCCCAGGAGGTCGATCGCGAAGAACCGGTACATCGAGCTTGCCTCCTCCGAGAAGTTCGGGAACAGCGTCTCCGTCCAGAATGCCGACGAGGAAATGAAGCCGTGGATGAACACGACATCCTCATTTGTCTTGCCCCCTGAAAAAAGAAAAGAGAGAGCGATAAGCCTCCGTCACATATCCTACGAAAGATCAGTAACACAAAGTCGTCCCTATAGAGAAAAAGAAATTAATGCTCGTATTTTCTTCTTTTTGGCCAAGATTATTTGCATAAGTTTCCCATGATCGGATATCTCATCAAGTTGTTCATACGTCACCAATGCATGTCAGATCGCGGCTAAAGGGAAAAAAAAACTTGCCTGTACCGCCGGCGGATTTGACGTAGAGGGTCTTGCTACCGGAAGACGACCAGGAATTGCATAGTTGGCAATCGCAGTCCGACCACCTGGGAATCGGCTGCGACTTCTGCCCGGCCATCCTTCCATGAAGCATCTCGACGACGGTCGAATTCACCACAAAGCTGGACCGTGCCCCAGGACTGCTGCCGGTCTTCTTTTATGATTATGACCGGCGTGGTTCCTGCCGTTGTTGCTGTTAAGCCTCTTGACTGCAGAGTTCGAGGCCTCGGACACCCGCGAGGCCCGCACGTAGAGCGTGTCGGAGACGTCCTCCATCTGGACCTTGCTCGAGCTCGTCATGCGGACGATCTTGGACTCGCCTTGCGCGGAGAGCAGGATGTCGCCGCCGTTGGTGGGGATGGCCTCCCTCGGCGACGAGCAGTAGCACGGCTTCCACTCCGACTCGATGAAGAAGTCCGCCACCCGGTAGGCGAAGCACAGGACCACATCAAGGACATCGAGAAGGGAGAACACCACGAAGCTCACGACGTCGATGATGGCCGTTCCAATGCGTGCCAGGGTGGGCATGGCTTTGGCGATGGGATCCATACTGTTTTTACAAGAGAGAAGCACTAAGAGAGTACTGTCGGCTTTTGTATGTGTGTGTCTGTGTCCCTACGAAGATGATGGCAATGGTGAGGTATGATCATTCATGGCGGGTATGTGCGGTGGCCTTTGCTCTCTCTCTCTCTCTCTCCCTCTCTCTCTTTCTTTCTCTCTGGTTGTGTCTTCGTGGGCGATCTTGATCCTCTCTTAATAATGCGCGATGCGAGGGGGTGAAAACGACGGGAGAATTGGGGTGTGGTTTGTCGTTTGGCTGGCTTTTGGGTTCGGGAGATGAAATGGCGACCTTGTTGGGAACGACTCCCCATAAATCATGCGAGTAGTTGGGCTGAGACGGGAGGGTCGTCTTTTTCTTTCGAAATTATGTCAATCCTTTATTCATTCTGGCACTCCCAATACTAAGTCTGTGGGAAAAGAATTATTAATTAGACTTGTTGTGTTATAGATAATCTTGATGAGACGATACATCATCAAATATCACGGCTTTTACTTGTTTTGAAGGAAAAAGCACCAAAAATCCTAAACCATGCCTGTAACATATTTATTCTAAACTTTTTTTTTTGTGGCACAAAAAATTAGAAACTTATACCCATATAATACATTAACCCTTTACCAAATTTCCGTCAATGATCACTATTAACATTCTGCCACATGAACGCCTGAAAATCATATGATGAAACCATGAAGGAGGGCAAATATATCAAGAAAAAGTTTATGTTACAATGGACATAATTTATGATTTTTTATGTCACGGAAAATATTCAAGATAAATGTGTCACGATAATTATAGTTTCGGGCTTTTGGTAAGTTTTTGTCTTTTCTTGAAAATGTGATCAAATTGATGTAAAAGAATAACCTAAAGACTAAACACCAATCGGAGATATTCTGATCGAAAAAAAGGTCAATTACCATTGAACCCTACTTAAAGTTGATCTAGCAACGGCACATTTTTCTTTGTACAACGAACATCTTCTTTTGCCGCAAACTAGAATCATAACTCCGTCGAGGATATCTGCCAATATGAATCGTCTTTTCTCTTCTGTTGGGCGATAGGGAGAGAGAGAGACTTAAGATGCACACAACAGTAGCAAAGCGTCCTTAATTGTTAATTGAGACATGGCCCGTGCGGGACGAAGGCAAAAAGTAGGTGGTGGTTGAGCACCCCGGCGAAGAAAAAAACGTTACTCAAAGACTCCCTAAGCGGAAACGCTCTGGCCACATTCCCACACGAGCTTTCTTCTCCATCAAGACTCTCCGCTTCTTCATCAGCTCAAGAAATCGATACTTCCCTTTTCTCGCGTATCACTTTCTTGCTCCTTTTGTGAATTCTTAAAACTGGGTCACCCCCTCGTTTTCTCACCCAATTCGCGGCGATCGTTTCGACGATATTACGGCAAGGAAAAAAAAAATTCAGATGTCTAAACTCATAAATGTCGAGTTGCACTTTGTCAAACCATATTGGTGCAAACCCTTATTTATTGCTCGCTCTCTTGGAGCACATGCACATGGCTCTCTCTCTCTCTCTCTCTCTCTCTCTCTCTCTCTCTCTCTCTCTCTCTCTCACATCAACTATAAGATATTAAATAATTGGCTTTTGACATTCTCTCTCTCTCTTCAACTATAAGATATTAAATAATTGGCTTTTAACATTGTATAGAATTTTCAATTTTTGTATTCATACGCAATGAGGAACAAGAGAAAAATAGTACTTGGTAATGAATTTCTTAAATCATGGCAACAAATAACGTGGAGGAAATGAAATTTTAATTTAATGGAAGGTAAAATAATGAAGAAGATGATTTATGTAAAATAATTTGAAGAAAAAAGTCATCTTGATATTTTTAATAAGGGTGAAGTTAGACCCATCTTCCGAACCCACCAAGATTCTCTAAACTTAAAACAGTCCAGGAAGTCCATTGTTCTCTCGTAGAGGGTGAAAAGAGAGCCACAAAGGTAGGTTGGATTTGGGTATACCGTGAATCTCTTTAACGCCCATATTTTTTTGGGGTTTCGTCATTTATAACCCTTTATCATACATAACTAATCCATATAATGACTCAGCCCATCAAATATGGGTTAACAAATATGTCCTGAACCTATTTTGATAGGTTGAAAAAATTACCTTCATCCAAAACATATGCTCTTTATATAAGTGATTAAACTTCACATTTCAATATTACATATCTATTTGCCCATGCTGTGTTTACCATAAAAAGTCACAAGATAAGAGATTTGGAAGAGATAAGTAATCGCAAAAGGTACATGCTTCTAGAGATTCTGCCAACGATAGATTATACTTGTTAACCGTTCTTAATGAATGTGTAAGCATTGTCATCGGAGAACAGAACACTTCACTTGCTATAAGAAGCAAGTTCATCAATTGCCGTCTTAACAGATCTGCTCCGATAGCGATGGGAGAAACGAAACAACCGTCCGCCAAGTAAAAAGGTGGTAATTAAGGCCACTAGCCAACCCTGCACCATCTTAAATTAATAGAAGCAATAGTCATGCAAGAGATCGCTCTCATTCCGACCTAAATGCTTGACTTGGTAGAAAATCATCCAGACAATGATCATGTTGTGCAGGCCAATCCAGCCGCGCCAGATGTCAAAATGTCATGAAAGAGAATCCATAATCCCCATCACATTTATACCACAGCCACTTATGCCACGCATTGAATGAACTTTGCCTAACATATCATCGGATGGCAATGGGCCTAGATCCGGCATATAGCTTTGGCGGTACTTGTGGGAGGACGAGGTTGCGCGAACAACTATTGCCGGCTTATTTGAGCATATTAAATTTGACCATTTACTATGAAACAATTCAAATCGCCTTAGGTTTTCTAAACAATATAAACCGAATTTGTCGCTTACATCAATTCATGAATAGGGGTTGTACAATTGAAGCTCTCTCGTAGAGACCCAGGAGGAAAGGAAAGCATGGACCCCGTGAAATAGCAAGTACATTGGCTCATATGACAATGACGGAGAGTGAATGTGTCCATCCACACTCTTTCTAATTCGATATATTCGTGGCCCCTATCGTTCTCTCAAAATAGGGCTCTAAATGATTCACAAAATCGTATTGAGTTAAAAACTAAAGCCATGTCTCAAGTGAAAGAAAAACTCTGAATTCATCATTTGGCAAAGAAAATGACTCATCATTAATATTTCATGCATTTGATGTACAAAAGTCTCTTTTAGTATTACTTATTGGGCAATTGCGCTGTCACTTCTTGATATAGTTCATCTTGGTTGTGCTTTGTCTCTTTGAGTCCCCTACAACTTAATTGACTGACTCACTTCCTCAAAACAAATGAAGAACTCTTCCCTACGTTTAGTTCAATTCACTCCTAACCAAAAAGAAGAAAGACAAAACCAAAACGTAATTGAAAATGAGAGTTCAAAGTTTGAACTTATAACAATGCGAGAACTGCTCGACCCATGTGGTGTTTGAAATTTGAACGAGCCCAAGCTCTCTGGAATCCAAATTGACACACGTCACAGAGAAGCAAGTTCAGTCCCCTCACCTGCCGCAGCCTCATGCACACCATGCTATTCTCAGTCGTTGTTTCGTGTTTGTGACACATATAACAATCAAAGCTAGGTCATTCACGCACCCACCAAATCAAAACCATTCGCAATACCACTTCAAATTTTTTGTTTTCCAAAATGGTGTTCGAAAAGTTGGTAATGATACTGCCACGGGAGATTTGTCCAAAAAGTCCTAAACCTATTGCAGTTTTGCCAATTCAGTCATAAACCTTTTAATTGTGCCAATTGAGTCCTAAACATTTTCACTTCTTGCCAATTAAGTCCATCCGGCCAATTTTGGCCGGAAAATGCTGATGTGGCTGCCGGCATTGCCACGTAGGACTACCGATGGCGCTAATGTGGATAATTTTAATAATATTGAAAATTTTAAATTTTTTTTTTAAAATTTTTTGAATTTTTTTATTTTCTGTTTTTCATTTTTTATTAATTTTTATTTTTGGCCTTTTCGGTGGCCGGCCACCGGCACGGACGACGGCCGGCCACCGGCCACTGCCGGCCGGGCTAGCCTCGCCCACCATAGGCGAGGCCCGGCCGGCGATGGCGACGCCGGCGAGGCCGCCCGGCCCCGGTGAGGGCCGGCCTCGCCAAATCCGGGCGAGGGGAGCCCTCGCGGGGCTCCCCCGCCCGGGCGAGCGTCGGCCTCGCCCGGCGTCGCCCGCCACAAGCGAGGCCCCGCTGGGAGACGGCGACGCCGGGCGAGGCCGCCCGGCCGCCGGGCGAGGGCGGCCTCGCGCCGGCGTCGCCGAGCGGGCCTCGCCGGCGGCGAGGCCACCGTCACCGGCCGTCGTCTGTGGCCGGTGGCCGGCCACCGGAAAAGGCCAAAAGAAAAAAATTTAAAAAAATCAGAAAATAAAAAAATTCAAAAAAATTCAAAAAATTCAAAAAAATTCAAAAAAATTAAAAAAAATTAAAATATTATTAAAAATTGTCCACGTCAAGCACCGACAGTCCTACGTGGCACCGCCGGCGGCCATGTCAGCATTTTCCGGTCAAAATTGGCCGGATGGACTTAATTGGCAAGAAGTGAAAAGGTTTAGGACTCAATTGGCACAATTAAAAGGTTTAGGACTGAATTGGTAAAACTGTAATAGGTTTAAAAGTTGGTAATGATACTGCCACTGATGCTCCCTGTTGTCTCCTTGAATTTTGAACTTTGTTCCTACTTCACTTCGTTTGTGTTCGGGGACTCGTTCGTGGATTCTGGAAATAACGACTATCTCTTGACGCTTTCCAGGGCTGATTCGCCTCCTTCATTGACTTTAAACCATCCGGTGGTCAACCCACGGGAAGGTTCACCAATGGCCGAACCATTGCAGACATAGTCGGTACATTCTTGCCCCCAATTACTTATATGCGTAAATCTTTCTTGTAATTGGAAGTATGCCATGAGGTATTTCAGGAGGACCAATAGACACTCTGTTGAGTTTTACCAAACCCTAAAGCGGTAAACTTTCTATGTTTATCATCAAAATTTTCCTGTGATGGAAACTTGTTATTGACTAATTCAAAGGCAAAGGCTCGAGCTCAATAAACATGGTTCAATGCCTATCATGCCAACCGACTACATGGGTTACGCACATGGTTTCTACTAAATGTCCTCAGTTGATTCAAAATTAGGTCAAGCTCTTGGGGAAGAGTCATTTCCTCCACCATTCTTGGCCCCATATAGTCAAGAACATGCCACGAGTTGGGGCCTAAACTATGCTTCTGGAGCAGCAGGAATTTTGGATGAAGCAGGATCCTTATTTATAAGTACCATTTGTAGTCTTTTTTACCAGAGAAACCTAGCCCTTGCCTCGATATTTCCCATCCGAAAAAGAACATAGTCCTTCATGCTAGAGAAAAAGTTCAATTGATTTCCTGATACTCCACTTGTACATTGAAATCCAAATGAGATTTCCCGGTATAATGCATTGTGTTATCGCATGATTTGTCTAAACTTGAACATACTTGATCGCTCTAAGTTGTATCTTCATAATGATGTTTCTCTTTTAGACGATCTGATTTCACTTTGGATATTTTGTTTGTTTTTCCTTACCAGTTTTATGTAGTACTACAATGTTACAAATGTTTTCATAAAAAATGGATTCACTAAAAGAGGTGGAATGATGTTGCTACACATTCAGCCAAATCAAATAACAAAAAGCACGCAGTCTGCTTGACTCCACATCCATTCAACATTCACAACATCATAGTCATAGCTCGGGTACGAAATACTTTATTATTACATGCACACATGTACTAAATTGAACCTAAACCATTGAAAGTGGCGGGTCCTTCGTATAAAGTTTTAGTATCCCAGCCAAAACTGTTCAGTTTCCCAATTTCCAATAACCTCGTACGCATCTTCGTTGGCACAGATAGAGAGAGTTCCATTGAGGAAGCAGGTGGACTACTTCGAGCAGACGAGGAACTACATGGGCGGTGTAATAAGAGAGAGAGAGACAAATGACTTCCTGGAGAGGGCAGTCTTTTCGCTCACAGTTAGGTCTAATGACATCATAAACTACATCCTACCGTCCGTACCATATCTCTCTGCCCAGAAGCTGCCTCCCGCAATGTACCAAAGTTTCGTGATCTCCAATTTGACATTGCAGCCCAAGGTAGCATTCTTGGTCACATGTGCTCACATCAAGCTAGTGCATTCTTTCGCAATGTCATTGTAATGAAGATGTATTTCCGTTTCTATGTACTCAGGGGTTGCGTGAGATGGGGCCTAGAAGATTTGTCGTGGTCAGGATTGGGCCGTTGGGGTGCATACCCTTCATCCGTGCCCTCAATCTATTTCTTCCCAGCGGAAGCTGTGTCGTACAAGTGAATCATTTTGTTCAGGGCTACAACAAGAAGCTGAAGGAGCTGCTCGATGAGCTGAATCGAGAGGGAAGTCGTGACGCCATGTTCATTTATGTGAACTCATACAAAATATTCATGGAAATCAAGCTAAACTATCGGCAACATGGTATTCAACCACCGAATTTTTGTACCTTTGTTTAGCTATGCACCGTGTTGTTGAGGCATTGTTTTGTTTCCCCTTCACACCGCAATGTTTCCAGCGTTCAAGAATGCCGATGCCCCGTGTTGCAGGGGATTCTTTCCGCCATTCGATTGTCACAACGCAACCTCCGTGATGTGCAACGATGGATCCATGTACGTGTACTGGGATGCTTGTCACAACACAGAAGCCGCCAATATAGTTGTTGCTCGGGAATTGCTGGGCGAATATCAAACCAGAAGCTACCGCATCTGTAATAAATGAGCCTTGAAAGAAAAAATAGGATTTGAAAAGTCGACAAAAGAAGCTAAAGGAGAACAGTGGAAGCTTCGGTTGTTTTTAAAGAGAAGAGAGAGGGAGGGCTTGGGCAGAAATGAAATAGGGGAAATAAAGAAACAGGGGAGAGGAGAGAAAGGAGAGAAAGGAAAAAGTGAAAAAGAGAAAAAATTTGCCGTGTTACGATCCAAACACTTCATCAAGCCGAGTCAACTTTGTTTTGCAATGCCGGCAAGTGATCAAAGCCTCCAATCATCTATGCGAACGAATTGTCACAATTAGGGTTCAAAATTCAGATTTCTTGGATATTTGTGCGGCGAAGTCCAATTTTTCTATCGTTGAGCTGCATATTTTTATAGAAATGGTATTTTAGAGTGTTGTGAAGCTATAGCATTTTACGGATCGTGATTTGAGTTTACGGTTTGTCCGGAACGGAATTTTCAAGTTGGGGTGCATTCTGGAATTGTAGCGAACAGTAATTTTGGGCCCGATTTTTAGCCGTTTTCGGAGATGTTTTGGGGAGGCTGAGTTGGGTTTGTTGTAATACATTAAGAGGGCTTTCTAAGGACTATAAGATGGCTCAAAATGGAATTTTATTGAGGAAATTATGGTTCGATGAAGTTTAGTGCGCAGATTGCACCTAGCGAACAACAATAGATTGCCGTTAGAGGCGGGCCTTTTGTGGCGTGTGAGTGTTGTTTTATTAACAAATAATCCTAGTCTAGTCTACTCATTCATTAGAATATCATTTTACTTGGTCTTTTAATATTATTTTCGGTTATTCATGAGGAATTCGAGTGCGCCGACTTGGGTTACCACTGTAATTGACTTTTTGCTTTTCCGGGTGAGTGACATTATTTCTTCTTTGTATTTTAAACTCATATTTTGAAAAACATAGTTGATTATATATTCTATAAGTTGATAAAAACACATTTTGTTGCATAAAACAGGATCGAGCTATTACTGCCATTTTTTGTTTGAAAGATAAAGTTATATTTTGAATTTGATTTGAATAGTTGTTTGAAAATGGTTTATGAAACTCTTTATGAAAATATCTTGAAACGTTATGAAGAACGTTTTGATATTTATATATCAAATGTTTGAATTGTGATATGACTTTCAATCTAATGTTGGATTATTGGATATTGATGGTTGATGTTCAATGTCTTTGTGAACCCGAGGAGTGTGTGGGTATGCGTATATTAGTCTAGGATATCCTTGTAAGCCGAGCCACTAACTAATAATAAATGTTTTGAAGATGACAAAATATTTGAGCATGAGTTGGTTAATGGAATAAACCATTTGTTAGGAAAATCATTTATGATGTTTTGAAGATAACAAAATAAATCAAATGCTACTAACGTATTTATTAGTTAAATAACAAATCATGTAAATGATGGAACGTGTAAAGGATATTGTCAAAGTCTATATTTAAAAGAACCAGAAAATAGACTCTATATTGAAGCTGAACTTATTCAGACTGTGTTTAGATCTTAAGGCTAAATATGTTTAAAAGCAGAATATGTTCAAACTTACGTCAAGATTGTAAAGTCTATTCCAAACAAAAGACACTCAAACTCTACTTCAAACAGAATATTCTTGGACTTTACATCCAAAACGAAACACAAGTCCGGAACATGATAAGGTCCAAAATTAGACACAAGTTCAAAATATAGCAGATTCAAAACGAAGCATGTTCAAAACGAGTCAACTTGATAGAATGTAACATAAGCCCCAAACATATAACGGCTAGTGATCTAATTTGGATTCTACATCAAGATAGATTTGATTGACTCAATCTAATTGATTGACAATTGGTTATTGAAAACAAGAACTTTCTATACAAAGAAACTCTACTTATGGAAATCAAGATTCTATTTGTATGGGCGATCAGAATCAATTTGGGATTCTACTTTTATCACTCAACGACTACCAAATCTTCTAGATACAAATTTGTCCAATGGGTAGATTGGAAGATAATTCTCTAGATACTATCCAATGGCTAGTTTGGAAGTGAATGAGTATTTAAGAAGATTAAGAACCGATGAGCAAATAGGAGACGGAGCGTAGAATTGATAATTACAAAGTTTGAGCGAACTTCGATCATACACTTGTCTTTTGTGAGCTTAAATGTTTGTGATCGTAAGAGAAATACCAAAAGAGTGACTTAGTGAGATAATGTTATCTACTACTAAGTGTTTGCACTCAAAATTGTAATCTCTTGTTGATCGCATAGTGGAATCCAGCCAAAAAGCTGTTAACGTTGGAGAATGGATGTAGGCTTGATTTAAGCCGAACTATTATAAATTTCATGTGCAACATTCTCTTTTCTTAACTCTTTATATTTAAGTATGTTGCATACTTACAAGTTATTTCATAAATCTGTTCCATCGCATAATAGATTCTGAACATCTACTAAAAATCTAGTGGCTCGTTTATCTGACTCTGATCTTTATTCAAACTTTGCTCGATATTTATTTTATTCCATATTTATTTATCAAGATTTCTTTTAAACACCTATTCACCCCCTTTAGGTATTCATACTAGCACTTTCACCATTGACATGTGATTTGAGTTTGATCGATGGAATTGACCATTAATGTGTGATTTAATGAGATTAATCAATGGAATAGACCATTAATACGTATTTTATGAGATTGACCGATGGACCAGACCATTGGTATCTTCGATATATGAGTTATGATTATATATTATGATAAAGTGAGTTATGTTGTGTTTTAAATGTGCATGGTGATTTTTCGATCCGCTTAGAAGAAATGTGTTACTCACTGAGCTGTGGTGGCTCACTTCTCTCATCTACTTGTTTTTCAAGTTCTTCGGCAAATCGCAAGTAGACATGAGCGTCCATTATGGGGGAGGACTTTTGTGGTGGGGACTTTTGGTATGACTTATATATATTTGATAAGTTTGTAAGTTAGTCTTTGGATGAGGTATATGTTTTGATTTGGTGGATTATAGAACTACTCTGATATTGTAACCGAATCCCTTTTCGTCATATATATATATATATATATATATATCAAATTGAATTTTATATTATGTTGATTCAAATTGAATTTTGGTTATGTTATGACTGTGTCCATTGCCGAAATGATGGCCTTGTCATGCTCTTGTGCTTATGAATCGGGGTGTGACAGCATCAACATTTGTCAGCTATACGACTATCATTTCCCCAACTAGTTTAAGAAGCTTAAGATGGAGTGCTGATGTTATATATGCGGCCATGCCAACATTGATGTAATCCAAAATGTAAATAATTCATGTGTCGAAGCATTTTCTTTGGAAGGAAAACTATGCACAGCTTCTGACAGAGAATGCTCTGATTTACTTCTTTTGAAAAATTTCTGTATTTCCATGGTTGAAGAACTCTAAATTGGGGAAATGCTAGCCTATTTGGCTGTAGCACTACATTTCACAAAACTCTGTACTAATATTTGGCACATATATTACTGTCATGCATCAAGAAAATGATATATTTATTCTCATTGTATAATCATTACATTAGTTCTCGTTTTATTTAATATCTTGACACGCGAAATTATTCTTTGAAACACAATCAATCCTATAATTTATTGCATGTCGCCTCCCTATGAGTCGTATGCTTTTTATTTTTCGGTCCCCTTATCTCCTAGGTACGTGCAAAACATTAATCTCAACGAAGCTTTTAATTGCTGAGAGTTTCGTATGATCGGTTATGATTGCAACCTTAGCATTAAGGTGATAGGATGAGATGAGGCCGTCGTGACCCCCATGAGCCCTATTTTCTCTGGTCGATTTTTTCCCTGTTGGCGTGGCGCAGATTCCAGCCTCAATTCTGGAAATCGATTGCGGAGCAACAACCAATTACATCTAAATCGCAACTTCAGAAGATGGAAGGAAAAGAAAAGCATGTCGTTGAAGGAGAAAAAAAGATAATAAGCGAGAGGATAAAATTCTAAGCATTGCCTAGATTTCAATTTTATTAATTTTTGTCAAAAGATATGGATGGAAAATGTCTGGGATTTTGTATGGCTGCTAGCTTTCCTCTGAAAAAACCAAGCAACGCTCCACCAGCCAAACAAAAAGTTCTTGTTTTGCTGCATTGTATTCGTGCATTTACGTACTGAGATTGATTGCTAATAATTCTTTGAAACCAAACGAAACAGGGGAGAAAGAAGGCTCTGTTCTTGCCATTTTCGCATCAATTCATGGTGGCCCTCGCCCACTGCGGCTCTCAACTCCTCCACTGCCCGCCGCCGCCCGGCCGCCTCCGCCCTCCGCGGCGGAGAGCCGTCGTGAGGTGCGGGATCGCGGAGCCGTCGGGGGAGCCGGCCCCGATGGGGCAGAAGACGAAGTACAGGGACGGGTTCTTCGAGAAGGTGTTCATGACCCTGTTCGCTCGCAAGATGGAGAAGTTCGCGGCGTCGCCGGCGAGGGCCCGAGGGGTCGGCGGCGGAGGCGTCGAGAGGCCGAAGGGGTGGCTGGAGTACGACTACGAGAGCTTCGTGGACGTGTCGAAGAGGGTAACGCAAGGGAGGTCTCGGGCTCGGCAGCAGGAAGTGGTCCGAGAGGTGCTCATGTCGATGCTTCCTCCCGGTGCGCCTGCTCAGGTGGGTAAGTCCTTTCTTTATTTCTTTTCAATTGAGAATTTCAGTAGTTTGAGAACAGCTATTATGTTTTGAGTGTTGAGTGTGATTGTGATCCTGCGAAATTTGAGTTTTTATGATGAATCCATGTTCAATTCTTAAAATATCGATTGTGCGTGCCACAGCGAGTCTATCAAAATTTATGAATTTTCCTTGTATGTTCAAGTGCCTATCTTTAAAGAAATCCTCCTTTATTTGTAAAACACGGAGTTGAAGCAGTGAACTGGTGATTTTATTGAATGTCGGTGCAGTTTAGGAAGCTGTTTCCACCAACAAAGTGGGCTGCTGAGTTCAATGCTACACTCACTGTGCCTTTCTTCCACTGGTTAGTTGGGCCTTCCGAGGTAAATGTTTGCAAATTTACACCAATTGCTGGTACTTTTTCTCTAGCTACTTGGTTAAAAAGCAGAGGATGTCCTGGAAAAAGTCCTGGAAAATTGCTGTTTGCAAATGTTCTTTATAGATGATGCAGGGGTTCTACTATGATCGATTCGGAAGTTGTGACTTAGAAAATCTAGTTTTCGATGAAGAGCAGGTTCATAGACCACTCTGCTGTAGATGCTGGCAACGCATGATTTGCAACTAGAAAATTGTTTAGTACAGTTAGCACTCTGTTAAGACGGCATAAACCTGAGTTTCTCCTTAGTAGTGGATGGAGGCCGAAATGAAGAAAGGTTTCTCCTTGATGTGGGTTTGGGTTTAAAAACTAGGTCTTGCATGTGTTCTCAAAGCTACAGGTTGCAACACGGACATTAGTAAATGACAGAGGATCATAACTTAGTACATTCAGGAATAGGATCTTTCTGCATAGCAAATTCATAAACTGCGACCTAAGAAGAGCTTGTCAGGAGAGTATTCTGGATTCTAGAAACAGTTACTAGCAAGAGCATGAGGTCTGGCAATTTCTCCATCCAAGGTTTTTATATTAATGCTGCCAAAATGTTTTGATTGGTTTTTTATGACCTCATGCCACCGGTAATGTCGATGATCAAGCATCACAGGACTTCTCCACTTTGATTACTTCCTGATGATGTCTATATTTGGTAGGGCCAATAATTCGATACAAACTCTAACTCATTGAGCTTCCAGTAGGTTGTGGAGGTAGAAGTAAATGGAGTGAAGCAAAAGAGTGGAGTGCACATTAAAAAGTGCAGGTAAAATCTCTCCCTACAAACACCCCCCCCAACACCCATCAACCCTCCCCCAACAAAAAAAATGTTAGTGCTTATATAGGTGCAACGGTTGGCGCGTAGATCAGATCTTTAGGAGATTGAAAAGATCCATGAAATAAAGTGCGGAGCAAATAAGTTTCAAATTGCACCAGCATCTAATTTCTTGCCATAGCTTGCCTAGCTTTGCGAGACTGTCCATTTTTCAGACTAGGACAGAATTCCGGTCTTTATCTTCCTGCTTGTGAATGCTATTCTTTGAATGGGAAAGCAACACAGCAAGGACTCTGTCTTACTGTTCTTTGTTGTCTTTGATAACTTTCGGCTAGTCTTCTATTTGAAATTTATCACTTGATTTTTCTATTTTAGGTACTTGGAGAATAGTGGCTGTGTAGGGATGTGCGTAAACATGTGCAAGATACCCACTCAGGATTTCTTCACCAATGAATTTGGGCTACCCCTCACTATGATTCCGAGTATCCTCTCACTGCCAAACTTTTCGATCAATATGTAGACAACATATTTTCTGTGAACTAAATGCATTACAGCCTATTGGCATGATTGGCATGAATTATCTATCTTTCGGGTCATATGTTGAACTGCTTTAAGCATTCCGATTCTGTTTCTGTTGCCCAGATTTTGAAGATATGAGCTGTGAAATGGTGTATGGTCAAGCTCCACCGCCATTTGAAGAGGATCCTGTGTCTAAGCAGCCCTGTTTTGCAGATATATGTAAGTAATATAGGTTTTTCTTTCATTACCCACAAGCTTTTTCTTTGTTTCTAACTGTTATATTTCCCTCAGGTTCAATGTCAAATCCTAGCACTAGCATCTGTCCGAAACTGGAACCTTGAGAAAGATCTCGTAAGCTTTATTGATGTATACTGCAGATTCACGTATACATTGCAGTTCATCATATCCACAGATTAGAATTAAACATGTCGAACCATTTTTATACCAGTTATCAAGGATGTCTTGATCCAGAAGAAAGAGATGCGGATTACACATTCATTGCCATTTTATCTTGGAAATCTACGAGAAAGGTGTTGCTGAGTCTACCGTTTGTCTGTATAATCAAATCCTGAAACTGAGCTGTACATTCTCAGGGAAACATATCCTTGTACCACTCAATGTACATTTAGAATATTTTGTATATTAGTGTCATAAAGGCTGCCCGACGGGAGTTATGCAATATGATGATTTGCTCTTCCCAATCTCAATGAATCAGAGTTACATTGAGGTTCACGTGATTGGGATAACTGATGAGCTGGAAAGAATTGGACATATGCTTAGCCATGAGATTGCATCAGGAAATTTGGTGCTTCTATCCCTGTAGATATTACTTGCTTTTGGTTCAGCTACAGCCCGATCGGCTTACCAGGTCAACAAATTATGCCTATTTGGAGTATTAAATCCACTTCCTATTCTGCCTTCATAAGATATTGTAGTATAAATCGTGATGTTTGGTCCAATTGAAGGATCAGAAAAATAGTTTTACTGACCAGATACGAGCTGATTGAGTTCATTTATAGGAGAAACTTATGTGCTGATAACTAGTCATTTTATTCGAGCTCGGCATTTTTTATGGGATTAACTTTTTCTTAGTGACTAGATACAAGCCGATTGAGTTCATTCATGGGTGTAATTTTAGGGTCTGTTTGGTAACGCTTCTATTTTATGGAACAATTTCTTTTCAGAAATAATTTTTTTTCTATTTCTATTCCCGATAATAATTTCTCAATAAAAGAACGCATTTGGTAACTACATAAAATTTCTATTATTGGAATAAAAAAAAGAATAGAAATGTGTTTGGTATAATTCACAATATATAATTTCTTTTAAATTTTTTTCTTATTCTTCTTTATCGCTGCCATCGCTGACCGCTGCCATCACCAACCGTCGCCGCTAGCCACTGATGACCGTTGACGACGGACCGCCACCCCGATCGGCGTCGAGTAGCGATCTATCGTCGCCGGTCATCAGTGGCTAGCGATGACGATTGGCGCGGTCATTGGTAGGTGGCGGCGATGGTCGTCGGCACCGGTCGATCGATCGACCAATCGGTGAGCAGTGGCCTCAATGGTCATCGGCGGTGGGCCATGGCGAGCGGCAGTGGCAGTGATGACAGCCAGTCGACGATTGATCGATGGGCGAGCGACAAGAGGCAGTTGCTAACAAGCAACGAGGCGAATGACAGCAGGAGGTAGGCAGTGGCAGTTGGTGACAGCAGCCGGCCAGCGAGAGTGGCCGGACAACAGGGGCAACGGCAAAGGGTAGAGGCAGCAAGGAAGAAGAAAAGAAAAAATAACTTATTTCTAAAAATTATTCCCCGAAACAAGAAGCTACTTTTTCTTACTTGTTATTTCTATTTCAAATCTATTGCCCAGACAATTTTCTATTTCGGGGAATAGAAAAATCAATTGGCGTTACCAAACGGATTTCTGTTATTTTTGTATTTCGGGAATAAAAGAACAGAAATTATAAAGAATAAAAATGTTACCAAATAAGGCCTTAAGTGTTGCTAACCAATGATGTTCGTGCTCGATAGGGGTGTGCAACTGGGTCGAGTAAACCCGATTCCCGGACCGGCCCACCCGGAAAACAAGGTCAAGAACCGGTTCCGGTTGAAATCAGTCCAAGAACCTATTCCCAAAATTCAGAACCGGTTTCGAGGGATTACCTACCCGGGAACCGGATCAACCGGACCGGTTCGGGAACCAGTTTGAGAACTAGTTTGTAAGCCAACCCAAAAGTCCAAAACCCTAATTTGTTCACAGCGTTTTCTTTCGACGAGCTCCCCCCGACTGTTTTTTTCTTTACCTCTCACACCCGCAGACTTCATAGCGTTTTCCTTCATCGAGCCATCGTCAACTCCCCATCGCTCTATTTCATCCATCACCGGCTTCCTCATCTGTAAGCTCATAAATTTCCTTGGTTTTTCTAAAATTTTCTTTCAAATTGAAGCTGGGTTCTTCTCGTTTTATTTGGGGGTGCTTTCCTTGGTCATGGTAAATTGGGGAAATAGTTTGCGTGGGTGGGGGGAGAGGAATTGCTTCATTGGTCAAGGTAGAGTGGGGCAGTAGAGCTGAACGATAGCCTCTGATGGTGCGGAAGGATGAATTCTATCATGGAGAGTTGGGTGCCAATTTGTTGGGGGTCTAATTTTTGGAGAGTCAGAGGATAGATGGGCACCTAATGTTTTCAGCAATTTAATACTGCCATTTGTCGCGCGAGGAGATTGGTCTCGGCCTAGATTATGTTCGTTGTGAATCCAAATTTGCTCAGGGAAGAGTTGGTATTGTTTAGAATCTAAGATTGGAGTTATGCCTACTGCTATATTTGGGATGAACGAAAGTGGAAGCAAAGTGAAAACACAGAAAAACAGAGAAAAGAGGAGGGAAATTGTTTGGAATATGTAAAATAAGAGGGAAACAATTTGTCTGAATTTCTTCTCAGAATTTAAAGGACATGGCTCAAAAGTTCCATGGCAGTTGCCCCAATACTACCCATCACTGTGTTAACTAACTTCATCTGTCTCCACTTTTTTAGCCTTCAAAACTCATCCGAACAAGAAGAGAAATGACGTTTATCTTTCTCTTCTTTCCTTTCAATTTCCTTCTTGTTTTTCCTTTATTTCTCTCATAACTTGAATGCCATATACATCTTGATGCGTACAAAAAACTTGGACTTGCACAACCATTTTAATCTATGAATGGTCTTTTGTTTTGTAGGTAATTGAAGGACTTGGGAGTGTTGTAGCTTCAGATGGAAGCACAAGCACACACATCTTAACTGGGAAAGTCAGGAGGACTCTGAATTTCTGCACTGCCCACTGCTCAGGGTATTGAATTTCTTAGGACATGAAATTATATTCTTCTATCGTTAGGTTCAGTATGTTATAGCATGTAATGTCATGTTGCATCTGCAGCTAGTTTAGGTAATTTGCTTTGAGTTTCTGGATTGGCATTCTAAATACAGCTGGCATGATTTTTGTTGACAAGTAGATTGAACAAAGAGTTGTTCCTTTTCGGGTTTTGGCCCACTGAATGACCTATCATGATGTTTTCATTTAGGTTAAATTTCTATTGGGGATTTTTCATCGTTTCATCCAGCGTGATGAGTCTCCAGTTCCCTGACTTACAATCAACTATGTGAGTCTGTTCCTGGATTTTGAATGATATGAAACAGAACACACTGTTAATATTTGAGCGCTCCAAAAATAATTTGAATTCCAAGATAAGCATGTGAGACTTTATTAAATCATAACTTTTGCATATGTCTCTAGAGCATGGCTTCTTGTTGATTTTTCTTTATATATGAATTTTAGGTTTTTGTCAGAGATTTTGTACCACATGGAACATGAGGCCGAAGAAGGAGAAGAAGATCAAGCGCATCAAGGACAAGGTTGAGGTCCCTAGGAACTTTTGATTTACCGATTGGTAATGGAATATGGAAGTTGTTTGTGTAAATCGTTGGCGGATTTTCGGTTGGGATTCACTTTATATTTCGGTTTTGAGATTAGAGAAGTTCTATTTTCTTTGAGATCGATTGTTCTGCTGGTTTGAAAGCGTGCACGGTGATACTTAGGAACTTTTGGATAAGAATGAGAGTCATTAGCATTTCGATTGACAATGTTTTTAATCGCTAGTCCACGCGGTTTTTATGCAAAAACAGGTTTCAATATAAATAGGGTTAACCTTGGAACTGGACCGGAAAAACATGGTGGGTCGGGTACAGGTTCCAATACAAACAGGGTCGGGTACATGGTTCAAAAAAAGGAGCCAGTTATAACAAAATCGGGTACAGGGTCCAGGTCTGGACCCTACCCACCCTAGACCCGATCACCCCTAGTACTCGGCATTTTCTAAGGGATTAACTTTCCCTCATGCTGCCCTGTAGTTAAATTTCAAACGCTGATTAGGTATGCCGCTGCCTAAATCATCTAAAATGTACGTTAAGGCTCGGAAAAGAAGCAAACAAGAAACATGTCGAGTCATCATAACTACGAGCCAAAGCTTTTCACCTTCGATTGTTTCATCGCGATCAAAAAGATTCTCAGCGAGATGCTGCAGTCGCCCAAACAATGCAATGCAGAAAATCCATCCATCAATGAATGCTAGAATTCGGCCAGCCTTGCTATTCTTGTGCCCGAAAAATGGATGCCACGCCTCCTCATTTCTTGTTTACTGCTAAGTTTCGGCAACTGAGATCCTGCAGGTTATGTTCAATGGCTCTTCTGGACTCTGGAAGCTACCATTAATTGTGCAAGCTCCAATACTTCTTCTTGTCTTGATCTCTCGCTCACAGTACAGGGAGACGCATGGCCATTACGGCTACATTGATTGATCCACAGAAGACTGCAAAACAGCAAGCCTAACAATAGGCCAGCAAGTAGCAACACGTGATTACTCAAAAGCTTAGCTGACAGAGTCTCCTTCGAAACTCTGGAGATTTCTCAGTTCCTAAAACCAAGTGAAATTTAAGAGTCGCGCGTCTCTGAAATTTGAAGGACCCTCTGATATCATATCTATGATAATTACTCGAATCACTCCAGACTACGATACCATCATTGGTGTAAGCCCATCACGGGAGCTCTACTCAACAAGACAATAGAATTTTGCGAAACACCGTGGCGCGTAAGCTAGCTTGTTATTTTAATCATGGTCCTGCTGAACACTTGGAAAAGGATTGCTATCTGGTATTAATTTCCGCCATCTATCACAACGAATCGCTCGCTTTTCATGTGCAGCTTCGGTGGGCCTTTGTGAACTCCCCAGTCACATGATGCATAGGGAAGAAGAAATTCCATTACTAATCAAAACCGTCTTTTAAAAGTGATTTTGCGCAAAATTGGTGAGGGTTCACGTGCTGTTCGCCTTCTAATTTTACGATTCGATTAGCGGGTTTCCCTTGTTAGCCCATTGGATTATTTCCCAACCAATAGCCTCTAGTCAGTATCCTCTTCCGCTTTTTGCTACGGTCAGTGTGCAGAGCACCTAGTTTCAGTAGCTATGTAACCTATGTTTGTGTGTCCAGGACAAAATACAAAGATTGCAGCATTCATTCAAGTGCTCTAGAGACTTCACAGGAGGGAGGTAGGGGAGGGGAGGGAGAGAGGGAGAGAGAGAGCATCTTGTGACTAGTATCTTCTTCCGTGACGCTAGTTATGAAGACTTCTTGGAGCATCCGCCCTTCTCTTCGGTTGCAAGCATTCATGACAATATGAATATTTATTTTATGATATCTACTATCGGATCTTTTCGGCTACGACATTCCAAAGCACCTATTAGGTGATTTATAGATAAGATTCGCATCAAATGGCCGTCCTTTGCGGGGTTATTTCGAGTACTGATTGGCCTCATTAGGGATGGTGTCAAAGCCAAACTCTCTAGTGGATTTACAGTTTGTAGAACGGTTAGGTCCCTACCCATTCTTACGAGGGGCGGCCGTCGTCATGACTTCTAGGATGGTAGAAGGATGAGAATTAATCAAATCACACATCAAATAGAGGGAGTTACATCATGCAATATAGCCTAACACAATCTTGTTGAGTGAAAACCTAGTTAAGCTCCATCACAAAATGGTCATCATTTCATAACATCTGATTAGACGCATTGGCTTGCCACACTACATATAGGCTCATTGTAATTACATGGCTTCAACCATAGGAGGTCTCTGAAATTAGACTTGGCCAATAAATGGATCGACCTAGAAATACTTAATATACATCAGTGATTAAGAGGAAAGAAACTTTCTGTACATAATATAATTCATCAGGTCTGCGCAAACGAGGTCGAGGATTAGGCATGCTAGGCCCTACCTATTTTACCTTCAAGCCTCGAGGCCTAGGGAGGGCCAATCGATTCGACGCCCCCCCTCCGGCGATCAAGGCTATTTACGATGGCTAGAATCTTGAAAAAATGACCAAGCGTTGATGTGGAAATCTTCCTTATGAGGGTATGTTGGTGCCGTAAATTCAGTGACTGGAAAGCTTTCGTGTCCGAGTATGGCGGTACCCATGTGAATCCATTCGGTCGCCGCCCATGCGTCCGTGACTCCGTCTGCTAAAGACAAATTAGGATTTAGACCAATGTAGAAACGCGAACATAACTCCTGGAATCATGCCGTATACGAAGTAATTCTTTTCCTTTCATGATCCACGCCGCTCCACGACTTTTTATGCATCGATGAACAGTAAAAGTAGGGGAAAGGGAGGGATGGAGGGCGCAAAGCACGATTAAGAACAGTGAAAGTTCGATGCACATATCTTGTCTTGTCTTCGTTTTTCTGGTTTTCGGCATGTCAGGGGACGCAACTTTCCTACAATTCGGAAGAAAGGCGTGCCGGCTGTCCCCACTACATTACATCCGGTTTGGCGCAGTTGATCCCGTGAATAACCACCCTCCTCTCTCCCTCAACGACCAACGAACTCAAGGGCTGTTTTTTTCCATCTTTTCTAGGATAATGAATTGTATGATACAGCACCTCTGATGTTATAAATACCACCTCTCCACCTCCTCCTCCACATCGCCACTTTCTAACTTCCGCACACCCCCACAACCTCAAGAAGACAAACCGTTTTTGTATTCTTGAAAGCCTTGACGGTTGTGCGGAATGGCTTTGGCTTCTCTTCCTAGAGCCCCTCCCCTATCGGTGCAACTATTGTGCCTCGCTCTGCTTTCGATGCTGTGCATCTCTTGCGATGCATTCACCGCGAAAGATTACTCCGAGGCTCTCGAGAAGTCGATCCTCTTCTTCGAGGGGCAGCGGTCGGGGAAGCTGCCATCGTCCCAGCGGCTCACGTGGAGGGGCAACTCCGGATTGTCCGACGGCTCGTCATATCATGTCCGAGAGACTATCTGATGCTTTATTCGTGACACTTCAACTGAAGGTTTTTTCATTCATGAAATGATTATGGTTTTTTTTTTTTTTATTATGATCTCTGGCTTTCAGGTGGACTTGGTAGGAGGGTACTATGATGCGGGAGACAATGTCAAGTTTGGGCTCCCCATGGCCTTCACCACCACCTTGCTCGCTTGGAGTGTGATAGAGTTTGGCAGTTCGATGCCGAGCCAGGTCGAGAACGCCCGAGCCGCGGTTCGTTGGAGTGCTGATTATCTGTTGAAAGCAGCAACTGCTACTCCAGGAACCTTATACGTCCAAGTGAGCTACTTTTTTTTCTTTTCTTCATGCATTAACATGCATCAGAACTTCAATTACCCAAATTCCAACCACAGTTGAAAGAAAAAAAAGAGCTAAAAACAGCATTGCTGGGGAGAAAATTCAGACTCCATAGTGAGTTTGTTTTGTTGCTTCTAAATGAAAAGGAGACAAAAGCAACTATGTTGGAGAGTCTATAATAAGACAGAAGTTCCCATGCATGGTAATCATCAATGTTTTACCCCGGTAGAATCTAAATCTAGCGCAGTCTTTTGACCGAACGGGTAGGTAAATTTGTGCAGCGAATGTTGACTTTAAGATACTGTCTCGAACATTAATGAAAACTTTTCCAAAGCATGAAGGTTTTGCGTGGTTCAGGTTGGAGATCCTAACAATGACCATAAGTGCTGGGAGAGGCCGGAAGACATGGACACAGCACGGACCGTCTACAAGGTGTCAGCTCAAAACCCAGGATCCGACGTGGCCGCTGAAACGGCCGCAGCTCTAGCCGCAGCTTCGATAGTGTTCAAAGATTCCGACCCTTCTTATTCGAGCAAATTGCTTCAAACTGCCAAGAAGGTGACAAAATATGCTCGCACCTACTCAAATTTTTGCGGTTTGGTCCTGCACTTGATGGGACTCACCGAAACCTACCACCGCCCATTTTCGTGCAGGTTTTCGACTTTGCGGACAAGTACAGAGGTTCCTACAGCGACTCTCTCAATTCAGCCGTCTGCCCTTTTTACTGCTCTTATTCAGGATACCAAGTAAGCCTCACTGAAAATCTCCTCCTAGCTCTGTCCGAAATTCTCGAGTCGATCAAAACTCTTGAACTCATTTCTGTTTTCCAACGTCAGGATGAGCTGCTATGGGGTGCTTCATGGATCCATAGAGCTTCACAGGACAGCTCGTACTTGGCATACATACAGTCCAACGGCCACACTATGGGTGCCGACGACGATGACTACTCGTTCAGTTGGGACGACAAGAGGGCTGGAACCAAAATCCTCCTTTCTAAGGTTCCTGTCATCGGATTTTCTGTCTCGTCTCTTGATCTATGGCATCACAGATGATAATGTCTAATAGGCCTACTCACGAGTTTGGTGGGTTTTAAAAACTCCAGGGATTTTTGGAGAAGAACTCGGAAGAATTTCAACCGTACAAAGCGCATTCGGACAACTACATATGCTCTCTGATCCCCGGAACGTCTAGCTTCCAGGCTCAGTACACACCAGGTTAGCAGAGAATCCCCTCCATAGTTCACATGTGAATACGTGATCAACAACAGTTTCATAACTCAATGTAATGGAGAAGTCATCTATGCTACACCATAAACAACTCGAGCAGCAATCCCATATGATACTTGCCCTATTCTATTTCATGTCATATCATAGCGCAATCACGTATGTCGTAGATGTTATCTCGGTATATTTGTGAGTCCGAACTCTGCATTTACCTCTGCACTCTCTTTCAACACAATAAGGATTTACTTGATCCATTGAATCGATTGCTTGAGAAAGAAAAACTCATAAGGCCATCGATTTTTTCAGGAGGACTTCTGTACAAGGGAAGCGCGAGCAACCTCCAGTACGTCACGTCCACTGCGTTCCTCCTCCTGACCTACGCCAAGTACCTTGATACAAACGGCGTCTCCGTCTCATGCGGCTCCACCACCGTCACGGCCAAGAGCCTCATCACACAGGCCAGGAAGCAAGTGGACTACATCCTGGGGGACAACCCAGCGAAGACATCATACATGGTCGGGTTCGGTGACAGGTACCCCCTGCATGTGCACCACAGGGGATCGTCCGTCCCTTCCGTGCAGTCACACCCTAGCCGCATCTCGTGCAACGATGGGTTCCAGTATCTTTACTCAGGGTCGCCCAACCCGAACGTGCTTGTCGGGGCCATCCTTGGAGGCCCGGACAACAATGATCATTTCGCCGACGACAGGAACAACTACCAGCAGTCCGAACCTGCCACTTATATCAACGCACCATTCGTCGGCGCGCTCGCTTTCTTCTCTGGCAAAGCAGCTTAAGGACACTGAAATGGCACCCTCCTTGCTTTGCCTTCTTAGGAAGAGTTGATGTAACATAGGGCAAAGAAGGATAGAGGTGTGAGTGTTTCTATGAGAATCTGCAGGATCTCCATGCTATAATCAAGAAGAAATTATGCTTTTCTCTTCTCATGGCTGCTCAATGAATCCATGATCATAAGAAAAGTTCGAAAGGAAAGTAGAAAATCAACTTACATGGTTTCGATCCACTATGGAACAATAGATTAGTATGATCAGCCCTCCACAAAAGACATCAGAACTCGACTTGAACAAAAGAGATGATCAGGAATCAATCGAGCACAAACATAGTAATGGCTTTAATTAATCAAGTGCCAGAACAAACCTCTGCACATCTTATTGCTTCACTGCAATGACTTTAATAGATTTTGGGTGGCGATGAAACTTCCTACTGATCAACCGGGGTAATGCGTCTGCTATTAATAAAAATTTGCAACGCTACGACGATCTGTCATAACTGTTTCACCAGGCGATCGTGTTTTCTTAGTCCATCCTGCAAAAATGTGAACTAAACTTGAAGCCGTCTCATGTTTCAATTGGGGTCGGTTCACTGGCACTACTTTGTGCTATCAAACAAAGCAGCAATTGTCACGCGCAATCTCTGAGAGATCTCGTAGGAATGGTCGGGTTTGCTTCTTTGCACGCTCGGTTTTTTCCGAGATGTCATCGAATTCTTGCTTCGGACACTTCGAATTTTCTTGTCTATCTGGATTGAAAGCCCATAGCAATATGAAATCGTCTAGACACCCTGTTTTTCTCCGCCATTTCCGCTCATTGGGAAAAACCCCGACCGAGGGCCGTTTTGTGCGAATCATAGTTTCAACGTCTTGATTTTCAAATATTGAAACTTTCACGCTTTGATCTTTATTTGACTCTCGAAACGGCTTTTCAATCTTTTCAAATGTTGAAACGTGGAATCATTTCTTTTCAAAGCATTTTTCGTCCAAAATAATTTTATGTTTATTTCCAAATTGTGGAGCAATTTTTTCTTTCAAACGTCATCTATAGAAGCAATAAATAGTTTATGAGTACTCGTCTTTTCACATCAAGACTTTTTCGGGCTTTGCTTACCGAGGCTGTTCTGGACGGGTCAGGATACCGGGCTACATCAGAGCCCGACAATAGCCCAAAATGGCCTCGCACGCTATCTTTAAAGATAAATAATCAACACCGTGAACTAAAATGAAATTTCTAATCAACCTATGGCCAAAATTGTTAATCTCCAGCCTAAAAAATTTGATTTCTGCAAATTTCATTGCGATTTGAGATTTTCCAAAGATAGTTTTTCGCCAATCATGTGATAATCTAAGTCAGCACGTGATTTGACCTTGAAATTTGAACGATTGAAAAGGGCTAATCATGCGATAATTTTCCATGGCAGGATGGAAAGGAAAGGGAAGGGAGGGTTCCAATTCCTTTGTGGCAGGCGCGAGGGCGGTGGTGGTCCTGAGGCGTACCTCTTTCTGAGAAGAAAAGCAAAGTTAAAAAAGGGCGTGTCTCTCTGACAAGTGACCAGAGCATGGTGCCCATAATCATTGCCCGCTTTGGGTACATGCGAATGAGCCCGGACAAGGAACCCACGACATCCTCTTGTTTTTCATATGGACAAAATTCAAAAGAGAGAAAGAGTCAAAATGCATCGGTCAATGCCCATCTCCTCATTAGTTATGTACACATACGCCCTAGAAATTTGATGTTGGAATTTGATTTGGTTTCCCACACCGTGAAAAGCACGTGATCGACAGTAGAGACGAGCTTGATCCTATGTGATAGGTGATATTTTTCCTCGTCTAAGAGCACCTCCGGGAGAACCAAATATGCTTAAGAAGGAACCGTCCATAATAGGATGACCCATGAAGATCTCAAAGAAAGCTTAGAAACACAAGACTTCGTCAATCCTCTTATGCTTGTAACGTGTTTAAGCTTTTAACCATTTTAAAGACGTGACCAATTCACAGTGAAACTCGCAGAAATTACATTTGGCCGTACTTGTGATATCGAGGCCGACCGAACACCACTTACGAAGCGAGGTCCCCAGGGCAAGGCAAGGCGTGGCTAGGAGAACAAAAATTAAGGGTCACCGACAGTACTACCATTCTTTGGTAACTACTTTTCATGCTCCACGAATTTCATTTGATTGCAAACGTCCATAATTCCATTAATGAGGACAATTTCGTTGCAATTGGTTAACCTCCCGAAAAAAAAGTAGATACAATGCACACTTCTTTTCGATTATCACGCTCGCTCGTCGTACCCCGAAAAAAAGATAGAACTATGTGCTGAACATCGGACACCCGAATCGACACACCAAAATTCAGCAAACAAAAATAATAACGAGAAAGCAAAAACGGTACGTTAAAAGCAAATGGGGTCGGAATCAGAATGGATTTATTTCACGAAAGTGGGAATATCGTATGTGAAAATTTTGAAGCCCCGGGAAGGCATCCTAATTCAGTTAGGGCATCACATCAAATGCGACCCCCACCCCCTCCATAAATCAAAAAAAAAAAAAAAATTTGGTCCCCGCCTCCGCCGGTCCACACACGAAACCCCATGTGGGCCCCCCAACCCCACCCCACCGTCGCGACTTCCAATGCGCTCCTCCGCCCCCCCCGCTCTCTGCTTTTTAACGGTCGGGCTGGACGGAGAGCGACGGCTCTTGACGGAGGGAGGTCCGTCAGCCAGTCGGGAGGCCAGCCGACCGCGACGGTCAACGGCCCTAGAAGAATCGCGCGCAAGAAAAAAAAAAAAAAAAAAGAATTCAACGCTTGATCCAGGGAGATGAAAGTCAAAATGTTTAGTGCTAATTAAATATTCGACGGGCTTCTGGTGTACTTCGGGAGGTGCAATCGGGGGGGCACTTTTGACTTTTCACTCCCCATCCAAAATCATTATTCTCGTTTTGGCTGTCATGCGGTAGATAACCACTATTAACGGCTCGAATATTCTCAACAAAAGACCTGATCGCAAACGTCTTTTATTTAGGTTAAATGCTCCCGAAATTATGTTGGATAGATTTGGACAGGGGAATATATACGAGCTTGGCTATGCATGATATGTGCTCGAGACAAACCACGCGACATGGAAAAATACTTATTTTCCTATGCATAAGATCAAAAGGCCAATTAAACTTTGACTCATCCTAAAAAAGAATAAATTTGAGAGATGCGTTTGTAAACAAAATTCTGATTTGAAGGATTGATCCGAATTAATAGAGTTATTCTAGGCACGTGAAATGGGGTTTCGTAGATTATGCCGACTAAAGAAAGAAAAGTTTTAAGAAATCAAATTGTGGAAACATATACAAATTGATAAACAAGCTTATCCTAATTTTTCTTTTCCTTGCAAACTCAGAGTATGGCAAGGTATGTGAAATCGAGTTACAAAGTTATGTGAAATGCTGAAAAGTGGCATGTAATATCATTAAATATCGTGATAATTATAGTTTAGCTCTAAGGTTGATTTTTAACTCGATTAATTCAAATAGTTGCCATTGCTTGATCTGGATTAGGCTTTGGCCACCATTGACGGTGGCTAGCAACGGCACCGCCACCCTCCATTAGCTGCGTACAAGTCTGAGAAATTTTATTATCCAAATTCCTTCTTATAAGAAAAAAAATTATTCTTGTGATATTATGAGCTCTCTTTATTCAAGCAACTGCTAGTTAGGGGGAGAGGGCAACACTTCACGGCCATTTATCAGCCCCAACACCATGTCTAGTACGTTTTAAATGGAACAATCAAGATCAAGAAATAAAAAAAAAAAAAAATCTAGCTACAAGAATTAATAGGCGATATTACAAAGACAAAAAGAGAATCAATCTATCGATATTATTATATATTTTAAGTCTTCATTTATTTTGCAAAAAATGGACAATTCTGAAAAATATTTAAAAAATTTCGTTTTAATAATTTATTATGTTCATCTTTATAGATAAGATAATACAAATTAATATATTTAAAAAATATATAATTTTAAATTACTTTTTTGGGGGCAAAATGACAGTACCTGTGCAATGGTCGAAGGGGGGGAGTACTTTGCCTCCCAGAATTAGATAAGTGGAGGTAAACGTGCGGCCCTTAGTTTTTTTAACAGCGTTGAAGCCCTGTCCGTCCTTCTTTTCGGACAGTAAAGCTAAACAGTGTTAAAGACTTTAGACGGCATCGAAAAAGGTTTCTTCGCATAGCGTACGTGTATCCGCGCGTCCCTCACAGAGGGACAGACAGAGATTGAAGAAGAGAGAGGAGAAAAGAGAGAGAGAGAGACAGAGAGAGAGATTGTCTGTATTCTTAAAGGGGTGCGAATGTTGGAAGCTGAGGAAGCAAAACCAAGACTCATGGCTCGAAATGGCGGCACCGCTAAACCCCACCCTTCACCTCCCTCTCTTATCATCACCACCACCTTCCTTTTCCATTGAGAGAAAGGAGCTCTAGAGCGAGAGAGAGAGAGAGAGGGGACGTTCAGTGTCGTCCAAGTCTGGCTTCCTGATTTCTTGCGGTGAGGGCTAAAATCGAAGTAGCTTCAGCTCCAAGTCTTTTCCTTTTATCTTCTCTCTTCCCTTGGTTTTTCCTTCTTCTGGGCGGTGCCATCTTGTTGATGGGAAAGGCCACTTTTTGTTGAGACCCAGAGAGAGAAAGGAAAGGAAAACCAATCATGGGTACGAGGAACGGCGACGAAAGTGGGATGATGATGGTGGTTTCTGCTGCGGAGGAGGAGTGCGATGTCGGGCTGGGTCTGAGGACGCAACAACCCAAGAACGGTGACGGCTATTCTAGTAAAAAGACGACGACCCCGGTGATGATGTCCATGTCCTTGCCTCCGCCGCCTCATCATCATCATCCCCACCACCATCACCAACATCACCACCATCCTTACCACCAGCAATACACGCTGTCGCCATCATCCTCCGGTAGAGGAGGAGTTGCTGCTGGTGCTGGAGAATATTATGGCGGTTTGGGTGGGTCCGTCTTCTCGGGCGCGGGCAACTTAGCGTGCGTCGGTGAAGAAGCAGCGGCAGCAGCCACGCTGCTCGCTTCTGGCTCTGCCTCTGCTGATTCTTCTTCTTCCGCTGCCGCTGCTGCTGCTCCTGTCTTTGACTCCTCAGGTAAAGTTGCTTCCTTTTCTGTCCTCCCCTTATCAGAACTTCTCAGCGATCTTTTTTCTTTATTATCAGCAAGAAAAAATAATGGTTCTTTATGTTTTTTTGGAATTGAGGATATGACTGCAGATGGACTAGGGAGGCGTGAGTTTTCGGTAGCTTTTATTGATTTTCCTTTGGTAATAACTGGGGTTGTTCGGTTGCAGGAAAAATGGCAGCATCTGCAAATGTGAGAATGCCATTTACAGCAGTACAGTGGCAAGAGATGGACATGGAGAGACAGAGCATGATGCTCAAACACATGCTGACCTCTGTGCCTGTGCCTGCTGGTCCTGAACTCATCTTGCCCATCACCAAATCCCTCCCCACAGTCCTTCCTCCCCAGTCCAACAGTAAACATTTCCTTGTCCTCTTTAACCTTTTCTTCTCTCTTGACGTCATTTGCGTCTTTCTTTATACTCGGTCTTTCACTTTTTAACAGCTCAAACTTTTAAGTCAAGTTCATTTCTTTTCCCTTGAGATTTGCTAAAAAAGATGGTTTCTTTATCTGGGTTTCCTTAGGGGGTTCTGATCCAGAGCCGTGGAGGTGCAGAAGAACAGATGGGAAGAAATGGAGGTGCTCGCGAGACGTGGCTCCTCACCAGAAGTACTGTGAGCGCCATTCTCACAAGAACCGTCCCCGTTCAAGAAAGCCTGTGGAATTGCAAGCTGATTACACAAAAGCCGCCAACGCCACCACCAAGAAAAGCAACGTCACCACCACAAACTCTCAATCCCTCAGCTCGTGCCAAAATCCTCAATTCCTCAACCAGACACCAATCCCATCTTCAGTTTTCCCCACCGCGGCGGCCTCAGCTTATGACCAACCCAGGTGAGCAAAGAGAAGAATTTCTTTAAATGAAACAAAAAGAAAAAAGGAAAAAGGAAAACCCCCTATAACACGAACCCTAGGCCGGAATTTTTTAATCGATTCAAAAAATTCATTGCATCCCTCGTGCTTATCCAGTGGGCAATGAATGTTGTGCACATCTTTCTCTGTCTTCCTTTTGTTGTTTTGTGCGTAACTATCTGCAAGTCTCTTTTAAAGCTGTTTTTGTTTTGGTCGGTTCTGACGCTCGTGAAGGGGCTTGGAGTGGTTCATGAAGGCCGAGACCATCCCCAGCCAAGAAGACTATCACCATCACCAACAGCCTATGCATGCCGCCTGCAACAGAATCGACCCATTTCATTTGAAGCAGCCACATATGCCCCTGAGCTCATACTCTGATTATGGAAGTACCCACGAACTGCATGAGACCAGGCATTTCATCGACGCATGGTCAGCCCCGCACAGAGACGACAGCTCAAACAGGGCAGCCTCTGTTTCTGCAGGCAAGAAGATGCCCGTTTCCTCCCTCAGTTTGACGATGTGCGGGATTGGAGAAGAAGACAGCAAGAATACGGACATGGGCGCGGGTTTAATGGGTGGAGAGCGCGAGAAGTCGGGGGATCTGAGGCCGCCGCACTGGATGATGAGCCCCGCCGGGTCATGGATGGGTTCAACGACGCCGGGCGGGCCGTTGGCTGAGGCTCTTTGTCTGGGGACTGCAAGTTCCGCGAGAATGGCGGCAGCATGCGAGGCGACTCCTCAAGGTCGCATTAGTGTCACCCCTACTAGCAGTAGGAGCTCCAGTAAAGATGAAGGGCATGAGCTTAATCTCATAAGCTGAAGGATAGCTCCATCCTTTCGCCAATGAAGGTCAGGTAGAACTGGATGGTTTTTTTTTTGTTTTTTGAGTTGATGATACAATTGAACAGTGAGCGCAACAAAAAAAGGAATGTTGTTTTCGATTCGTTTATATGTTCTTGATCCAATTTGTTCGATATGTTTTCATCTTAGGATCGAAGTGCTTTCTGCCAGGTGCTCTGTAATTGTTACTTTGCCTTGCTGATTTCCATGTGTCCATTTTTATCGTTGTTTGTTCTCGGCCGATTTATACTTATTGCGAAATGATGACGATGCTCTTGCATCTGCTAATCATGAATCGGTTCCATATTCATTCTGAGTTATTTCCCGGCTGGTAAAGCTCGTGATTTGAATTTGGTATGGCTGCAATGGTCCTTGCCAAATGCCCAAACAAAAGACAAAAAGCTTCTGCAAGTCTTGAAGATTTTTTTGCTTCTGCACAAATTCGTACCTTCTATTGTGGACCTTCCTGGAGTAAGTTCGATTAGGATGAGGCGAGCAGTGGAATCGGAATCGTACGATGGTAGGTTAGCTTTCATCAGACATCCGGGATTCAGGAATAATGTCACATCCGACGTGGAAAAAGGATCATGAGCCTATAAGGAAGAACTCGGGTCGAGTATGTTTTTGAGGCCGACGTTTTCGATTCGACTTAAATCATAGGACGATTCAATCTGCAAGGAGATATTGATTGGTCGCGAGTTGGCCATCGTGCTGTTACTCAAAAGGGACTGAATGCATCTGGAGACCTAACACAACATTCTGAAATCTTGCACCTGGTGATGGACCTTCCGCGGTGGCGGGTCGAGAGGACCGCCAATCTGGTAAATTTATGTGCGCATTGGGCCGGCAACTGGAAACGGGCGGGCTCGGCCATGTTTGCTCCCTTGTAGAGCCGACCTGGCCCGCCCGAGCTGAAGGTTCTGCACATAGTTTTATTCGATAATTCGTTTCAGTGAACGGGCTTGGGGAAAGGATTGCCCGATGGGCCCAGCACACCCAATCGCATTGTTCTGATCCGAAGTGAAGTTCTAGGCATATTGACCCAGTAATTCAACTGTAGAATCCTTGTGTTGGCGGAGCTTTGGAACGTGCTATATCTTATGTTTGATGGGGTGTCCTTGTGGGAAAATGTTAGGCAATGTAAATTTGTGTCCTTCATATGTCAGTCCATGAAAGAAAATGGCAAAACGTAGGAATACATACAAAACCAAAATCCTAGAACTTCCTTATATTCCTAGCCGGCAAGGAAAGTAGATACTTTGACAAGTCAGACAGTAAAGTGACTCAACAAAATCAGGGGTACTTAAAGTCGACAGTGAGCACAATCATGATTTTCCTACCCTCAATCCGAAAGGTCCTTCCTCTTTTGAGCCAGTGATGGGCAAGGAGGAATTCAAATCCCCAACGCAATGGTTCGTAGCCACGTATCCTAATCCTTTGTGTCTCTTTGTCTTTAAGCAATTCATCTTGAATTTGTTTAGATTAGAAACCCCTTTCTAATCGATTCACCTACGTTTAGATCTTAGACACATGTTTATGACACTTGACCGTTTTTTTTGGTGAGGCATTACTGCTGATGATGAACTGGAGCACATTTCCATACAATGATGAGAGAGTTTAGTATGCAAATTAAGTTGGGTTAGGTGACTGGCGAGATAAAGACAAGGGCAAAATTTTGGTGGGACCGCAGTGATGCCCCGCTAATGCTGCCAGAAATTTAAATTTTAAACAAGTGGGGGCTCTAAGGTTAAATCATCAGACCCACCAAAGCAAAAGGAGCCAAGTTAATCATGGGGTTAGAATCTTTCTGCTTACCCATGTTTAGGAATTAGCACATTTATTCAATATGCCTGTCGGCCTAGGGGAATGAGACAGGGTTATCTCCTTCAAGCAAAGCATCCCATTGTTTTATAGCTTTAGTTAGGAGCAAAAAGAGTAGATCTTCATGGCCCATCTACAAGCATGGTACGGTGCAATCTCTCTCCATGATAAGTTTTATTTAAGTGGTCCACTTGGTAAGCATTTGGAATTTAGGCATGTTTAGGTCAAAAGCAATTTACTTAGGTATGCTAATAGCTGTAGGGAGAAGGTGCAATCCCGCTTACTTCAGAGGAGGAAAAAACAAGATCTAAGTGGGGAATAACAGGTGGGAGTCTGTGCTCGTAATGAAGAGGATGGCGCCATGTATTGAGCAAAGCATCGGAAGTCGCACGTCTCGAAATCCGTTTCACGTAGCTGTAACTTTCCGTACTATAAGTCTATAATATAGGGATACTTTACTGTGTCTACTATAAATGTTGTTCATGTGGCTTGAATCCGCCATTACCTTTTCTCAATGTTCGACTTTTCTTTTTCTTATTCAATCTAATGTTGGAACTTTCAAAAACCCACTCATTCTGATCGCAACGTCTCTCGCCATGTTACTTGCTTTTCTTCCAACATGGACTGTTACATCAGTGTTTATCGAGCTGATATGATGATGCAGTTTGCCACGTCATTTCTCCTATTCAGTAAACCTCGTTATCCTTTCTCTTTTGCTTTTTCATTTTCTTTTCGGATCGAAATAAGGAAAGAGATGTGACATGAAAACCGTGTGTAAGTCACCTGAATGATGGTATAACAAATCTAACGTCAAGTTACCCTGAATTACGGTCACGCCAGCTAATGGTGTTAGAACCCTTGATGGAACGAATGCATTTTGAGTGAATTATTAAAGATTTAAGGACTACGTTGACCCCAAAAAAAAAAAAAAATGAAGAATCGCATATATCCCGAAAGTAGATGCATGTGTAAAGATATTTTCTTGTGGGTAATAGTAATATTTCTTATGTTTGTGTCACATCCACGAATGAGTATAAGCTCCAAGTTACATGAAAGCAGGAGTTGCCCAAGACATAACTTCAACTTTCGGTTTGCTGTGGGACTGCCCAGACATGAGTTTCAGTATCAGTAAATGTCAATTTATTTCGCGAGTTGCAGAAGCAATAATGTCGCCACTGAAGCAGGTACGCATGGAGGGTTCAGATTCTTGCACCCAAACCAGGACATGCTGCTGTATATTCATGAAGTGGCGTGCCCTGTGCGTGACTCTCACAAATGCTTTGGTCAAATCCAATTCCATTAAAAGCCTTCCCAGAACTTTAACACCATTCAATTCCCCTAGTGAGAACAAGAACAAAATGGAAGAAGTACAGCAGAAAGAAAATTCAAACTAAGAATCATCTTCAGATCGTTCCCTCCATAATAAGGCTGGCATCGCGAACACTTGTCATGCTAATTTCCCTCACCTAAACCACCTCAGATCCGTCGTCGAGCATGGCGAAATCTCGCCGCCGATGCTCTCCGCGTAACATGACAGATTCGATCTGGGTTCGCCCCCGTAGTTGTAGGTGTAATTCCCGCTGTAAACGCTCTTGAAGCTCGGGCTCCTCAAGTTCTGGCTGAACCCGCCAGGCCCATACCCTGCCCCGAAGCCGCCGTGTGGGTCTGGGGCTGGATATGACAATCTCTTTTTGGCGGACCCGGTGCGGTCCCGCTCCGGGGTGGATGGCCTCTGCTTCGGTGCGCTCTGTGACCGGGACCTGGCCTTGGCGGACTCGGTGGCGGCCATGTAGTTCGGAATCGCCATGGAGTTGCGGTGCAGGAAGGCTAGGCTTGGGGTGTTGGCGGCTGAGTAGCACTGGTCTTCCCGGTAGCAGCGGGGGCTCGCCGACCGGACCTGGATGGGCCGGGCCTTGGCGGGTGAGGGGGTTATGGGGGAGTGGTGAAGGGAGGGGTTGGAGTGGTGCGAGTGTGACCTGTGGAGCGGTGAAGCGACGGAGCGCGGGGTCGGGCTGGGGCTCGGCTGTCTATGGAAGTGATTCTGATGGAATGACCTGCGGTGGTTCCTCGGTGTGGAGTGAGAGTAGGGCCGGGAGGTGTCGATCTCGACGGTCTTGATCGGGTCTTTCTTGTCGGTCGAGGCTCGGCTCTCGGTCTCCCACACCTTGGTGGCCATCCAGCGGTCCAGCCATTTGGTTCGCTCTTCAAGCTCGGTTTCGTTCCCGGCCGATGGGTGCCTCCGAGATCTCCATATCTGGGGGAATGTGAAAGAACTTGAAGTGATAAGTTTCTATTATCCGACACCAGAACATGCAGAACCAGCAGGTAAAAATCAAAGTAGTAAACAGAGATTGCAATGAAACGGAGCTCAAAACTTGATGTGTTCCATCTCAGCTCGATTCGACATGATATGAATGCGTAACTCGCGGGAATTCGAAAGAAAGTGATTGTGCACTCATTTCCTCGATTTGGGTCGACAACAAAATCAATTAACTACCACCAGCATAAAGAACAATTCGAGTCAACTGGTGCTTATCGAGCTCTACAACAGATGAATACAGTCTCCTTGTTGCCTTAATGCAGAAAGAGAAACCTACCTGCTGAGAGAAGGCCTGAGAAAGTAATTTCTCTCGTTGCGAAGCAATCTCCTTGCCACTCTGCAACAACGCCTCGACATCCTCCATTTTGAACGAATGCTCCTCCCAGAAGTCGGCGGTGCAGCTTGTATTCCTCGACTGTAAGTGAAAGCAAAACCGAAACGAGCTCGATCAATGCACATTCAAAAGAAAACACTCCTGCTTTGTCTCCCAAGAGACGTCGAAAAGACTAGCGAAGTAACTCGGTCACATACAACTGATCTCCTCTCGCGAATGTCCTGCAGATAAGAGGACTCCCACAGGTTGTTGGTCTCGGGATCGAACATTGACTTCCGGCTCCCCTCGTGCGAGAGCCTCGCTCGCTGATCCCGCATCCGGTCCTGGACTCGGACCAGCGCTTGCATGCACTGAAGCGTCAGCTTCGCTTGCTTCCGGACATTGTGGCCTCTCACCAACGCCTGGAGCTTCACGAGCCCCTTCAGCGCTCGGAGCGCTCTCCTCGCCTTCAAGAAACAAAAAGAGCACATGAATTTCCAGGGATTAATTCTTTCTAAGTAGCTTCTCAAAACATCAAATTTTGCAGGATTGGGTTGTATGCTTAGGGTTCGTATTGAGCCAACGCATGGTTTGGCTAGAAAGGGACTGCTCAGGAGAGAACTGAGCCGATGCTGACTAATGTTAAAAGCCTCGGAAGTGAAGTCACTTTCGAGACAATGTCGACAAATTGCAACTAAACTACCCAAGATTGGGATACATGTTTGCTTTCTCTTTTGTATTATACTGGTTTAGCTTGATAAGTTTTTGACGGGGTAGTCTTAAGAAGCTGAACAAATTTTTAATTTTGAGTAGGTTTCTGACTCACCAAGTAACCTCTGAAAGCTGTCTGAATGATTACGGCAGCACGGTTCTCCCTGGGCAAACCGGAAGGAGGCCTGCTCAGCCGGGCGATCTCCATGGCCGCCTGCGCAGTCGCCACCGCTGCCTCAGCTGCCGCCGCGGTGGCCGCGGCCACTGCAATCGCGTGCCTCTGGTCGTCCACCATTTTAGGATTTACCACCGTACAAATGTCAGCCGCTGCCGCCGCCGCCGCCGCCGCTTCCTTCGTCTCGCAATCGGCAGAGTGGTTACCGCCGGCCTTACGGAACAACCATCTTCTCTTTTCTCTCTTCTGCACGACAAATTGCGTATATATTTCCAAATCTGTAAGCAGCTCTTTTTCACCATTAACGAGCATTACACTTAACTAGAAGATAAAAACAAAAGAAGATAAGACCATTTCAAGTAGACTTACTTCAGCAGCTAAAAGTCATCAAAACAGAGAGATAGTTAAAGAAACAATGAAAAGGGACAAGGAGCTGAGAATGAAGTCATACCCTTTCCTCATCTTCTTGCCCACATTCTTCTCTCCTCCTGCCACTTCTCTTCTCGTTATCTTTAGCTGGAGACCTGAAAGCCCTCTTGACTTTGGTCAACCAAGAAGTACCCCCCTTCTTCCCCATGGGGGGAAAGCAACACCAACAAACACGCACACAGAAGAAGCAAAATAAAGCTCTCTCTCTCTCTCTCTCTCTCTCTCAGAGATTCAAAGTCAGAGCAAAGATGGAGGCGTCATGGGGAGGACGAGGTGGCGAAGAAGTTCATCACAGTCTCTCCCGATTCCTTTTCACATTATTGCTGAACTGTGGAACTGAAGAGATGCAGAGAGGGACTGGGGTTTATTTATGAAGAGCCCGAAGCGACTGAGCGAGTGCGACCTCCAACAACACTCTCTCTCTCTCTCTCTCTCTCTCTCTCTCTCCCTACTCTTCCTTAACTTGAATGAAAGCATTTAGCTAGGTAGGTGTTTTGTTGGGGCACTGGAAGTTAAAAACTCCAAAAGAAAAAGTAATAACGAGAGGGTGACAATATAGTAATCATATGTGTGGAGTGTCAGAAGGGATTGGTAAGAACCATGTAAAAATAGTATTCTGAGGGAGGGGAGGGTGAGTGGACGTGAGGGAATTTCAATGCAGTGCAAGAATCCAAAAGAAGACCCCACTTATAAAATTGAAAGGTACTTTTGATTTGGAGCGAATGGCTTTTCGCCTTTTGTGAAGAGGAGGATGAGGATGAGGAGGAGGAGGGGAGGTGCCTAAATTAAACATTAAAATCAGGGAAAAGTACTGACCCGAGTCTCATGCCTTCACGTGCCCGCAGTAGCCGAAGGGCAAAGGACGAGTTCCTTTTCAGTTTTGGTTTTCCGTTCTGCCCCCTTTTTTTCCATTTGCTGCTTTTCTTTTTTATCTTTTTATGAACGTGGGGGTTGGACCAATCTCTTATCAAATTATTCTGATTAAATGAATAGGTCAGGAGAACCTGTCAAATGGACCTAAGATATTTGTGATATTGGGGTGTCAATCAACTCGCCAACCCTTTAAAAATTCGTTAAGATCTTGCAAATATTTTTAAGAAACGGTGTCAAAGCATCAAAAGGATATGATCAAAAAATTGTGCGGTTGAAATTATATTTTCGAAATGAGTATTTTGGATCCATCCATTGAAACAAAAATCTTATTCTCAACATGGTCACGATTTTCTCAAAATATGCAATAAAGAAGGGAAGTTGTTCTACATTAGCATTAAAGGAATTTTTGAGAAAAACCAACTAAAATGGGACTCTTTCCTTTACTTAGTTAGTACAACTTCAACCAACCTCTTTATTACCTTACTTAATGTAAGTAGGCACGTATACATCAGTCATCCGAATCCTTAGCTTGATTAGCATCAACTAATCCCAAAATATTCTGGGTGAGCATTATTTAATCATCTCCCTTTTTACTTAATGCAGAAAGAGAGAAACTCTTTTCATAATGGGTGTCAAGAAAGCATAGCGAGAAGATGGAGCGAGTTATATATGAAAAGATATTAAAGTAAGATTTAAAAAAGAAAAGAAAAAAAGAACACCGCGAAGATCAATGTCTAGGGCAGATTTCCAGCTAAGGAACGATGAAATAAAATGAGCAGAGCGGTTCAGGACATCGAAGGACGGTGGTTGCTGTGCTGGACTTATCATCTTTGCTCGGTGGACCGGTCAAACTGTCTCAGATTCTCCTCATCGTACATTCCAAACTAGATTCTTTGTCTCGTTCCGGGATGAAGGAAGAAATGTGGCTGCAGCCTCTGCTGCTTATGCCTGTGACGTAAACTCTAATTTTCACAAACCCGATATGTTCTCCCGCCTATTTTGTCTTGAAATTTCCTTTTGTTAAGCGTACGGATGGAGTGAGAATAGATCGCTCCACTTTCTTTCGGAAAAGGGGGGAAACAAGTAAAGGGCTGATGGCTCTTGCCAACTAATCTTACATGACATTGTCGATAATGTCCGGTTTATGTGATTTCATGAAAATATAAATCAACCCTTAATAATTACAAGTGTCTTGATCTTTGCGAACCATGTATATTATGCAAAGGATATACCATCCAGTAGATTAACATAGTATCGATCATTCAATCATGGCACTTTAATATAATTTCATTAAAATAAAAGGTACTTTTGATTTTGGGCATGGCTCATCCCGTATTTCTCCAAGCCCCTTCACGAGGCTTGTTCCTGTATTTAATAGTTTTCTCTTCTAAGCTTTTAGCTATCTGTGGACACAAAAAAATAATCTAGTTATGGATAAACACATGCCTAACATATGGATAAGAACAAATATGTGAACAGTACATGAGAATGAAGGATACTATGCATGGCACATGAGTCTCAATCCGCATATGCCGGCTTATCAACAAACATAGGGATTAACATGTGTTAATCGACATTGGTAGTCATCATTGCCATGTCCAGTTATCGAAGTACAATGGTGAATAATTGGTACTTGCCGAGCTAAGCATCAACGATGAATGATTATTAGAGAGACATTGAAATGCAATTTCGAAACTTGAAAATGACAAGACAATTAAGGTAAATGGCACATATGTTTGGAGGGAATAGTTATTGCTTAAAAGTAGGATCATGAGACAATCATTGTTACAAGAAAGAAGATCATAGAGCAGTTCACACCTGGCAACTGGCAAGGAAAACCATTTGAAAACATGGGTGCGAAGCTTGTGGAGATATAGAAACATGGAGGTGATCAATGGAAGTTACTTGAGGATGTGCAATCGTTGGAAACCATAAAAATGTAGTCACTTCAAAACCATTATAAAATACCACCAGTCCATCAAAGAAGCCCCCAAGCACAAATCAAATAAAATGTCATCTTTTAATTATCTTTAACTTTTTTACAATGTACTTTTAATTTCCCTAATTGTAGTTTTTCGATTTGCGTTGTCAATTAAATTCCGATGCATATCTTTATCCTATATGCTATATTGTCAATTAAATTTTGGCATAGTTTCTTTACCTTTATGCTCTCAGGTTGTGTCAATCAAATTCCAATAGAATATGGTTACATTTTGTTATCCCATCAAATTTGTGCCTTTCGAATCTTGTTGTGGTTAAATTTCGATACGGTCTGAGTTTATGTGATTAAATTCGAATACCAAAGTGTTGACTCCTTTTGATTGTGTTTGTGATATTTTCTGTTCGGAGTTAATATAGGACCGTGGTTTCCTTAAATAAAAGCTGAAGAACTACTTTTGATCAAAGATATTTTGTCGTGGGACATTTCTGACAAAACACTCGTTGTAGTATATTTTTAAGTAGACAAGTCTCAACTTGAGCCTCCGGCCATTAGAAATTGTCGAAACTCGACATTCTACCAGGGTCCCTCCTCCTTGAAATCGAACCATGTAATGATGAATAAGACTTGTCCCTCGGTCGTTAAAAAAAAAAAGACTCGATGTGGTTATTTCAATATATTCCTCATTAAGATACTCTTCATATGCCTGCGCACACTAGAGCTATCCTTTTCAATCATCGGTGCATGCTATTTTTGTTTAAGCGTCGATTTTGGGGAATAAAAAAATAGCACTAACTTTATCTATTGACACATTTCATTGGATTCAATTTCATCCGAAAATCGACTTTGGCGCGCCTTTTTTAACATGTCTTACGTGAGAGTTTTCTTTCTAAATTAACTTGTTAAGGATGAGATGTCCGTCACTTTTGCAAACAAGACAAAATCAAAGAATCATAGGGTTACAGTTTTTGACTCAAAAACTAATTCCAACTCATGGGACCAAAGGCTTAGACACATAAGTAGAAGGTAGATGAATGTGTTAGCATCAAAAGGAAATATACTTGATCAAAGTCCATAAATATTGCTCTATGTGAGGATTGTGATTTGGCAAGCAAAACGTGTCGGTTTTCCGAAAATTGGAAGAGAACCAAAGAAAGGAAAGTTAGAGTTGCTGCATACAGTGGTGGTGAGTATGATAGCAAGGTATTAAAGCAGACTCTTTTGTTTGTGAATATTGCATTACTCCATGGTGACTAAGAGAAGAACACCTACATGATACAACCAAAACATTTCCGAAAGCCTAAAACTTGATACAAAGGTGTACTTTAACTTTAAAATTTGCAAAAAGTGCAATCAAATTGTATAATTTGTTGAGTTGATGCAATTAAGTCCTTTTGCTAGTTCCGTTCAATTAGGGAATGGAAAATGTTAAAGTGACTTCTTTGAATCATTTTTCTCTCCACATGGAAAATATTTTAAAGCCCATATTCCATGTGTCCAAAATGATGTCATTTTGGATTCAAAACGGCATCATTCAATTTTTACCCCAAGTCTTTGTTCTTTCTTCTTCTCTCTTTGTACATTCATTGCCCAGACTTTTATTTTTCCCTAAATCCTAAGTTTTGAGTCCTAAACCACAGGCGAGTCAGCAAAAGTCCCAAATCAAAGGTCTGAGATATTCTTTGTCAATTGCGATTCTTTGCAAGTCACCCCTGCTTATTTCGCCATATTATGGCGGCAAATCAAAGATTGGGGTGGCATGTCTTCTCACTGTAGGATTTGGGTTCAAGCTTTTCCTAGCCCCTTCTCATCAATGGACTCCTGACGTATCATCGCGTGTAAGTCATCTCGCAAAAGCGAGTCTGTGCAAATCTCGTATTTGTGCGAGCCTTAAATCACATGCTTCCTTCTGTACCATTGCATGGCTTTGCATTGCTCAGTGCAATGAACATTGGGCCAATCGCCCAAAATGACATAGTTTCCATAGAGTATAATCTGAATCCTTCTAGCCAGACTTGAGGTGCTGACCCAGCAGGAGGTTGAAATCGTAATGTGAAAAATATAAAAGACAAGGTGTTTCCTTTGCTGTCTTCATTATTTCATTATTTCATGGAAAATGGTTCTCTCTGAAATGCTAAGAATATAATAAATATTTGCTACTCTATTGTTATTTCAGAAACAAAATCGCATGTAAGATAATTGGAGAATACCCTTGTCAAACAGTGGCTCAGCAAAGGATTGAAACTGACCAATGACAGACCGCTTTCGTATGGCAATCATTGTGCGAAAGAACCAACATTTTTGGAAGAATCTTTTGTGTATAAGGTCTTAGATTATAGGGTTCCTATATTTAATTCGACATGATGGCTACATGGATATGCGTCTTTTTCCTTGTAGCTAAATTATGTTGGATCCAAAAGATTAAGACAAAATTTCAAATAAAGACTTGAAGTGCCTTCATTTTCTTAAAAATGATATAAAGTAGACATTATTTCAAATAAAATATTGAAGTGCCGTCATTTTTTTCAAATAAGGGTTTTAAGTAAATATTATTTCAAATAAGGGTTTGAAGTGGATATTAATTCAAATAAAAGCTTAAAGTAGTTATATATGTTTCAAATAGGGCTTGGTCAATAGCATTTTCGTTATTTACTTTTTTTGGAATTTCCCCTTTGTCCCTTTTTTCTTTCTTTGTTCATTTTTTTTTTTTTTGGTTTTTCTTCCTTCTTTGCTGGTGGCCCTCACCTAGGGTGAGGCCATCTCTTGCTAAATCTGGGTGAGGGTGGCCTTGCTAGCAAGGAATGGCCTTGCTTAGGCGATGTAGGTTGAGGCAAAAAAAGTTAAAAAATAATTTAAAAGTAAAATTGTATTTGGACAAAAATGCCTTTTGATTTATTAGAATATTTAATTAGTTGGAGACTAGTGAGGTTTAGCCCTTATTTGAAACAACTATGGTTACTTTAGGCCATTATTTAAAACGGTCTCGGTCTTATTAGATATAAGGTTAATTTCAAACATTTATTTGAGAAAATGATAGCACTTAAAATTCTTATTTGGAAATTTCCAAATATTAATGCCAAAAAGAGGTAGCATGGATGAAATCTATCGTTCTTCTCAATTCCTTGTTCACATAAACAAATGCTTAGAATTCGTTTCGACACTTACTAAATATTTATTCAATGAAATGCACATGGCTAGAGAACCCCCTCGTGGTGCAAATTGTTAATTAAATTGCTTCTCTTCTCCAATCCCCTCTCATGAGCCGGAATAAAGAGTCGCTTCTTTAATTATGGATTAGTTTATATTAATGCTACCTTTAAAATGGTGTTGCAAGGGCTTGCCAACGGTGTCGCTTCAAACCTAGATTGTCATCGAAATCCGCTCGGTCAGTTTGGTTTCAAATTAATTTCCAAATGGACTCCTAAGTTCGTGAGTAAAAGAAGAAGTTAGAGACACCCCTTGCTCTATTTCTTTATTTGTTCTCTTTTCTGGAAATAAATGAGGTATATAGATAGGAAGTCTCAACTCTAAAATAGGTGGATTCCGATTTACGAATCAACCAATTTTAAAATCATCACTCCTAATGACTAACTATAATTTAATCCAAATAGGTCAAATTCGAGCAATAAAACCTAAACCCCAATTACCAACCTCATGGTGTCGACTCCTTAAAAACCAAACACATTTTTTTCGAAACCCGATTCGGGACCAATCTAGTTGCACACCCCTAGAAGGAAGGGATCGACATACACTTCTCAACCAAAGCAAAAAGGGGGCGGGTCCGAGGGGGCAGGCCGGATCGGACCCACCCCTTTGAACGAACGAACGAACGAACGAATGTGTTTCGGTTCTCGCTCCTCGCTTTAAATTTTCACCGGTCCCTCTCGCCCGGTTTTCCCAACTTTCATTTCCTTTCGAAAAGTTCGAATTGGAAATCGCTCGCACCATTTCACTCCATCTCCTTCCTTCCTTCCTTCCTTTCTCCTTCTTCTTCCTTCTTCTTCCTCCCTCCCATTTTCCCCTTTACTTTATTCTACTTTTCCCCTTCTCTCGGATCGAAGCCAGAACTCTCTTTCTCTCCAAACCCTTCAAGCTTTCTTCCCGCATCGCGCCATCTCCTTCTTCAAAATTCTTGCTTTCGTTTCGGGTTCCGAGCAGAGGAAAAGAAAGGTGCCAACTTTAGCAGCTCCGGAGCTCCGACGGTGGTAGCCCGAGCGAACCATGGGTTGCGTCTCCTCCAACCTGCTGAGCCACGACGAGGAGTTCTCCTCCGCCCTCGGCACCTCCTCCGCCCTCGGCCACCACATCGTCTCCCTCACCTCCACCACCTACGGCCTCCTCACCCTCGACCCGCCATCATCGCCCCAGCCGCCCTCCTCGGCCGCCTCCGCCACCGCGGCGCCGACTCCCCCGCCGCGGTTCACCCTCGGATCCATCTTCCCCTCCCCGCTCCTCTCCGACCCCAAGTCCTTCCGCTCCGAGTCCAAGGCCCAGTGGTCCGACCCGACCCGACCCGAGATCATCAACTCCTGGGAGCTCATGGCCGGCCTGGACGCCGAAAGCTTCCGCTTTTCCCCCCTCCCGCAACCCAAGTTCAAGGACCTGTTCGGCGTCGACAAGGAGAATTCGAACCCTAATTCCGCTTCCCGCGCTAATTCGTTTAAATTTCAAATTCACCCATCGCCCGTTCCCAAGCTGCTGCCGCCGCGAGATGGCGGCCGCGGCGAAGTTCCGAGTCCGCCTGCTGCCACGGCGGCGGTAGCGGCGAATCCTGCGCTCGACAGGTTCGATTACCTCTGCCCTCCGAGGGGGGAGGACAGGGTTGTGATCTACACGACCACTCTGCGAGGGGTGCGGAAGACGTTCGAGGACTGCAATGCCGTGAGGGCGGCAGTCGAAGGGCTTGGCGTGGTCGTGTGCGAGCGGGATGTGTCGATGGATAGTGGGTTCAAGGAGGAGCTGAGGGAGCTGATGAAGGGGCGGGCGAGGGAGGAAGTTGTGCCGCCGAGGGTCTTTGTGAGGGGTAGGTACTTGGGTGGGGCCGAGGAGGTGATGAGGATCGTTGAGGAGAGCGGTCTTGGGGAGCTGCTCGAGGGATTGCCGAAGAGGAAGGCGGGTGTGTTGTGCGAAGGGTGCGGGGGCGTGCGGTTCTTGCCTTGTTTCCGGTGTAATGGGAGTTGCAAAGTGGTGGTGAATCTGGTGATGGTGAAGGAGGAAGGTGAAGGTGGAGAGAAACCAGAGAGGGTTGTTGTGATAAGGTGTTCTGACTGCAATGAGAATGGGTTGGTCTTGTGCCCAATCTGTAGCTAATTTCTGTGATGATGTGAGTCTTGAACTAGATGGTCTCTCACAGTTGTTCTAAATAACTTACTAAATATGTGAAATGAAAATGCTTAGCGTTTTATTTTCTTGCACTTGCTGTATGGTTCTATACCGTTGGTTTCTTGCTTGTGTTATTCTGGTGATTTATTTTTGTTCTTTTATGAAATGACAATGTGCAGATGCTTAGGACTTCAGGCTGAACAGCATGGGTAGGATTAACATGATATAAGCAAAGAGTACTTGTGATAGCAAATGCTAATATTGACATTGGACACGATGTTAGATGATGATTTAATGATGTTCTCGGGCCACTGCGAATGATTTTGGTCATCGAGCTGTGGTAGTGTCTATGAGTTCTGTCGGTTTCTTTGATAAATCATCATTGAAATTCGAGTCTTGAACAAGTCTTAAAATGAAATAGTTGCTTCTTGTCTAGGAAATTAACGCAAGCTAGGAGAATGGTCTTTTTGAAACTGGATCAGTGAGAGCCTTTTGCAGTCTGAGCCATCTTTGTAGGCAAATGAAGAGCCAGTCTTCCAATCCAGGCTTGTTTATTGTGAATGCTAATGTATCTTATCCCTTGCTCTGTTCATCTGTCTATGAGGAGCATTGTATACACCTCCATCTAGGTAAAGCACTTTGGAAGAAGAAAGCGAGATTTGAATCCTTTTGTCATTGACACAACTTTAGATTTTGTAAAACGGTTTGCATTTGTGTTCTACTTTTCTATGTTTAAGATAGACACTTCCAAACTACATTGCTGTGTTCTGCTTATATGAATGTTCCGCTGGATGTAATAGTGTCATGGGGTGTGCTATACAGCGTAAGTTACTAGAAGACAAGAGCTTACATAGCAGTTGGAAAAGCAGATGCCACAATGCACTCTTCTAAATCTCTAAATATTTCTCGAATTGAGTGGTTTAAGGTTTCGCATGTTTTTGCTTTGGAAAATTGCTAAATGGAATGCTGAACCGTCCATTTAAAGCATATAAAAGATCTGCAAGTTATTTTCGCAGCTCCTGCCTCATGGGAACGAATGTGTAATTTGCTTATTAAGTAATGGCCATCTCTTTTAATTAAGTATGAACATTGGAAAGGCCTACTTCATGAAGATGCTCGATTTGGCAAATGAGGCTGCTTTTGTATAAATTCTGCGAGTGCAAGTTTGCTTATGAACCTGATTGATAGGAGTCTGGACGAGCTTGTTGGCTAAGCAGCTTATTTTACACTGTCATGGATAGTACAGTGAGTGGCCTGAAGAATATGAACCACAATCAGTGATGCTATGCCAACAGTTCACTTTCTGCTCTGTTTAGATGGACCATTTTGCATAATTGTTTGTAGATTGTGTCTATTTGTGTTGACATACTCGCATTTGTAATACATGTCGACTTGTGTTAGACTTGACCATTGGTCTGATGACCCGAAGGGCTCGCCTAGGCTCTGCCTGAATCGAGAGTGTCCACAAAGGCTTAAGGTTATAGGCTTGGTCAGGTCGGTTGGGTTCGAACCAGGCTCGCTTAGCCCGCTGCTTGTTTATATTTTAGGGTATGGGCAGGCTTCGGCTGTAATTTAAGCTAGATATTGATCACTGCTATAGTGGTACTATGCAATATCATAACTTTGATTTTATAAGTCAAATAATCAAATTACTTTGAAAACATGTTGATTCGTGTCGATTACAAGCTAATAAGCCTTCGTGTGGTTTCATATTCGAGTGTAAAACTTTAGCCTTCGCTAGTACCTCTCCGTCATTCTCGTCGGCATGTCCAAATTCACTGGCTCTGACATTTTTGCTCTTTGCCGGTGCTCCCTGCCCCTCATCATCGGTGTGCTCGAATGACTCATCTCGATATCTAGGAGTCCTTTCTCTCAGTATTTGCTAGTCTCAATATGTACTTTATCTATATTCATGAAGGAAAAAAATAAATTATGAATACTAAGATATAAAATGAATAATGAGCATCACAAATTTTTTTTCAACCAAATTTATAAAATTTAGAGTCTTCAAATACAAAAAGGAAAAAACTAAATGATACTTAAGACTTAGCATTAGCATAAAACTCAAACTTATTGGAGAATCAAAAGTTATATAAAACTTATTAAAAACCTAATACAAAAATGTATATTTTTTTTTTTTATTAACTTGAATTTAATAAAATGAAGCATTAATTTCAAAAGAAATATTAGAAGAATTGTTTAAGACTTAAAGCACGGGAAAACTCAAATAATAATTTGTTTTACTGGTTTTTTTTTTGGGGGGGCGGCTCTAATATAAATTGAAGGGAGGCAACAACCCTTGCTTGCTCCTCTAGGGTATCGAACCACCCTAAAATCTGGAATTTATTGATATTACAAGTTGTAGGGTATCTTATACTGTGCTGCACTTTTTTTTTTTTTTTTGTTCAATAGAAAGGGTCGCAATCTTTATCATTAATACGTTTAACATTCAACCTCAAACCACAAAGTGCATTTACAATGAGATACAAGTTTAAGGGATAGCAAAATGATTTCATGACACAATCACATGAAAAGTACAGTGAAGAAGAAGATAAGCATACTTCCTCCCCTCATTCCAAACATTCAAAGATAAAAAAATCCATAAAGAAACTAGAAAAATAACAAATTAGTTTAGCATACAAGTATTTACTTAAATATTCTATAGGGCACCGTATATCTTTAGATTCAGGTCTAGGGTACATGGTGGATGTAACGTGTGTGCAAGGTAGATATGATCTCGAATCTGCAACCTGTCCTATTCTTATTAATCACGAAATTTTTAGAACCTATAATTTTACCATGTGAATGAGCGGGAACGAGAGGCCACGGTCGGGCCATGTAAGAGTCAGCGTTTGGTGCCAACAGACCGATAATGCGGGGCCTGTCGGCAAAACCCATATGTCGGCCTGGCATTGGGCCCTCCCTCACTGCGTCCAGCTACTGCTGTCAATTCCCAAAATGAATCCCCCTATTTCTAAATTTCAAAAGAAAAGAAAAATATGGTTTTCTTGTTCTCCGTAAGAAGACGAGCTTTAATCATCCTCTAGATTCTGAAAGTGTAAGGGAAGATATGATTGAAATCAGACATGGATGGAATTGAAATCTAAGTGGACCAAATTGGTGTTGTACGCTTAGGACCGCCCTAATCAACTTTTCCGACGCTTACGAAATACTCGACCGATTCAACTATTGATTTTTCGTAAATTTATTATGAGAATTTAATCTCATTTTGATATCAGAAAAGATGCATTGACAAGTATCCAATATCAACATGAGAATTTCTCAGCCTGATTGAACTTCATCTCTCATGAATTTATGACTTATGTGGACTCCATGCGAAGAGAGAAGAGGGATGGACCTTCATCAGCAAAAAGACATTAAAATGAGAGATGAACCATAATAATCATTTATCTCTACTCTAGTAGGGCTTTAGATTTTTCTTTTTTAATTCTTTTCATCTCATGTAGATTCATATTTGACAAACGACTGTTAAGTTTGTACTATAATAGGGTTTGTTCACATCCACAGGTTTATTTATCTTTAGACCATAAATCTCCCATTCATGACTTTTCCAAATTACAATGTGGGTTATAAGACAAGAACCGGATGAGTAGAACATTGACAAAATCTCTACTTAAAAGCTATCTAATTGGAGGAATTGGTGGTGAAACCACCTCTTAAAAGACCAAGCACTCATTGATCGTCGAATACAAGATAGATCACACTTATCGTAATGTATTGCTATTTGTCATGACCAACTGACGCTCGTCACTACTTGTTGACACTAACCCGATGGACATGAGAGGGACAACATCTATATAGTCATTTGGAAGCCAAGAAGCTGGTTCTTAACCCCAATCTAAACTTCATATAATTCCACCTTCTTCCTTATCCTAACTTAAGCATTGAAGGGCCAATTCGTGCTAAAAGCCTAGGCAGCCTAACCTGCATTCTTGGTTATAGGTCCAAAGTAAGTTTGAACCTTTAATGGATCCCTAGAGACCGAAAGAAGAACACATACATAAGAAGAGTTTCAATTCTTTCTTTCTCTTTAATAATAAAGGAAATGAGCATTGACTTCCTATTACTTGAAAATCCATGACAACTTTATAATTCTCATGAACTGATTAAGTTTATATTTTCATCATTACACATGGTGGAAATCTAGAACAATTGGCTCGCATTTGATAAGGTTCCTGTAATTTCTACTTTAGAAATTCTCAGACGGCTCAACCAATTACTTCATAAAGTATTGGATTGCAATTCTTCCTTCTTGTCATCGCCAGAAATTCGAAAGAACTTCAGTGCATGTAAACATATGGACAAGACTTCAGACAAGATGTCCTAAGCAGGCTAAGCTCTCTCTGATTCTCATGCGGCATCATTCGCACCTCACATTCCCCAAAAGTATTCGCCTTTTCTTGTATCAATCATTTGATCTCTGTAGGGTGTGCCGTTAGGTAAGAAAAAAATCTCTCCCTCTCCCTCTCCCTCTCTCTCTATCACGATACTAACGAACTGATGAAGCACTTCACCGAATGATAATCCACAGACATGACGCGGCCCTACCAATTTGGACATTAAATAATTTTAACGTGTGAGGCCCTCCCTGGGCCTCAAAGTCAGCAACGAGCCATGATTAAACCATGTCAACCTTTTCAAATTAGTTAACATCTTTGGTTAAGACCTCTTAGCCGATACACAATTATTACAGGTGAGAAATTAAATGTCCCAAAGGAAACTCAACAACAATTCTTAACAAACGACAAATCCACGTTGCGTTGAAGATGAGATATTGCGGGACAGAATGCCACTGCATTGATTATTTCAGATAAGGTGACTAAGCAGTATTTTAACCGAGAATTGTATAGAAAACACGTTTATTCCTACGTAATCTATGCGTACATGTACACAGGAAAGTGTAACTTCACTGTAGGAGCTGCTAATCGGTTATTGATCGATATATCTTGGCTATAATTATACTGACAAGTGGTGCAACGGGTTCGATGGGGTCGCCGACGACGACTTTCCGAAGCTCCAGTCGAAACTGCTCTCGCTACTGTAGATTTGATTGGGTCTGTTTAGCTGCAGCGGGGACAGTTGCCCTACTTGATGGTCGCCTGGAGTCGGACCGGCCAGTACCGGGTTCGGAGCTCCGGGATAAGGCGATTGCTTGATGCAGCGCTGATCTCAAGCTGGCCATTAAGCTGCGAAGCCACGAGCCGGTCCAATGCGACCCAGTCATTGATCCCAGCAGTCCCAGCTTTCGGTTCATGATCAGAACTGGCGTGCTTGGAGGAGGGGTCATCGCTCCCTGGTATGCGGATTTCGTCGAACTTCTGATAAAATGTCCTCAAGCCGGTCTCTTGACCCAAGTGCGAACTGTCATCCAGCCTTGGGAGGTGCAAGAACTTCCCATGGATCAGTTGAGTTTGCATGCTGGTGATGTTGATGGGCGCTTGATAATTCTCTGGCGATTCGCAGTTAGTCCTTCCCATGTACGATAGTATCTGATCCAGGACGCTGCTGTCTGCGCTCGCGTTCATCAGCATCTCGGTGTCCATGGACGAGGTCGACGTGCTTTTAGGACTCTCTAGTGTTCTTTGATGGCTCTTCTTCCTGAATACCCGGCAGACCACCCACCCGTCTTCCGGGGAGGACTCGCAAACCAAGCTCGGACCCTGAAATTTTCGTTTGTCCCAAGGCATAAGCATGAAAAGCTGTTCTCCTAAAGATTTGCTAATCTGTGCTGATCTAAGATGAGAGTGGATATTGAAGAGGGATTTTGTGAATAGTGGAGGGAAAGTTCTGAGCTTACCACGGAACCGTTTGAGCCCTCGTCGAGCCGGTACTCATGCATGATCCAGTCCGATTTCTGTCCATGTGGGGCTCGTCCTTTGTAAAACACAAGGGTCTTCCTCAACCCGATCCTCGAAGAGCAGCCGTAGATGATCTTGTCGCGGCCGGTCGCCTTCCAAAACCCCACGGCTGTTGCGCGGTTCGTCCGAGTCCCGGTTGGGTACTTCTTGTCCTTGTGGCTAAAGAAGTACCAGTCGCTCTGGGGCCCGGATCCTATCTTGCACCTCTCTACATGTATATTCAACGTTCAGGGAAACAAACTTCGTTAGATTAGGAATTGGAAACGATTATGAACAAAGCGATCGAAGTGGAAACGAAATGAAATGAGAGGTTTTAGCATTACCTTGGATATCCCATGGCTCAAGCTTATTAAGATCGACATCGCGAATCACATCCAGATCGATCCTTTTGTTCGACATTTTCTTTCTCAGATAATAATGCAGAAGCTCCTCTTCCGTTGGATGGAATCTGAAGCCTGGAGGAATCTGAGACTGGCCATTTATGGACAAATTCATGTCCATCTCTTCTAAAACATATAGCCTGAAGTTACTAATTGATCCTCTGGATGAAGCAGAAGCTTTTGAAACTTCGATGGGCTGGGTATCTTCTAGCGTTCTGAGACGATATAAATATATAGCATACCGCGTTGCTGTTGAAGAGACTCGGTGAAGGTGACAAGGGGTTTCGTGGTGAGAGAAGTTTCTCTTTTTAGACATGGAGGGGATGCGTAAAGTTGTTGTGCTGGTCGCGTTTTCCTGGATCTCCGTTTGCAGAAACTTTTCCTAACCGATCTTTTGATTTTTTTTATTTCCGGTCCAACAATCTTTTGATTAGAGAATTGCAAGTATGGATAACCCATTCATATCTGGTTTAGTTTGCACACGCAATATATTTTTAACTTGTAATTCACCAATAAAAGGATTCCAATGGAATTGCTCTAGTGGTATCAGTATGTCATCACTGCTCAAGGTTTGTAACTCGAATAACAACATTTATGTATTCAATTAGGTATAACATCTCAAGTCATACATCAGATCGAGAGAAGCCATATTGAGTCATAAGTCAACACCCATCACTAAACGGTTTCCACTTTGTGTGGTTAAGCCGAGTACTCATTTTAAAGGTTTAGTCTATATGAAATGGATAGAATCGTTATAAATGGTATCAATGCAATGCCCTTTAAATAAATGTGTGGTTCATGGAAGGCATTAGGCCTAAACCCAATCTAACGAGGGCAATGAGTGATTATCGCAACAAGATGGCTCGGACAAGATAAGGCTTTCTGTAGGCCTTTAGGCTAGTGGAAAAAGCAGAATAAGAGGATCGCACATTGAATGGAAGGAAGACAATACGGGCCAACACTAACGTGGATGTTAGTTCTTTAAGTGAGGGAATTTGTGATATCCCAAGTCTCATGCAGGAGAGACCCTGTTAAGTGATTATTGAGTCAACATCCACCCCTAAACGATCATCACATTGTGTGATTATTTTAAATACTACTTTAAGGAGCGTGGAACGAATCGGTTTGTTACTACTGGTGCCATGCTTAAGGGCGCAAAGTTACACGTCTCCAATAATTATTTAGTGTCTAAAAAACGGATGAATTGCCTACTCGATGGGAATTCTTTGGCACTTAGAGATTCTAGAAACCCTATGGCTGTCAAAAAAAGAAGAAAAAGCCAGTGAAAGGTATGATTAGAGATTTTCTAGTTAGGGATAAAAGAAATATAACCCCTTTCGCAATTAGATGATGGTTTATGACTATTGTGGTAGTGGGACGTTTGAAATAAAAGAACTCTACAGCCGCATGGGATTCATGTCATTTACTTATTTATATATTTTTCAGCTCTAAAGCATCATAAAAGAGATGGGTGTCGTCAGCGCAAGTGACACTGAACATGTGCAAAAGAGAGGAAAGCGGACTGTGGGTTTTTTGGTTCTTTCGGGACTTAATTCCTGATTAGTCATACACGTGGTACAATACGAATGGCTCCCGACAATAATAAATTAGCTTATTTAATTAGAAGTGTCCGAAATCTATAATATTTCTTGAATAAAGTCAATGGGTCAAAGCTTGGATGCAATACATTTGTAGGGATGTTTTTAGATTGCTTTATAATGTCAAGGGCAACATTTTCCTTTATTCGATCGGTGATTTACAACTTACGACACCAAGAGCATTTGGGTGATCGGAATTTAGTACGTGTAGTGTCTATGTTCATAACCCGCCATTGAAAAGTATGGTTCGGGAAATTTCACTCTAAATCAGGTCTCCAAGGACATCGATTCGTCGAACGTAATTATGAGATTGAGAACCCATATAGAAACGGACAGTAGCTAGACTGCTAGGGCGAGGTGCCCAGGCGGGTATGCCTCCCCATCTCTCAACTACGACCCTCGACCTCAAAATCCGAGTGACAGCGACCTCTTAATTAACCACCATCTCACCCTTCCACTCTCTCTCTCTCTCTCTCTCTACTTGCTCAACCACCTCAACGGGAAAAATGAGGCAGGAAAGTGATGATGGGGTCGGAGGCACTGAGCTTTCAAGAATGTGGACTTTTTTGTTGCAGACTCGGGGTCTCCCCGTTCTCCGTTTTCGCTGCGCTTCCACCGCTCAAAAGCGCTTCCGCCCCCGACATGAAACCCATCGAGCGTAGGCGCAAGGAGTACCGTCGTGTGTGTCTGCATAATCTTTTGCATGGCCCTTCACTTCTCGACATCGCCGATGGATAGTGCATCCTCGATCATCCTGTTGCCTTCATTATGTACGAAGGGCTAAAGATAGATACATATATGCTAAGGTTTATGACTGATGATGAATCGATTACCTATAAGTTGCCTTGCAACATGCATCAAAGATATAAAGACCGTTTGGTATAGCATTCTCATTTTCATAGTAGTTTCAGCCATGAAAATGAGCGATGTCATTTCAACGTGACCCCATTGCCGCAACATCTATAAAGTTATAATACGTCACAACAGCCTATAAAGACGCCTAGCTAAATGGGGTGTTCTCGTCGAGCTCTTTGTTAGTAGTGATTTTTGCTTGCAACGTGCCATTCGGATTCTAGAAAACGAGGCTATTCAGATATTGAAAAAAATTATACACAGTTCTATAGATATTTAAATGTTTTGCTCAAAAGTATTTAGACTAAAATGAGCATATTCTGCATTACCTGGACCGTAAATCGAGCTCCACAAGGCATGATGATGCGATAATGACGCCATGTTTCGCGTGAATTTCAATCTATATTAGTCTCTAATTAAAATCCTATAGGTTAATCTACCAAAAGTGCATGGATGGATGGCGGCAGGCCGCTAAGTTTTTAATCAAATCGGTCTGGTGATTCCATTGTGCGCTTTTCGTGTATCTCGCGGAGGGTCAGGAAAGTGATGATGCTGCAGCGCGATAATTCCAGGGGCTAATCATGATTATCTCCGGGGTTAAAAGGGACTGAGCAACTACCTCTCACTAACTCGCACTCTGACATTTCATCCGCTTTTGATGGAATGGCCTTGTCTTTCTCACGTTTATTTCCTTTTTTCCTTTTTGAATTCCGGACCTTATTCCATATAACCAATTTCCAAGACTGAGTAGTTTCGTGATATTGAAATCTTTTGGGGTTTAGCAAAAAGGAAAATATTAGGGTCTTGCGAGTTTTGATCAGGCTTAGGGATGGAACTTATATAGTGATATGTGCTTAGGAGTTAGCATGGTTTAGGTGGATGGTTCTCCTTTTAGAATCGGGAATTACTTACTAATGATCGGTTCCAAAAAATTGGAATTGAAAATTGTTTGTTGATTTTATGGATCTACCCGGGGATCGGATTGTCGGTTTGGTTCGATTCTTGGGTGGGTCCATGAAATCGGTCCCACCAAGTTTCATGCACGCAGTACAACGTTTTTCCAACAAGCCAAGGTAAAGCAAATAACAAAGAACTTCCCTATTCTTAATTGCAAGATCAGTAAAAAGATTAGGCTCGTATTGAAAATTGAGAGTCGATGCTATGAGTCGATGGCCATTGAGCTTGGTAGTTGAGGCTATGAGTGAGAGATAGAGATATGACTTAGACAAGGTGAGAGCAAGACGAGACAGGTACTTAGTCAATGGATGTTGTCGAGCTTCATATTAGGAATTTTAGGGTTTTTATTTTTCTTAAAAATATTTTTGTTAGAAATTTATATATAACCGATTCGGTCCGAGTGAGTGCTTTAACTCCTGGCGTAGGGAACTGGACTAATTCTCTTGGGAACCATCAGTTCGGGTCTGGTTCTGGGCGGTTCCCGATTTCTTTACACACTCCTGATTTGTGCTTGCTCGTATTGGAATTGTCTTAGTGGGTATCAAGACACTTATTAAACATATTTAACGAGAAAGATCTTGAATCCTTGTTAATATCTGATGTTCGTTGCAAATAGTTAGCGAAATGATAAAACAACAAGAGAGCTTGCACCTAGGAAAGGGGTGATTATTTTGGAGTCATTAGGTCACAAAGAATTACTTAGTTGCTTAGCCTCCCTTCCATATAAGGATGAAGAGGTGAACTTGTTCTGATGCACAAAATTCAGCCAAACCCTACACAAAATATCTCTCGGATGTATAGTTGATGGAACGCGCAATCTAAGTTTGAATGTCATCTTGAAATCCCTTTGGACAGCATCATGTAGTCTAGAAGATTTGGCCGGACAGGACATCGAAAGGATCAAATTGGATACGACGTGAGTTCAAATATCTCTTGCATTATGGGGTACAACTAATATAATCATTATGGAATAAAACGTGTGCTACCTAATTTAGCATTTGGTGTGTCGTGGAGCGATAAGATGAAAGTGATAATTATTAATCGAGAAAGATTAATTTGAAAAAAGCAAAGACGTCGGGTGGTGGAAGCATCGACCATTGCCCAAAACAATCGTGTGAACGACGATCTTGAACCTCATACGTGAATCACGAAGAGAAAAGAGAGAGTTCCACTGCCAGTAGGGATGCTCGATTCTAATGTGAATCGGTTCTCACCTGGGAATCTAAAATTGGACCAAACGTGATTGGTTTACAATTTGTAGAATTGCCCACCTGGTCTAGGATCCAATGAGAACCGGTGATTTCTTCCTCTTCTTTTTAGTTTCTTCTATTTCTTAAAAGAAAAAAAAATAATTTACTAATTAGAATTTACTTCAAAACAAAAAATAAAATAATCAATAAATTTTGTTTGGTCCGTCGATCCAATTCAGTTGATCCGGTTAGTCCAGTTCCTTAAGTGACACCGAGAGCATGACTAATTATTCTAAATTCCAAATTTTTGGAATAATAAATTAGACTAGTCTTTCGGAAACAACTAAGAACCAGCTATTCTGATCCAGTTATTGGGTGGGACTGGGACTAATGTACACTCCTAACCACCGTCATGACTGTGATGGCTTGAGAGTTGCGACGGTGTCTTGACAATAGCCTGACTTCGGCGACCATCGCAATGCCGGTGCATACGGGCGGGGGCTGCAAATTCGTGCCTCTCTCCCTGTTTCATTTATGAGGTTGGTATAGGTGGGATCATATTTTATTATCCGACCTATCTAGAATGAAGCACCAAATACCGAATACGACAAAATTATCCTATAGTGTTTCCATAAATGTACCGGTGGCCAAACACAAGATGCGACATCGACTTTATATTAGCAGGGGTTGGTGAAAGCAATATTAACCTAAGACATTCAATAGATGGGACTTCTGCACGCCTAGTTCATGCATTTCATGTTCTAGTCTTAAGAGTTTAGGAACCATGGTCACCCTTCTTCGTGTCATATTTTTTGTTCTATTGTCTAATCACTCTCCGTGAGTGATCATCTTAAACGACAGTAAGAATTTGAAAAGACGATAACCAAATAATTAGCCGAACTTAGAAGTGATCGGTTCTAAGATAAACAGATCTGAAACTTACCATGTTATGATTGGTTTCCAGTTTTTGAACCTTGGAATTTACCATGTTTGTTTAGAATCGGTTTTGGAACCAGTATTTCCGGTCCCATTTTAGGGTCTATTCAAGAACTTTTTTTTTGGGTTCATTTTCTTGTAGCAAAATCATATGAGGTTATGAGTAATGAAATAATTCAAAGTAAAGATAAACAACAGAAATCCTAATTTCCATAAGATGAATATGTAGTCACGTACAATTATAAACAATAGAAAGTTCAAACTTGTAACATAAAATATAAATTATAAAATTCCCTCCTGTTAAAGAGGAAAGACTAGTGAGGAACTTTGAGAAAGGACAAAAACGAAAGAGTGCTAAGGTTAGAATTTAGGAGTAAAAAATTAGAATTTTGACTTTTGAGCTTATAAAATCAATTCCACAACCGATTCCAAAATAGGATAGTTTGGTCCAGTTCTCGGGTGGGTATTCGGTTGGAATCTATTCCCGGACCGATTTTAATGGAAACCAATTCTCAAACCTATTTTTCGAGCGATAGAATTGTTTTGTTTACACATCCCTAGCTGAACTCCTAGATTTTAGACGCAGAAATTTCGTACATACTTAGGATCCGTTCGTTTTGCGGAAAATATCATGTTTCCGAAAAATGATTTCTAGAAAACATTTTCCTAGAAATCATTTTCCAGAAAAATGATTCTATTTTCTGGTGTTCGGCCGAAACCTAAATTTTGAGTAGAAAATATTTTTCACCGTTCGTTAGCAAATTTAATTGTTTGGGAAAAATTATCAAAATTGAATTTTATTATTTTTAATTGACCAAAAAATTGGTTTTATTTTTTTTATATTTTTAAAAAATGAATTTTCAATTATTTGTATTTTAAAAAAATCGAAATTTTTATTATTTATTAATTTTCCCTCCTCCTTCCTCCTCCTTCCTCCACCGCCACATGCCTGGTGATGGCTGGCTGCTCGGCGATCGACCAAGACCCGGTCGCCAGATCCGGCGAGCTTGAGGCTCACCCGATCTTGCCCGAGCTCGCTAGAGTTTTGTCGAGCTCTGGCGAGCTGCAAGCTCGTCGGATCTGGCGGCGGAGCTTGGCTCCCATCGGTGAAACTTTGGCAAGCTCGGGCGAGGCCCGAGCCCCGCCTAGCTCGCCGGATCTAGTAAGGCCTGAGCTTCGCCCTAGGTCGGCAAGAGCTCCGCCTCGCCCGATTTGGCGAGGCCTGAGCTTGGCTTCGCCAAATCGGGCTAGGCGGAGCCTCGTCGGCCTAGGGTGAGGCTTGAGCTGGCTTGCGGCCGTGGCTAGTGACCAGCAATGAAGAGGAAGTATGGCATGTCGCGGAGATTGAGCACCGTTGGACGAGGGGACGCTCCGCCGCTGTTGATTGTTGGCGTCGAAGGAGGAGGAGGACGAGATCAGAAACCTAGGGCTTCGTGAGGGCGAAGATCTAGCACCACCGGATGAGAGGATGCTCCGCTGCCACTGATCGTCAGTGTCGAAGGAAGAGGAGATGAGATCAGAAACCCTAGGTTTCGTGAGAAAGATGGCAGAAATGAGTAAGGAAAGAAGCAACGCGAGAGTGCGTGCCTAAGGACGGGAAAATGATTTCTCCTTTTGAAAAGAGAAAATCATTTTCCACAATCTTATGAGGAGATTTTCCATTGACCGGAAAACATTTTCTTTGATCATCTATTTTCCGTCATCCGATCACCGGAAATTCCGGAAAATATTTCCGGAAGTTGTTTTTCGCGAAACGAACGGACCCTTAATTACGGAAGGTAGGTGGTGGAACCACTCACACTGCAACTTGTAATTTTTTAGTGGGATTCTCTGGAAATTCCAGGTATTTTTGAAATATGATTGATTTGGTGAGATGAATTGATCTATGCAATGCTTCTCTTCAGAGAGCACGTAACCAATGGCGTTACGCACCTACCTAGCGGAACAAAAATCAAGGTGAAGAGTAGTGTAATCTGAGCAGATGACCTCAAAACAAATGAAGTCTGGTCGTTCTCTAGGCAGCCTCGATTCTTGCAAGGAACCCCTTCTGATGTAAAATGCTTGACGTTTCCCTTCGTGCGCATCGCTTTCGCTAGGGCAATTATCATGCAAAAACAGTGGCCAATACTTCTCTTCCCAATTCCTACGACCTCACATCCTAGGTTCCAAAAAGATGTTGCGATTGATCACTACACATTGTGATGAAATGGGAATAGAGATAATTAATTTCTCAGTAAGAAAAAATGAAAAGATTCCCGGAAGGAATATTGATCAGGAAATCTAGAGGCGCTTTGAAATGTGACTGATGGAGAAGGTGACGCTGATGTCCTAACATTTTCAGCAATTTCATTTCACGGGGTGGAAAGATGGCCCGATACCGCTGCCGCTTAGTTTGATTTGTTAGATTAGTAGGATCGTATGAGTCGTGACGGTCAATCATTATATGCTTTTGACAAGATTACATTAGGGGAAGAAATAGACGGATAAGGAATTCTTGTAGGGAAAGCTAGTCTTTCGGTAGAATCGACATCAATGGATCTTACCTGCAAGGGGAAAATGAAGGCGCCATGGCGTGTGTGTGTCGTGACAGCTGTGGCCTTCTCGTCGTCATATTTGCATGCATGGTCAAGGATTCCTTGGCTGCGCAAACGGAATTCTTAGGCCTGCTACAAATCCTAGGATACTTTAGATCTTGTTTCAAAGCTAAGCTAGGGCTGCACCTAGATCACTTTATTTGATGAGAAGCCTTTCCACCACATATCTGTTTCCGTGGGAGGTGCCCACTGAAGACTTTTTTTTTTGGTTGAAAGTGATCCATTGCAATCGAGAAGCGAGTAAGATAGTAGATTATGCTGTCAAAGCGTACCGTAGGAAAAGTCTACCATCTGATATATGTCCTCCTCAAGCCCTCTGAGCTTGGTCATGTTTTCTAAAGCTTAATTTATGTTTGATCAGACTCGTTTTTAATGAATGGAAGTTATTATCCTAACCAAAATATAAAAATAAAATTCTGTCAAGGTTTTCTCCTTTTCTTAATGTATGATAGAATGATCTAGGCAGCTTACATAGTAGATGGGCTTCTAATCATCATAAAATGAAAGAAAGAAGACGGGCTCGAACCACCTATTTGGTTGAGGAACCAATGACAAGTTATATGCCCCGGGCACATGCAAAATGTTGAGAATGATGTCCCTATTTGTAGAGAAGGAGAATTCTTTATTGTTAGTAAAATTCAATGAGCATCTCATATTTCAACTTCTTTTAAGCCATGCCCATCGTATTCGAAATCATAAGGGCTCTACTATTTTTTCACCTACTGGGTTTCTTCAATCTCTCCTTTCATCTATCTCGACAATCTCCCAAGCTTGAGCTCAACTCAACTTGAGGTTGCAACAACACTCGAGTCGGTAGCCCTAGATATCAATGGGTTGGGTCAGGTTTTCATGATACCCGACGCGACCTGAAACCTTATAGGATGTACTTGAACTAACCGGACCCAACATACAAATATCATACAACCAAAGAGAGTGGATAAGGTCGGTGTAATTAGCTGGGCTCAAATTTGCGGTTTCATCCTTAGGGGTGTCAAAAAACCCATGCCGGCCCTACCTGACCCGAAAATTAGGATATTTTGGGGTCGGGTCAATTTTCGGGTCGGGTATGTCTTCTTTGTGTAGGAATTTTTAGATGTTGATATTATTAGGGTTGGGAGTTGGGCCGGGTCGAGCTGGCGTGGGTTTTTTGACACCCCCAGGCGGCGGATGGCTTGGAATCGCCCATAACGACCTCCGGACGAGATCGAGAGGATGCTGCAGCGCTGGGGCCTCCGCCATCAAACGACGTTCACGGATCGAGCTGAGCCCAACCGGTCGGAGCCCAGCGGCCCCGGTCCAAACCTCCCAACTGGGCCTCCACGGACGGGCCCGGGCCGGGGCCCATCCGGTTCGATATTTTGGAGCCGAGCCGGAGCCGCCCGAGGAGGAAGAGGTCAAAACCGGAAATCGCTGACGGACGCCTCGCTCCGGTCTTCGCCAAAATCAATGATTCGGTTTCAGTTCCGGCGCATAGAGAGAGAAAGAAGAGAGAGAAGGAAGAGGAGAGAGAGAGAGAGAGAGAGAGGGAAGCCATTGTCGTCGTCGTCGCTGCTGCTGATTTCGCAATAGATCCGTAGACGCCGCAGGCGGTGCCGATTGCTCGCAGCATTCGCTTTCCCCTTCGCCGTCGCCGTCGCCGTCGCCGTCGCCGTCGTCGAATTCGAGCTCAGGAGCGCCTCAAAGGCGAGGCCTTTTTCCCGCTTCGGCAGCTCGCAGGGATCGCCGTTGCCGCCTTGGCCGACGAGCCACCGCCGCCGCTTCATTCGGGTTCCGAGGTACTCGTTCTCTCGCCCCGCGCCTTGAATTCGCGCTGTTCCGGATTCGGAATTTGTTGAGGGATAAGGAAATAGGGAGTGGGGTTCGGCGGGTTTTGTTGTAGCTCTGGGGTAATTGCGGAGGATGGGATCGTGAATTCGGTTGTGTTTGCGTGCGCCGGAAGTGTGGGGGGATTAGTGATTTAGGGGATTAGTGTGATATGAAGGGGCGGTCGCAGCGGTTGCAGAGCACGGACCCGCCCGACGACTGGGTGGACGGCTCCTGGACCGTCGATTGCATTTGCGGCGTGAATTTCGACGATGGGGAGGAGATGGTCAACTGCGACGAGTGCGGGGTGTGGGTGCATACGCGCTGCTCGCGCTACGTGAAAGGGGAGGAGTCGTTCACCTGCGACAAGTGTAAGAGTAAGAACAATAGGAATGACAGCGAGGAGACTGAGGTTGCTCAGCTGTTGGTCGAGCTGCCGACTAAGACTATGAGGATGGAGGCTTCATATGCAGGAAATGAGCCTGCGAGGCGGCCATTTAGGCTTTGGACGGAGATGCCATTGGAGAAGAAGGTACATGTGCAAGGGATTCCTGGTGGAGATCCAGGGCTATTTAGTGGGCTGTCGTCAGTTTTTACACCGCAGCTGTGGAAGTGCACAGGATACGTGCCAAAGAAGTTTAATTTTCAGTATCGGGAGTTCCCTTGTTGGGATGACCACAAGGAAGCTGATGATAATGCCGAAGATGATAATGAGAATGCTGTTGATAAGGGTGCTGGGGTTTTGTTCTCATTGTCAAAGGAGAATTTCATGGCTACTCCTGTTAAAGATTTAGCTGGCATGAAAAGCAGAGATCAGGAATGTAGGTATGATAGGAAGACGCAGTTGAGAGAGACTAAGAAATGGGGGGCAGGTGATAATGCCATGAAAAAAGATAGAACCTTAATTCGGCCTGTTGTGATACACACTGGGAAGCGTAAGAAAGAAGAATCAGGCATATTAAAAGACATAAGTGGAAAGAAGAAGGTTAGGACTGCTGAAAAAGATGTAGATCACAGGAGAAGAACCCTGCATACTTCTAAATCAGGTAACTTTTTTTCACTTTTTCATATCGTTGAATTGTCTCTTCTTTCTTTGCTTATGACGATATAATATATCCTACTAGAAGCAAGAACATTTCTGTGGGTCACTTTTAGTTCTTGCCACGGCTAACCTGCGCTTGTTGACTTGATTTTCGTTCATCTTTATTACTAGTGTTAACGCCTGCCAGTGATGCAAAACAATTGGCATTTTGTGAAGATAGAGGTCCGAAGTCTTTCAAGACTGACATTCGGAGTGTCAAGAACAGGGACTTGAGAGATGGTGTGCCTTCTGAACCTGTTTCAGATGGTCATGTTGCAGTCTGCAAGATTCTTGAAAATGCTAAGGCTAACTCGGCAACTTTGAAGCAACCTCTGCAAGGTCCCTCTGCTGAATTCTCCTGTCCTGCTGATGCTGTCTCGACTAAAGATGAGGTTGGGAACCATTTGCTTTCAGGGGTCAATAGTTCCTTAAAGTTTGTTCCCTCCACTGACCAGCGAAACGAAGCTGACAGCTCTACCAAGTCGAAAGTGGTATGCACCCGCTTGTACACCATTGAAATTTAAAAACATGCATCATTATAACGTCTTTATTCAGTAACATCTCAGACAAAGTTAACATGGATTTTGGCTCTAGTTCACTATTAATCCCTGGTGTTTCACCACTTAATTTTGATTTACTGCTGGTAGGGCAATCGATAGTCAGTTTTGGCAATGATTCTTGGTACTTCTAAGCTAAAAATAATTGCTAGTAATCCATTTGCTTGCGTCTGGCATTGGTATCTTTTTAATTTACCTGATTAATCAGGGTCCAGTAGTAGAGATTGCATTAGAAATTTGTGATACAGAATCTATGTAGAATTGAGCTATTATTGAGTGAGATTGGAATGTGGTGAGTTAAGACAGTAGGATTTGAACTGCAGGTTGTAGGAATTTTTTAAAGGTTAGCCGTTTAGGACGCATGTGATAGGTGATCTGTGAAAGGGAAGATGTCGAATTTCCTATAGAACCATGGATCAATGTTTATTGCTGGGGTCATAAGGAAATCCAATTCGGCATGAAGGCCTATCTGCTGAAGAAAGTAATTAAGTAATCCATTTTTGACATCTTTTAAATAGTTGATTTCATATTTGGTGATTGATAATAATAGAGCTTACACTTGGACTCAAATAAAGTCTTGCATCATGGGACTGACAAGCTATATATTGCCATGTTGGTGGTGAAGATAATGATAGTAGTCGAATAGGAACACGAGTTGGAACCATGCCTGCACTGTTTGTGACTGCTCACTCATGTTGTAAGCTCCAAGTAGATGAGCAACTGAAGCGTTATTGGGCAGAAATTTGCCTAACAAAGAACAGTTGGCAGATATTGGAATTGTGATTGCAGTTGCAATTCTAGAAAAATTGTATGAGATTGGCATTTGAAGACGCTACCATTGCAAGAGCCTTTTAGTGAAAGCCTTCCCTAGAAAATTTAAGCAATCAATTAAGAGGGTTATGTTTTCGTGCATTGTTAAATTGGCTGCATAACCTTTGTGCTCATGGTGATTTCCTTTTATACCCCTAACAATGTGAAATTGTTAAGGGCTTCTGGAGTCTAGGAATATGGGTGCATTCATAGACATACTCTTCTTGACTCAATTATTTGGTCTCATTTTTCCTTATGCTGATAACAGGAAGAGAGTGGGATTATAATTAATCCAGATGCTAGCTCCACCGGAAAGGTTTCGGTGCATCCAGGGGAAGACGTAGCTCAAGCGGCTTCAGAAACAAAAGATAAACAAAGTCCATCAGATGTCAACAGCAACAGATCCATGGGTTTTTCTTGCGATGTAAAAAAAGAAGTAGATGACGAAACTTGTAAGGGGTTGTTGCAAATTCAGTCTTCTCCTCTTGCTGACAAGAACTCTGTGTCATTACCATCTGATGATGGTAGATACCCTGGAGTATCTAATACCCAGATATCTGAAAATTTCAAAGCAAATGACGTGGAGGTTAACAGTTTGCAATGTACTGACAAAAAGTCATTAGGCACTGCCCAAGATGCAGAAGCATTGTGTGAGAGTCGTGTCCACACTGGTCAGGAGCTATCTGGTGATATATTTGAGCTCAAACAGGAAGCAGTAGCATCAGAGGATTCTATTGAAAGACAGAAAAGTTCTGGGGAATTTAAACCTGCTTTGGTTTCTCCTGAAGAGCCATCAAGATCTAGTGGAACTGAATTTCCTATTGCGCCATCTGCGCAGAAAGTAGTGGTCTCTGTTGGTGAAGCATCTTGCACACCGCCTTCTCTGCCTGTCCAGAAATCATCCAGCTCAGACAAGTTGAAACCTTTGGATGCTCAGAATCTTAATCCAATTGTGAAGCAACGAACAACAGGGGAGTCCGATCCTACTGCCAAGAAAGAGCAGGTTTCAGCTGACGTTTCAACTGAGAAGAGTGGGCAAGGCCTGGTGCGGAAGACACCAAAACTCTGTTCGACATCATCCTCAGGTGCTTCTTTGAAAGCATTGCATTCAAGCAAGGTTTTCCAAGCTTCTGGCTCCAAGCGGACTGCCTCAGATTCGAAAGATCCTACCTTTCCCTCTTCAAAATCATCTTCTTCCCATAATGTAGCAGTTTCTTCAGGGTCTGGTGAATCTCCAGGCAATTTGCAAAATCACTCTGCTGCCCATTCACAGAATAAGGCTACAGGATCAGGATTACCGCAGAAAAGTGGAAAGTCCAGCCATACAAATTTTCCTCCATCTTCGAAGGTGAATCATAGCACACAAGGGCAAGCACCTCTGAATCCTAATTCTTCTACATTGAGCGATGAAGAGGTATGTGTGCTGTTCCTTGGTATATATATATATATACTTTTTTTCTCTTTTTTAACTCAAGTTGATCTTCGGAAGTGATTTACTCAATCTCATGAACTTCTTTTGCAGCTGGCCTTACTTTTGCATCAAGAACTCAATAGTTCTCCCAGGGTACCTAGAGTACCACGGGTACGCCATGCTGGCAGTTTCCCTCAACTAGGTTCTCAAGCTGCTACTAGTATGCTGATAAAGCGAACATCTAGTTCTGGCACAAAAGATCACAATTTGGTATGGTTTGATGATTCTGCTTCAAAGTTCTGCTTCATTGATTTTCTTTATTTAAATCCCGATTACTTGAGTATCTGATATTAAGGTCTTTATTGAGCTTCACATACACTTCAATATCTTATATAGGTTCCTCGAAGAAAAGGCAAAGATGGATCCAAAGATGTATTGCGCAGTTCTTCTGAGCATGATGATGAAGTTAAAAGGACTGACAGAGTGGCATCTCCGGATCAAGGGAGACGAGAGACAGTGCACAAAGGAGATGTCTCCAAGAGGGAAGTGAATGGATCTGTGCGTCCCCATAAGAAGAACATTCCTGTTTTGACCACGAGTACAAGCAGTGGTCCTTCTTCTTCCAATGAGGCCAATGATAATAAGGTTTCATCCATACATAATACTCCGATAAATAACTCAGATGATGATACAGGCACGGTAGGGGGCCCTCATCGTACTTTACCGGGTACGAACTCCTTAGAAATATTCTCTGGTGTTATTGTTGCAGGAGTTATCATATCAAGTTTAATCTATTTATTTCTTTGTACTTGTACTAACTTTTCCTTGATCCCTGCATATTTTGCAGAATTAATAAATGAGATCATGAGCAAACGCAGGCGAATGACCTATGAGGAGCTTTGTAATGCAGTATTGCCGGTACTTTTATCTTATAAAAAATTGTTGTTCGTTGATGACTGCTGTCTTTTAAATATTCTCAGTGTCCTTGTCATCCTCCTCTTTCAGCACTGGCATACCTTAAGGAAGCATAATGGAGAGCGTTATGCGTATTCGAGTCATTCACAGGCTGTTCTTGATTGCTTAAGAAACCGGCAAGAGTGGGCTCAGTTGATTGACCGGGGTCCAAAGGTATGGAAAAAGAAAAATTCTTACTTACATCCTGCTGTTGTCCTGTTTGTTGCTTGAAAAGATTTTTGTTCTGTCAGTCAAATTAAAGCATATGGTAATATTGATCTTTTGGTACCACTCCGATGATACCATGAAGTATTTTCTTTTAATAATCTTTAAAAGCTTTTGTCTCCCAATTTGTTTTCTTAGCTGTTCAAAAAGGATTATCCAGTGTCATTTAACCTCATCAAACCACTGTGGGGTTGACTGGAGAGAATCATTGTCGAGATGCCGATTTCAACTTGGGCTCGAGATGCCAAATGTGTACAACATATTGCTGCTTATTCTATTAGTTTTATAAATTTAAGGCCTCATTGATGTGTTGCAGACCAGCTTAAGCAGGAAAAGGAGGAAACTTGATGCTGAAGAATCAGAGGATAATGAAGATGGAGCCCATGGCTCTAAGAAGGAAGTAGAAAGCAGAAGTCTCGAGTCCCAACGGGAAGAGTTCCCTAAAGGCAAGCGAAATGCAAGAAAACGCAGACGTCTAGCTCTCCAAGGGAGAGGAGTGAAGGATTTAAGAAACCGACGTAAGGCGGGAGTGGTAATCGAGGATGACGATGATGATGAGGAGACACTCTCTAATTCAAGTGAGAATAGCATTTTCAGCGAGGATGAGATTCAGGGAGGTGGAAGAGGACTTGTTGAAAGTGATGCCTCTAGTAGCTCGGACGAGATTCAAAACATGTAAATTATGATTGTTCTCTGTGGGTATTTGGGACCTGAGCCTCCCTCTGGTTTGTATGTGCAGCTACCTTCAGTTTTCTCCAGTTCTATCAGATTCTTGCTTTACTATGTGGACAGTAGAATGCAAAGTAGACAACATTAGTTGCATGATGTGTCTGAGTTAGATGTAACCTCTGTACATCTTTCAGGAGATTCGACTTTCACCATCGGGTAGATGCTAGCCTGAGTTCTAGATTGAAAATTTGTACCACCATTGTACATATAGTAAGTTTTCTTCTCCTGTTTTAGTAAAAAATTTCTTCTATTTCTTCTGATGGGTATTTTGGGGGGGCTAATGTCAGCTGAGGAATCACTTTTTCGGCCTTGTTTTAGAAGGTGACTTTAAGAATGACTTGCTGAGCGAGAATACTTGTTAGGATGGTTTTCTGGGGACTTCATATTCGACTGCAGTAATTCCTGTGATTGTGGTTTATGGTGTATGTTATTTGGCTCTTGTTCCTCTGGGGAATGTGTTGTATCCTTGTTTTCCTAAATCTTTAAACCACGTCCCTGCGGTTTTCCATGACCCTCGATACGTCTTTCTATTTGATAATTATCTGTGTCTTACTTGACGGAAATTGTCGTCGGTCATCCCATTTGTAACCGTCGACTGATGAACACCTTGATAAGAAAAAGGTACATGGTTTCTGAGAAGAGGAGCTTTTGGGGAGTTAAAAAGTATTATGACCACAGAGTTTTTAATGGTAGATGTCGTGTATTCGTTTGGATTATCGACTCAACATACTCAAGCAACGTTAAGCGAGACACGTAAGATTTGTTCCAGAACACTGGGGGCGGAGCATATTCGTTAGGATACAAAACGTCCCGTCTCTTCATACCTTAGTATAACCATGATACTCGAATGATTCTTTCGTAGTCAAACGTTGCACGCAAAATTACTCTTTATTGGATACTTAGGAAGAGGTCAAAAGCAAAAGAGAAACTTGGAGAGAAATGCAGGATAAGTTAAGGGAAACCCACATGGACATGGACTTCAGAACGCATGTTGTTCACGCTAGATTTCTACACAATTTGTGCTCCAAACTTTGTGAAGTTTTTTTTGAAATCGAAACAAACACTTTTGTGGGTAAAGTGAGATTATTTGAAAGCTCTAAACCTTATCAGATCAAATATTTGACTCGATAGGTGCTAAACTTTCTTCAAATTGAAAGATTTTCCATTAGAATAGTAATAATAATAATAATAAATATATAAATGATACACGAATGGCCAAACTTCCCACATAATTATAGATAGAAACCTTCTTATACATATAATATATTTAAAACTTTCAAACTTTAGTGTTCTGTATTTTTGTAATTAATTTTATTTAAGCCTCTGTGTTTTATTTTTCTAATTTTTTTTTTTTTTATTTTTGGAGAGCTTGAAAATACAAAAGCTTACAAGACGAAACTTTTAATTAAGAAAGCACGAAATGCAAAAATTTGAAAATCTTTTCTATATAAATAATGAGGAACAAGAATTAAATTAACATAAATTATGAGTATCCATGGATAAATTTTAATATCGTTTCTAGATATCTAAAAATACTTAAAATAGCAGGAATTTTAATCCAGTGCAATTCTAAACGGGGTTCTAATTTTACTATTATAGAGATTATAAGATGAAATGTAATTAAATGAAACTATCACAATCTTAATGAAGACAAAAAAAATGTAATAAAAAGTTAGTATTTTTTTTTTGTTGATTTAGGATGTGTAATTAAATGGGGAAATGTATTGAAGGACTAGATTGCGTATCTATTTTGCAGTAGTCTAAAGACTTGCGATGACTTGCTTTCTTGTTTGATCAAGTAAGGATTGTATTGGATATTTAAGAATAGTTTAAGGATCACATTCAACAAATTATAATAATAATAAAATTATGTATTCAACAAATTATAAGTCTAATAATAAAATTATGTATTGAGATAGAGTTCGGGAACTATAAATATTATTTTTTGCAAGAAAATTACAACAATCTCTGTCGGGTAATTTCTCATATTTCTCCTTTCTCCTTTTTCTATTTTTTTTGGAGGGTTTCCTTTAGGTTCGAGAATCGTCTGTTGGACCTGGAGTCGGACGGGTGCACGAGCCAGAGATATCAGTAGTTGGTAGGTATAGCCTTTTGCTTTCGATTAATATTATTTTATTAATTAAATAATTTCCCCATTGAATTTCTTAAGAATTCTCGGGTTTTGCGGCGAATGGGGAAAGAGGAAAACCGTGCTCTTCTTCTTTTCCCGTCTGACTTTATTTTTTTTTTCTCCTTTTTATTTCGAATGAATACATTAAAACTCTTAAAACTCGTCAAGAAAATATAAATTAGTCTTAAAATTTTAAAAACATTTGATTAAGTCTTAAAATTTACTATAAAAGTATAATGAAGTTCTACAGTTTTTAAAAAATATAATCAAACGTTAAAACTTGTCAAATTGATCAAATTAAGTCATTTTATTGATAATGTTTTTATAAAATTTTATGACTCAAGATAAATTTAATACTTTCAGTCCATTTATCAATTTCTTTTCGTCCGACTTGTGCTGGAAGGAATTACGTGCGATGCGATGCAGCCACGTATTTATCATTATTATTATTTTTTTTTTTTTGTTGACTGGAAGAGGAGGCGGCCTATAAAGCGGGGGGGAGCGCACACGAGCGAGCTGTCCCAAGCAAAGGGAAAAAAGAAGAAGAGAAAAAAAGCAAGAGAGCGCAAAAAAAGGCAATTCCCATCCGCAAAAATTCAGGAGCACGACCAAGACGAAGAAGAAAGAAAGAAGAAGACGACGAAGACGATCGTGGAAAAAAGCGAAAGGTACGATTCCTTTCTCTCTCCCCCGGCGGATCGCCGTTCGCTTCGTCCTTCGGCCTAGGGTTCCTTCCTCTCCGCCTCCGAATTCCCGATTCGATCCCGCCTTTCCCCTCGCCGCCTCCGCGATCGATCGCATTTCCGGTTGCCCCCGCGCCACGTGTCCTCGATTCGCGCGACCGATGTGAGCGCGCGGCCGGGGATCGTTGCTGATTCGAGCGGAAGTTGATCGATTTATGTTTTTTTTGTTTTTTTTGTTTTTTTTGTGTTTTGTAGGTGGTGGTGGTAGGTGTCGATTATGACGATTCCGGATAGTGGCTTCATGATGGATAATGGGGGGAGCTGCTTGCCGCTGCCTCCGGACGAGGAGAGGCGCGTCGTCGAGGAGCTGACCAACAAATTGGAGGCCAATCTGAAGGAAGGCAACCTTTACTACGTCGTCTCCAATAGGTATTGATGCCTGCTGCCATTGTCTCGTGCCGTGCTGTTTGGTTCGGGCGTCTTTTTTCTCGAATCTTTGGTCTTGGCGTGCTTCATATCGTGGCGGCAATTATGGCGAGTGGTTTTGTTTGTTGTCGGTCTTTGGTTGATAATTATGGCTTTGTGCGAGTGTCAGGTGTGTTCTGCACAAGCAATATCAGTTATGTTGATTGTAAAGTGACGATCTTTAATGAAAGAGTAGATTGCCTGATGTGGAACTTTTTCACGGAACCGAGGCGCCCAGTTCTCTCTTTAGGCCTTTTTGTTGCATGTCTTCTTGTGGAAGTTATGTAATCCCAAGGAGAAGGCGAACATGATTTTGTGGATTATTCCCTATTTTGTCAGCAGTTAATTCACATGTTATATTTCCGTTAATGTGGTTTGTGGCATCGTGGGGATGAGCGTGTTTTTCTCCTTATGAAATACTGTTTCTGGTGTGCTATGCAAGCATTTGCATCATCAGGGAAAGTTGTGTGACTGAGTGTGTGAATGTTGACTTGCCTTTATATATGCACATGATCTGTGGCCATAAACTTTTTTCTTATGTTCCTTTTGTAGGTGGTATAGTAGTTGGCAAAGGTACGTCGGACGAAATACGGACCAGTACTTGGCAGATGAGCCATCTTTGGATTCTCAGAGATTGAAAGGGGTTTCATCAGAAATGACCGAGCGACCTGGGCCAATTGATAATTCTGACATAATTTCTGATGAGCATAGTGAGGGTGATCATTTAGAGCTTCGTAGAATGCTGGAAGAAGGGAGGGACTATGTTTTGGTTCCTCAACAAGTTTGGGAAAAGCTCGTTGGTTGGTAATGACCTTGTCATTTAAAAATTTTATGCAAGATATTAGTTCCATTTTGCTACATCATTAGACATATTGTCTACTTTGACGGTTGTTGGAGATCTTGTGTCATAAGGTGGAGGATATGTAGAAATACTGATGGAGAGTACATGCTCTTGTGGTGTTCTAACATAATTATCTTGAAGAAGCCTTTCTATAAGAATGGCAAAGTCTCTTTTGGGTTGGTAGAGTTAGTTTCATGGACTTTATCTGCTGTGTCGAGCAATTCTCCCCATCTGTCTAAATAAAGCTGGTTGGTGTTGGCTTAAAAGAAAATAATTAAAAAAAAAAATGACGCTGGTCAGTGTCTCATATGAACCTGAGAAGGCATGAGTATGCTGACCAGCTCATATGATATAGCTTCAATAGGTGCCCCTATTTGGCCCTCATCTAATTGTCTAATTTATTATTTTCTCCTTGCCTAATTTATTAATAAATACATGGATGTTTGGAATGCATAAAACAGAAATTGCAATGGCTTTGCTACTAATAATCTTCTGAACATGATCTGTCTTATTCATAGGTCTTTCACGTTGAAACGAGTATTGGTACTGTGTTTCTAAAAATAGAAAACAGAAAGAAGCGACCAATAGATATGAATAGCAAAATAGTGGGTTGCTACTATTCGGTTGATTTCCATATGTGGATATCCTATTTAATGTAATGGTTCTGTTAGTGGCCCCTGTTCAATGATCGTCTTTGTTTTGTTTGAAAGCATGTGCAGCTCTGTCTAGCTTTATTCGCAGTCCTTATATTCCTCACTTGCACATCCTTGCCTCAAGGAATATATTCTTAAATCTTGTTCTCTAAAATGTTTAAGGGGCATGGTTACTTTTTTAATTGGTGTTGTGGTGGATTTACATATTACATATTTTAAGGATACATTCAGCTGTTAATGCACTGCTGGCAACTTATCACATATTTTTCTTCTATCTCATAGGTATAAAGGAGGGCCAGCTTTACCTAGGAAGATGATTTTGCAAGGTTATCATAACAAGAGTTATAGTGTGGAGGTTTATTTGCTTTGTCTGAAGTTGATTGATTCAAGAGATAACAGCCGATCAATTATAAGAATAAGCAGAAAGGTATTGTTTAACGTATTTCTTTGGTCTGAGATCTTATTTGCTTAGGGAAGTTACTTTTCCCTGTACGGCCTGACCTTTCTTAAGAATGAAAATTAGTTTAGACGTGCAGGGTCTAATTGGTTTTCTGTGTTTCAGGCTTCTACACATGACCTGTATGAGAAGGTGTCCATACTCAGAAAAGTGGATATGGCAAAGGTTTATACTCTCTCTCTCTCTCTCTCTCTCTGTGTTGAGTTTTATATGGTTTTATCCCAAGCACCTAGATATCTGTCTTTTTCCATCCTACTATTTCTTAATTAGGTCTCTACATGCTCTTTGATTTACATAATTAAAGGTTGTTTCTTGATCCATGTTTTCCAATTTCTTGTTATACGTGAAATGGCAGGTTCAAATTTTGGACTACTTTAATGAGCATAAGCCTGCATTGTTACACCGCTCAAACAAGACACTGGAGGAAGAAAGTTTGCAGATGGACCAAGATGTGAGTGCTTGGGGCAATTTGGCTTTGTCTTGTTGATATTGATGCTCATTTTAATCTCCTCTATTCAAGAATGGTGTTATATGGACTTATTGGCAATAACGACTATTATTTTCATGATCCGTCATGGTTAATTTGTAATTGGTTAATTTGTAATTAGAGTGACTTTAATGAGATTTCTGAATGGTATGTTTTGATTTGGAATAGCTGTTTCGATCCAGAAGGTACTCATACTCAATGTTGCTCTGTCAAGAGTCTAATACTTTACCTTAGGATATGAAAAATTTGACTTGGCAGTAGAATTATCGCATAAGGTAATTAATATGCAGTCAAGATAGTAAGCGAGCTTGCTTGGCAGTGCTACTTCTATGGCAGTCAATTGCGTTATCTAATGCTATTATAAGTTTATTGTGTTGAATTGCTCAGTTCTGTTTATACATGAGTAAGCACTGGAACTTGTTGTCAGAAGTTTTACGTTACTGAAGTCATATTTCTACAAGATGTGGCTGGTATTTTTAGTTAAATGTGAAACAGTGAAACTGGTTCTATATTTTCCACTTGAGCCAAATCTTCACCATTGTCCAACTAGTTATGTGTTTTTGTGATGTGTTATCTACATCGTAAACATTTGATGCAACTATTAAAGAATTGTAATTTCATCTTTAGTATGACGTTTCTCCTTAATATTTGCTAGATAATCGACTTTGGTATTCATATTTGAAAGAAATCTCAAGATTTGAGTTTTGTCACTTCAGACTCTTATCTTCAAAGGTCTATGGGTTTCAGATCATCGGGTGAAATATTTGAGGATACAACCTAAAAGAGAAAATTTGCATTTTGTACCCTTTGCAGTTTCCTCATGATGAAGAAAGATATGTTTCGTAATATTTGTGTGCTCTTACAGCAAAGGGAATTGCTTCTCTGTTCAGTATGTTATAAATTTATTGGTAATTGGTAATTATGCTTCAATTTTTGCTTTCGCAGATTCGCCTGGAGATGCAAGTTGATGGAGTTTCTCAATCTCGAAATGGGATGGATTCAACCCGAAATGATTTGGCTTTGGTAGCACTTGAGCCTTCTAGGTCATCTATGACTATCGCAGGGGGGCCAACCATGTCGAATGGTCATTCATCAGGGTATAATTTTTATCAAAGGAGTGGATTGAGTTCATCAAGCTCCCATACAGAGGATGGGTATGATGCATTTATTTCTGCCAATAAAGGAGAAAGGGGAGGTTTGGCAGGTTTGCAGAATCTGGGAAACACATGCTTCATGAACAGTGCCATCCAATGTTTAGTCCATACGACCCCTATTGTTGAGTATTTCCTGCAAGACTATGCAGAGGACATCAACATGGAAAATCCACTGGGAATGCGAGTGGGTCTCTGTCCTTATTTTATCTGCAATTGTCTCGGAATGTCCTATTATACCAAAACTCTGACGTAGGTTAGCTTTGCAGGGTGAGCTTGCCCTTGCGTTTGGCGACTTGTTACGAAAATTGTGGTCATCAGGGAGAACTACAATTGCCCCACGTGCTTTCAAGGGAAAACTTGCTAGATTTGCTCCTCAATTTAGTGGTTATAACCAGCATGATTCTCAAGTAAGTAATGTATAATGTACTTCTGATTACCCCCCCTCTCTCTCTCTCATTCTCACTCTCATTCTCATATGCCTTTTGTTATTATTAGATTTTTATTATATCCTTGCTCTATAGGAACTTCTTGCATTCTTATTGGATGGGCTACATGAGGACTTAAATCGTGTGAAGAAAAAGCCTTATATTGAGGCAAAGGATTCGGATGGCCGCCCAGACCAGGAAGTTGCTGATGAATCATGGAAGTATCATAAAGCCAGGAACGATTCAATAATTGTTGATGTTTGCCAGGTAAAGAGTGTTTTACAGGTGCTATTGTATTCTCTCTCTGATGAATGTCTAATATAGTAATTTAGAGCTGGTATTGGTTATTTTGTGGTCCTGTAGGTCTATGATAGGTGGCATTCAAATGGTTGAGTTCCATGTCTTCAGGCATGTTGATCACATTCCTGATGGCGTTACTTATTAGTAGTGGCTTTCGTGATTGACCATGCTAACACAGAATAGGAGAAATTATTGTGTTTTCAAACTACAGAAATTGTCGGGTAATTTAAGTAACAGTCGAGGGCATTTCCATGATTTTTGAACAGTTGTGTGTATTTGACTTTGTTTCTTGCCCCTCTGCCAGGATCGGTAGTTGCTAGATCTGTGCCCAAGAATGGTACATTTTTTCTAGAACTTGCATCCGCTGATATCTGAAGGAACTTATATTTGTCACAGTCTCTGCTTTCATGAATCAAAATGCGCCTGATGTTCAATTTATTTATCTTTATTGTTGACCTCTTAAAAGCTAGATTGAAATTTCATCTCTGCTGTACCCTCTGTTGCTTGCTTCCTGAGTACATTGATCTAATACCCTTGTATTTGTGGATTTCTTACTAATTTGTGGACTGACCTTGAAATTTATTTTGGATTGTAGCTTGGTCATTTCGCTTTTATTGCTGCTCACTGTGTATTATGTGGTGAAATTGTCAGGGTCAATATAAATCAACGTTGGTGTGCCCTGCATGTAGCAAGATTTCAATAACGTTTGATCCTTCATGTACCTAACACTGCCACTACCTTCAAGTGTTACCCGGACAATGATAGTGACTGTGTTTTATGGTGATGGAAGTGGTCTGCCAATGCCATTCACTGTTACTGTTCTTAAACATGGTTGTTGTAAGGATCTTACCCAGGCATTGGGAGCTGCATGCTGTCTGAGGGCTGATGAATGTCTTCTGCTTGCTGAGGTAAACTGATCCTCTTTCGGTGCAGCCTCATTCATTAATGAGTTAGTGTTTAATTATGGATGTGTGGTGGGTGAATCTATGTATCCATGGATGTATGCATGTGTTTCTAACTTTTGTTCTGGGCATATTTTTTCAGATTTGTTCATTGGTTAATGTGTTTCATTTTCAATTTCAGGTTTATGAACACAAGATTTACCGATATTTGGAGAACTCATTGGATTTATCGTCAATTAAGGATGATGATTACATTGTAGCATACAGGCTTCCTAAAGTAGGGGCAGGGAGAACAAAAGTAGAAATGACTCATCGCTGGCTAGAAAGGTGAGGCTTTCTCATTCCTACGCTATGGTGCAATTATGTCTGTATGACATTCTGGAGTGGTAACGTGCATGGTCGATGTGCTTGGTGGTCTTCAAACTTTAAATCCTTGGGCTATGTGGCCTTTAAAAATGAGAAAATTCTTTTAATTTGATTGGTTACATCTCTTTTGGAAATACCGACACATATTTGGAAACCACTGGAACTGCTTCCTATGCCATGTGAACATTCTGTTGCATGTCTGTCTCTGCATCTCAAACAATGAAATTAATGGGGACTAGGAAAAAACTGGCATGTTTGTAGACGGCATCACGATTAAATTAGTGTCATGTCGGAGGAGGAAAAAAAAAAAAGCAAAGCCATTTGAGGGGCCAAATAAATACTTATTCATTCTTTTCTGATGGGTTTTCATACCCTGTTAAGTTTTCTGTTTTCGCTTGAGGGTATCGAAATGCTCTTTAGCTGTCTGAATTAGGCCCATCCAATTCAGGTTTAGGTGCATTAGCCAGCATGGACTTGAGCAGTATTCTGTCAACTTTTTGATTGATAATGTTTTATGGCTCTGCAGAGTTGCTTTTTGTACCTAACGATATTTAGTTTTGATGATAAAGTCTATTAAGTAGTAGTTGTAGGTGGTCTTTTTAAGGATTTTCTTTCATTCTATTCTTCAGTTTCCTTAACCAGATTTAGTGCCACCGCATGTGGTGAAATCTCTGCCTCTTGGCATGTTGCATGTTTTCCAGTCAGTGCTATTCATATGGTATATTTAGTTTCTTTTTCTCTTTCTTATTAATTTGCTAATTAGTGGTGGATCCTTTTCACAGGGTTGCGCCAGACACCTTCAAGGGCCATGAGAGGAAGTTCTCTGGAACACCTCTGGTTATGTATTTGTCTAAGGACTCGTTATGCGGAGAGGATATATTTGGAGCTGTTGTCAAAGTGTTGTCACCTTTGAGAAGAGCATATTCTCCTCCTAGAAGTAGTAGTGAAAAGGAAAGTAGCTTTATTTCGAAGGATGGAGAGGAATCATCTAGTAGCAGCAATGGCCAGTGTGGGCGAGGGAACGATGAAATGGAAGATGTAGAAGATGAATCATCAAGTGAGCTACCATTGTTCCAGCTTTCTTTGGTTGATGATAGAGGTTTAAACCCCAAACCCATACATAGGGATACTGTAATATCTGGTCAAACTGTGAAGATTATGCTGGATTGGACTGAGAGGGAGCGCGAACTATATGATGCAAACTACCTCATGGATCTACCTGAGGTTCACAAGAGTGGGTTCACAGTAAAAAAGACCCGGCAGGAAGCTATCTCTCTCTTTTCATGCTTAGATGCATTTTTAAAGGAAGAACCACTTGGCCCTGATGACATGTGGTATGTATCTGGAACTATATCATGTGGTTTGGACAATGTATTTACCTGTTCTGCATTGCCAACTAGTCTCCTGTGAAGGTCTAGCCTAATGTGGCATCTTGAAAATTTTCTGTGCAGGTACTGCCCTGGTTGCAAAGAACATAGACAGGCCACTAAGAAATTAGATTTATGGAAGTTGCCAGACATTCTTGTGGTTCACTTGAAGAGATTCTCGTACAGCAGATACTTGAAAAACAAACTTGACACATTTGTGAATTTTCCCATTCATAATCTTGATTTAACCAAATATGTGAAAAGTAATGATGGGCAATCATATTTGTACGAACTGTATGCAATCAGCAACCATTACGGTGGATTAGGTGGTGGGCACTATACTGCATATGCCAAGGTAAGCTATGTACTTCGGTTTTCCATGTCATTCACTTCGACCTGATAGAATCCAACAGCTCCTTTTTTCTTACAATTTCTGCCATTTGATGTGGTCCAGAGTTTTTTTTTTCCTTTTAATAACGCTCAAGTATATCTTTTTAACTTTACCAAAAAAAAAAAAAAAAAGGTATATCTTTTTAACTTAAAACAATGTGTCGTCTTTGGAAATGCACCAAAGTTGTTTCCATTGCGTTACCCAGTTGGCTTCATTTTTGCAATCTCAAAAGGCTATATGATCTTTTCATTATCACGTTGATCATGTTTATTTTTAAGTGAAACTGGATGTACTCTTATATTATCAACGAATTGCACAGCTGATCGATGAGAACAGATGGTACCACTTCGATGATAACCACGTTTCTCCAGTTGGTGAAGCTGATGTAAAGACTTCAGCTGCTTATTTGTTGTTCTACCAGAGAGTAAAGACAGACTTGGGAGTCAGAATGGGAGAGACATCGCGCAGTCATATGAGCTCTTGAATATGCTGATTGCAGCAATTTTGTCGTTTTCCAAGGATTTGCTAGTTCCATTGACAAGCTGGTTTCCTCCCAGAAGTCTGCGCTTGGCTCGGCTGCACAACACCTGGGCTGGAAAGGACCTGGAAAGAAGCAGACCTAGAATTTAAATTTTTTGGCGAGAAAAAGAAAAGGGAGGGAAGGGAGGGGGGTTATGGGATGAGAAAGGTGGAGCAATGGAGATGGACAGTATTGCAGATTCAGAGATGTTGCGAAACTTGGTCGATGGTAGCTGGCGGTAGCAGGGGATTTTTTTGGATGTATTACCTTGCTAGTATTCATATTTACCTTGAGAAGAGGGTTCTCAGCTCAGTCTTAAGAGGTTAATCTCATTGTGCTGATGGATTATGCCTGTATTTACAGTCATTGTCCTCCTGGCCATCTTCTTTAGACTCAAATGTCCAAATTATGTGGCAAATTGTAATTGTTATCTACATCTCCCATCTCTATATGACCTTCTATTGAAGTGGTTCAACTCGGTGTCCAACTCAGATTCGTATAATGGAGCTCAATTTGAAAGTATTCACATTATATATCCCATGAAATAATTCGAGGTCAAGACTCCAAAGCTGATCTCCCATCTCTATATGACCTTCTATTGAAGTGGTTCAACTCGGTGTCCAACTCAGATTCGTATAATGGAGCTCAATTTGAAAGTATTCACATTATATATCCCATGAAATAATTCGAGGTCAAGACTCCAAAGCTGCTGTGATTGTGAAAAGATATATACATTTAAGAACTGGCAGCTATGTTACTGAATTCTGCGAGTGTTAATTTGACGATAATCTTTCCAAACATGTAAACCAGGCGAAAGACTCTAGCGGCGTAAATCTCGGGATGATGATTAGGGTTCGATCCAAACATAAATATTGTGATAAAAGTCAACGGGACCAAGCAATGTGTCACACACGTCAAAAGTGACTTTCGGAAACTGAGAACAATCGATTTGAGAGCTGTTATCCGATGTGGCTTCGTTCATCGCCATTAGCTTTTTTTTGTTTTGAGGTTAACTGAGATCTCCCGACCGTTTTAATTAGGTAAAATAGAGTAATGTTGAACCACCGAAAGCGTCTCCGATTCGGTCTCGCTTTCCTTGCGTGCGCATGGGACCTTTGTCCGTTCAGACTTCTTTTTCTCTCCCCTAAAAACAACCCCCGATCGCTTTCACTTCATTGAGGAAACGTGGGTTGATGACAAAAACTACAGTCGAACGTTGGCAAGATTTTTAAATTTTTGGCCCTGAGAAGCTGGCTTACCTTTGTCGCTTGTGCCCCTCTAAAATTCGGTCAGTAGACATGACGAACGCAGCCACAATTGCTTTTTGAAGATCAATCACAATCATCACGAAAGATCTGTGCACTTCCTAATGATTTCCTATTATATTAATACGAGGATATATTCTGATTGCCATACCACCAATAATTATTGTGGTTTGGTCGACTGGTCAAAAGGCCCAAATCAAATTATATCTGAAGACAGCTAGGTTTGGATGATACCAGTATTGAAGATGTGCTCATCTAGCTGGAAGTAATGTTCGGACGTGTACCTTCCCTCCATTACCATAATGGACTTAATCAGCTTGAAAAAATTATTTTACTGTTTTCCTAATGTTCCGCACCACTGTGACCTGACCGGACGTTTTTTGTGGTGCAGGACCCTGTTTGTGGTACCCACATTTTCATCTTGGCAAATGAATGCTGCGTTGAAAATATATACATACATGTTATCACGGATGGGAAACATCTGTCCTCATTTACAATATAAGGAGAGTCATAAATCTTTTCTTTAGCTATGCCCAATATTTTTGTTTTTCTTATCGGTAGGTCAGTGTCCAGATTAGTGTTTATAGATATCAATCGTTTCTCTTCTTGGAACGATCTTACGACTCAATATTTTTAGGATCAATAAAGATGGGGCATTCATATCATACACCATTCTAGCTCTACACTTTAATATGCTTTGTCCAATCGAACCGATAAAGAGTTCTATTGTGTTCTAGTAATTAGAAAGCATTTCATTGGCAATGGGTAGGGAAAGAAAAGACTCCTGGAAAGTGTCTTTGGACCTCTTTTTAGAACATTGTCTTCTAGTCATGCAAAAAGCGAAGAGAAGGCCAAAATTGAATTCCTCAAAACTACAGGGATTTAAAGTGCAATTTACCAATATTTTAGTTTTAGTCTTGACGGCTTGACAAAAAGAGGCAATTTGAGCCATGAATAATTTTTTTATATATTATAAATAGAAACACTAACTTACTAATGAAAAATACTAAATAATGCCCTTTGAGCACTTGTTAAATCTAACTAAACGTGTTTTGAAAGTTAAAATTTTAGCACTTGACAAATAAGTAATTCGTCTCAAAATGCATTTGGAAATTGGGATCTATATTTTTACTAAACTTAATTGGGGGCCTATTCACGTTGGTTGATGATACCATTTACTTATTAACAAATACACTTTGAAGGAAACTGAGCCACATGTGCTAAAATTCTCGGGCTGTAAGTAAAATCAAATAGAGAAAATCAGTGATTGAGGGAACTATGGAGTATTTGAGCAAACATTGACCCCGTGATTAATTTCAATTGGGTGATAACTAATCATGAGTTTTTATTCGGAATCAGGATCAAACGTATGTGAACGTGACATCCCTCAATCGGACGCGAATGAGGAAGTGCGACCACGTGAGGCCTGTCGGGAAAAGATGGCCTGATGGGCCCCCACGTGTGTCACGAACTTATCATATGAGCGTCAATCGTGGCAATTGCATCACCTCTATTTTCGTTTTTTTAGTTTTTCTTTTACTTTCTTGGATTTTTGCCATTTTCTTAAATTATGACAGGGAGATGTCGACGACGCCAACTGATGGTCCCCTTATAAAATTCTTCTGTTTTTTTCTTCTCGGAAATAATAGATGACGGTCCTTCCTCAAATTACTCTCACCATGTCCCCTCACTGCCCTGTAAATTGGGATAACGACATTATAGCTATCATTAATAGTATAACCTTTTTTTTTTGGACCACTTAAGTACTTTACTTAAGTGCCATAACTTTTGGTAAATCACTTGAAGGATGAAACTCTTTGAAAATGTTTATCAAAGTACTGAAAATTCGACGTGGCGTAGCATTTATTGTAAATATTTTTAAAAAGTTAAATGGCATTCAAGTGATTAAAAAAAAAAAATCACAGCTGTGAGCGTGTACATAAATTATGGCTCTCTAATGATAAAAAAAAGTTAAGATATTTAAGAGAGTATTGTTAGAAAATTATGATACTTAAGTGAGTGTTGTTCGAAAGTTATAACACTTATGATGTCTTTTCCTTTGTAAATCAATTGGTCAAATCAATTTTCCTAACTTTAGGATCAAATTGTTTGTATTTTAGTAATAAAAGGAGAATATATAGACTTAAAATTTTTTACTAGATCAAAATCCCAAAATGAAAGATAGGGTAGAAAGCATAATTTTGACTAAAAAAATGCAAATTGATCATGTTCCAATGTATAATTTAGTGTTTTTATATTTTGAAGCTGAGGTGAAATGGGTTTATCACCTGGAATGCACTAAAGAGGAGAGTCAATTGCCAAACTTCCCATTTAAAGTAAGTTTGAAGGGCAGGGCTATCGTGGTCAAAAAGCAACGATTAAAAACCCCACCGAAATCCCCTTTTTCGATTTCATCATTCCCGTAAAAGTTCTAAAAAGAGCAAAACGTATCCAAAAAAGATCGTGAAAAACGCTATTTTTCTTGTACTTCGATTAGAACGTTGGCTAGCAATTCTTGTGATCCAGCTGTAATTACATCGTGTCCCAACCATTTCATTTCTTATCAAGTCTAATTTGACTGTGATGTTCTTATTATTTCTAACACAATTGCCAAATGTGTTAACCTAGACACAAACCTTAAAAATGAAATTCTTAGTCTAATTGTCGATCTGTACAGCATGTACGCAGATAACTTCATTTGATTTTCCTTTTTGTTAGTTTTAAATAAGAATGAAAGAAAATCAAGGGTATTTGAGGAAAAAAAAAATATCAAATATATCTATATAATGGGTATTTTATTCAAGGTAAAACGAAAGAAAATAGATTACTTACAAGCAGGAGCCCGTTTTCAATCTTTAAAAATATAAACGTGTGGATACTACGTGGTTGAACTTGACTGCAGCACGATTAACCATTTGATGTTCCCAATGGAAAAAATTACTAGAAGCTGTTGCCAAAAGCCCAAGCTGTGGGAATCCCCAACTCGATCAGTGAAGCTTCAAATCCCAACCTTCCATATATAAAATTGAAAGCTGTGGGCTATTTAAATTCGAGTTCATGCTTCGTTTAATTCAGTTGATATATGATACAACCCACCATGTAAACTTCGCTTCATTTTTATATTATGACCGCATTTTTAATTCACATGGCAAATAATTCAAGCTGTAAAAGATTATGACAAATTTTTTAATTAGATATTGAATGTGACTCACTTATTTAAACTTTCTTGTACAAGTTACGACGAATGTCTTTTTTATTTTAAAAGCAGGAGGCGATTATTTTCAAAGTAGGCTTGTCATATTTTGCAAAATATCTTTTTCCTTAACCGGGTTACGGTGAATATTGCGATCATTATTCAACTAAATCACTCTTTTCCAATGAAAACCTCTTATGTATTGGCTCAATTGGGAAATCCCACATTGTCTTTTCATTTCTATAAAATTACTCTCGAATTTATACTTAACGTCTTTAATGAGCAAATCTTGCATGTAACCAGTATAGTAAATATGAAGTTCATTCAATCTTAATCATTAATTCATGGGAGTCTTATATGAGTTCAAAATATATAAAAACTAAAATGAAGTGGACTTAAATGCTTCATCTGCATTCAAGAATATTTTGTCTTTGACTGTTTTTTCCATGGTTTTGTACCTAGAAAATCCTAGGTGGCATAACAAGGGCATTCACGAAAAACCCTCTAATTTGTAATTAAAAAATGAGTTTTATCTGTACTTCGTTCTCACAAACCAAGTGCAATTTTTACTAGAAATGTGCATTGATGTTGTAAATCCTTCGTGAGTGCCTCGACAAGTCCGCCTCCACTTGGGACAAGCATGCGTCAACGTGGCGTATAAATATATTCGAGATTTCATATTTTTCTTGTTCTTTCTTTCTTTTTTTATAATTTCTAGATGGTGTGAATCCAAACACATGAAATGTCTACTCGTGCTAGAATAAATAATGTCTTTAAAACTCTTTAGAAAAGTTCAGCTACTCGAACTATCTATCTCGGTAGTCCCTAGATGTACATTGCTTATTACTGTTGATTAATACCATTAAATGCGACATTTTTCACACGACCCGTTTTCATTCTTGCTTCCTACGAATGTTTCTTCAAACCATGCGACTGTCTGAGTATTGGAAAGTCATGCGCTTGAGTCGGGTGATGTGCTACTCGTGACCGAGGATGATGCACGCTGCACGATCCTTAAAACTGGCTCAACGGTCCGGACAAGACCACGGAAGAGTGTGCCGTTGGACTGCATCACGTGCTCGACTAAAGCGGGAGAAATTTCGACCGTCAATGTCGAAGTGGCTGGATTCTCCAAGTATGCAACTCATTCCCACTGCCAAGCATCGTACAACTGAAGAAACAACCTCCTTGTCCTTTCACCGTGTAGTCAAGTACCAGGCTTTGCTTGCGGTATAATAAGTTATTTTGACCGTTTCCCAAGCAGTTTCTAGTCAGAATTGCTCAGAATCCATGGGGTCGCAACTGTGCAAATCTTCAATCCTTTCATTCCTAGACAGACGGCCCACCTGAACGCTTCAATGGGATGCTAGTAAACGTTGGAACTTGGAGGCATTGCATGAGTGCCAAAAGATAAAACGTGGAAAACACCAACATTGCTTGATCTCTTGAAAGGGCTTCTTCAAGTGGATGAACAAGTGGGCTGATTAGAAACGAAGGCTTATTGAGGGCCGATGAGACATTTTGGTTGCACTAAGATCCTTTCGTAGTAAGTATCACAAAAAATCTCAAATAAATATTTCGGGGGCTATCCATGTGCCCTGGCAGTGAGAAATTGCGCACTCGAACCGATTGATGTATGGATGAACCTTAAGCTTGGACAGGGACACGGCCCTCCCAAGTCCCAAGTTTCCCTGTCCCGTTCAGCCGAACTCCAACGTCCATTCAAAGATCACGTTACCCCCCCAATCCAACCCAACCCAACCCAACCCCACCACCTCCTCCTCCTTCCTCTCCACTCCTTTTCTTTTCACTCCCAGCTCTCTTGCTCCCCACTCTCAGTATCAGTCCACAGTCTCCTCCTCCATCAACAGAGCCACTGCAACTCTCTCTCTCTCCACCGTTCACAGTCTCCATCTCTCCGCCTCTCTCCGCCATGGCTTCCTCCGCATTACCTCCGTCTAACCTCGCACCCCGTCTCTCTCCTCTCCTCCTCCTCCTCCTCCTCCTCATTTCCGGTAAGCAACATTCTTCTTCTTCTTCTTCTTCTTCTCCCTCTCTGTCTCCAATGTGCTCTTCAACTTGATTGGTTTGCTTTCCGCTTGCAGGCCTCGCGTGCCCGGCGGCCATGGCGGCCCCGATCGGCGTCAACTACGGCCAGATCGCCAACAACTTGCCGTCGCCGGACCACGCGGTGACGCTGGTGAAGTCGATCGGCGCCACCCGGGTCAAGCTCTACGACGCGGACTCCCGCGTTCTCTGCGCCTTCGCCCACACCGGCGTCGAGTTCACGGTCGGCCTGGGCAACGAGTTCTTAGTCCAGATGAAGGACCCCAAGAACGCCCTCTCCTGGGTCAAGAGCAACGTCCAGTCCTTCCTCCCCGACACCAACATCACCACCATCGCCGTCGGCAACGAGGTCTTTACCTCCAACGACACCTCCCTCAGGTTAGGCCCGTCGATTCACGCTCCCGCATCGAATTCGAACCGCGAATTTACGTCAATTCGCTACATTGTCTGTAAATTTGTCGACCGTCTTGTTGTTGCTGTGCTTCAGGGACCTCCTCATGCCGGCGATGAAGAACGTCCACGACGCGCTCGCCAGCCTCGGCCTCGACAAGCAGGTCACCGTGACCACGGCCCACTCGCTGGCCATCCTCGAGACCTCCTACCCGCCGTCGACGGGCAGATTCCGGCGGGATGTCGCGAGCCGCGTGAGCCAGGTCCTGGGCTTCCAATGCCAGACCGGGTCGTCGTTCCTGATCAATGCCTACCCTTACTTCGCGTACAAGGCCAACCCGAAGCAGGTCCCGCTCGACTTCGTCCTCTTCCAGGCGTCGCAGGGGATCACCGATCCCTCCACGGGGCTCAACTACGAGAACATGCTGTTCGCCCAGATCGACGCCGTCCACTCAGCGCTCGCCGCCGTCGGGTACTCGAACATGACGGTGCACGTGTCGGAGACGGGGTGGCCATCGAGGGGCGACGACGACGAGGTCGGGGCGACACCGGAGAACGCGAAGAAGTACAATGGGAATCTGATAAAGATCGTGAAGCAGAAGAAGGGGACGCCGATGAAGCCGAACTCCGACCTGAATATATACGTATTCGCGCTGTTCAACGAGAACATGAAGCCCGGGCCGATGTCGGAGAGGAACTACGGGCTGTTCAAGCCGGACGGGACGCCGTCGTACACGCTCAGCAGCGGCGGCGGCGGCGGCGGCGGCGGGGCGAGCAATGGGACAATCTCTGGAGGGTCCGGCGGGGGAGGGAGCGCTTCCGACGGGACGCCACCGGCACCGATTGGCTACCTCTCCGTTTCCTCCGGCGCGGTGAGTTTTGGCAATGATTTGCTTCTCAACATTTTCTTCTTTTTATATTCTGTTCGATTTTCCGGATATTTGTTGTTTTCCTCTTTGGGATAAGTGTGTGGTTAATATAGGACTAGTTTTGAAAAATTAAATTATTTTTAATATTTAGGAGGAGCTTGTGAATTTATTAGTAAATTATTAGTAAATAGGTAAACCTAGCATTATGCTAAAAGCAATTGACTAATTCACTTTTGAAATGTGAATCATATTTAACATAGCGTATATATATGTAAGCGCGATATTTTTCAAAGGAATTACATTAAATTACCGGGGAAGATGCATTCTTTTTGGCTTTCATTCGCCAACTATGGAATTGTTGATTTTTTTTGGGATTTCAATTTCGCAAGTTTTAATCATTTAAAAATATAACTAAAACCTCTCTCTCTCTCTATATATATACACACACACATATATATAAACGGTCATGTGGACAATCAAGGTCATTTAAAACCATGTGAGCCTCTGCACTTTTTTCACAATTCAAGCATATAGTATTTCTCATTATGGATGGAAAGTCAGACGTGCACCTTTTGACTTTCTGTCAAAATTTTTAAAAACACTAAGAAAAAAAATCAAATGGGGCTTCAGTTGCATTTCATTTCAACACTTACTGTGCCTCATTATTGGAGCCCGATGGAGTTATCATAAGTCTTATCTGGACTCATCCAATCAAAGGAGTTCACAAACAATCCCGAAATATAAAATAATTCTTTGTCTTATCAATCTTTTGTCTGGGTTACCAAGCAAAGCTCTCTCACGTTCTGGGAAGGGATGCTGCTAAAATTCCTCGATGGCAGACCGCTGTAGCCTGAGATCAGGGTCTGATATCTCGTGTCAGTCGACCAACGTGAAAGTTGATTTATTATTAGGCGCTCTCGGAGCATTACTTAACGTGCGTCTGTACTGCACGATGCATGACAGTGTCATTAGATTAAGCGCCTTCCCTACCTCTTAAAATCTGGTAATAGAGAGAACCGACGTGTGATTAGTGCTGAATTGTGGGGGTGCATGTGGGGCTTCCTTTGGAGCTGAAGAGCTGCTTAATCTCTGACATCGCGTGCCTTAAACTAAGTTCATCAGGATGTGCAACGGCTTTTTTGGCAGAAATCGCTCTTGTTTAGCTTTCTGCTTTTTTTCTTTTTCTTCGCTTGGGTGCGAACTTTATGCTTTTAGATTAGATTATAGATGCTGTGCGTAAAAATCCGAGTAGAATATTTGAAGGTTCATCGTGCAAGTAAAGAAAGATTCGCCCTTTGGACGAATTCTTTAATTCTTGAGTTGTCCGAGCACTTTCAAAAGAACTGACCGACCAGCCTCGAAGATTTAGATCTTTTTTTGGCCTAACTTTGTAGATTCAGATCTTAAATCTACATCCACATTGCCTTCAGCTTTGGCTGGTTTGCTAGCTCTATCTGTGTTTCCCCTTCTCACTTCTGATCTTAACTCTCTGAAGCATGAACGACTGAACATGCTTGTTTTTTTTCTTCTTTTCAAAGTTCTGCGACAAAAGGACATTAGTGATGAATTGATGTTTCACCTGTGCTCGTCTAGCTGTCGGGGTTGGGAATCCCTAATTTGGAGGTTGTTCCTTAAAATGTCAAAAAGTTGAACTTGCTCAAATTATTCCCATTTTGTGTTATGATGCATTGATTCTTGGACTTTATAGTCGATTGCCATAGTCCCTTCTTTCGGGCAATTCCCGGCCATAACACGAGATTTAATGCGATGGGTTGAAATTACTTCCTCGCTATTTCGATTTGGCTCTGGCAAAAGAAGAGTATTTTGCGTCTTTAGGCTGACAAAACTTTGTGTACTGTGTGCGTGCAGAACGAACTTCGATCATTAGGCGCGGCATGTCTCATGTTGGCTCTGTTCCTGATCAAGCTCGTCTTTTGAAGTATGAATCCATCTTATTTCGAATTGGGTGATCATCAACGAAGTGGGTATCTAAAAAGAAGGTGAAAGACTTATTGGATTCTCTCTTTGCTTGTAAATCAGCTCCCCAAAATTCACGGGCATATAAGTGTCTCTCCCATCATATCTTCCCCGTCGCATCCTGCTCTAGCACAAGTTGCACAGAGAGACAGAGAGAGAAAGAGAGAGTGCTTTCGAGAACATCACTTGCTATTATTGGTACTGCACTTGGGTCCATTTCATCAGAGAAATGCAACAGAGAGCAGGGACATCAAGTGGGTGGGACGTGTAAATGTGAGATGAGTGGTAGCTTTTTTCTGTTTGGTTGGCGATGAACTGTAATTGTTTTGGCACTTCTTTTTTGGCGTTTTGGGGGAGGTTGGTGGGGGAGAGAATTGTGCAGTGTAGTGTCTTCAATAATTCATAGATGCCAATGTACTGTCATTTTATTGCTATTCTATTCCAAAATGTCCTATCTGGGGCGTGTGGGACAAATGCACGATCATTTCCATTTGGCCAACGTGACCACCCGTGATTTTACCGCTGCGTAGGAGCACAAGAAAAAGGACCCTATGGCCTTCCTTTCATGGATGATGTGATAGACATGATGTAGGAAACAGCAGAGCAGCATTTGCAATTGTACCGAGGGTTTCTAGGTCAAAGAAGTTAATGCGAAACGTCAGGGTAGAATTTAATGGATATCTCCTCTAGGAGTCAGGGAGTAGAGGTGGGTGATAAATGGGCTGTCGGTCGCTTCTAGCAGGATCTCTCTTCGCGGGGGCCCCGGGATTCAGGTCCCTAATGTTGATGCTTGTGGTGATATCTCAGATTCAAGGTGATTGTAATTGGATCTGAGGTCGGCCTATGCAGTGGTGACGATTGCAGCGGCAGCTAGCAATGCGGCAAGGAGCTTATGGAGAGAGAAGAGGGACGGGAGCGTCGGCAATATATAAGGAACGATTTTATGAATGGCGACATAGATTTCATGAAGAGCAGAAGATGGACAAACTTGCCACTTTCCTAGCGAGCGCATATGGTCCCTGCTTCTCCTCTTCACAAAATTAACCTGTCATGCGTCAAGATGCGACGTGAGTGTTCACTCAGCAACAGGCACAGGCACGGGCACATGCATAAGCAAAGTAGAGAAGAACTATCCATCTCAAAATTCAAAAAAGATTACCTGCTCTTAAACGAGCAGAAAATCACTCTTTATAACCTAAAAAACCTTGAAATAAAATTAAAACTTAGAAACCTTAATAAGACCATTTTAGCATAAATTATTAACTTATGAGCAAAATAAGCAATATGTATATAATCCTAATATCCCAATGATATCAGAGCAAGACATCAAATATCAAAAATATAAGATGAAATCAAATCTTGATTACCGTGCATCAAGAGCACAAGCAAGCATCATAGTGCATATCAAGCGAAGTTAATGAACAGACTGACACGACTTGATCTATCCCAAAATTAGAAGTGATGAGGTTTTAGTGCATAGGCCGACCTCAAATCTGATTACGATCACCTTGAATCTGAGATCTCACCACGAGCATCAACATTAGGGACCTCAATCCCACTGGCACCTGCAAAGTGAGATCCTATTGGAAGTAGGGGTGAGCATTGGTCCAGGGTCTGGACCGACCCTGGACCGGCCCAACTCTGCCGATCCTAGTTCGGTTCTTAAGGAGACTGGATCGGTCCTTGATCCTGGAATTTCTGGATTAGCACTGTGCAAGTCGGTTCTCGGTCCTAAGAGTTTTTGGTCGGTTCAACCCGAACCAATCTTAACTATATAGATATGATTTTTTTCTATATATATAGAAAACCTTAAAATAAACGGCATTAACAACATTAAACATTTATTTAGTGAGGAGTTCAAATAATTTTATATTATTCTTTAATAACTTAGGTTTTTAATGTCTTTTATGGCATCGATAGTTATAATTTACAAATGAGGAAAATATTTTTGTGAGAAGACCTCAAGGCGTCCAAAAATGCATCTTATGGCATCATCCTCTAGTCTTGTTTGTCTTCTTAGTCTTCAATTTTCCAAAATTGAAAGAGACGATTTTTCTGCTCACCACTTGACACTCACGTTGCTCGTTTCGGGTCACTCGTGTTGCTCACCGCTCGATGCTCACTTGGCTTGTTGCTTCACACTCGACATTCGATGCTCATTCTATTCGACGCACACCTGACTTGACCCTCATTACTTGCCTTTCTTAGTTGACCTCGCTTATCATCAAACCCATTGGGTCCGTACGATCCCCAATTACCCTTTTAAGGAGTACAAAAAATGAAATAAAAAATTATTGGTTGATCCTGGGTTGACTTTGAAATCGGACCGAACGCATTGGATTAGTTTGGTCTTCAATCGCATTTTTAAGGAGTATAAAAAATGAAATAAAAAATTATTGGTTAGTCTCGGGTTGACCTTAGAACCGAACCGAACCCATTGGATCGGTCTGGTCCTCGATCCCAAGCTTAACAGGGTCGGTCCTCGGTCCCAAAAATTGAGGACTAGCACTGTGTGGGTTGGTCCTAGGGTTAGGGGGTGGATCGGCCCAACTTGGATCATGCTCACCCTTAGCTGGAAGCAACCGACAGCCCATTCATCACCCACCTCTACTCCCTACTCCTAGAGTAGATATCCATTAAATTCTACCCTGACGTTTTGCATTAACTTCTTTCATCTAGAACCCTCGGTACAAATGCAAATGCTGCCCTTTTTATGAAGTTCATTTATTCAAAAAGAGTAGAATACCCTTGATGATATCAGCAGCACATTTGTTATGCAAGAATCTCTTTTCGGTCTGTTTGAATTTTGGCTTGAAATAATAATTTTTGAGCTGTCATCGAGTTATGCATTGGTATGAATCTGAGTGCAGGTTACTGATCAGAGCTTCATATGAGTTTCTGAATTGTAACACGCAAGTTAATCAAAACAGCAAGCATGATCTTGCAACGGGTAAATGGGATATGTTATAAAGATTGGCATCGGCTCCTCCTGCACTTATCAACAAAAAAATCGGGCTAATACCAAAAAAAAAAAAAAAAAAAAAAAAAGTCACTAACTTTATGTTGAGTGACAATTCTTACTTGATTTTTTTTTTTTTGATAAAAGGTTAGAACTACTTGAACTTTTTTTTGTCTCAATAAAAATCACTAATTTTTATTCGAGTCTCAAATTTGGCCCTATTACCCAAAGCTTGAGATCTTGTAGATTGTTATAAGCACTTGGTGGGGGCAGAACTTTAGAATCTTCTTCACTATACTTTCCAACAAAATCAATGTATTAATGTCCATCCCAATATATTAAATGAGATCAATTTACTAATGTCCATTCCACGTAGACTTCAAAGTTTTAAGGGGAGTACTTGAAGTTCTAGTCTCAAGCTTGGCGAATCTCATCCATGGCGTCTATCGATAGGTGGTAGTCCACAACTTCATATTGCGACAAAACAACTTAGGTCGGCCGAAAAGATTTACTCTGAAGATCTTTTTGACTTGTCAGTAAAGTGAAGGAGACCACAAGCAGCTTTATTGTTATTCTTCAAGTTGTGCACTTAAAATCAACGTACTTCTGTGGCTGGATTCCATTCAATTGACAATACCAGTTATGTCCGTTTTAGTGATGTGTCCAATTCCACACCCTTCGCTATTCCACCCACCAATCCCTAGGCATGATATGGGCTCCCAGCCAAGACCCAGCGGCCTCCAGTATACGTTGATTTTTCCTTCCTTTCACTGGCTTTATGCCTGAGAGATATTGCGGAATGAGTAAGATAGGGGACATAAAAAGCCCAGCCATTTTGGTTCAACAAGAAGCAGTTTCAGTTTCTCCTGAGTGACTCACCCGTCAATAGAACCGGATGAACTTTCGAATGAATCGAGCAGGCTGAGAAGTGAGGTCTGGGAAGGTATATCTTCCCCGGTAGGCTATGTGGTCGATGAAATAGGGAATTTTTCGGCTAACAGAAGGAATAGCCAGCCCGGAAAGAAGTGTTTCGCGCCATAAGGACCCGAGAAATAGTTGTTCGAATTCAGAACCCTTGGAGCAGTAAAATAGCCTGTGAACAAAAAGATAACTCGGCGGAGCACTGAGGATAGTTCATGGAATTACGAAACAATGATATGAAGATCGGATAAACTAGGGTAGAGACATAATAATAGTATTCATGGACATTTTTGGGTTTATGGATTCCACAAGGAATAGATTTCCTAGTTTGAGAAGGTTTCTTGAGCTCGAAAAGAAAAGTTTCTTATTTTGAATAGGTTTCCTAGTTTGAGAAGGCTTCTTGAGATGAGATTTCCTATTTGGATCCAATTCTTGCCTATATATAAGAAGTGGATATTCTTCGTGTTAAGCGATCTTTCATCAACAACACCAAAAATGACATGTTTGGATGAGCTTCCTATTCCTCGCATATATGCTTCTGTTAGAGGAGAGCCATCGTTCACCAATTGCACTCCCGACTACACCAGCACTCTTGATTATATACCCTTTTGCCGTTCATCAGACATCAAGCCCGTCAGTTTCCTAGAGCTTCTCGAATCAAACTCGGACGAGGCGGCCGGTGGGCTGCCAAACTACTGCCGTCCGAGTGACCATTTGCCACTTGGTGCTGAACTCGAACTTGATTGCGATGAAGTTCTTTGATCTCACTTCCATAGCTTTCATCAACATTTTAGATCGCTCATGACCAGTAGATTATAATTTCGGTTCTAGGATGTCACCCGAGTGTTACTGCTGTACTGTGACGGGTTCTATATACATAGGACAATTTCTTCGATCATCATTTAGGCCTTATTTTTTAGAATTGCTTCCTCTCACCAGAATGTATATACTGAATATATAGATGCCAAGATTACATCGGGATTTGTTTAACCGGTAGGGTAATTTCACGTTATCCATTCACATGCTTAATTGTAATGTCTCGTAAATAAGTCGCGCGAAACAGTTAATGTCTTTTGCAAAGACTAACGAATCCATTAAATACCTAAAACATAAAAAGCCTTTTACCCCGATTGTAACTTAAGCCAAACTATGCTTCTCCTATAATCACCAAGCTGAGGAAATCTAGGTTCAAGGGATTGCAAACAATTATCCAAATTTGGAATAGCAGAGGCCTATCTCACCGACATGATGTGAAGAGACTAGTATTGACTTCATATGTTAAATCATGCATTCGTTTAACATCTCAAGCTTTAAAAGCATAAGACGATACCCTTGCAAATTTATTTCTCTATCTTTTGTGTTTCTCTTTCATTTTTCCCTTAAACGCGCATTGAAAGAGAATACTTTTTAATTATGAGGACACACAATGGAGCGATTTCAAACGAATAAACCACTTGTTTCTAACTACCACATGATACGCATAATCTTTGATAATCTTTGCATGTTGGGACTTCATAGCTTATAGTAACACTTAGCCACACCCAACCTTTAGGGTGAGAGTGATAGAGACAAGACATAGCTTATTGCAATAATAATTCAACAATGAGAAAAGCTGGGAAATTCTTTGACCTAAGAGGTGAAATCTCACCTTTTAGAATCGCATAAGCAACAAAGTCCAGAGTATGGTGTTTAAAAGACAAGGAGGATTAACACAGCACATGCAAGGTTAAGCACACACTCGTTTCATAAGAATGGATTTGTTAAGTTCCATAAAGGCCTATGTATTTATGTATCCTTTTAAGTAATGAATACAATTTTCTTTCAACAAACAAAAAAAATCGCAAAAATAGGAGGAAATCATTTCGACTAATTGGGAACATTTTCATTCCGGCACCAAAAATGTTTTGGATATAAAATAGACCCTCATTTTGTATATGTAGTTTTACTACGTAATTTTCTTTAGTAATACATGTGAGGATATAATATTATTAGGAAAAGTAAAAAAGAAAAAAAAAATCCTCAATTTATTGTATTAGTATGGCATGGCAAAGTCTTGAACCTGGAGCCTAGGTGCCGCCTCTGCCTCACGTCATCCTCGTCATACTCATCTCCGTTCTCGTTATCCGATTTTGGTGGTTTTGGGTTTTTGACGATTGGAGGCCTTCCTATCATGTCTTGATAATTTGCACTCTATGGCTGCGTTTGGTCGTCGGGATAATAATCAGGATAGGATAGGATAAAGTAGGATATTAAATCCCATGGATAATAAAGGTGGATATATCTAATCCTATCAAGTGTTTGGTGCACTTAAGGATAATATTAAAAACTAAATATGATATTCAATTAAATTATAAAATAGAAAATTTAATTAATTAAAGGCCATGGAAAAGCCCTAGATCTAGGAATTGTGGCCACCTCTGCAGTGGCCACCATTGAAAACGGCGAGATGCGAAAATGGGAGAAGAAGTGGAAGAAGAGGGCTAACAATGAATAGGAAAGGCAGAGGCATCCATTTGACGTAGATGCTTATGATATCTTCTTTTTTTGTTAAGTTCTTTTTTTTCCTTAAAAAAAAATTATTATCCAATCCGGGCTTATCTCACCCCCTCCCCCAGATTTTTTATCCGGCGTTTTATCCGGATGTATCTGGGTTTGTCCGATCCGGTGGACATTCCCAAACATCGGATAGGATAACAAATTATCCTATCCAGACTCAAATCCGGACTACCAAACGTAGCCTATAGAACGAGATGATGCCTGCAGGTTATCCTTCCTGGTACGAGTCGCAGCTACTATGTAACAAGATAAGTCAAAGAGTCCTTTGGAAGCTCGAGGGAAAAATCCTCAGAAACCCTAGAATGTCCCAAGTCTATGGCCACCACTTCCGGCGACTGGCTAAATCGCACCGGACTAGAACGACCTCCCCATCTTTGCAAACATGCATAGGACTTGGGGATCAAATTAGCGACTTGATTGGTGCATCTTTTGGTGTTAATCCACAACAAATTTTGATATCAGGGCCAGGTTTCGGTGGATCCGGGTGTATATTAAGCCCAAAAGATGTCTGGCCTTGCGACCCAAATGAATAGCTGCTTTGAAGCTGCGTTTTCTGGAGGATTCTTCTTCATTTTGACGAAGAGAGGATAGAACTCACCATCAGAAGGTGCCTGCCGACAAACATTCTCTCTCTTTCTTCTTCATTAACTCTTTGAAATTTTGCTTGCAATGCATCTCTTCGCCGCATTCCGATCATGGTTCAAACTCAGCCGTAAAATTCAGCTTCCACAAGGAATCATCGGATGCGAAACACCGAAATGCCTTGTTCACACAACCTAGGCTTGCAAGGTCACGGACAGAAAGCCATGTCACCGACAGAAAGCCATGCCAAGATCGAGAGCTTTAGATGACCCGGAAGGTATTTGAAGCAGATTGGGAATGACCAAACACCCATTTCGGTAAGGTTTTTTTATAAGTGTAATTGCAAGTCACCTTTGATTATCCCATTTAGCTCGAGCAATTCTCTCTCCGAAGATTGCTTTCTAAGCAACCCCGCTCGATCTTCTTCAGTGGCCCGACATATCGGCCTCAATGAACTCCTCTCAAATCTCTTCTGATCAATTAACATTTTGGCAAGGTCTTTTATTAGTTCTTCCCAGCTGGTAGATTGAAAGCAATAAGTCAACATGGAGAAAGAGATAACAAACTCGGAAAAATGTTGAAAGAGAAAAGGAAAACCGTTCTCGCAAGAGCGTGGCAAGCCTTTGCCATTTCGACTGACCATGACATCACGCTTCATATTCAGAAGAAAAAGTGCCAAGAAGCGGCAAAATATCCATAGAGCACACTGAAGATGACGCACAAAATGACATAAAAGATCCATTTTTTTTTCTGTAATATAATGGGTACAACAAGCATAGTTAGTTGTAGCATTTATTTTAGACCTCAGATTTCGACAGATAATGGGCTTGATTTGTTATTTTCTCATTGTATGCTATGCAATATAACTTTAGGAAAGAAGTGAGGATGTCTGTATCATGGGTCGATCGATCTAGCGTTCTCTAATCTGTGCGATCTTAGATTTCTCCCAAACAGTCTTACTCACACTCGATTCATATGAATCGTAAAGAGAGAAACGTTAGAGAGATAAGCTCTCAATATGTATTCTACTTGAGAATGAAACAATACAAATAAGGGGAGGAGACCCTAATTTATATAAGTATGACTAACAATAGTTGTACATCTCCTCTCTGATTTAACAGTGGAGATGAGATCTCTCCAACTATCACCTACTCACATTTAATGCATGTGTACAATTATGTCTGCCTCTAGGATTATTCTAGAACCACTCAAGAAATCTTTAAGACCGTAGAAGATAGGTTGAGGGCCCCTTGTTCACGGATTGGTCACGGCCTTCGTTCAGGACACCTTTGGATCATGTTGATTCTTTGAGCCGTGACACAAGATTACTCGTGGTTCCACAAATTTTGACATAGAACTAAAAGAGGACGTCATGAGACTCCTTATTTTCCTCCCCATGTAAAACTTTCAAGTTTTAATCTTTAGCCAAAGACCAATTTTTACATGAGGGGAGTGCCAAACCATTCAAATATTAAACTGCAGCTTCATCTAATAAGACTTTTAGAAATATTGGTACACATATTTTTGCACTTTGTAATCCATACAATGTCTATTCAAAGAGTGAAACTTTGACAATGATCCAATCATCTCTTGGCATTTTAGAGTTTATGATTTGGAATTGGCAACTCTTATCACATAACAAGAGCTAAGGCATTGAAGAACCAAAGATTCGTGCGAAAGAATACAAAGTGGCCTTTTGTACTTTTATTTTACTGTTCCAAGATCGATCTGACATTCTCTAATCTGTCGACCTTAGATTTCTCCCAAGAAGCCTTACTCACACTTGATTCATACGAATTGTAAAGAGAGAAACTTTAGAAAGATAAGCTCTCAATGTTTATTCTACTTGAGAATGAAATGATACATATGAGGGAGAGGAATCCCTTATTTATATAAGTATGACTAACCATAGTCATACATCTCCTCTCTGATCTAACGGTGGAGATGAGATCTCCCCAACTATCACCTACTCACATTTAATGCATGTATACAATTATGTCTGCCTCTAGGATTATTCTAGAATCACTCAAGAAATCTTTAAGACCGTGGGAGATAGGTTGAGGGATCCTTCTTCATGGATTGGTCACAGCCTTCATTTTGGACACCTTTGTATCATGTTGATTCTTCGAGCTGTGACACAAGATTACTCGTGGTTTCACAAATTTTGACATAGAACTAAAATAGGACGTCATGAGTTCGAATATTTGTAGACTACTTATTTTCCTCCCCATGTAAAATTTTCAAGCTTTAATCTTAAGCCAAAGACCAATTTTTACGTGAGGGGTGTTAAATATGACTCGAGTTTGAGCGTTTGCTAAAACGTGAAATTAGTGGACTCACGAAGGATTACAAAAGAGGAAATAATTAAAAGAGGAATTTTTTCTTCTTTGGAGTGAAGCTGCGGAAACTCCATGCTTTGCCGAAATCTTTTGGAATGAAGCCTCTGTACGTGAATTGAAAAGAGGTGGGCCCAGAGTCAAAGTGTTGACTCTGGGCACACACACACACGTTCAGCGAAGCAAGGAGCGGAGCGTAGGTGGGCCCAAGCTTGGGCGCACGATTTCCTTCTTTGGCGAGTCCCTTGCACACGCCCCTGCACACACACATATAAAAGCAGATCTTTGCAAGTCTTCTTTTCTGGGGCTTCTGAAAAATTTTCGCCAAACCCTACGTACGTAGCCGCGCGTTCAACGATCAAAGGAGCCGCATGTCTTCAAGCTGAAGCGCGATCAAGAAAAGGAGTTCTTTTTCAGCGTTTGTTTTGAGCTTGTGTGATAATTTTGTGCCGTGACTTGGGTTTGGGTTAAATTGGGGGTTGGGAAACACCGAGAGAGTGTTTGAGTGACTTGAGTGTGTAATCTCCTTGTATCGCTTGATCTATAGTGAAATTCGTTGCTGCTCTCCCCGTGGACGTAGGTCTTTACGACTGAACCACGTAAATCTGGTGTTTGATTTATTTTTCTTCTTCCGTCTATATTTTGTTCGATCGCTTGCCTCATCGCAACAAGGGGAGTGCCAAACCATTCAAATATTAAACTGCATATTCGTCTAATAAAACTTTTAGAAATATTGGCGTGTTCACATATTTTTGCACTTTGTAATCCCATGCAATGTCTATTCACAGAGTGAAACTTTGACAATGATCCAATCATCTCTTGGCATTTTAGAGTTTATGATCTGGAATGGGCAACTCTTATCACATAACAAGAGCTAAGACATTGTAGAACCAAAGATCCGTGCGAAAGAATACAAAGTAGCCTTTTGTACTCCTATTTTGCTTGTTCTAAGATTGATCTAGCGTTCTTTAATCTGTGTGACCTTAGATTTCTCCCATGCAGCCTTACTCACACTTGATTCATACAAATCGTAAAGAGAGAAACTTTAGAGAGATAAGCTTTAAATGTGTAATCTACTTGAGAATGAAATGATACAAATAAGGGGGAAGAGGCCCTTATTTATATAAGTATGACTAACCATAGTCGTACATCTCTTCTCTGATTTAATGGTGGAGATGAGATCTCCCCAACTATCACCTACTCAAATTTAATGCATGTGTACAATTATGTTTGCCTCTAGGATTATTCTAGAATCACTGAGAAATCTTTAAGACCGTGGGAGATAGGTTGAGGGTCCCTTGTTCACGGATCGGTCATGGCCTTCGTTCAGGACACCTTTGGATCATGTTGATTCTTCGAGCCGTGACACAAGATTACTCGTGGTTCCACAAATTTTGACATGGAACTGAAATAGGACGTCATGAGTTCGAATATTTGTAAACTCCTTATTTTCCTCCCCATGAATAATTTCCATCCTTTAATCTTAAGTTGAACACCAATCTTTACATGAGGGGAGTGTTAAACCATTCAAATATTAATAAAGTTTTTAGAACTGTTGACAATGTTCGCATAATTTTGCACTTTGTAATCCCATGTAATGGCTATTCAAAGAGTGAAATTTTGACAGTGATCCAATCATCTCTTGGCATTATGGATGTTTGTGATCTAAAATGGGCAACTCTTATCACATCACGAGAGCTAACACATTGTAGAACCAAAGATATGCGCAAAAGAATTCCAAGTGGCCTTTTGTACTCCTCTTTTATATGTTCCACACTAAATGCTTTGCAAAGAGAAGAGAATCTCATCTCCCAACATCACTATAGTTGCTTGCAATAGTTAACTTGAAAGGTACTCAAATTTAAATAAAAGCTTAGCATGTTCTTTATGAGATTGATCAACCAATAAATAGCCTACTAACTTCAGCATTAGTTAGTGATGTAGAACAACATACAAATGCCTTTATGGAAACATTAGAGCGTCATAAAAGCAAGCGGTCCCACAAATCAAAGAGGATTGCGTGATTTTTGAAATTACAAATGGGTTATAATATTTGATTCACGCGTTTCCCTTGATTTCCGAGATGTCATAGATTTCATATTCATTTTGTAGATTTTCTAGTTGTGTTTTAATAACTTTCCCTTTTATCAATATCTTTTCTTTAATTTTGTGATTTGATTCAAGTTATTTGGTTATTTTCTACATGACGACCTCACTATAAATAGATGCCTAAGATATTGAGGAAAATTGTCCAAAGAGTCATAAACTTATTGCAATTTTGCCAATTTAGTCATAAACCTTTTAACTTTGTCAATTGAGTCATAAACCTTTTCACTTCTTGCCGATTTAGTCCATCTAGCCAATTTTGGCCGGAAAATGCTGATGTGGACGTTGGTGGTGTCGCGTAGGACGACCGGCGCCGACGTGGACAATTTTTAATAATATTATAATATTTTTAAAATTTTTTGAATTTTTTTATCTTCTGTTGTTTTCCTTTTTTTTTTTTTTTTTTTGGCTTTTTCCGGTGGCCGGTTGGCCTCGCCTCGCATAGGCGAGGCTTGAGGCCGCCTTGGCCGAGTGAGGGAGCCCTCGCCCGGCTAGCGTTGGCCTCGCCCCCGGCCGGGCGGGCGATAGCTGGCCGGCTAGGGGCAAGGCCGACGCTCGGACCCTCGCCAAATCTGGTGAGGCCGGCCCTCACCCTTGGTTGGCCGGGCGTCGGCCGTGGTCGATTGCCGCCCGTCGCCCGCTGCCCGGCCAAGGGCGAGGCCAACGCTCGCTGGGCGAGGGCTCCCTTCACCAGATCCGGTGAGGCCGGCCCTCGCCGAGGCTCGCCCTTGCCCGGGCGAGTGTCACCCCTAGCCGGCCGGGCGTCACCGGCCACCGCGAGGCTAATGCTCGCCGGGCGAGGGTGACCCCCGGTGAGGGCTCCCCTCGCTAGATTTGGAGAGGTCGGCTCTCGTCAAGGCCAGGGCGCCCTTGCCGGGGGTTGCCGTCGCTCGGCTGTGGCCGGTGGCCGGCCGTCGCCTGTGGCCGGTGGCTGGCCACCGGAAATAGCTAGAAAAAAAATAAAAAAAAAAAATTCAAAAAAATTCAAAAACTTTAAAAAATATTAAAATATTATTAAAAATTGTTCACGTTAGCGCCAATAGTCCTAGGTGGCACCATCGGCATCCATGTCAGCATTTTTCAGCCAAAATTGGTCGGATGGACTGAATCACAAAAAATGAAAAGGTTTAGTATTCAATTGGCAAAATTAAAAGGTTTAGAACTGAATTGACAAAACTGCAATAAGTTTAGGACTTTTTGGACAATTCTCTCAAGATATTGTAATTTACATTTCATTAGTAAAAAATAAACATTATCTTTTGTAATCCTTTCCAAGCATAACATTCTTTGTGTCAGATAGAGAATCATCTTACATATATTGCACTAAGGAATATTTCATAGCTCCCTACATTTGGAAGTGGACCTCGTTTGCAATTGTTATAATCATGGAAAATATTCCCAAATGCCCTCATCTCTTCCACTTTTTCAAAACATCTAAATCCACTAGACACTAATTAGATCCAACACCAATGATGGCCGCCTCACAATTTCACCATTATCAATATTCCACAAGATCATTTTTCATTGGATAAAGACAACTTCAAATTTACATTATTGAAACACAGACCAAATGCTATAAAAATAAGCCAAACTCTACTTGTTGGAAGCAATTTGATCTGATGAGACATCGATACAAAATTAGTTAATAATATTAAGGTCTCAAAAGCAAACAATGATGGCCGCCTCATGATTTTACCATCATCAACATTCCACAAGATCATTTTTCACTAGATAAAGACAACTTCGAATCTACATTATTGAAATACAGACCAAATGCTATAAAAATAAGCCAAGTTCTAATTATTGAAAGCAATTTGATCTAATGAGATATCGATGTATAATTTGTTAATAATATTCAGGTCTCAAAAGCAAACAAAACAACATATTTAAGCTCATAAAATAAGGTATACTAAGAAAAATTGAACAAGAGAAAAATGATTATTCTCTATGGGCAACATCAAACATGACTACTAACCTCAACAATTTTATCAATATCAGTAAAAAGTGCACGATAAGCTACTCTCAACTCATTTTCCATGCTTTGTATAGCACGTGAACACTGCAAGTTTAATTCCATAAATGCATTCATTTTGGTTTCTTGCATTGACCAATTTATTTAAGAGATGATTGCATAAATTATCGCTCTTCATATAGAGAAATCAAAAAAGTCTAAAAAAAATAAAAATAAACTATTTTCAATAACTGTAATATTCCACATACCATAGCTCTTCTATAGAAATGAAAACCTTATTTAACAATGTCAACATTATCTTTTAACCGCACTAAACTCCTTATTTAAGAACTTGAGACTAAGTTTTTCAAAATCCAACTTAACAAGATTTTCAAAAATGTTGGCCACTCGATTATTGCACTTTATGCACCATAGATCAATTTTTAGATCAATTGTCTCATAATATAAAAAAACATGTCTAGTAAATTGATTTCATAATCTGACATGATAGTGGCCATAAAAGGAAGAAAATCAAATAAAATGTTGGCCCAAAAAAATCAACAGTATTAAAGTCAAACCCAATGCAACCATTTAATCACAATCACAAAAGAAAAGAGTAGATAAAGCTTTTCCCCAATCTAACAACCATCATACAACCAAATTATTAAGAGCCACACATAGCATTGAGATTCTACTTCATTCTAGTAGAAAAATGGTCATCATTTTTTATATAAGCATTACCTCAAAAGCCCTTCTAGGATACTTATGGAGACACTCCTCATATCTCTTCCTTGCTGAATTAGCATCAACAACACTCGTATTGAATTCATCTAATGATTTTTGTACTGCTTACTCATAAGCCACACTCATGTTAGTCTACATTAACTGCAATTAGGAAAATATTGAAATGATAGATCATTTATTTCTCTGGCAAAGTATTGCTTACATCCTCCGGTGGTTTAAATTGGATCAAAGAAGACATGAAAACCTTAGTAGCTGAATCATAAGTTCTACGACACTCCACTTCTTTAACAGTCTACAAAAGTTAGAGGAAAAATAAGAATGAAAACATAACTACCGCACTTTATAATAGATAACAATGATAATCGATAATCAGCATCACACAGTTCTCTAGCTTTCCCTTTAGATAGAGAACATCTTAGATATATTGCACTCCCATGACACTAGGGATATTTCACAACTCATTATATTTGGAACTAGACCTCGTTTGCATTTGCTACAATCATGGAAAATATTCTCAAATGCCCTCATCTCTTTAACATTTTCATCATATCTTAATCCACTAGATACTAATTAGACCCCGCAACAATGATGGCCGCCTCAACATTTCACCATCATCAACATTCCACATGATCATTTTTCACTAGATAAAGACAACTTCGAATTTACATTATTGAAACACAAACTAAATGCTATAAAACTAAGCCAGGCTCTAATTGTTGGAAGCACTTTGATTTAATGAGACATCAATGCATAATAAGTTAATAATAGTCAGGTCTCAAAAGCAAACAAAACAACATATTCAAGCTCATAAAATACGATATACCAAGAAAAAATTGAACAAGAGAAAAATGATTATTTTCTATAGGCAGTATCAAACATAACTACTAACCTCAACAACTACTAACATCGATAACTTTATTGATATCAGAAAAAAGGTGAATGACTCTCAGCTCATTTTCATGCTTTGTATAGCACGTGAGTACTGCATGTCTTCCTCCATAAATGCATTCATCTTGGTTTCCTGCATGGACCAATTTATTCAAGAGAGGATTGCTTAAATTATTGTTGTACATATAGAGAAAGCAAAATAATCTTTAAAAAAAAAAAAAAGGTCATATTCAATAACTGGAATTAGTCTACACACCACAACTCTTTTATAAAAATGAAAATCTTATCTAATAATGTCAACATCAACTTTTAATCGCACCAAACTCCCTATTAAAGAACTTGAGACTAGGTATGTCAAAATCCAACTTAACAAGATTTTAAAAAATGTTGGCCACTCTATTATTGCACTTTCTGTATCATAGATCAATTTTTAAACAAATTAACTCATAATGTGAGAAAAACATGTCTAGTATAATATTGATTTCCATAATCTGACACGATCATGGCCATAAAATGGAGAAAATAAAATAAAGTGTTGGCCTAAAAAAAAATCAACAGTATCAAAGCCAAACTCAATCTAATAACCATTACACAACCAAATTATTAAAAGCCACACATGATAAAAATAACATTGGGATTCTACTTCATTGCGGTAGAAAAATGATCAGCATTTTTTACGTATGCATCATCTCACTTATGGAGACACTCCTCATATCTCTTCCTTGCTGAACCAGCATCAACAACACTCGCATTGAATTCCGCTAATGATTTTTTTACTGCTTACTCATAAGCTTCAATCATGCCAGTCTACATTAATTGCAATTAGAAAAATATTGAAATGATAGATAATTTATTTCTCTGGCAAAGCATTGCTTACTTCCTTTGGTGGCTTAAATTGGATCAAAGTAGACATGAAAACCTTAATAGCTGAATCATAAGCTCTACGACACGCCGCCTCTTTTACAATCTACAAAAGTCAGAGAAAAAATAAGAATGAAAACATTACTAGTGCACATTTTAACAGATAGCAATGACAATGACAAGCGATAATCAACACCACATAATTATTTAGTTTTCATGTCAGATAGAGAATATCGTAGATATACTGTACTCTCATGGCACTAGTGGATATTTCATTACTTCCTACATTTGAAACTAGACCTTGTTTGCATTTGCTACAATCATAGAAAATATTTTCAAATGCTATTATCTTTTCCACCATTTTAACATATCTAAATACACTATACACTAATTAGACCCCACACCAATGATAGCCGCCTCAAAATTTCACCATCAACAACATTCCACTATATTATTTTTCTTTGGATAAAGACAACTTCGAATCTATATTATTGAAACATAGATCAAATGCTATAAAAATAAGTCGGGCTCTAATTGTTGGAAGTAATTTGATCTAATGAGACAACAATGCAAAATTTGTTAATAATATTCAGGTCTCAAAAACAAAAAAAATAACATATTCAAGCTCATAAAATAAGATATACCAAGAAAAAATTGAACAAGAGAAAAATGATTATTTTTTATGGGCAGCATTAAATATGACTACTAACCTCAACAACTTTATCAATATCAGTAAGTGCACGACAAGCTACTCTCAGCTCATTTTCCATACTTTGCATAACGTGTGAATACTATAAGTCTAACTCCATAAATGCATTCATCTTAGTTTCATGCATGGACTAATTTATTCAAGAGAAGATTTCTTAAGTTATCGTTCTGCATATAGAGAAATCAAAATAATCTAGAAAAAAAAATAGACAATCTTCAATAACTATAATTAGTCAACACATCACATCTCTTTAATAGAAATGAAAGCCTTATCTAACAATGTCAACATTATCTTTTAACCGCACCAAACTCCCTATTCAAGAATTTGAGACTAAGTTTTTCAAAATCCAACTTAATAAGATTTTTAAAAATGTTGGCCACTCTATTATTGCACTTTTTGCACCATAAATCAATTTTTAGACCAACTGTATCCTAATGTGAAAAAAAAATGTCTAATGAAATATTGATCTCCATAATCTAACACGATAATAGCCATAAAATGGGGAAAATCAAATAAAGTGTTGTCCAAAAACTTTATCAATAACAGCAAAAGGTGCACAACAAGTTACTCTCAGCTCATTTTCTATGATTTGTATAGCATATGAACACTGCAAGGCTAATTCCATAAATGCATTCATCTTGGTTTCATGCATGGACCAATTTATTCAAGAGATGATTGCTTAAATTATCGCTTTGCATATAGAGAAATCAAAATAATCTAACCAAAAAAAAAAAAAAAGACCATCTTCAATAACTGTAATTAGTTTACACACCATAACTCTTTATAGAAAGGAAAATCTTATTTAACAATGTCAACATCATCTTTTAACTGCACCAAACTTCCTATTAAAGAACTTAAAACTAGGTATGTCAAAATCCAGCTTAACAAGATTTTAAAAAATGTTGGTTACTCGATTATTGCACTTTATGTACCATAAATCAATTTTTAGACCAATTGTCTCATAATGTGAGAAAAACATGTCTAGTGAAATATTGATTTTAGTAATCTAACACGATAATGGCTATAAAATGGGAAAATCAAATAAAGTGTTGTAAAAAAAAAAAAATCAACAGTATCAAAGCCAAATTTATTGCAACCACCTAATCACAAGCACAAAAAAAAAAGTAAACAAAGCTCATAGAGACATAAATTCCCCAATCTAATAATCATCACACAACCAAATTATTAAGAGCCACACATGATAAAAAAATAGCATTGAGATTTTACTTCATTGCATTAGAAAAATGGTCAGCATTTTTTACGTAGGCATCATCTCAAAAGCCATTCTAAAATACTTATGGAGACACTCCTCATATCTCTTCTTTGTTGAACTAGCATCAACAGCATTCGCATTGAATTCGGCTAATGATTTTTGTACTATTTACTCATAAGCATCACTCATACCAGTCTACATTAACTACAATTAGAAAAATATTGAAATGATAGATTATTTATTTCTCTGGCAAAGTGTTGCTTACATCCTTCGGTGGCTTAAATTGGATTAAAGTGACATGAAAACCTTAGTAGTTGAATCATAAGCTCTACGACACTCCGCCTCTTTAACAATGTACAAAAGTCAGAGGAAAAATAAGAATGAAAATATGATTATTGCACATTTTAACAGATAGCAATGACAAGCAATAATCAGCACCACACAGTTCTCTAGCTTTCTCGAAAGACAAATAACATCTTAGATATGCTGCACTCCCATGGTAGTCGAGGCTATTTTACAGCTACTTACATTTGGAACTAGACCTCGTTTGCATTTGTTACAATCATGTGATATATTCTCAAATGCCCTAATCTCTTCCACCCTTTCAACGCATCTAAATCCACTAGACACTAATTAGACCCCACATCAATGATGGCCATCTCAAAATTTCACCATCATCATTATTCCACAAGATCATTTTTCATTGGATAAAGTCAACTTCAAATCTACAGTATTGAAACACAGACCAAGTTCTATAAAAATAAACTAGGCTCTAATTGTTGGAAGTAATTTGATCTAATGAGACATCGATGCAAAATTTGTTAATAATATTCACGTCTCAAAAGCAAACAAAACAACATATTCAAGCTCATAAAATAAGGTATACCAAGAAAAAATTGAACAAGAAAAAATTGATTATTTTCTATAAAGGGAGCATCAAACATGACTATTAATCTCAACAACTTTATCAATATCAGCAAAAGATGCACGACAAGCTACTCTCAGCTCATTTTTCATACTTTGTATATCACGTCAACACTGCAAGTCTAACTCTATAAATGCATTCATCTTGGTTCCTACATGGACCAATTTATTCAAGAGAGGATTGCTTAAATTATCGCTTTGCATGTAGAGAAATCAAAATAATCTAAAAAAAAAAAAAAAACCATATTCAATAATTGTAATTAGTTCACACACCACAGCTCTTTTATATAAAGGAAAACTTTATCTAACAATGTCAACATCATCTTTTAACTACACCAAACTCACTATTGAAGAACTTGAGACTAAGTTTTTCAAAATCCAACTTAATAATATTTTAAAAAATGTTGGTCACTCGATTATTGCACTTTCTGCACCATAGATCAATTTTTAGACCAATTGTCTCATAATATGAGAAAAATATGTCTAGTGAAATATTGATCTCCATAATCTAACACGATAATGGCCATAAAAGAGAGAAAATCAAATAAAGTGTTGGCCCAAAAAATAAAATCAATAATATCAAAGCCAAACCCAATGCAACCATCTAATCACAAGACAAAAGAAAAGAGTAAATTTTCCTAATCTAATAACCATCACACAACCAAATTATTAAGAGCCACATATGATAAAAATAGCATTGAGATACTACTTCATTGCAGTAGAAAAATGGTCAGCATTTTTTTTATGTAGGCATCACCTCAAAAGCCCTTCTAGAATACTTATGGATCTCTTCCTTGCTGAACCAACATCAACATCACTTGCATTGAACTTGGCTAATGATTTTTGTACTGTTTACTCCTAACCGTGCATAACTTTAAGAAAGAAGTGAGGATATCTATGTAAGTTTCCTAACCGTGTGGCTTCCGTGCGGCTTTAGGCTTTAGGATTTCTCTCGAACAGTCTTACTCACACTTGACTCACACAAATACACAAATTGTAAAAAGAGAAGCTTTAGAGAGAAGCTCTCAATATATATTCCACTTGAGAATTATATGATACAAATGAAGGGAAAAAGACCGCTATTTATAGAAGTACATGATTAATCATAGCCGTAGATCTCATTTTTAATCTAATGGTGGAGATGAGATTTCTCCAACTACCACCTATCCGCATTTAATGCATATGTACAATTACCATATTGCCAACTCTCAAGAGTATTCTAGAATCAAGAAAATTCTATGATTGCGGACTCTCAAGAGTATTCTAGAATCACTTAAGAAAATTTTATGATTGCGGAAGATAGGTTGAGGGTTCCCTGTTCATGGATCGATCACGGTCTTCGTTCAGTACACCTTCAAATGAAGGAAAAGAGACCGCCATTTATAGAAGTACATGATTAATCATAGCCGTAGATCTCATTTTTAATTTAATGATGGAGATGAGATCTCTCCAACTACCACCTATCCGCATTTAATGCATATGTACAATTACCATATTGCCAACTTTCAAGAGTATTCTAGAATCACTCAAGAAAATTCTATGATTGCGGAAGATAGGTTGAGAGTTCCTTGTTCATGGATTGGTCACGGTCTTCGTTCAGTACACGTTCAGATCATGTTGATTTTTCGGACCCAAGATTACTAGTGGTTCCACAAAACTTTACATGGAACTAAAAGAGGATGTCATGAGTTTGAATATATGTAGACTCTCTATTTTCCTTCACATGTATAATTTTCAAGCTTTTATCTTAAGCCAAAGACCGATTTTTACGTGAGGGGAGTGCCAAACTATTCAAATATTAAACCATTAACGTATTTTTGCACTTTATAATCTCGTGGAATGTCTATTCAAACAGTGAAATTTTGACAATAATCCAATCATCTCTTGGTATTATGGAGTTTATGATATGGAATGGGCCACTCTTATCACATAACAAGAGCAAAGACATTGTAGAACCAAAGATTTGTGCGAAAGAGCCATTTTCAGGCTCATCTAGGCCGGTCGGTCCAAATTTAGGGCCCTCGATTTTTCATTTGCATCTTTAATGGGTGGACCTCGGATACGATTTCGGTTTGACCCAAGGGCCCAACTTGGGACGGTTCATTAATCACCTCTAATCATGAGAAAAGTCTAGGAGAGAGATGAACATAAATTTGAAATAAATAAATTAATTCTGACAAAAAAATTAATTAATTAATTAAGAAAATGAAAAAAGAAGCAACCTAGTCTAACGCTACAAAATCGGCTGAGTTACAGGCATTTCGCATTTCATACTTTTAATGAAACGTGGAAGAAAAGTGGTATGGTCCCTCAATCTCGTAAATTTTCTTAACCTCCGCTGCTTGAATATAATGGGATGGTAACTGTACACTTGCAAAATTTAACATGATCCCTCATTTACTTCATCTAATTAGGGTCAATTTTTAGATAGATATAAGGGTATGATAGTAATAACTGAAAGTATATGATTGAGCTGGCAAAAGGTAAATCATTAAAAGATTTACGATTAAATTGGCACAATAGATCAATAGATATATGATTGCTTTTAATAACAGATTTCAGTCCCGGTAGGTGAGCGCCAATCCTTCACCAGTTTCCCTAAAGTTTGGGTCGGTCAAAGGCACCGATATTAACTCCAGGAGTAAACTTGATGGTGTGTATGCATACCTCGAGATTTTGGTGATTGGCGATTTTGATGCTACTGATTTGGTGCTTGAGGAGAGTTTGATTGGTGTCTTGCGGTGACTTTGTGTTTTGAGTTCTGGTTAAGTAAATGATGAATTGATGATTTCCCTGTGGTTGATTGGGTGTTCGTAGGAGTGTTTTGTCTAGCGTTTAGTAAGTTTGTGCTCTGAGTTGAAACTTGAAGCTCGTTTTAGGAAAAGCACGAAAGATGATGTGAGTGCTTTCTAAGGCCCGTTGTCAGGCTGTGTCCTTTTTAGCTAATTACGGTTTAGCTGTTGCAGAAATTTCTTGTATCTCTTGGAAGGAATTGAAGATGAAAATGTTGGATGGTTATGATTGTGACATGTAGATTGGAAATCGGCATCTATGACGATAGGTTGCACAGCGTGGAAGCTTTTGATATGTATTCTCGTGATTTAATGTTTGAAATCGTTCCTTGGTTTTTTTCTCATGACCCGCCTTTTTAATTCAGCCTTGACTCGGGTAATCTTTCTAAATGCGATTCTCTCTTGGTGGAAGTGAGGATTTTTCAGCCTTCATGAAGGATGACTCGGGATTAGTGTTCTGGTTTTCTACCACCTGGAAGACTCGTTGCCGGCCAGCATTAGCCTACAGCAGTTATTGATACTACTGCTCCTTGATTCGGAAGTTTGGTGGTGTCAGACTCAGGAATGCGTCTTTCTTCACCGCACTTGTGACTCCACCTCGGAGGATTCACAAGATCCGGAAGCAAATCGGGTCATTTTACTCTGAACTTTTGCACTAAGCATAAGCATGTTGGAAAGTTTGATACTTGTGATAGCGTTGCTTGGCTTTAATGCGTTGGAAAGGCTGCTGTAGTTTTCTGTCTTCCTGAAGTCTTCTCGTATGAATTTCAGTCATCCTCTCCCATCCCATTCTTTTTCCTGGTAGATCTGCAAGTTTTATCTCTCTCCTAAAAACACTAACTTAAGCATCGGAGATTCAATCTGGACCAGAACTCAGACCCATGAACTCGAATCGTCGAGCTTCAACAGACACAATGTTACATGCAGTATAATATGGGCTCGGACCACTTAACTTCAATGAAGTGGGACTCATTTAACGTAAGATTTCTTGATTGAAAACCCTGTCGACATCACCATAGCCTGGTTCGCCAAATTCTTAGCATATGCCAAAAGAAGCAAATTTCACAAATCTCTCCCAATGCAAAAAAAGAAAAAAAAAAAAACCAATTTTTTTGCCAAACCATATAGGAATCAAACCCCTGAACCATCATTGATTTCCAAGTCAAAGGCATGTATAGCCTTTTATAATCGCTTCGGTCAAACGGTTATACTTTCTGAAAATTCAGATTAGACACATAAAAGGGCAAAAGAGAAACCGTAGGTCTTTTCTCAAAGAACCCATAACAAAATATATTCCATCGTCGGCCGTGATAAAAAATCACATCTTTCGAAATCATTCTTTTGCCCATCTTTCACAAATCACTCCCAATGCCAAAAAGAAGGAAAAAAAAAAAGCAATTTTTTATAGCTGGGCCGGATGCATTTTCGGGGATTGGGCAAGCGCCTATAGTTGTAATTTACCACGGTCCTTCTGAAGAGTACATCACAGAACAAGGACTCTTTTTGTTATAAACAAAAACAACCTAGACAGAATGCTCGAGAAAAATAAAAGACAGCTTTAAGTTGGTCAGAAAAATAGAAAATGACTTGGGCCGAAAATATTCGCAAGTACTAGCCCACGTCTAGTGTCGGGTGAAAGGTTGTCGGCCCGTTACCAGTAATTTTGTGCATGGTTATTACAATATCAACCTCTCCATTTTTCTTCCTTTTTTCCGTTCCTTTTTTTTTTTCTTTCCAATGCTTGACTCCCAATGCAAGTGGTGATTGCACCCACAAAATCCCTGTTTTTTTTGCCAATCATCTTTTTTTTCTTTTTTCTTTTTTTCTTTCCAATGCTTGACTCCCAATGCAAGTGGTGATTGCACCCACAAAATCCTTGTTTTTTTTGCCAATCATATTTTTCATTGAATAGCCTTCCATCACTTGGTCAAACCGTTATATTTTCTTAAAATTTAGATCAAACACATAAAAAGAGCAAAAAAAAAGAAGCCGTCAGTCTCCTCTCAAGAACCAACAACGAGATACATTTTCATATCGTCGACCAAGATAAAAATCAAATCTCTTGAATCATTTTTCTTTTGCCTTTTCCTAAAGACTGCACAACGCATTCGTCCTCCTATCTATCTGTGTACGATTACCAGCGTCTCGATGAATTTCAACCTGTAGAATCTCGGCACGAACGCATCCTCCATCGAGCTCCGCGCCCTCGCCCTCGCTTCCAACGACCCCGAAGACGACGACGACGGCTACGGAGCACGCCCCTGAAATGAGCCCCACGTCAGAACGAGCGAACCGACCCAAGAGTCCGAGAAACGCGAGCCACATCAGCCGATGCCTTTACCTCGTTCGAATTATTGGAGCACAAATGGAACGCGACGCTCTAGCCTCCGGAGGCGCTGGCAAGAGCCGCCGTGCACGCGGCCAGCACTAACGCCATCAACACGCCCAGCGGCCCCTTCATCGTCATTTCGGATCTCCGCGCTTCGCCGCGTCCCGGAAGCAAAAATATCCCCAGGTCGATGCGCCATATTCGGGTCCTCGAGCTTGCCATTTATACACCCGGGATGATTTTTTTATTTTTGGGTCGATTGAGTCGAGTTCGATTGAGCGAGATTGGATTCCGGCGCCAACTTTGAACTTCGCCGGCCGAGCCAACCCCGTGACGACCACGGGCACCACGTGTCGGCGTCCGGGTGGCGTGCGTGGGTCCTTGAGCTCGAGAGAGTGGAGCGGCGTGGGGAATACGAACGGTCGCGCGGTTGAGTTCGTGGCTCGTGGGTTGAGATTTTATGGGGTTTGGTGTTCCGCGCCGCCGGTGAGAAGATCAGTTGAATTTTTCTTTACTTCGAATTGGTGCGAAAGTGTGTGGAATTCGTGGGATGCCGGAGCTCGGCGCCGTTCGAGCGATTCAAAACCAATTTGCTACTTGTTGATATTAATCAATAATAAGCCGTTTTTTTGTGTTAAACATGTAATAGCAAAATACAACAATTCCTCAGCTTTCTACTTAATTTTCCCGTGCCGTCTTGCCGTTTGTCGTCCTCTGGCCACTAATTAGCTAATCCTCAAGTTTGTCTCATTTAATGAAGACCTTTGGAATAAGAAATAAGAAAAAACTGTTCTATACCCGTGTGCATATCTATTTTGCCATTCGGATCCTTCTATTTGGGCAGAGAGTAGGAGGCAAACATAGTGAGGCTTGATTCGGCTCAATGGACGTTCGAACGGAGCAAATCTTTACTAACATCATTTGCCCCAAATTCTAATCAAACAAAAGCAAATTATATTTCGGATCCAACCGAGACTGATGGAAAGAAACTTGGCTTGATTTCAGTTTGTCTTGATTTCAAAAGGTTGAACCAAATCGGACCATTCAAAACGTTTTAGATCGGTTCTCTAACATTCTTGTCGAGAAAGACATGCCCCTTGAACCTAATTAAACCACAAATAAGGTTATCTTAAAATTCAAGTTCATCTTCCTTTGGACAACAAAGAAGTAATTCTAAGTTTGCATCTTCGAATCAACCGCAATCGAAGGAGTTAATTGCTTAATTACAAATTTTCAAACAGTGCAAGGAATTACTTCACTTGGAAACAAAGGATTGTGCTGAAACTAAAATCAAATCGTAATGATGTCCTTGCTGTTGCAAAAATACATGAAAATTTCGAAAATGCATATCATGATACTCAGGACTTTGCTTAATCTTCCAAAATTGCAGATAAATAAGATATCTCTAAGTTTTCTATTTTGCTAGAAAAAGAAGAGGCAGCCGAGCAATATCTTGACCAAACACCTTTTCATATGCCGATAATCCAAAACACTAACATTAACCTCATTTCTTAGGAGATTCATACTCACAACTGAACTAAATTTCAAAGAAATAAAGGGCAACGCTATTTCCACCCTTATATAACTAAATTCACCCATTTTTCATCAAAAGAAAAATTTGCCCTCAATTATTCAACTGCAATATAGATTTGTGGTCTCCAATTTATTTACTTTCCTTTCCCTTTTTTTTTTAGTTTTTCTATATTTATATACAATTAACTTACCATAACTAAGAATTTTAGATGTCTAATTTTTGTTTAGAGTAGACTTTCTACGTATATTAAAGGCACTGCTTTTTTTTTCATCGTTACAATCACTTCCAAAAAAATTTGTTTTGTCGAAGAGAAACTTCCAAAAATCGATTTCTTTTCACGTTGTTGATTATATTTATAGATAAATTGTTAAGTGGATTTAATTTAATTGAATCAGAATATTGCATAAAGACACCTCATTGTGTATAATGTTTTCACTATATTTCTATGTACTTCTCCAACATTTTACATGCTTTATATAAAAGTATCTCACCTATATAATTAGGAAAAAAAGATAAATTCTTTGATATGAAGAGACAAGATATATATTGTAGACTAATGAAATTAATGAAAAAGATTCAATAAGAAAGCGAGCTTTTGAGATAATAATGAAAAAAAAACATTATTTGCTGATAATAAGGAAAAAGATATTTTTTGATATAGTATAAAAGTGAAAAGCCTCCTTTCATTATTGATTTTATAAAAAAATCCTACCTATTTTTATTTTTTTTTTAGTTTTTATCTAAGTTAAAAAAGAACAAGATAAGAATGACCAAAAAATAGATAAGTTGTTATAAGATTAATGATGAAAGATAGACTTGATTTCACTTTTATATTATATCAAAGAATGTGTTTTTTCCTTACCACTAGCAAGATGATTTTATAAATAATATGTAAAACGTTATAGGAATATCCGAGAATCTATTTTTCTTAATATGCTAAAAAACAAAAAATGTAAAATGCTTAATTATGGCAACCATCACAAATAGTAAAAGAAATATAGAATTAAAAAGGAGTTGGGTCATTAATTTGAACTACGATTGAAAGATTAAAGGAAATATTGTCTTCTTAGTATAAATGGGGAGTGGACGTTATCGTTTAGTGTATAAAACCAAACATAGTCATAGTTCCTGCAACTTTACTGTCGACAGAGAGTGAATAAGAATGAGCAAAGTGGTGGCCAGGGCAACATACCCCTGCAATGATATTAAAAAAAAAAACCGATTTTCATAACAACTCAAGCATTTTCGGAAGCTCTTCCATAGCCGAGCAAATTTCGGTTCATACCAAGTAGTTCCAAAAGAACATCGGCTTGAAGACTTTCTCGTCCATGTTGTGTGCACTGATCAGCCTTGATAATCACCTTCTCCGACACGCGTATATCGCCAAGAACAAACTTAACCAGGGCATGCAGATATTTCAACCCAAAACTATGGGCTTCCAAACCGGAAATCTCAACTCTCTTGAGATGTTCTGCCAAAAGTTGGATGTTCCCCTTCCTTGAACACAAAAAATCTTCTTCATCAAAGTTAAAACGTCCTTTAGATTCTTTGTCAAGCTGGAGCTGCACATAGATATCCCATTTAAGAAACTTACTTCGCATTAGAAGTGGATCCACAGGAAAAAAAAAAAAAAAATTATTTGCTTGCTAGAATTCCAAACAAACAACTGTCATTTGTCCACTGCAGATGCTAGTTAGTTTTACTTCATATTGAGTCTTAATCAAATAAGCTCTCAAACTCATCTACACATATAAAACATGTTCTCTTTCTAAGTGCTCATCACTAAACTCTTAATTCAAGATCCTAACGCTACATGGCAGCAAAAGAACCTCCAATACAAAACTGCAGTTACTTTGCGACATGAACTAAAACAGCTTAAAATTGCCCCGCAAAAATGTTTGAGTAGACTGACAGATTCATGGGCAATTTTTTATTGCTGGAACGAATAAGAGCTCGAGATTGATCATCTTTAGTGCTTCTGGAGTTTTAATTCATTGTTTAAACATTCATGCGAAAGAGAAGTCAGCACAACAAGCAAACTGAAAATATCTGAAAAAATCATAGCAATGGAACAAACCTTCAAACAGCGGTCACCAGTCAGGCGTATATCTAATATTTCCAGGCACTGTGAACTTCGTAGCATGTATGCTATCCCGGGAAGGTCCCATTGACTAATACCTGGATGTAGTATCAGATTCTGACATTTTGACAATAGAGATGGCGCGTCTTCCATCTCTAGCACAGACAGAGCCTAAGCACATCCAGCAAGCAACAAAGAAAACTTGATTAACTCTTTTCCTGTGTAACATGAATCAATAATAACAAAATTACAATCCATCCAGATACGATATCCTCTGACCCAGTCTCCCAGCCAGGAAAAGACCAATAAGGATACTGCGGGGAGAAATGAACAAGTGAATGTCCTCAAGAATAGAGACTATTTACATATGCTTCTCATGTAAAACTTGTGAACTTCTCAAGTTATTGACTCAAGTCTCCAAGTGAATCCCTCCATTGCCATTGTAAGATATTCTGAGGATACTCTGTAAGATGTATCATGAAACAACAGCCTAATGTGACAAGAGAGCATGACCCAATTCTGTCAACCTAAGATGAATAGGTCCATCACTCTTCGTCAAGTTTCCAGATTATCGTATTTCGTCTACAAACTGAAAAATGAATTGAAAGAGTAACCCTCTGTTTTTCACGTGAAAATTATGCATGCGTTCCCAATGATTCCCCTTGATGAAAGACGAGAATGCCGCAGAGAGCTGAGGTCACTCGACCTGAGCAGCAAACACCAGTAAACGGTGCCAATCACAGACGCCATTCAACAAAAGTACATTTACAAGTCTTATAAATGGTAAAAATATTGAGCTTGTACCTGCAAACACGAACCATTAATGGCGATTGTGCGAACATCGCTCAGCTTCTCCAAAAGTTGCTTCACAAAGTAGCAGCATCTGCTCGTGCCATATGTTACATCAGGTATAATGACAAAATCCAACTGGGCTTCTACCAAAGATGATACGTCGTCAATTCTGAACTCGTTAAAAGCCCCCCAGCTCCCAGATACGCGCAATGACAGCAGATGCGGTGCCCAGATGTTCTTAAGATTAATGGAGACGAGTACCAACAATTTCAAACTTGTGGTATCTATTCTAATGTTCTCGAGGGACCTACAGTGGCACAGCTCAAGGGACTCTAAAAGAGGACTTCCCATGAAAATTGCCTTGAGCACATCTTCACTCAACTCCATATTTTCAAACGACAAGAACTTAAGATGAGGCCAGCTAATGGTCCCATCCAACGAGAAAAGGCACGAACTGACTTCCAGACTCACCAACGAACTCAAGCCATACAAGGAAGTCGGCATAACATAGACTCCATACATCGACGGCGCGTAAAAGGACAGGCGGATCTCCTCCACGAAGCGCTCCTTCACGATCTTGAGCCAGGAGTCGAGCTTGGAGCGGACGCGCTCATTGTACCGTAAGTTGGTGAGGTGGAACGTCTTCACCTTGGGCGAGATGCACCGGGTCAAGATGCTGTCAACGAAGGACGTATAGTCCCCGCTATTGCGAAACCGGTTTACAATCTTTCCATCGAAGGTGAGGTGGGTGGCGGCGACGGTCCAAGCGTACCGCCAGCGCCTGCAGAGGAGGCTGGTCTTGAGGACGTCTTCCAGTGGGAGATATGAGAAGATGTGGTGGATCAGGCAGTCTGGCAAGAATTCCATAACTCCTTTCGGCCTTGTCGCCGGCAGATTTGCGGTGGATGCGGCCGTGGAATTTTGAAATTTTAGGAGTTTCTGAGGTTTCCCCGAGCTTCCACCAAAGGACCAAAACTATGACTCATCTACGGCCCAAAAAAAAAAAAAAACCCAACCATGACTCATACCTGGCTGTGACGGAACTCAATCGGCAAACGAATTGACGGAGCTGCGAGCTCGAAGAAGGTGAGATGGCGCTCCAATCCGCAACCCTTCTGTTGCTCTCTTGGTCACCACCGGAGGTTTCCCCGTCTTCGCTACTTAAAAATATTAGGTGGTCCGGGACCGCCAGGTCAGCGGGGTCCCGGATCACTCATGAGGCGCCATGTGTGAGGGGATGGAGACGGAGAAGAGAGAGAGGAGAGAGAGCGTCAGAAAAATGGGACAGGCGCAAGGGCAAGGGCAGGTCCTTTGGTTCCATTTCTACACACATGGCGGCGCCTCGTGAGTGATACGGGACCATGCTGATGTGGCGGTCCTGGATTACTCAATATTTTCTCGCTTCGAAAATAGCAGAAGGAGCGGTCCTTATTGTTTTTTTAACCGACCAAAAAAAAAAAACGGATGACGTGACGTTGACGTGGCGCACATTTGATATCCAATCAGATCTTAACACGTGGAAATTAAAAAATATATTATTTTTCTCTTTCCCTCCTCCATCTTCAACCTCCTCTCCGCCTCGGCTTGGCTATCGCCGCCGCCCTTGAGCCACCGCTCCATCGTGGTCACCACGGTCCGCCGCAAAGCTGTTGAGCTCGTCGCCGCCAGCCATGGACGAGCCTTGACACGAGGTCAAAGCTGTTGAGCAGCAAACCAGATCTTGCTTTTGGGCGACGGTATCGTCGCGTCCATCCTCTCTGTCGTGCCGGCGGCTAAGCCTTGTCCGCGAGTACTCGTCCACAGATATAGAGATGCAAAGCAGCGGTCGGCCATGGGCGGCCTCTCGTCCACAGATCTGAGCGCCCACGCTCTCTGTCGTCCCGGCGGCTGAGCGGCAGATTTGGAGGCGTAGACCAGTGGGCTCCGCATCCATGGCCGTGAGCGACGACGACCTCCGCGTCCACCCTCTTCATCGTCCTGGCGGCAGATTACGTCATGGATCATGCGCACGAAACCGTAGACCATCTTTTTCCGGACGCGCGTGCCAAAGCAGGCAAAAGCCAACAACTGATTAAAAACTAATGATCTTGTTCATGCCACTTCTTGGAGTTTTCCATGAATTTTTACGATATTTATATACTCTAAAGTCGTGGTCAAGTAACGACGTCCGTCAGATGACAACTTTCCATCAGTTAGTTAGTGATGGTCGATTTATATGTTTTTAAAGGTAAAAGACATAAGTAAGAGCGGTGCGAATTCTCTGTCAAGATTTAAAAATAAAAAAATAAACTAAAATAAAATAAAAAAAAAAGAGGAAGAAGAAAGAAAATGAATTATATTTTCTTACGCGCGCAACCCCTTACGCCAATGGCAAAAACGGACCGAAAGCACTCGTGACGTCACGCCGTCGCTCGCCGCTGCCGGCCAATGATGAGCTCGTGCATGACCTCACTCTCACCCGGCCTGGCTGGGAGACGGCAGGCATGATGGCGCTCCCCATGCTCTCTCTTCCTTCTCTGACGGCGATGGCTTCTCTCTCTCTCTCCACTATTTCATGTCTTTTGGCACACAATAGATGCTCAAAAGCAAGAACTACCAACGGATCTTTAACCGAAGGCAGTGCAGCAACTCTATCAAATGCAAGAAAACAAGTTGGGCTACCACGACTTTAGCTCACACCCCCAGCTGCTAGTTGCTATTGATAAAACCCATTCAGTTCACAAAAATAAATAAAAAGAGAAGTGAGTCCTTTGCGGCGGGTAAATCCCAAGGCAATAAAAATCATTATCTAGTACGCCATTGCAAAGTCAAAAGATAATTGCTGGCGTAGGCATAGATAAGGGCATGGAATAGGTTATGATAAATAGGGCGTCAAGTTTCTGCGGCTTTCACGTGGACTCTTGGATAGTTAAGGATTAGATTAGGATCCTTTATTGGACTCTTCTAGATCATCCTCATCATGGTAGTTATTCTCAGGTCATCTGCCATATTTGAAGGATGTTGTCCTCAACCACCCTGGCTACGACCCAGTCTCCATGAGAAGTCTGAAATTTTACTTGTACGGCCACCATGAATGAAAGCAACTCGGGCGGTCCATCTTTCGGCATCCTCCAGCGTCTGCTCTTCATCAATCCTGAAATGGGATCCCCATATATGAATTGGTGATTTTTACACTTGTCTCTCTACCATCAATGACTCCTCATAACAAGCATAATCGCAAAAGTGCAAAGCAATTATTTTCTTAAATAACCTCTTCTTTTTTCTTTTACCAATATTCAATATATTATAGTTTGAGAAGATTCTAAAATTGTCGATTCATGATAAATATCATGATGTTATTCAATGTTATGTCTAATTCGCTTTTATGTGGAAGTTGCCATGATCAATCCTTGCAGGGCACCTGAACTCCAACGAGAAAGAGAATATAAATTTGACATGTGAGGTTTTTTGAAATCAAAGATGATCGAAAAATCCTCAAACAAAACTGCTATTTCCCTTGCACAAACGACTTAAAAGAAATATGTAGAAAGTGCAAAACTGAGCTACAAAAATGGAAAGATCCCACACCGTAAGTCGTCTACCAAAGCAGCAGAAAGCTAAGATTATGATTATGATTTCGAGGGGTCTTGACAATTAACAATTGTCTTGACAAGAAATCGTTATCCTAACCTGTGACAATTTAGGATTGTCGCACTCATTATCCAACCAATGCACGACAATTGGGGCTTAAGTGAGACCTATTTATAAAATATAGGAGGCTTACTGAGAAAAAGAGTCATAGGCCTCACTCGAGATACATGTAGAAAGCTGTGCAGAGCGCTTATTGAAGAAAATTAATAGTATAGGGCTAGGTCCAAATTTCGTGGGCGGTAGTGTAATTTCCCAAGTTCCTAATTAATTTTCTTTTTTCCTTGTCGAAAGCTTGTGAGCGATTCCAGATTCCGTATATGTTCCACTCGAAACCTGAACCTATCTATCAAGATAGATTTTTCATTTTTTGGAACCTAAAACCTACATTGCATACTCTAGAACTTGTAACATATCCTATAACAAGTTCTAGGGTCGATTCTAGGATTTATCCAGATGTTATCTATATTATTAATTGAACAATTATAGTGAACTAAAATCTTTAATGACCACATTTTACCAAAAAAAAAAAAAAAAATCTTTAATGACCACCACTTGTTGTTACAATTTACTAGCCATAACTTACACTTAGACACACAAAAAATATGAACATTAATAAAATATAAGTCTTAGTCATAAAATGAAAGTTTAGACTATTACTTTCAGATTATACACTCATTATCGAACAAAATGAAATATCGGAGGATCGTGCGAAAACATGGACTAAGAAAAATATTAAAACTTGTTTCAGGTTCTAGATTTCCTCTTACTAAGAACCTGAAACCTACCAATTGAAATAATTTTTATTTTATTTTATTTTTTTGGAACCTAAAACCTACTCTACATACTTTGAAATCTAGAACTTATATGTTCTCACCAATCCGATTATCAGGTTTTGGGTTCTATCCTAAAACCATGTTCATCCCTACTAATTACTATTTCACATGTATTGTCTTCTACTTTTGTCCCTGCTATTGTGGATATGTACTAATGCTTGCATTGAAGTTTTCTAGTGGCCCACGGCAAACTTAACAAGTGCATTTAAAAGGTAATAAATCTAAAAACTGATGATAACGTTCTATATGCCAGATGGGCTTAGAGGTGTATCCCATGAATTATGAACGTTTTGAAATATGTTTTCTTTTCGTTATTTAATGATTTCAGTATTCCGTAACCAAATGACTGTCCATAGTCTTTCAAATATCGATCTTTCACATTTGCACAATGCGTGCGCACACCTGCTACGGTATGTTCCAATAAGTGTGCTTCTTGAGTCTATTTTATACTAAGGGTGCGTATAATAACGTTTTCTGTTTCAAGGAACATTTTCTTTTCAAAAACACTTTTTTTTTTTTTCTATTTTGAGAATTGTTTCTAAGCATTTTAAAACATTTGTTAACTATAAAAAAAATTTATTCCGAGAATAGAAATATATTTGGTACGATCTCAAATATTTTTATGACTTAAAATTTCTTTTAATATATTAATAATTTTATTGAATTTTTTTTTTCTTTTTCTTCTCTTTCCTCTTAGCCCGTTGCTAGCCTTTCGCCATGGCCTGCCGGCAACCAGCTAGATGAGGGCCGGGGAGGTCGTTGGCCTCGGGGCCGACGAGGCTTGGCCTCGCCCAACCACTGTGAAGTCGGCGTCATGGTGGTCAAGCGAGGTCGAGCCTTGCCATGGCCGAGCAAGGGCGAGGCCCCCCAAGCTTTGCTTGGAGGCCAAGCGACACCGACCTTTGCGGCAGCCGAGAAAGGCTTGGCCTTGCCAAATTTGGGTGAGGTCAACCCTTGCCCAGCCACGGCGAGGCTTGAGGGGGCCTCACCCAGCCACGGTGAACATGGATTTGAAAGATCAAATGACAATTCCTCCATCGTACGTGGGAACACAAATCTAGTTAAAGGAAGTAGTTGTGCCAGGAGGTGCTATAGTCTTGTCCGAAACAGAAGGAAAGGTCATCTCCATGAATGGTCTTCTTGATGGTACTCCATTTACAGCATCTTGATAGGCTGAGCCAATTTCTTCCATACTTTAAAATAAAAGTTAGAATCAGAAATGTCAGACACCAAAAGAAGTTCAGAAAATGCTCATGAACAAGAGCTTAAGGTGGTACGAAGTTTGTTCATTACATCTCTAAATACTCTCTTAAATGACAAATTAATTATCCAATGATGGCTTAGCAAGAGCCCTTTCTCTTTCTTTCTGGATAAATCAACATAGAGAAAGGGATGTATAATCAATCGCAATAAAGTAAACAAGCCGCAGAACATCAATGTCAAGGGCAATTCGCGTTTGTCTGCAATACATGTTGAAATGACTGCATCATAAGATTTAAGCTATGATCATTATCACAGTTTAATTCAGCAATCTAAGCTAAACTCTTGTTTGCTTCCTGCTGCTAAAGAACTGATCGATCTTGTGGCAGTTTGAGGTCAGTTTTGCCAATCATTACCTAGAGATGACAAAATAACTAAGACCCCCATTGAATAATACACAATAGACTGAAAATATACCTCTCAGAACTGATAAAAATAGATCCCCTATGCTGAGGACCCGCGTGAGGATAATTCAACTTGCATGATTGAAAGGAAGGCAATCTGTCAACAGCAACGTTTATTTTTGTGGTTCCCTATTTTACCTTTGACATCTTAAAAGGTAAGTTTCACCCAGTAAAGGATGTGCAATTCATGACTGTCGGTCAAAAAAGTCATGAAGATGCAGCTTAAGGCTCACAAGCTTGGCTTTTTGTAATTTACTTAACCACCTGCTCCACAATGGACCAATTCCACACTAGATTCTAGTTTTAGACTTATCAACTCATCAATTACATTAATGCAGAACTTGAGATTTACATCATTCACATTCATAGGAAACATAAGCATATTCTGGTCATTAAGCTACAGAGACACTTTAAAGAACCAAATGGAAGACTACTCATAAAATTGTTGAATGCTGTCCAGAAGAATTATCCAACTGCAACACCAGACACATTGGTACCTTATGGACTAACAAGAAGAATGCTTAATAGTGCCCCTGTAGATGATTGAAACTAGGTAAAAGATTTTACAGATCAGTCAAAGGCAACAATGGAGCTTACAGAGGTGTAATCAGCATTTTTGACAGATTGTAGAAATTCATCAGGAAGAACATCTTCGGGTAATAATTCCTGCATAGGACCTAAGAAATCTATTAGAGTGCAACAGCAACTTGAGAACATTCATATGGCATGATTTTACATATTAAAGGGCGAGTGTCATCTGCCATTGGCCCACAACTATTATCAGTATAAAGAGGTACACATTACCATGAAGGTCCTATAAGGAGTAGCATTTGATAAAACAATGGAAGAGTGCACCTCCGAACCATCAGCCAGCAGCATCTGAATACAGCAACCTATGCAAAGTTAGACTAATTCTTTGAACAAACCCTATTTTGTTCACTGAGGGAATTCATTGTTTAAAACTTACTCCCTTTGCTCTGCCATACTCATCAAGCATCAGCCGAGAAACCTAAACAACAACATCACCCAGCAACTTATGACAGAGATTGAGGGAAGTCTGAACAATAAAGATCCCTAATAGTGGTCTTGAAATTTGCACTTATCTGTACTTCCAACAATTGACAACTTACAGGGCCACCAAACATTAATTTGTATTTTACACCACGTTTTCTATGTATTTCTCTAGGAAGGTAATTTGAACTCAGGAAAACAGCCAAACTCATCGATACCCGGAGCACATCTCACATGTTGTGTAGGGTATATCAGATAAAAGTGACATCATCTCTGGTTCTGACATCATTGACAGAAATTGTGAACAAGTAAGGCATTATAAGACCCAGATTTTCTAATAAATAATACCTCTGCATTCGTTATGATTTGAGCACCAGTTTCCCTTGCAGCATTACCAATAGCAGAGGACACCAAACCCATCCCACCTTCTAAATACCTACAAACATGAATAGCCAAGAAGAAAGTTTAAGAATTTATAAATTACTTTAAAATCTAATCTTTTTTATAAGACTCTAAGCTACCCTTCCAAGTTCCAATCTATGGCATATGGGTCAGTTTAAAGTCCATACAAAACAAACCATACCCATAGCAAGGATAAAAACAATCAAGAATGACAAATCAACTAATAACTCGGTATGTCCAGAAACATTATACGTGTAAAAAAATGTTCAGAGCAGAATCTGCCTCCAAGTTAATCTGGAAGAGTAACACATCAGGAAATGCCTAGGATGTGTTAACTTGTTGGACTAAACTTTCAAGCATGAGTAGAGGAGATGCTACATATTACCGTCATGTTTTTGCATAATGGGAGCTTCCCAGTGGTCAGTGATACTAACAAACCGGTCAATGGTTCGGTATATGAGAATTCCAGAAGCCTTTCATTTTTGACTTCATTCACGAACACAAGCAAATGCATTTGTAGCATTTCCATGCTGTTACTCAACATTATGGAGCTTCCTTCCATTACAGAACGGTGATGCCGATCAAAATGGAGAGGCTGTAGAAGGTAGATTTTATTTATCTAGTGCTCCTTTTACGAGTAATAGGCTTATAAATATCTTAATAGAAGACTTTTGTGATTATTGACACCTTATAATTACTCAAGAATATTGAGGAAATGCTTGGAAATAGTGATACATACGACCAAATCCCCAGAGCACCATCTGTTTGACCCATAACATGATGCAGCAGTACATATCCACTCCCTGGTGTATGAACACTCCCCTGCAGATGTAATTGTTGGGCCAAAAGATTACTAATGTTTCAAGTAATAAGAATGAATCACTGCTACTCAAATTATGAAAGGACTTTTTTCACTAATATCTGATGAAAGCTAGAAACTGCTTATCCAAATGTCACTCCACTAGTGCAAAAGCAAACGCACCGTTGACCCTACGACTGCATTTGTTGCTAGGGTTGCCTTCAGAATGTCTGTCTGCGCCAATAAGAAATAGACACAACATCAACTGATGATGATCAAGAAAAGCAACAAGTTGTACATCAAATATTTCTCCACACATTTTATGTTCTATCTGTTCATGACATGATGTTTCATAATTTTCGTCCTGCTTTATATGATCAAGATGTACCATAAACAAAATAAAAACAAGTATAGAAGAAGTTTCATCCATAACCAATCATCTACCAAAGGGACACCGTAATAAAAGAGAATGCACTAGTAAAAGTAATTTTCTACTAGCCACATGGGGCTGGCTTAGTGGTGAATGAATAAACTTGAGTGTGGATTAGGCACATGACACGAATTTGAGCCAACTACCCATGCTTTGGCTCTTGTCTTACCTGGATTAATTGAGGTTAGTGGGATATTTTATTGGCCTGGGGTTTACTTACCTAGGTGGTCTTTTTTGTTATAAGAAATGAAGCAGTTTTCTTTTGAACCAAGAACCAATCAAAAGAAAATAGAGATATCTAAACCAATTGGTCAGCCTTCTCGTCTTTCCAATTAGATTGTTACACGTCAATACCCTGACTGTGTGAGGGTAACAGGGAAAAAGGACTGGTGGGACGTCCTTAGGGATTGGAACACTGCAGGGAGGAACTTGTTGATAGTTGAAGATATCTAATTGGAGATGTCCATCAGAATATAATTAGTAAAACATGGAGAATTTGGACAAAAATTTGTTTTATCAAATACAGAGTCCAAGGATTTCAGAATCTTCAAAAAAGGAAAAAACATATTTGATGCAAAAATTTCCTGATCAATTGCGCAGCGATTTTATCAATTAACCCAGTTAAGTGACATTGTGATTGCAAACTGATGCTCTATAGTTTCCATCCAAGATAGATAAAGTATGAAGGATCGATGGTAATTTACAACCTCAAACCATTTATTTAAAACCTTCGAAGCTGGTGAGAGCAAAAGTTCCATAAAATTCCTGCCAAAGTCAATAAAAACTGATAACAAAATCTATCAAGTCCCATATTCATTAAAGCACCACATTTCCGAATATTAGGCGGCATTGCCAATATCAGAACCTGGTAAATCTGAAACCAACTTCCAACTGAGTTTGTTGACACCTAATTTTTATTTTCAAGCACATAAAAGATCTAATTTTAAAAATTAAAAAAAAAAAAAGCGATTCAAACAATTTTTAAAAAAAAAAAAAAAAAAAAAAAGGCCGCGGGGTCGGGTCGGGCCTAATTTTTATTTTCGCACATAAAAGATCCGGCCTTGGCCCGGCCCGGCCCGGCCCGGCCCGCCCCTCTTCCTCTTCTCTTCCCCCCGCATGGGCCTTTGGCCCAGCCCTTCTCTTTTCCTTTTTCTTTTTCCCTCGCGCGGCCCAGCCCGAGTCTCTGTCATCTCCCTCGGCCGTTGTCTGCACGGGGAACCTGTGAAGACAAAAGCAGAAAGCAGACGCCAGAGCAGTGGAGCGGCTGCAGGGGACAGCAGATTCGCGTGGGGGGCAGCACGATCCGCATGCGGGCAGGCCAGCAGAGAGCGGGGTTGGTCGAGCGAAGCCTCACGCGTGAGCCGAGCAGAGAACAAAAAGCAAAGGGAGAGCGCACAGAGAAGAGAGGGGGAAAGGAAGGGAGAGAAAACCGAGAGGGAGCGAGAGATGGGGAGTTTGAAAGAGGAGGAGCGAACCAAAGGGAGCAGGAAAGCTCGAGGGAGCAGCTAGCCGTTGCCAGAGACCCGTCCGCGGACCGACCGCCGCCGTCTTCCTCAGAGCCCAGGTTGGTATTCCTTTGAACACTTGGTGCGCGTTTTTTTTTTTTAAGTTGAGCCGGCCGGAGCTCGTTCCGTCCGGTTCGGGCGAGCTCCGGCCTCCATAAATCCCCGTTTAGATCGTTGTTGCCTGCTGGTTATTTGCTGCAGACCTCGGACCCACCTCGAGTCCTGGTTAGGTCCCGGATCTTGCGAAACCAGACCGCCCCCACCTGTTTGTCCAAATGCCCAACTGAAACTTCGCTTTACCGTTCCCGACTTCGGTCTTGTTTGGCCGCCGGAGCACCGTCGCGGTCTGGCCGGAGGTCGAGCTGCGTCCCTACCTGGATGTAGTAGGAGCGTCGCGCTCGGGTTAGTCGTCGCCCGCGTCGGTCACCGCCGCCGCCTCCCCTGTCGCGACTAGACAGTCGCGGGGCAGGGGCCGCGGGCCGGCGGAACGCCGACCCCGACCGACGTCTCCGCCGCAACCGTTGCGACCCCCGACTCCAGACGTCGAGGGTCGCTCTCGTCCGCCCAGTTGAAGTGGCGCCGTCACGGCCCTCGCCGGACGGGTCACCTGCGGCGCACGCCTCGCCGTCCCCTGCTGCGGAGCAGGGCCGGATCTGGCCCAGCCAGCCCTCTTCTACTCAGGCCCATGAGAGGCCTCTTTCAAAAAAAAAAAAAAGAAAAGAGAGTAGGGCCCATCGGTTGGGCCCAACCCCTATCAGACGCAGGCCCGACCATGGCTGGTCGGGCCTGGGCCTTGTCTTTCGGGCCGGCCGACCGGCCTGCCCCCAACCGGACCGAACCGGGTCTCCAACCGGACCCGACCCGGTTTTTTTTTTAAAATAAAAAATAAAAAAAATTATTTTAAAAAAATTTCGAAAATTTAAAAAAATGCAGAATTTGATTAGGAATGATCATATATTGCATTTTTAGCATAATTAGGCCTTCATTTGATCATATATTGATTATATTGTATGTTTAATTTACCTATTTAATTATGTATGCAATTGTTTAGTTGCATGTATTAATTTTAATCTTGGTAGATATGATTGTTACTTTAATAATTGCGCATCCGCATAATTACCTCATATGTTAGTGAATAGATATAAAATCAATCCAAACTGCCTGCAAAAAAAAAAATCATTTTGTTAAAATAAACAATATTAGATACCGAAAGAACACTAATTGGTCAATTAGTATAATTAAGTTTCTGACCCTAGATTCTCTGGTTACATAGGAAGTAAGGCACACTCCCATGCCTCACTTGTATTCTAACTGATCTCAATAGGCTAGTGACGACTCCTTTTGTGCAAAGTTTCTAAAAAAATATCCAAATGTCACTCAGAGTATGGGCTTGAGAAAACCCATACCTAATCATGGGCTTTAGGTCCGTCTTTTAGGCAATACCCTTCCGAGGGTAGGTCGTGACAGAGTTATAGAAGCCTTACACCATGTCATTTTGCCCTAGGTCAAGAGCTCGCCATAGGCCACCGTCCATTTCAAAGCCGACTCTTTCTCGAAGTCAGTCCCTCACCTCGAAATCAGCGCCTCCCTCCCTCTCCCACCTCAACCTCAAAATCTCTCTATAAAGTGCGCAATGGCTTCCTCCAACGCCCCAGCGATGGCTTCCTCCGACGCCTAGCTTCGGTCATCGGCTCGCGAGATGGATCCGCTTTGTCAAATGCGACAAGAAGGAGACCTCTAGATGGATTCAGAGGTGCGATGGTGCTTTGGTGGTTGGAAGGGGCGATTAACGTCGTCGCCGTATGGGGCTGTACTCAAAGAGAAAGCTATTTGGATGCAGGTGAGCTTTTTAATTGCACCAATGTTTGGCATGGTTGTGGGGTGAAGCTAGGTTTGAGTTCTCTGGTGCTCGAGTTTTTCATTGCAGTCCCGTGTTCTAGGACTTGGTGTGCGGAGTCTGGGAAATAATTGAGTTAGGCAATTGCTGGAGTTATTGACAACGACTGAACGCAGTTGATATTTGAGGGGATACTGAAAAAGTCTTTAAATCTCATTTTCAGTGTATTAGTTCTTCTGGTTGCCATGATTTCTGTTTTGGTTGTAGTTGTCCAATTCTCTATTTTGGCCCATGTCAGCAACTCATAACTGAAATTACAACCAAAGCAGAAATCATGGCAACCAGAACTAACTGATTTGTTCATTTTCTTGGTGCCAAAGAAAGGAGCGTTCCCTACTGTGCTTGGTGTTTTTCTATTAGCATCTTTTGTCTTATTGTGCATAACACCTGGTTCGCGATATTGACTTTTTCAGTATCTTCTCACAACTCCTTGATTTGAGTTCAGTCATTGTCATAGGCCAACAACTCCAGCAATGCAAAACCTAGTCCTAAAACACGGGAATCACTTCAAAACCCCACAGAATGAGGAAAAAAAAAAAACGGAGAAAAACCATAAAGTCAACCTTATCGCTTATGACTGCAATATAAAAACTCAAGCACAACTCAAACCCTAGCTTTACCTTCACCCCCCAGAATCCTCGAGTACAGCCCCATAACGGCGACATTAATTGCCTCTTCCAACTGCCAGAGTACCGTGGCCGCCTCCGGATCCATTCAGAGGGTCTCCTCTTGTCGCATTTGACAAAGCGAATCCATCTCGCAGAGCCGATGACCGAAGCTGGGGCATCGGAAGAAACCAAAGCCAGGGTGTCGGAGGAAGCATCGCTCTCTATAAAGAGATTTTGAGGTTGGGGTGGGATAGGAGGAGGCGCCGACTTGGAGGTGAGGGGCCGACTTCTCAAAAGAGTCGGTCGGGGCGTTGGAGGAAGCCATCGCACCCTTTGAGGTCAAGGTGGGAGAGGGAGGGAGGCGTCTACTTAGAGGTGAGGGACCAACTTTGAGAAAGAGTCGGTTTTGAATTGGGTATTTGACAGAACCCTTTCATTCTCGTATTAGGCTTCTTTTTCCTCTTTCTTTCTTTCTCTCTTTTTTTCGAAAAATTTCGAAATTTCCCAGATAAAAACCCTAAATGAATTTTATTTTAAATAATGACTTGCAATACCATCACTTTATCAAATAAAGGCTTGGGATAACTATATAAAAAAAAAAAAATGGAGGACGCATGAATGAACTATATGAATCAGATAAATTGGAAGCAAAATTCATCGTGTGGTCACCTTGGATAACCATATAAAGCTTCTTCTTTTTTTTGCTCACTAATAACCATTTAAAGCTGGTCTAGCATTAATATTATGTTTCTCATCTCTTTTAAAAAAATTTAGCTTCTGATTTATTCTTCAAACCTATTTCTCTGTTTTAGAGAAAAAATTACCCAAAGGCCTCCTTGGTTCCATAAATATAGCTTCCCAATTATCTATTTTCTATATACATTGCTGTCATTAACATTGAGATTTGAGGAATAGCCACCTGTTTTCAGGGCAACTACTAAAGGCCACTTCCCAAGTCCTTTGATTGAAATAACATAAAGAAGTTTTATCATAGTGTTCACCTTTTATTTTATTTTTTTTTTTTTGCTCAAAAGTATTCACCTTTTATGTAAGTGGGAACAAAATTATGAAGAGAGACGAAAAATAGAACTAGTAAAAAATATACCTAAACAAATGGTTAAAACACACCAAAAAGTTTTAAAGTTTAGAAGTGGGAACAGAAAAAAACTTTCCACGTTGTCAGCAAACTTAACGGTTTCCTGACTGTATTCACAGAAATGCAACCTTAAAGTGTAAAGAACCTGGTTAAATCAAATGATGTAGTACAAACAACTGAGGAAAGAGGTGAAATCAATGTCCTCTAGATGTTTGCACGTGGAAAGATTTAAAAATGGAAGTTGCAAATAATTTGACACTGCAAACTTTAGGGACATGTAAAATCACTAAACTCCTAGATAATTTGTTGATGGCTTTCTTTGAGATCAATGTAATGTTTTTAGCCTTTGCTCTTGAATCTCTACAGGCTAATACTCATTATAATTAATAGCTTTACATATTGCAGTATTGCAACAACATGAGAAACGATAGCTGTAGATAAAATTTATAAACATGGCAATGAGGAAACTTCCCAACATGAATACAGATGGGACAGCTAATTTAATATGTGTATACATGAGAGAAAAGAGATGATCCTGCAATGTAAAACAAAAGCAATGAGCAATGACGATGAATGTAGATGGGAACCTTAAAATGTAGTCCAGGCTTGCCTGTCTCATTGGGATCACCATAACAGATATCAACAAGGCTAGAAACTTCATGTTCATATCAGCAACATCTGCAGGACTTCTACAACTGTTTTTTCTCAATCCGTGCAGACCCTCAACACTTTTTACGGCAAATTGTTTACATAGCTTTTCCCATTCCTTTAATAGTTTAAGGAATTCCTCAGCACCTTCATTCCTAATCTGTGTTTAGTATAAAAGCTGTAGAGCTATGTGGATAAATAGAGCCCAAGCCATCAAATTCGTCATATGAGGTGTGTTTACCTAGGTCTCAGGATGATTTAACTTGAAGCTCTCGCATGCAGACTTGTCACAATCAAGGGCCCATCTCTACAGCAAACAGCTGAGTCAGTATAAATTAAAGGCTTTACAAACTTGCTTATTTAATGAAAGTACCATCACAAGATCAGTGCGAGAAAGTTTGGCATCAAGATGTAGTCCAATTGACATCCCTCCACATCAGAATAAAGATCTAAGAGTGTTAATTCTGCTTTCTGAGTTCCACTTCTCAGCATATTCTCTGATGTTGTTCCAATGTCAGAGGAGGCTGAACCGTTGAGGGAATTACATGATGGAGAATCATTGCCATTAGTCAGACCATCTGATGGTGAGGCACAGAGTTAGATACAGAAATGTCATCTGGATCTCACCTGAACTCATAAAGTTGCATTCAGAAAATTGAGTTCTACAAGTCTCACTCTAAAAGTAGAAAGTTCAAAACCCATAGAAGCTCAGAACCAATCATGAAAAGACTTTAAATTACCCTTGACATCAATATATACACACTCACCAGAAATCAATGTGCAAAATGTTGAATACTCCAAGGAATACTCCATGTCATAATAGAAGTCAGACTGTATGTGAGTTGATTTTACACCAACCTGCCATGATTTAGGCAGACCAATAATTTCAGAAGTCAGGGGAGTTGCATACACCAAGAAGAGTTGATAATTTCAGAATGGAGACAAAGAGAGATTATGTAGACAAAGAGGTGCCAATCAAGCACGACAGAACCCTCACGTGATAAAATGGCATAGGATTATACCACTTTGTTAATTTAGCATGAAAATTCGTTGTCTCATTCATCACAAGCTAGAAATAAAGCAAAATGTGGAAAACTCCAGTTTCCTTTGGGCCGGAACGGAAGGATTGCCACAAGCATAAAATGAGATGAAGCAGGGAGATTGACCCTCGGGCAGCGTAAGACAACCGATCCGCTCTTTACACACTTCATGGATTTGTTGTTTATTTTCTAAGCTTCAGCCTTCCTTCCACCAGGTAATGTCACCTTCATATGATGCCACTGACCATACATGACAAGACAGGCAGCTGCCTCTTTCTCTACTACGGCAACAACAGGGAAAAGATAATGGAAGGACTTCCAGTGCAGCATATGACAATATGTTGAGCGTTGAGATATTAGGAACAAAAGGCCTCAAATTGTTGAATTAATGGTTTTTTCATACATCTTTCCCTGGCGCGAAAAAATCAGGTGAAATTTTTGTTGTGGTTATATTTTTCCTTTCTTTTCTCTCCTCTGCTTTGTTTTCTGCCACTTCTCCTCCATTGTCTTTCGAGAAATTTCTCTTGTTTATGATCCTTTAGTTCAGTATGTGTGCTTGTTATCTGGGCAGAGAAAAGAATCATCAACTGTCACGTAAATTTTAAAGCACTGTTGAAGTATACCTTAGGATTTAACCTTGCAACGTTGACTTTTGAAAGAATACAATCCACAGGATTGTCATTTTCCACAGCAGAATAAAATAGCCGCTTCTTCTCATGAAAAGAGGATTGATTTTGCATGACCTGAGAAACAGTCAGCAAGAAGTACCAAAAATATTAAAATAGATGAAACTCTATATACCAATTTGTCCAAATGAAAAGACACTAACCGTATCTTCAGCTCTATAGAACTACCGAACCCTGATATAATCTTCTTCATCAGTCGTTCTGAAGAACTCTAAGATCCTCCCCACGTGTTTCTTCCCTTTGTCACCCTGTAACAATTTTAATGAATGACTTATTGAAGCTTCCAAGTTGGAAATATCAGGTTTAAATGCATCTCCCAGCTGAGAAAGGTTCAAAATCTTTGTTCCACATTGCAGTAAGGAAAACATTTGTTAAGACAAAAGAAATTCTTCCTGTGAAGCAAATGTTATAACATATCCATAAATTACTAGCACAAAAGGAAGTTGGCCAATCTGCATTGGACACCCATGATAAAATGAACTTTTGAAACTCAAACATCGGAAGACCACAACAACTCTAGAAGTCATTTTAGTGGCATACAACACCTCAGGTCTTGATACTTTTGAGATTTATGCATCACTAAGGGATATAGGGCATCGGGAGGAAGGAAAAGGAGAGTGTTATAATTTTTCTTAATGGCGAAAGCATCTTTTTTAATTGACATTCTACAATTACAGGAACTCTGGGGCTGACGTATTTAAAATTGAAAGAGAACGCATCATTAACATTTATGACATGCATAGTATCAGTATGACCAAGCTTTGGGCTCCAAGACAATCAATTGCATGAGAGAATAAGAGAAACTTTGTCCACAAGTAAATATGCCTAAGTCAAATGGCAGTGCAAAATCGTATCATCCTTATTAAACAACGAAATGATGCTTAGGGAAAATCAGCTGCAGTATTAAGCAAAAGTAGAAATCAAAAGGATCGTTTCAGTATTTTTTATACTAGGACAACATACAAAACAAGGATGAGTTTTCAGTTTTTCAAAGTCAAAGCTGGTAGCCGGATGACTTGCTTAATCTTGCAAAAGATTGACTTTCAGATGTTATTTTATTTTTAAAAAATTTGACAACAGACAGCTTACGTGAATTATATGAAAGACTGACATTGATTTGCAGATTTAACTGATGTAAAAAGCTTTACCCTTAGATATGCACAGTCTCCAATTTAAAAAAAGCAGCCGTTAACTTCAGCTTGTCTATAATGGCATTTCACATTTGTAATGATCTCATCTTCGTCATCAGACCTATGCCAAACCATAAACAACATAAACAAGAAGGATACAATAATGAGCACAAACAAATCATGAAGAGATACCGAAAACAACAATATAAGAGACTGCATGGCATAACTTCAGCGATTTCTTTCCACCCTTCAATGTTTGACTCTAAAAAACTCAATGGACATCAAGATCAGTAAGAATGTCTTCAGTGTTATGCAAGACAGATTGCAAATAACCATACAGAAAAGTATCAATAATCTAGCAATTAAATGGCACGAGAAAAATCATTTAACTTAGCATGTCACCATGGAATGATCAAGAAAAAGGTGCATTCTGTTAGAAAAGCTAATGGTAGTTTTCAGTAAGGAGCAAGCCACATCTGATCTATATCAGCAGAAAACAGGCATGCGAATATTGTGGATTCCTAATGATGTAAAGCATGGCAGGCTCCATAATCCGATGGCTGGGCAAGTCCAAACCCAGCAAAATATGCATCATAAAATCATCTGCATCCAGTTAAAGCCTATGATAGTAGGTGCATGGTTACATGGCAAAACAGAGAAGGAAGCCAAAAAACCGGAAACATTGTGCAAGTTTCAAAATCTCTTTTCCTGGAAAGTAGAATTGCAAATAAACTTCCTCAATGTTATTGTTGTCCTTTGTTGACCAACTTAAGATCAGAGAAAATTGAGAGCACAGAAAGTGACCGATCTCATTAAAAGTTTCTACATTCTTCAATTCAAATGCTTTTACAAAGATGCTTCCATGCTTCCATTATGCTTTAGTCAAACTGCATAATAGGTGCCTCCTTCAATTCACCATCTTATGCCATGACCATATGCAATAGTATTTAATTAAGCAGTAACAGATGCTTTATCCCCAGGGGTAGTAGCATTCATTCCATTTTATGGACCTATCATGCTTTACAGCTTAATTTGCTAAAACATTATCTTCCAGATCAGCTGAATTATTATCCACCCAACCCCTAGAAAGAAACCAATAGGGTGTCTGCAAAAGCATATCGATTGAACCATGAGATTGCTGCTAAGAGATAGGAAGCATCTGGAAAATTGAATGGGGGTGTCCAGTAAAATTGAGCTGAGTGATAGACATTCATAGCAACTGTTACATTCATCAGTATTCAGTCCAAGAATGTGATGACAATTTAGTCAACGAACTTGATGGGAAAGACATGGATACAAGCTTAGAATATGTTAACAAAAAAGAACTATTCTAGCAATTGATTCTTTGATTTCTTGGTTTTCCTTTAGTATGTCATTCACTACACTGCATTTACTTAAAGATGGTCCAACATGTCACTTGAAGATAGGTATCATTTACGTAAAGATCCCTGAGAAACTAAGGGACACTACCCAAACTCTTACCTGCTGTGTTATGCAGTTATAAAGATAACACAAAATTTGTCATGAATAGCAGTTATGTTGAAAAAGCAACACGAATTTTTCTTAGGAAATAAAATAAGTAATCAGTTAAAGAGTCAAATGATAAAAATTTCTAACATTTACAACAACAGTGTCCACACAAAGCGCTTTCTTGCTTCAACTAAGGCTAGAAAAGAGCATCAACCTTGTGTAGGAGGGTATAAAGCGAAAAATTAATGAAACGGATTAAGCAATCACCTTCATATCATAACGCCACTTCCACCATTTTTTAGCTTCATCCTCAGGAATTGCATCTCCAACAAAGAAAGTAGCTTTTGGTTTGTTTGATTTAATCATTAAAGAAGTAGAAAATTTAGCTTCTGAAAGAGTTTGCTCGCTTGCTGTCTCAAGTAATGTAGTTGGAGCACAAAAAGTTCCATCATGTTCAGATTTCTTAGGCAGGGCATAATCTGCTGGAGATTTCTTCAAGTAACTCTCGTCCAGTCCTCTCATATCTGGGTTCATTAAAGGGGACATATAATCCTTGAAAGGCTCTTTCTCTGATTTACCACTAGAGACATCCCTGACTTCAACATTGTCGCCAATGGTAAGTGATGGGAGTTTTCCAGAGCCCCCTGATTGCTTACCATTCATAATGGACTTGTCAAAGTTTCTCAGGGAATTCTTGCTGTTGTCATCTGGAGTTGCTAAAACAAATCTTGGAGACCTTCTTAACGGCACGTCGTCCATATTTCTGGGATCCGGGGGCATTATATGCATGTGTGATTTTTCCTCACCCTTATGCCAGGGGAGGGATACTAATTATAACCTTCGATTTTAAATTACAGCACTTTGATAACAGGGATTTAAGACCATCCTTTGGAGAGGACAGCAAGTTTTTTAAATGAATACTTCGCCCTCCTAATTCTGGATAATGCATTAGCGGCATTGATGGATTCGAAGACAATCTTCGAGATCTTCGAAAAATTCTAGCATCCGAAGAGTCCACATCAATAATAAAAAAAAAAAAAATACCTTTAAAAGTGCTGAAAATGATTTCCTCTTTTTGAAAACAAGAAATCATTTTCCTCCCTCTTTCTTTAACTCAGACCAAGCATGTTCTCCTTACTATCTTTTTAATTATTTTTTATTTTATTTATTCCTTCATTCATCAGTCGCCATGGCCGGTGATCGGATGGGGAAGAAGGAAAAAGAAAAAAAAAATTAAAAAATTCAAATATTTTAGTAATTCTCCTTAAAAATATCAAATCAAAATTTTCATATCAAATAATGCAAAATGTTCTGTAGTTCACATTCAAGTTTTAGCTAAACACCTAGAAAAATATTTTAATTTTTCTGAAAAATAGCTTCTTGAAAAATATTTTCTAAAAATATTAAAAATATGCTATTTTTTTTTTCCTTTTTCTCTGTCTCTTTTTTTGGAAAAATTTCAAAAAGATAATTGAAGTGCTATGATTTTCTTAGATAAAAACCCAAGTAAATTTTATTTTAAATAATGATTTGAAATATCATCATTTTATCAAATAAAGGCCTGGAGGTAACTATATAAATTTCAAATAAATGCATGATTTTCCAATGATCAAAGATATTTCCTTTTTTTTTTTGGGTTCTTCTTCCTCTTCACCAATGGCCAATTGGCCACCAGCTATGCCCATAGAGGGTTAGGCGAGGGTGACCCTCGCCCGATTTAGTGAGGGCCACCCACGCTGGCCACAAGCGAGGGACGGTGTGATCCACTAACAAAATACTCGTTCATAGAACACCAAAAACTTTGTTGTATCATATGGATTTCACGTTGAACTTTAAGGATCTTTGCCTCTCGAAACATGCCTAGGACATAAGGATGAATATTCACATGCGACGTTTTTGCGAGAAATTATATAACCTTCTCCCAATAATCTATTAAACATTCCTTTTTTTATTGGAAAAAAAGAAGAAAGGAAACTGACAAAAACATACATCATCTCTCATCCATTCATTACTCACATACCTAGACTTGTGAAAATATGAAATACATACCTTACCTATGGAAACCTGTTTGCATATTCATATTAATTATACATGTTCCCTACCTAACCTGTGAAAATATCATTTTCTTTTTGTCCCCTAAGATGCTCATTCCTAGATCTTAAATTCTCACTCCCACACAAAACATTCAAAACCACCTAAATCCCAAGTAAGAGACTGCAATGAGTTTGCAAGAATTATTTCGACCTTTTCAATCTAAGATTTTCTTTAACCCAATACGCAATGTGGCCCATGAACTTTATTTTATTCAATATGGTCCATAGACTTTAACCCAATGTTCAATGTTGTCCATAAATTTTCAATTTGTTCAATATGGCCCATGAACTTATTATACATGTTCTATCTAGTCTCTAGACTACATGAAAATGTATAATATTGTCCCTGAACTTAAATAAATAAAATGATAACATTTTACATTTTCATATATTCAAGAATCAACTTGAACATATACTAAAAGCCTATGGACCTCACACATTGGGCAAAAGTTCGAGAACCATATTTAACAAATTAAAAGTTAAGATACCACATTACACATTAGATCAAAATTGAGAGACTACTCATGTCATTATCTTGCGGTGATATGTTGTGACACGTGCATTGGGCAACTTAGTTCGTAGAGTTGCTGCAACGTGTTGAAGCTTGGTGGAATAAGGCCGTATTCATTTTCCTTTCACAAATGTCAAAATGTAAGATTTCGCACTTGTCTTTTTTTTTTTTTTTTTTTGGTCTGAAGATTTCGCACTTGTCTGAAAGTAGGCTTATCTTAGCAATTCAAATTTCAGTGTGCAATGGGAACGACTATGCGAAGTGATTCTTGATAGCAGCCCGCCTTCAAAGTTCGGTATATGGGGCTCGACCCATGTGGATCTGAACCTAGTTGTTTGCAAATACAATGGAAAAAAGATCAACTTCCATAGTTTGAAGTCCACCTGATATGGCGTTATATGTTCCATACACTAGGCAATATCTCAAGATGTGACAAGCTTCCGGCTTGCTCGAAAAATTAGAACTACTCATGACTGTGTAAACGACGCAGTCATACATGCTAGGTCATAGCACCGTAGCACGTCAATAAGCTTGAATTCATTTTTCAAGACTACTTTAGCAAGGATGGTCGGCCCGTCACCCTCTCACAACTTTCGATATTTTAAGTCAAGACATCCACCAAATATTTCGAGAGCGATAACATTAATCACTATCCTCGATATTGATTATGCAGACATAGTCGTTGAGAGTGGATTTGACGGATCACTTACAAGACGATACTCTTCTATAACTGCCCATCTTTGCTCCAAGGGGTCTCGACCTTTGGGAAGAAAAACGAGAGAAGAAAACACTAGCAAACTCCAATCTCACTTCTTAGGAGTACTCTTGTGGTTGGCACTTCATGACGATCACCGCAAAGGGCGATAGCGGGCCCCGAGGTCTCCCACGGCAAGCGGGAGGAAGAGGACCGAGAAGGCGGTGAGGAAGGATGAAGCTTCAAGAAGGAAAGAAATTTGGAACGAGGGATTGATGTTTAGTAAGTCAATAGAGTGTCGGATTGTCCTGTAGGAAGAGAAGGCTGTCCTCGACATGAACATGCATGAAAATGTGCCTTAGAAGGTGAAAAAATAAAACAGAGAAGCCATCTACATTAGGGTGCCTTGGAAAATATTTTCCTAATTTCGATCAATTATATCTCTTGTGAAAAGAGCCACTTGAAAATATTCTCATGTTCAACACAAATGTATAGGCATGAGTCATTATTAATAATGGATATGTATTTATTAAACTTGTTTTTGTAAGTGCTAATATCTATTGAAATTAAAAAAAGAAAAATTCAAGTTGTTGATTTTTTGCGAAACAAACGAAACTAATCCATTTGGCTTCTTTGTCCCTATGCTTTGGCGCATCGGAAACAAGTGGAGGAGTCCACTGATTTGCAAATTTACAGATCAATTAGTATAACAAAATCTTTGGCCTATGCGAAAATAGAAAACTTATTTTAGATGGGTGAATTTTTACTCCACGAACATCAAATATGCTACTAATATCACGAACCTAGCAAGTTGCTAATTGAGATCTAGAGCCATTGTCCAAAATATAGAATTGTAATGTGATCCCTGAACTTTAAATTTGCTTGATGTGGTCTATGTCTAATGTTGTCCCTCGACTTTTAATTTATTCAAACTTTCACTAGATGGAGGCGTGGCAACACATACCTTCTGGACATCCAAAAAGCTTTCAATGTCTCATCTCAATTCCAAATAAAGCAAATATTTGGCACTACAAGCTAGGATACGTCAGCATGAAGCAAATTGCTAAACTTTCTTCCAAGAAGCTGGTCCATAATCTTCCTAAAATGGTTTACCAAAAGTTTGAGCTGTGTTCTCCATGCACTTTGGGAAAACATGTTATAAGTTCATTCAAATCCATAAACCATGTTTCCACTAACCATACTTTATAGCTCCTTCACATGGATATTTTCGGACCTATTAGAACTAGGGGTGTGCAAAAGAACTGGGACTCACTCGGACCGCCCGGAACCGGATTGGAACCGCCAAAACCGATGGTTCTTGAGGGAACCGGTCCATTCCCAATTCCAATTTATGGGAATCGGTGGGTACCAATCCGGTTCTCGGTTCCATGGGTGGATCCGCCCACCCACACTGGACTGATTATATTACAATAATATATTAATTTTTAATATTAAAATAAATTTTGAAATTACTAATTAGCAAACCTAAATTTTGGGGCTCCATCTCCTCTTATGGTTTCCATGTTTTTATAAGAATTTAGTAAAGTATGTAAGTTGCCTTTCAACAACTCAATAAATGGCTCATTTAAAGGATACTTCCATGACTCACATAGGACATTGTGTTCAAGAATATATAAAGTACCGGTGGAATTGTTTCTACAGAAAGAATTCAATAAAGCAAAGATTGAAAGAGATTGAGCGTTGTTAGGGGATAGAGGAAAAGACGATCTATATATGACAATCATCTAGAACCTTGAATTGAAAGAATATTTTAGATTTCAATTGAAATGATTCAAAAACATGAAAAAAAAAAAAAAAACTATTTCTCTTCTTTGGTAGTGTTTTCCAATAAAATAAAGAAAAATGGTACCCTTAATTAAGCTAGTTCAATTTGAAGAAAAATATTACTCGATATGAAGAGTACTCACGACGGGATTTGGAAAACGATATTATTATTAGTGAGAGCAGTTCCATGGATCCACCCGGGAACCGAACCGGACCGACGGTCCAATTCTCAAGTGGATCCATGTAACTAATGGGTAGTTCCCGGTTCCAATATTTTGGAACTAGTCCTTAGCGGGCAGTTCTCATTTCTAGGCCGGGGACCACCCACCCAAATCATGAATACCCCTAATTAGAACCCAAAGCATTTGAGGTAATAAATATTGTTTGGTGATTGTAGATAATTACTCAAGATTTACATGGGTTTTCTTCTTGGCAAATAAAGCAAAAGCCTTATCTTACTTTTAAAGTTTGCTAAAAAGGTTCGAAATGAGAAGAGTTATGCAATTTCAAGCATCAAAACAAACTATTGGGGAGAATTTGAAAATCAAGATTTTGTGAGTTTTTGTAACAAAAATGGTCTTCATTATGTTTTCTCATCTCCCTACACTTTAGAATACAATGAAGTCTTAGAAAGGAAAAATCACTCTCCAAGAAATGACCACAACTTTTTTAATTGAAAGTAGAGTCTTTTCTCACTGGGCGGAAGCAATCTCTTATTGCTTTTGGGCAAAAGCAGTCCCTATTGCTTACTACATAATTAACAAAGTGTTTCTAAGGTTCATCCTAAAGAAAACCCCTATGATATTTACAAAGATAGAAAACCGAATATTTCATACTTTCATGTTTTTTGTTGTAAATTAACTATCTTGAAAAACGCAAGTGATTGTCTGGTAAGTTTGAAGAAAAGTTAGACGAATGAATATTTCTTGGATATTCTACAACAAGCAGGGTATATAGAGTCTTTAGCAAGAACACCTAGATTGTTGAAGAATCAATTGATGTCGGATTGTAAGAAGTCTACCAAAATCAATAAGATCATAATCAACTTGAAGAATCTGAATTAGTATCAAACTTAATAAAGTTTGAGTCTCCTAAGCAGAATCAGCATTTTGTTAAACAAGACCAAATTGAAGAGAAGAAAGAAGAATCAATGGAGACAAAAACTCAGGAGACCCTTGAAGAAAAGGACGGATTTTATAAGAATTAATAACACAAATTGAGTCATCCTAAAGACCTCATCATTTTCAACATAGAAGAAGAAATCCTCACTAGATCCATAGGGAAAGAAGACTGAAATGCTTTAGCACTTATTTTTGAAGCTGAACTAAAGGGAGTAGAAGAAGTGTTATTTGATGAAAGTTAAATAGAATCAATGTAGGAAGAACTTCGACAATTCAAGATTAATGATGTTTGGAAGTTGGTTCCCAAACCAAAAGGAAAGTTTGTAATTAAAACTAAATGGGTGTTCAAAAACAAAATGGATGAAAATGGTAAAGTGACTAGAAACAAGGTAAGGCTCGTGGCAAAAGGATATATACAAGAAGAATGAATAGATTATGATGAGACATATACACCGGTAGCCTAGTTCGAAGCCATAAGGCTGTTGTTTGCTTATGAATGTTTTCATAATTTTAAGCTATTCCAGATGAACGTCAAAAATGCATTATTCAATGGATTCATCCAAGAAGAAGTCTATGTGAAACAACTACCAGGATTTAAAGATCCCAAAAAGTCAAACTTTGTCTATAGATTGAAGAAAGCCTCATACAATTTGAAGCAAGCACTCGTGCTTCGTGCTTGGTATGAGGACCCACCACCTGAATAAGTTTTTGATAAGTAATGGATTCAAGAAATGTATAGTCGACACTACTTTATTTATCAAGAAATAAGGTAAAGACTTTTTACTTGTTCAAATATATGTAGATAACATCATCTTTGGTTCTTCTAATGAAGTTCTATGCAAGAATTTTTCTAAGTCTATGTAGGAAGAATTCAAGATGAGCATAATAGGAGAATTGACATTCTTTCTAAGTCTAAAAGTCAGACAATCTAAAGAATGAACCTTTATTTTTAAGAAAATATGCCAAAGATGTTGTCAAGAAATTTGGGATGGAAAATTGCAAGAAAACTAAAACTCCTATGTCAAGCTCTTTCAAACTTGATAAGGATGAAGATGGGAAGAAAATAGACAAAAAGACCTACAGAAGCATGACTAGTTCTCTTATCTATATTACCGCTTCACATCCTGACATTCTTTTTAGCATGTGCATGTGTGCTAGGTTCCAAGCTAATCTTAGATAATCACATCTCAATACCATTAAATGCATTATCAAATATATTGCCACTATCCAAAGTTAGGTTTGTAGTATCTAAAAGGAGGAAATTTTACTCTACTTGGATACTCGGATGTTGACCTAACTAGTTGTAGAGCCGACGAGAAAAATATTTCAGGGACATGTTAACTTCTGGGATAGATGTTAGTGTTATGGTTCTCATTGAAATAAAACACTGTAACTCTCTCAATCGTAGAAACAGAATATGTTGCTTTTGGCAGTTGTTTCTCTCAAATCATATGGATTCGACAACAATTGAGAGACTTTGGAGAAGAAGAATCTTGTACTGAAATTAGATGCGACAACACAGGCGCGCTCAATCTTATCAAGAATCCCATTTTCCATTCAAGAGTGAAGCACATTGAAATTCGACTTCATTTCATAAAATAAAAAAACAAAAATCATATGCAAAATGGTGAAATTAATATTCAATTTATTGATTCAAAGAATCAACTAGTAGATATTATCACCAAGCTCCTAGAAAAATGTACGTTTGAATATATTCGTGAAAAAGTACATATTACTTACCCATTTGGTTAAAGTCTAAGCAAGCTAAACTCAAGAGTACAATTTTCTAGAAGAGACATCATTCTGGAAGCATATTCAAACTCAGGTAGTTGTGATTCAAATTTTTTATGCGTAAGTTTCCTTCCTTATAAAACAGGTATGGATATTTTATATTTATTCGAATTTTGATTTGCCTTTTATGGTTTTTGGAAGTTGTTATCAATTTTTCATCATTTCCTAATTTCTTGAAATTTAAATAAAGAATTTCCAAAAAAAAATTAGTTATTTACAGAATTTTCAAAATGGTAGTTACTTTCCTTTACGCCTATTCATTTGTCTTGGTTCATTCTCTTTATAAACCCTAATCTTCTCTCTCTTCCTTCACGATCATCTTTTCTCTGCAAACCCTAATCATTGAAGCAGTTTCTTTTTTTTTTATCATCTTCCTTTCTACAAAACCTAAACTCAATCATTTTTCTACACTCTCTTGTCACCATGTCTTCAAAATCTTTCGTCTCCATCTCTTCATAATGGAAGTCCTCTCGCATAGCCAACAGAGGGCCTCGATCTGCAAAGGATAAACAAACTCACTTTGATCTTGTTGGAGACGAATCTCCTCCGAGTGCAAATCAACCCTTAGCAGAGTAAGAAGTTACTCAAGAAGCAACCCTTATTTCAGTCAGAAAACCTAATTTTCTTATTAAGCATTATGATATTTTGAAGAAAGGTGAGAGTCATATGGATTTTACTACCGATTTCCTCAAAGAAAATGGGTATGGAAATGAGAAGTTGTTTTTGCAAGCCATGGACAAAATTGGGGTTGGTAAAATCTAGAACAACGAAGAATGAGTTTCTAGTCTTCCCCTCTGATCCTAGGTTTGGGATAGAAAGTCAGGCAAAGAGTAAAAAGGAAGACAATGATGAGTGGCTATTTAAGAATTTTTGGCCTAAGGATAGTATTACTGCTGGGGTAAAAAGTTCTAAAGGGAAGATGTTTAGGTATAAGGAGCATAAAGAAATTTATGAACAAATGCTGAACAGGGGTGTGATTAATACGTGAACTATTGATTTTGATTTCTGAAAACAATCAATGCTCCTCTTGGAGAGAAGTTTGCAAAAATTCAGATGGAAAATTTTTGCCTAGAAACATACGATGCATACTTAGAACTAAGTGTCTAGCCCAAGACCTGGCCGACTCATCCATACGCCTCTTGTACAAAAGTTACAAATTTACCCCAAGTGAAATTACAAAATTGCCCTTGAAAATACCAAATTACTAAAATGCCCCTGTTTAACTAATAATCCCAAGATTAATAATGGCTGTTCATTGAGAGTTTATTTTAACCATTTAGAATATGTGCCCATTATCATCCAATCATAAACTACCTTAGCCTCTAAGTAATTTGGTCTTATCCAGGAAAATTTAATCTTAGCTCTTGGATCAATCAAAGGGCTCAAATTTGATGTTGCAAGGGATTATATAACCAATTTTCCCTCCAAAATTGAGGGGGGCTCATTTCTTAAATTCTCTCTCTCTCATTTGGCGCACCCTCTCACCGTCGATCACCACCGTGCCAACGCCCCCATCGGCAAACCACCACCATCTTCGAGACCACTGGCCCACCTTCGAGCCACCGTGGTCACAACCGCTTGAACAATCGCCAACAAGCCTTCGATCATCTCCATTTTCCTTGGTGGTCCATCTTGTGTCTGATGCCAGTGAAGAAGACTGGTGGCTCCCAAGCCCAAATCGGCGGTTCAACGGCATTGCTAGCCTTTCCAACTAGCTTGCTAGAGATCCTTATTGAGTTGCTGAAGTCACCGTGCCTGATGGTAGTCAAAAACCTCAACAATCAAGTTTGAATTTGAAGAAAATTAAGGTGTAGTACGTTCTTCTCTCGAATCCGATGAAGCGAGGTCCTAATAGTTGGTTGTTTGGTTGTAAAACAAACAAAATTTGTTTTTTCTTTCTTTTTGTCCCACAAAGGAAAGTTAGGAGAAGATGGGCCACTTTGTAAATGTAAGCCTTTTTTCTAGTGTGTTCAAAGAAAGGGTCGGGGTGTGAGCTAGACCCCACAATACTCACATGTGGGTACGTGAATAATTACGCGATTATTAAACGCACTTAACGTGTGGCGTGGGTGAATGATTTAATTAGTACTAACCCCTTCATTTTTATTTTATTTCGTATAGTTATCTTGTTAACCTTTATTAGTTGAAGTGTTTTTTTTTTTTTTTTTTTTTTTTGTTCATCAAGTATTTTTGGAAATCATGAAATTTAGAATTTTATTTTTTTATTATTTTATATTATTCCAATTTTTATACATGTCTTTTAATTATACTTATTCAATTTGTAACTTTTCCTAAAGAGTTGATTTGTTCACTTTGCAATTTTTCTCAAATGATTGCTTTTGTTTTCACTTGCAATCTTTCGCGAACAGTTGTCTATGCTCTTTGTCAGTTTTTGGCATGAATGAGAATGGAGTTATCTCAAGTCTTCTTTCCAAAACTAAAATCATCATTTCAATTGTTCCTTAGAGAAACCCTAGAGAAATATCATAATTGTTGTCTAGTATTCTCATTTGAGACTTTGTTATATTTTGGAGAAAATTTGTGTGTGATCATTAGTAACGTTGCAGGGCAAATAAACCCTTAAAGAAAATGATATCATGCTTCAAAGTCCGACTTAATTGCTCTATCCAATTCGAAGCCATATATTTCCAATAATAATAGACAGCGAGGACTAGGATTTAAATCATAGGACACCATTACACGCTTAGGATGATTGATGATTATTTCCTCGTCTTTAAGTAGCCGAGCCTTTCGACTGAAAAAGAACCAAAAAAGTAGCCGAGCCGTTGTTCTTTCCTGTGGAGGCTTTGCCTCGCCACGTCAACGGATGGCGTGACATTGACGTGGCGCGCGCTTTTGATATCCAATCAGATCTTGACACATAGGGTGCACATGACAACGTTTCTGTTTTGAGGAACTATTTCTTTTCAGAAAAAGTTTTTTTTCTATTTCTACTCCAAGAACAATTTCTGAGAATAGAAATGTGTTTGGTAAAAGTTTATAAATTTTTGTATTGATTTGTTTTTTCTTCTTACTCATGGACCGCCGATCGCCGCCCGCCGCTGCACGACCGCTGCATGACCACCGCACGACCGTCTCACGATTGTGTGTGACTCCACCTTGGAGGATTCACAAGATCCGGAACCAAATCAGTTCATTTTACTCTGAACTTTTGCACTAAGCATAAGCATGTTGGAAAGTTTGATACTTCTGATACCGTTGCTTGGCTTTAATGCGTTGGAAAGGCTGCTGTAGTTTTCTGTCTTCCTGAAGTCTTCTCGTATGAATTTCAGTCATCCTCTCCCGTCCCATTCTTTTTCCTGGTAGCTCTACAAGTTTTTTCTCTCTCCTGAAAACACTAACCTAAGCATCGGAGATTCAATCTGGACCAAAACTCGGACACATGAACCCGAATCGTACGCAATCAATTTTCTGGTCGAAACTCTAGCCAATTTCGTGGCTCTATAGTCGAGCTTCAACAGACACAATGTTACATTCAGTATAATATGGGCTCGGACCATTTAACTTCAATGAAGTGGAACTCATTTAACGTAAGATTTCTTGATTGAAAACTCTGTCGACGTCACCATAACCCGGTCCGCCAAATTCTTAGCATATGCCGAAAGGAGCAAATTTCACAAATCACTCCCAATGCAAAACAAGAAAAAAACCAATTTTTTTTCGCCAAACCAAATAGGAATCAAACCCCTAAACCATTATCGATTTCTAAGTCGAAAGCATGTATATAGCCTTTTATAATCGCTTCGGTCAAACAGTTGTATTTTCTGAAAATTCAGATCAGATACATAAAAAGAGCAAAAGAGAAACCACAGGTCTTTTCTCAAAGAACCCAAAACGAGATATATTCCATCGTCGGCCGTGATAAAAATCACATCTTTCCAAATCATTCTTTTGCCTATCCTCGATATCTATATGTGCGTGGTCACCAGCGTCTCGACGAATTTCAACCCGTCGAATCTCTGTGCGAACGCATCCTCCGTCGAGCTCCATGCATCCGCCCTCGCTTCTGACGACCCCGAAGACGACGACAACGACAATGTACCACGCCCCTAAAACGGGCGCCACGTCAGAACGAGCAAACCGACCCAAGTCCAAGAAACGGAAGCCACATTAGCCAATGCCTTTACCTCATTTGAATTATTGGAGCACAAATGGAACGCGACGCTCTGGTCTCCGGAGGCACTGGCGAGAGCCGCCGTGGACGCGGCGAGCATCGACGCCATCGACACGCCTGGCGGCCCCTTCATCGTCATTTTGGATCTCCGAGCTTCGCTGCGTCCCGGAAGCGAAATTATCCCCCAGTCGATGCACCATCTTCTGTACTTTCATCTCATTTGCATTTTTTGTGACCTAAAAGATGAAAGATGTCAATGCAACAAGATGATGAGATTAGTGCAGAGATTATCGGAAAAATTCTTCATTAGTCAATAATTTGAAGGAAGTAGATCGACAAAGCCATCGGGAGCAAACAAATGTAGATGTTGGCCACGTGTTGAGGCAGTGTTCATTAGTGAACAAAACAAAGCTTAGTGAATACATCAATGGAAGACTACAATGAATTGTCATGAGCGCACGATTGCTAAATGATTATGCCTACAATCTCGATGTCTGTACTTCTTCAGGACAATCTAGAATCTTGAAAAGTGTAACAGCTTATTTATAACTGTAAATAGAGCTAACATTTTATTTATGGATTCAAAATCCTCGTAGATCACCGTTATTGGGGGGATGTGAGAGCCCACGTGATAATCATTATAAACTATGATCAATCAATGGTGAAACATCTATTCTTGCTTGCTTACTTTCTCTCAGTCTTTCTACAATGACAAGTCTACAGTGCATAGTGAATGAAATTATTGTTGGGGAGAAACAAGAGCTTTTTTACCATTGATTGAGCTAGGAGTGCGACAATTAAATTATAGCTGGGCCGGATGCATTTTCGGGGATTGGGCAAGGGCCTATAATTGTAAGTTACCACGGTCCTTCTGAGGAGTACATCACAGCACAAGGACTCATTTTTGTTATAAACAAAAACAACCTAGACAGAATGCTCGAGAAAAATAAAAGACAGCTTTAAGTTGGTCAGAAAAATAGAAAATGACTTGGGCCGAAAATGTTCGCAAGTACTAGCCCACGTCTAGTGTCGGGTGAAAGGTTGTCGGCCCGTTACCAGTGTTTTGTGCATGGTTATTACAATATCCACCTCTCCATTTTTCTTCCTTTTTTCCGTTCTTTTTTTTCTTTTTTCTTTCCAATGCTTGACTCCCAATGCAAGTGGTGATTGCACCCACAAAATCCTTGTTTTTTTTTTTACAGTCATTGTTCATCGAATAGCCTTCTATCGCTTGGTCAAACCGTTATATTTTCTTAAAATTTAGATCAAACACATAAAAAGAGCAAAAAAATAAAAAAAAAAAAAGCCGTTAGTCTCCTCTCAAGAACCAAGAAAGAGATAGATTTTCATCGTCGACTATGATAATAATCAAATCTCTCGAATCGTTTTGCTTTTGCCTCTTCCTAAAGACTGCACGATGCATTCGTCCTCCTATCTATCTATGCACGGTCACCGGCGTCTCGATAAATTTCAACCCGTCGAATCTTGACGCGAACGCATCCTCCATCGAGCTCCGCACCCCGCCCTTGCTTCCGACAACCCCGAAGACAACGACGATGGCAACGGAGCATGCCCCGGAAACAAGCCCCACGTTAGAATGAGTGAACCGACCCAAGAGTCCGAGAAACGTGAGCCACGTCAGCCAATGCCTTTACCTCGTTCGAATTATTGAAGCACAGATGGAACACGACGCTCTGGTCTCCGGAGGCATTGGCGAGAGCCGCCGTGGACACGGCTAGCACCGATGCCATCAACGCGCCCGGTGGCCCCTTCATCGTCATTTCGGATCTCCGACCCTCCCCGCGTCCCGGAAGCAAAAATATCCCCTGGTCGATCCACCATATTGGGGTCCTCGAGCTCGCCATTTAAACACCCGGGTCAATTTTTTATTTTTTATTTTTATTTTTGGATCGATTGAGTCGAGTTCGATTGAGCGAGATTGGATTCGAGTTTGGGTTCAGGCGCCAACTTTGAACTTCGCCGGCCGAGCCAACTCCGTGACGACCACGGGCACCACGTGGCGGCGTCCGGGCGGCGTGCGTGGGTCCTTGAGCTTGAGAGAGTGGAGCCGTGTGGAGCGCGTGGAGCTCGTGGGGACTATGAGCGGTCGCGCAGTTGAGTTCGTGGCTCGTGGGTTGAGATTTTATGGGGTTTGGTGTTCCGCGCCACCGGTGAGAAGATCAGTTGAATTTTTTCTTTACTTTGAATTGGTGAGAAAGTGTGTGGAATTCGTGGGATGCCGAAGCTCGGCGCCGTTCGAGCGATTCAAAACCACTTTGGGTACAGCGACTCCTATTTAGTATTTACCAACTCTGATGCACGCCCTTTTGACATTTCGTGCTTTGTTCCCAATGACTTTGTCAATCTATTTCTATAAAATTATCGACTAAGGAAGAATTTTTTCAATAGTCTCTGCATTGATCTCATCATCTTGTTGTATCGATATCTTGTACCGTCGATGAGTTTTATAGCTCACAAATTGTTGTGTTCATAGATGATTTTTGCTCTAACCGATTGAATTTGCTACTTATTGATATTAATCAAGAATAAGCCGTTTTTTTGTGTTAAACATGTAATAGCAAAGTACAACAATTCCTCAGCTTTCTACTTAATTTTCCCGTGCCGTCTTGCCGTTTGTCGTCCTCTGGCCACTAATTAGCTAATCCTCAAGTTTGTCTCATTTAATGAAGACCTTTGGAATAAGAAACAAGAAAAAAACTGTTGTATTACCGTGTGCATATCTATTTTTCCATTCGAATCCTTCTGTTTGGGGCAGAGAGTAGGGGCAAACATAGTGAGGCTTGATTCGGCTCAATGGACGTTCGAACGGAGCAAATCTTTACTACCATCATTTGCCCCAAATTCTAATCAAACAAAAGCAAATTATGCTTCGGATCCAACCGAGACTAATGGAAAGAAACTTGGCTTGATTTCAGTTTGTCTTGCTTTCAAAAGGTTGAACCAAATTGGACCATTCAAAATGTTTTAGATCAATTCTCTAACATTCTTGTCAAGAAAGACATGCCCCTTGAACCTAATTAAACCACATATAAGATTATCTTAAAATTCGAGTTCATCTTCCTTTGGACAACAAAGAAGTAATTCTAAGTTTGCATCTTCGAATCAACCGCAAGGAGTTACTTGCTTAATTACAAATTTTCAAACAGTGCAAGGAATTACTTCACTTGGAAACAAAGGATTGTGCTGAAACTAAAATCAAATCGTAATGATGTCCTTGCTGTTGCAAAAATACATGAAAATTTCGAAAATGCATATCATGATACTCAGGACTTTGCTTAATCTTCCAAAATTGCAGATAAATAAGATATCTCTAAGTTTTCTATTTTGCTAGAAAAAGAAGAGGCAGCTGAGCAATATCTTGACCAAACACCTTTTCATATGCCGATAATCCAAACCCCTAACATTAACCTCATTTCTTAAGAGATTCATACTCACAACTGAACTAAATTTCAAAGAAATGTAAAGGGCAACGCTATTTCCACCCTTATATAACTAAATTCACCCAATTTTCATCAAAAGAAAAATTTGCCCTCAATTATTCAATTGCAATATAGATTTGTGGTCTCCAATTTATTTACTTTCCTTTCCCTTTTTTTAGTTTTTCTATATTTATATACGATCAACTTACCATAACTAAGAATTTTATATGTCTAATTTTTGTTTAGAGTAGACTTTCTACGTATATTAAAGGCACTGCTTTTTTTTCATTGTTACAATCACTTCCAAAAAAATTTGTTTTGTCGAAGAGAAACTTCCAAAAATCGATTTCTTTTCACGTTGTTGATTATATTTATAGATAAATTGTTAAGTGGATTTAATTTAATTGAATTAGAATATTTCATAAAGACACCTCATTGTGTATAATGTTTTCACTATATTTCTATATACTTCTCCAACATTTTACATGCTTTATATAAAAGTATCTCACCTATATAATTAGGAAAAAAAGATAAATTCTTTGATATGATAAATAAAGATACAAGATATATATTGTAGACTAATGAAATTAATGAAAAGGATTCCATAAGAAAGCGAGCTTTTGAGATAATAATGAAAAAAAAAATTATTGCTGATAATAAGGAAAAAAGATATTTTTTGATATAGTATAAAAGTGAAAAGCCTCCTTTCATTATTGATTTTATAAAAAAATCCTACCTATTTTTTTTTTTTTCAAATTTTTATCTAAGTTAAAAAAGAACAAGATAAGAATGACCAAAAAATAGATAAGTTGTTATAAGATTAATGATGAAAGATAGACTTGACTTGACTTTTATATTATATCAAAGAATGTGTTTTTTCCTTACCACTAGCAAGATGATTTTATACATAATATGTAAAACGTTATGGGAATATCTGAGAATCTATTTTTGTTAATATGCTAAAAAACAAAAAATGTAAAATGCTTAATTATGGCAACCATCACAAATAGTAAAAGAAATATAGAATCAAAAAAGAGTTGGGTCATTACTTTGAACTACGATTGAAAGATTAAAGGTAATTTTGTCTTTTTAGTATAAATGGGGAGTGGACGTTATCGTGTAGGGTATAAAACCAAACATAGTCATAGTTCCTGCAACTTTGTTGTCGACAGAGAGTGAATAAGAATGAGCAAAGTGGTGGCCGGGGCATTGTTGCCCGCAATGAGATTAAGGGTTCGTTCGTTTCACGGAAAACATCTTCCAGGAAAATGTTTTCCGGATTTTCCGGTGTTCGTTTCACGGAAAATAAACTACTCAAGGAAAATATTTTCCATCATGGAGAAAAACAACCTTCAAAGATAGGAAAATGTTTTCCACTTTTCAAAAGTGGAAAACATTTTCCATAACTTTTTCTTCTTTTCATTAACACATTTTTGTTTTATTTTTATGCTTTCTTTTTCTTTTTTCTTTTTTTCCTTTTCTTTTCTTTCTTTCCTTTTCAACTTTCTTCCTTAGGCTTGGCCGGCCGCCGGCCACGACGACGGCCGACGACCGGCCGCAAGTCAGCTTGAGCCTCGCCCTGCACCGGCGAGGCTCCACCTAGCCCAAGTATGGGGAAGCCGAGCTCGGGCCTTGCCGGATCGGGCGAGGCGGAGCTCTCGCCGGCCGGGGCGGAGCTCGAGCCTCACCAGATTCGGCGAGCTAGGCGGGGCTCGGGCGTTGCCCGAGCTCGCCAGAGGTTCGCCAGGCTCTGGCGACCTGAGAGCTCGCTGGATTTGGCGGCAGAGCTCGGGCTCCCGATCCAAGCGAGCCGGCGACCGTGAGCTCCGACACGGAGAGGAGGGAGGGAGAGAGAGGGGTAGGTGCAGCCGCAGAAGACGGAGGATCAACCACTGCGACGTGGAAACCGACCGACTCCCCGCCGGCGGGCCATCGTCTCGTCGACGGACCCGATCGCCGATCCCCCGAGTCAACCCCTGAGGCCGAACGAGAGGAAGAAAGGGAGGCGGGGAGAAGGCGATTGGGGGAAAACGAAAAGCGCCTTGCGCGACGACTGACGCCGATCAATGCGAGGAAGTCTTCGCTGCCACCGTCAACGCCGCCGCCGCCGCGGCCGATCGTCGTTGATTGAGAATCGCCGGCGGAGGAAGGAGCTGGCGGAGGAAGGAGGAGGAAGGAGGAAGGAAAAGAAAAAGGAAAAAAGAGAAAGAATAAAGAATAAAAATTTCTATTTTTTAAAATACAAATAATTAAAAATTCATTTTTTAAAATATAAAAAATAAAACTAATTTTTTGGTCAATTAAAAATAATAAAATTCAATTTTTGATAATTTTTCTCAAATAATTAAATTAGCTAACGAACGGTGGAAAATATTTTCCACTCAAAATTTAGGTTTCGGCCGAACACATTTGGAAAATGACTTCCGAGAAAAATGTTTTCCGAAAACATAATATTTTAAAGTGAAATGAACGGACCCTAAAAAAAAAAACCGATTTTCATAACTACTCAGGCATTTTGGGAAGCTCTTCCATAGCCAAGCAAATTTCGGTTCACACCAAGTAGTTCCGAAAGAACATCGGCTTGAATACTTTCTTGTCCATGTTGTGTGCACTGATCAGCCTTGATAATCACCTTCTCCAACACGCGTATATTGCCAAGAACAAACTTGACTAGGGCATGTAGATACTTCAACCCAAAACTATGGGCTTCCAAACCGACAATCTCAACTCTCTTGAGATGTTCTGCCAAAAGTTGGAAGTTCCCCTTCCTTGAACGCCAAAAATCTTCTTCATCAAAGTAAAAACGTCCTCTAGATTCTTTGTCGAGCTTGAGCTGCACATAGATATCCCATTTAAGAAACTTACTTCGCATTAGAAGTGGATCCACAGGAAAAAAAAAAAAATCATTTACTTGCTAGAATTCCAAACAAACAACTGTCATTTGTAGTTAGTTTTACTTCATATTGAGTCTTAATCAATTAAGCTCTCAAACTCATCTACACATGTTCTCTTTCTAAGTGCTCATCACTAAACTCTTAATTCAAGATCGTAAGGCTACATGGCAGCAAAAGAACCTCCAATACAATGCTGCACTTACTTTGTGACATGAACTAAAACAACTTAAAATTGCCCCGCAAAAATGTTTGAGTAGACTGACTCACTAGGGATGATCGATTCCTAGTTCGGTCCGGTTCCACCTTGGAACCGGACTGGGAGAGCCGGTTCCCAAAATTGAGAACCGTGGACTGGACCGTTTGGTCTTAGGACTGCGAACCGGACCGGACCATCAATTCAATTCGGTGCCCAATCGATCCAATAAAACTAATCACACATGTTTCCACATGCAAAATATTCAAACTTCACTTGTGTGAATATTAATCACACAAAGTGTGATTTATGCTTATTTTTAAGCATAATAGCCACGAACAATTTGCCTAAAGGTTTTACCAAAAAAAAAAAAACAATTTGTCTAAAGGTTGTGCTTGACTTAGGTTTTATAGACAATCTCTCTTCTAGGGGTGTGCAACGGGAACCGCCCGAACCGGGAACCGGTCGAATCGGACCAGACCGGCTGGTTTTGGGCGGTTCCCACGGTCAATGGTCCGGTTCCCAGTTCCTAATCTTGGAACCGGTGGCCGGTTGGTCCGGTTCCCGGTTCTAAGGTGGGAACAACCGGACTGGACCAATTTTTTTTTTAATATAATTTATATGATATATAAATATCATATATAATATATGACTACTATATATAAAACTTATTGCAATAAAAATTGCAATTGAGGTAACAACCTCGTGTGACCAAGAGACCATCAAAACTTTTCTTGTTATTCTTACTTGTCAGTTTCATCTTCTACTCGATCTTGCCTCATATCGAGTAAACATTCAAAGCATAGAAGAGAGATTGTCTATAAAACCTAAGCCAAGCACAACCTTTAGGCAAATTTTTTTTTTTTTGTAAAACCTTTAGGCAAATTGTTCGTGGCTATTATGCTTAAGAATAAGCATAAATCACACTTTGTGTAATTAATATTCACACAAGTGAAGTTTGAATATTTTGCATGTGAAAACATGTGTGATTAGTTTTATTAGATCGCCTGGGAACCGAACTGGATTGATTGGTCCAGGGTCCGGAGCACGTTCATTATTTAGTGAAAAAAAAAATGCCAATTTCGTTGGACCGGATCGGGATCGATGGTCCGGTCCGGTTCCCAGTCCTAAGACCAAACAGTCCGGTCTCCCAGTCCGATTCCCGGTTCCACCTTGGAACCGGACCAAACCGGGAACCGATCACCCCTACTCTCTTCTATGCTTTGAATGTTTAGTCGATGTGAGGCAAGATCGAGTAGAAGATGAAACTAACAAGTAAGAATAACAATAAGAGTTTTGATGGTCTCTTGGTCACTACCTCAATTGCAATTTCTATTGCAATAAGTTTTATATATAGTAGTCATATATTATATATAATATTTATATATCATATAAATTATATATAATAAAAAAATTGGTCTAGTCCGGTCGGTTCGGTTCCCACCTTGGGCCCCGGAAACCGAACCAACCGGCCGCTGGTTCCAAGATTATGAACCAAGAACCGAACCATTGACCGTGGGAACCGCCCAAAACCAACCGGTTCGGTCCGATTCGGCCGATTCCCGGTTCGGGCGGTTCCCGTTGCACACCCCTAAGACTGACAGATTCATGGGCAATTTTTTATTACTGGAACAAATAAGAGCTCAAGATTGATCATCTTTAGGTGCTTCAGGAGTTTTAATTCATTGTTCAAACATTCATGCGAAAGAGAAGTCAGCACAACAAGCAAACTGAAAATATCTGAAAATATCATGGCAACGGAACAAACCTTCAAGCAGCGGTCACCAGTCAGGTGTATATCTAATATTTCCAGGCACTGTGAACTTCGTAGCATGTATGCTATCCCGGGAAGGTCCCATTGACTAATACCTGGATGTAGTATCGATTCGACATTTTGACAATAGAGATGGCTCGTCTTCCATCTCTAGCACGCATGAGAGCCTAAGCACATCCAACAAGCAACAAAGAAAACTTGATTAATTCTTTTCCTGAGTAACATGAATCAAGAATAACAAAGTTACAATCCATCCAGAGACGATATCCTTTGACCCGGTCTCCCGGCTAGGCAAAGACCAATAAGGATACTGCGGGGAGAAATGAACAAGTGAATGTCCTCAAGAATAGAGACTATTTACATACGCTTCTCATGTAAAACTTGTGAACTTCTCAAGTTATCGACTTGAGTCTCCAAGTGAATCCCTCCATTGCCATTGTAAGATATTCTAAGGATACTCTGTAAGATGCATCATGAAACAACAGCCTAATGTGACAAGAGAGCATGACCCAATTCTGTCAACCTAAGATGAATAGGTCCATCGCTCTTCGTCAAGTTTCCAGATTATCATATTTCGTCTACAAACTGAAAAAATGAATTGAAAGAGTAACCCTCTGTTTTTCACGTGAAAAATCGCGTCTGACAAGGGTGCATTGAGCAGCATCCATAATATCTAGCAACATCTAGTGGCATTCATCATCCCCAATGGAGTGATCCGAGATCCACATATTGGAAATTTGACAGAGGGAAGAAGCTCCAAGGTTCACTATATGTTCTTGTCTTATAACTTGAAACAAAAGGTTATGGATCATCCATATAATTAATTATGCATGCGTTCCCAATGATTCCCCTTGATGAAAGACGAGAATGCCGCAGAGAGCTGAGGTCACTCAACCTGAGCAGCAAACACCGGTAAATGGTGCCGCCGATCACAGACACCAGACACCATTCAACAAAAGTACATTTACAAGTCTTATAAATGGTAAAGATATTGAGCTTGTACCTGCAAACACCAGCTATTAATGGCGATTGTGCGAACACCGCACAGCTTCTCCAAAAGTTGCTTCACAAAGTAGCATTGTCTCCTCGTGCCATCAGTTCGGATTTCATCGGGTGGAAAGACAAAATCCAACTGGGCTTCTACCAAAGAAGATACGTTGTCAAGTCTGAAATTGGAAGAAGGCCACCAGTCCCCAGATACGCGCAATGACAGCAGATGCGGTGCCCAGATGTTCTCCACGATAAAGAAATTAGTGGAGACGAGTACCAACAATTTCAAACTTGGGGCATCTATTACGATGTTCTTGAGCGACCTGCACTCGCACAGCTTAAGGGACTCTAAAAGAGGACTTCCCATGAAAATTGCCTTGAGCACATCTTCACTCAACTTCACATTTTCAAACGACAAGAACTTAAGATGAGGCCAGCTAATAGGCCCATCCAACGAGAAACAGCACGAACTGACTTCCAGACTCGCCAACGAACTCAAGCGATACAAGGAAGCCGGCAGTCCATACAAAAACGGCGAGAAAAACGACAGGCGGATCTCCTCCACGAAGCGCTCCTCCACGATCTTGAGCCAGGAGTCGAGCTTGGAGCGGACGCGCTCATTGTACCTTAAGTTGGTGACGTGGAAAGTCTTCACCTTGGGCGAGATGCACCGGGTCAAGATGCTGTCGACGAAGGACGTATAGTCCACGTTATTGCGAAACCGGTTTACAATCTTTCCATCGAAGGTGAGGTGGGTGGCGGCGACGGTCCAAGCGTACCGCCAGCGCCTGCAGAGGAGGCTGGTCTTGAGGACGTCTTCCAGTGGCAGATATGAGAAGATGTGGTGGATCAGGCAGTCTGGCAAGAATTCCATAACTCCTTTCGGCCTTGTCGCGGGCAGATTTGCGGTGGATGCGGCCGTGCTCGGAGGTCTGCATTATGGATTTGAAATTTTAGGGGTTTCTGAGGTTTCCCCCGAGCTTCCAAAGGACCAAAACTATGACTCATCTACGACCCAAAAAAAAAACCCTAACCATGACTCATACCTGGCTGTGGCTGTAACGGAACTCAATCAGCAAACGAATTGACGGAGGTGCGAGCTCGAAGAAGGTGAGATTGGCGCTCCAATCCGCAACCCTACTGTTGCCTGCAATGGATCGGCGACGAGGCTGCAGCTGCGAGGGAGGAAGGGGCGAAGGCGAGGCGGTAAACGATTGTGACGAGGACCGAGAGCAAGCAGAGATCGAGAGGAAGAGGAAGAGGAGAGGAAGGGGGTGGTGCGGCCAGCGGCGGGAGGAGGAGGAGGAGGAGGAGGAGGGCGCTGGATACGGTTTTGATCTCAGAAACTCGGGAAGAAAGGGGAATCTGATGGCATAACTTATAATGTTGGAGATAGGGGGAGTGTCGGCCTGTCAGGCGGTGGGGAAGGGAAAGAAAAGAGAAATAAATTTGGGGGTGGGGGAAATAGACGATAGAAAGAAGGGAGTGGAGGTTAGGGTCGGACCCCGATGGGACCTTTTTTTTTTTTTTTTTAATCGAAAAAAAATAAATAAATAAAATTAAAAAATAATTTCGAAAAATAAAGCTACTAAAGTTTGAATAATGATAAATTTTGATCATTGTGGAGACCATGGATTTATTTGAATAAGTTAATTTTAATTTCTTGTTAGTCATTAGTTTTATCAATAACTTTTGTTAAATTTAAAAACAATGCTTCCAAACATAGATACGCATTAATTATTAATATGTCTTTTGAATTTCCCAAGAATAGATTTATTAATATTATTAGAGTAAATTGATTGTAAGCTCTTCTTTTAATTAAATCAAATTAATTGAAAATAAAAAATATTCATTTAATATACAACGTGTCGGAATTTTTATTTTTGAGAAATGATGTGTCGTGTCGCGTATCTCTTTTATACTAGGGTGCGTATTGTAACAATTCTATTTTGGGACAGTTTCTTTTTGAAAACATTTTTTTTCTATTTCTATTCTCGAAAAAATTTATATTTCGAGAATAGAAATATGTTTGATCTGACCTCAAATATTTTTATGACTAAAAATTTCTTTTAATATACTAATAATTTTATTAAATTTTCCTTTTTTTCTCTTTTTCTTCTCCTTCCTCCAAACCGGTTGCTAACCTTGGCCATGGCTTGCTAGCGACCAGCCAAATGAGGGCCTAGGGAGGTCGTTGGCTTTAGGGCCGACGATGCTCGGCCTTGCCTAGCCACCGTGAGGTGGCTTCACCGTGGTCAAGCGAGGTCGAGCCTCGCCATGGCCAAGCAAGGGCGAGCCCCCCAAGCTTTGCCCGGAGGGCAAGCGACACTAACCTCGTGGCGGCTAAGCAAGGCTCGACTTTGCCAAATTTGGGTGAGGTCAACACTTGCCCGGCCACGGTGAGGCTCCCCCGAGCCTCTCCGATGGTCGTCGAGCTCGAGGTGACCTCACCGGGCTCTAGTGGGGTCGTCGAGTCTCACCCGGTCGCCGGCAACCAACTAGGGAAGAAGAGAGGATGTGAAAAAGAAAAGAACAAAAAATAAAAAAAATAAAAAGCTTGTTTCTTGAGTTGCTTCCAAGAGCAAGAAACAATATTTTTTTTTTTTCTTGTTTCTTTTCTAAATCTATTCTTGAGAACAAAAAAATTTCCAAACACGTTTCCATTCCATTTCTATTTCAAAGAACAAAAGAACAGACATGGGCTTTCCCTGAAATGTTACCAAACATCACCTAAGTGATCCATTTTTGTTCGTTCTACTTTATTTCACTTGGGTTAAGCCAAGTTCGAAGTTTAAAAGAAGCAAGCTAGAAATAAAGCAAAATGTGGAAAACTCCGGTTTCCCTTGGGCCGGAACGGAAGGATTGCCGCAAGCATAAAATGAGATGAAGCAGGAAGATTGACCCTCGGGCAGCGTAACACAACCGATCCGCTCTTTACACACTTCAAGGATTTGTTGTTTATTTTCTAAGCTTCAACCTTCCTTCCACCGGGTAATGTCACCTTCATATGATGCCACTGACCGTACACGACAAGACAGGCAGCTGCCTCTTACTCTACTGCGGCAACAACAGGGAAAAGATAATGGAAGGACTTCCAGTGCAGCATATGACAATATGTTGAGCGTTGAGATATTAGGAACAAAAGGCCTCAAATTGTTGAACTAATGGTTTTTTCATACATCTTTCCCTGATGCAAAAAAATCAGGTGAAATTTTGTTGTGGTTATATTTTCCCTTTCTTTTCTCTCCTCTGATTTGTTTTCTGCCACTTCTCCTCCATTGTCTTTCGAGAAACTTCTCTTGTTTATGATCCTTTAGTTCAGTATGTGTGCTTGTTATCTGGGCAGAGAAAAGAATAATCAACTGTTATGTAAATTTTAAAGCACTGTTGAAGTATACCTTAGGATTTAACCTTGCAACGTTGACTTTTGAAAGAATACAATCCACAGGATTGTCATTCTCCACAGCAGAATACAATAGCCGCTTCTTGTCATGAAAAGAGGATTGATTTTGCATGACCTGAGAAACAATCAACAAGAAGTACCGAAAATATTAAAATAGATGAAACTCTATATACCAATTTGTCCAAATGAAAAGACACTAACCGTTTCTTCAGCTCTATAGAACCACCGAACCCTGATATAATCTTCTTCATCAGTCGTTCTGAAGAACTCTAAGATCCTCCCCACGTGTTTCTTCCCTTTGTCACCCTGTAACAATTTTAATGAATGACTTATTGAAGCTTCCAAGCTGGAAATATCAGGTTTAAGTGCATCTCCCAGCTGAGAAAGGTTCAAGATCTTTGTTCCACATTGCAGAAAGGAAAACATTTGTTAAGACAAAAGAAATTCTTCCTGTGAAGCAAATGTTATAACCAATCCTTCAAAGTTAACATATCCATAAATTACTAGCACAAAAGGAAGTTGGCCAATCTGCATCGGACACCCATGATAAAAATGAACTTTTGAAACTCAAACACCGGAAGACCACAACAACTCCAGAAGTCATTTTAGTGGCATACAACACCCCAGGTCTTGATACTTTTGAGATTTATGCATCACCAAGGGATATAGAGCATCAGGAGGAAGGAAAAGGAGAGCGTTATAATTTTTCTTAATGGCGAAAGCATCTTTCTTAATTGAAATTCTACAATTACAGGAACTTTGGGGCTGACGTATTTAAAATTGAAAGAGAACGCATCATTAACATTTATGACATGCATAGTATCAGTATGACCAAGCTTTGGACTCCAAGACAATCAATTGCATGAGAGAATAAGAGAAACTTCGTCCACAAGTAAATATGCCTAAGTCAGATGGCAGTGCAAAATCGTATCATCCTTATGATGCTTAGGGAAAATCAGCTGCAGTATTAAGCAAAAGTAGAAATCAAAAGGATCGTTTCAATATTTTTTATACTAGGACAACAACATACAAAACAAGGATGAGTTTTCAGTTCTTCAAAGTCAAAGCTGGTAGCCGGATGACTTGCTTAATCTTGCAAAAGATTGACTTTCAAATGTTATTTTATTTTTTAAAATTTGACAAAAGACAGCTTACGTGAATTATATGAAAGACTGACATTGATTTGCAGATTTAACTGATGTAAAAAGCTTTACCCTTAGATATGCACAGTTTCCAATTTAAAAAATGCAGCCGTTAACTTCAGCTTGTCTATAATGGCATTTCACATTTGTAATGATCTCATCTTCGTCATCAGACCTATGCCAAACCATAAACAACATAAACAAGAAGGATACAATAATGAGCACAAACAAATCATGAAGAGATACCGAAAACAACAATATAAGAGACTGCATGGCATAACTTACTCCAGCGATTTCTTTCCACCCTTCAATGTTTGACTCTAAATCAAAAAAAAAGAAAACTCAATGGACATCAAGATCAGTAAGAATGTCTTCAGTGTTATGGAAGACAGATTGCAAATAACCATACAGAAAAGTATCAATAATCTAGCAATTAAATGGCACGAGAAAAATCATTTAACTTAGCATGTCACCATGGAATGATCAAGAAAAAGGTGCATTCTGTTAGAAAAGCTAATGGTAGTTTTCAGTAAGGAGCAAGCCACATCTGATCTATATCAGCAGAAAACAGGCATGCGAATATTGTGGATTCCTAATGATGTAAAGCATGGCAGTTCCATAATCCAATGGTCGGGCAAGTCCAAACCCAGTAAAATATGCATCATAAAATCATCTGCATCCAGTTAAAGGGTATGATAGTAGGTGCATGGTTACATGGAAAAACAGAGAAGGAAGCCAAAAAACCGGAAACATTGCGCAAGTTTCAAAATCTCTTTTCCTGAAAAGTTGAATTGCAAATAAACTTCCTCAATGTTATTGTTGTCCTTTGTTGACCAACTTAAGATCAGAGAAAATTGAGAGCACAGAAAGTGACCGATCTCATTAAAAGTTTCTACATTCTTCAATTCAAATGCTTTTACAAAGATGCTTCCATGCTTCCATTGTGCTTTAGTCGAATTGCATAATAGGTGCCTCCTTCAATTCACCATCTTATGCCATGACCATATGCAATAGTATTTAATTAAGCAGTAACAGATGCTTTATCCCCAGGGGTAGTAGCATTCATTCCATTTTATGGACCTATCATGCTTTACAGCTTAATTTGCTAAAACATTATCTTCAAGATCAGCTGAATAATTATCCACCCAACCCCTAGAAAGAAACCAATAGGGTGTCTGCAAAAGCATATCGATTGAACCATGAGATTGCTGCTAAGAGATAGGAAGCATCTGGAAAATTGAACGGGGGTGTCCAGTAAAATTGAGCTGAGTGATAGACATTCATAGCAACTGTTACATTCATCAGTATTCAGTCCAAGAATGTGATGACAATTTAGTCAACGAACTTGATGGGAAAGACATGGATACAAGCTTAGAATATGTTAACAAAAAGAACTATTCTAGCAATTGATTCTTTGATTTCTTGGTTTTCCTTTAGTATGTCATTCACTACACTGCATTTACTTAAAGATGGTCCAACATGTCACTTGAAGATAGGTATCATTTACGTAAAGATCCCTGAGAAACTAAGGGACACTACCCAAACTCGTAACTGCTGTGTTATGCAGTTATAAAGATAACACAAAATTTGTCATGAATAGCAGTTATGTTGAAAAAGCAACACGAATTTTTCTTAGGAAATAAAATAAGTACTCAGTTAAAGAGTCAAATGATAAAAATTTCTAACATTTACAACGACAACAATGTCCACACAAAGCGCTTTCTTGCTTCACCTAAGGCTAGAAAAGAGCATCAGCCTTGTGTAGGAGGGTATAAAGCGAAAAATTAATGAAACAGATTAAGCAATCACCTTCATATCATAACGCCACTTCCACCATTTTTTAGCTTCATCCTCGGGAATTGCATCTCCAACATCTTTCGACATTTTAAGTCAAGACATCCACCAAATATTTCGAGAGCGATAACATTAATCACTATCCTCGATATTGATTATGCAGACATAGTCGTTGAGAGTGTATTTGACGGATCACTTACAAGGCGATACTCTTCTATAACTGCCCATCTTTGCTCCAAGGGGTCTCAACCTTTGGGAAGAAAAACGAGAGAACAAAACACTAGCAAACTCCAATCTCACTTCTTAGGAGTACTCTTGTGGTTGGCACTTAATGATGATCACCGCAAAGGGCGATAGCGGGCCCCGAGGTCTCCCACGGCAAGCGGGAGGAAGAGGACCGAGAAGGCGGCGAGGAAGGATGAAGCTTCAAGAAGGAAAGAAATTTGGAACGAGGGATTGATGTTTAGTAAGTCAATAGAGTGTCGCATTGTCCTGTAGGAAGAGAAGGCTGTCCTCGACATGAACATGCATGAAAATGTGCCTTGGAAGGTGAAAAAATAAAACAGAGAAGCCATCTACATTAGGGTTCCGTTTGTTTTGCGGAACATCAGTAATTTGGAAAATATGTTCCTAATTTCGATCAATTATATCTCTTGTGAAAAAGAGCCACTTGAAAATATTCTCATGTTCAACACAAATGTCTAGGCATGAGTTATTATTAATAACGGATATATATTTACTAAACTTGTTTTTGTAAGTGCTAATATCTATTGAAATTAAAAAAAGAAAAATTCAAGTTGTTAATTTTTTGTGAAGCAAACGAAACTTAGACATTTGGCTTCTTTGTCCCCTATGCTTTGGCGCATCGGAAACAAGTGAAGGAGTCCACTGATTTGCAAATTTACAGATCAATTAGTATAACAAAATCTTTGGCCTATGCGAAAATATAGAACTTATTATAGATGGGTGAATTTTAACTCCACGAATATCACATATGCTACTAATATCACGAACCAAGCAAGTTGCTAATTGAGATCTAGAGCCATTGTCCAAAATATAGAATTGTAATGTGATCCCTAAACTTTAAATTTGCTTGATGTGGTCTATGTCCAATGTTGTCCCTCGACTTTTAATTTATTCAAACTTTCACTAGACAGAGGCATGGCAACACATACCTTCTGGACATCCAAAAAGCTTTCAATGTCTCATCTCAATTCCAGATAAAGCAAATATTTGGCACTGCAAGCTAGGATACGTCGGCATGAAGCAAATTGCTAAGCTTTCGTCCAAGAAGCTGGTCCGTAATCTTCCTAAAATGGTTTACCAAAGGTTTGAGCTGTGTACTCCATGCACTTTGGGAAAACATGTTATAAGTTTATTCAAATCCATAAACCATGTTTCCACTAACCATACTTTATAGCTCCTTCACATGGATATTTTTGGACCTATTAGAACTAGGGGTGTGCAAAAGAACTGGGAGCCACTCAGACCGCCCAGAACCGAATTGGAACCGCCCGAAACTAATGGTTCTTGAGGGAACTGGTCCAGTTCCCAGTTCCAATTTATGAAAATCGGTGAGTACCAATTCGGTTCTCGATTCCATGGGCGGATCCGCCCACCTGCACTGGACTGATTATATTACAATAATATATTAATTTTTAATATTAAAATAAAATTTGAAATTACTAATTAGCAAACCTAAATTTTAGGGCTCCATCTCCTCTTACGGTTTTCATGTTTTTATAAGAATTTAGTAAAGTATGTAAATTGCCTTTCAACAACTCAATAAATGGCTCATTTGAAGGATACTTCCGGGACTCACATAGGACATTGTGTTCAAGAATATATGGAGTACTGGTGGAATTGTTTCTACAGAATGAATTTAATAAAGCAAATATTATAAGAGATTGAGCATTGTTAGGGGATAGAGGAAAAGACGATCTATATATGACAATCATCTAGAACCTTGAATTGAAAGAATATTTTAGATTTCAACTGAAATGATTCAAAAACAGGAATAAAACCTATTTCTCTTCTTTGGTAGTGTTTTCCAATTAAGTAAAGAAAAATGGTACCCTTAATTAAGCCGATTCAATTTAAAGAAAAATATTACTCAATATGAAGAGTACTCACGATGGAATTTGGAAAACAATATTATTATTAGTGAGAGCGGTCCCATGGATCCACCCAGGAACCAGACTAGACCGTACCGACGGTCCAATTGTCAAGTGAATCCATGTAACTAACGGGTAGTTCCCGGTTCCAATATTTTGGAACCAATCCTTAGTGGGCAGTTCTCAGTTATAGGCCGAGGACCACCCACCCAAATCATGAATACCCCCTAATTAGAACCCAAAGCATTTGAGGTAATAAATATTGTTTGGTGATTGTAGATAATTACTCAAGATTTACATGGGTTTTCTTCTTGGCAAATAAAGCAAAAGCCTTATCTTACTTTTTAAAGTTTGCTAAAAAGGTTCAAAATGAGAAGAGTTATGCAATTTCAAGCATCAAAACAGACTATTGGAGAGAATTTGAAAATCAAGATTTTGTGAGTTTTTGTAACAAAAATGATCTTCAATATGTTTTCTCATCTCCCTACACTTTAGAATAAAATGAAGTCTTAGAAAGGAAAAATCACTCTAGGCAGAAGCAATCTCTTATTGCTTTTGGGCAAAAGCAGTCCCTACTGCTTACCACATAATTAACAGAGTGTTTCTAAGGTTCATCCTAAAGAAAACCCCCTATGATATTTACAAAGATAGAAAGCCAAATATTTCATACTTTCATGTTTTTGGTTGTAAATGTTCTATCTTGAAAAACGCAAGTGATTGTCAGTAAGTTGAAGAAAAGTTAGACAAACGAATATTTCTTGGATATTCTGCAAGAGTCTTGACAAGAACACCCAGACTATTGAAGAATCAATTGATGTCAGATTGTAAGAAGTCTACCAAAATCAATAAGATCATAATCAACTTGAAGAATCTGAATTAGTATCAGACTTAATAAAGTTTGAGTCTCCTAAGCAGAATCGGCATTCTGTTAAACAAGACCAAATTGAAGAGAAGAAAGAAGAACCAATAGAGACAAAAACTCAAGAGACCCTTGAAGAAAAGGACGGATTTTATAAGAATTAATAACACAAATTGAGTCATCCTAAAGACCTCATCATTTTCAACATAGAAGAAGAAATCCTCACTAGATCCACAGGGAAAGAAGACTAAAATGCTTTAGCACTTATTTCTGAAGCGGAACTAAAGGGAGTAGAAGAAGTGTTATTCGATGAAAGTTAAATAGAAGCAATGTAGGAAGAACTTCGAAAATTCAAGATTAATGATGTTTGGAAGTTGGTTCCCAAACCAAAAGGAAAGTTTGTAATTAAAACTAAATGGGTGTTCAAAAAAAAAAAATGGATGAAAATGGTAAAGTGACCAGAAACAAGGTAAGGCTCATGGCAAAATGATATATATAAGAAGAATGAATAGACTATGATGAGACATATACACCGATAGCCTTATTCAAAGCCATAAGGCTGTTATTTGCTTATGCATGTTTTCATAACTTTAATCTATTTCATATGGACGTCAAAAGTGCATTTCTCAATGGATTCATCCAAGAAGAAGTCTATGTGAAACAACTACCAGGATTTAAAGATCCCAAAAAGTCAAACTTTGTCTATAGATTGAAGAAAGCCTCATACAATTTGAAGCAAGCACTTCGTGCTTGGTATGAGAGACTGAATAAGTTTTTGATAAGTAATGGATTCAAGAAATGTATAGTCAACACTACTTTATTTATCAAGAAATAAGGTAAAGACTTTTTACTTGTTCAAATATATGTAGATAACATTATCTTTGGTTCTTCTAATGAAGTTATGTGCAAGAATTTTTCTAAGTCCATGTAGGAAGAATTCAAGATGAGCATAACAAGAAAATTGACATTTTTTCTAAGTCTAAAAGTCAAACAATCTAAAGAATGAACCTTTATTTTTCAAGAAAATATGCCAAAGATGTTGTCAAGAAATTTGGGATGGAGAATTGCAAGAAAATTAAACTCCTATGTCAAGCTCTTTCAAACTTGATAAGGATGAAGATGAGAAGAAAATAGACAAAAAGACCTACAAAAGCATGACTAGTTCTCTTATCTATATTACTGCTTCACATCCTGACATTCTTTTTAGCATGTGCATGTGTGCTAGGTTCCAGGCTAATCTTAGATAATCACATCTCAGTGCTATTAAATGCATTATTAAATATATTGCCACTATCCAAAGTTAGGTCTGTCGTATCTAAAAGGAGGAAATTTTACTCTACTTGGTTACTCAGATGTTGACCTAATTGGTTGTAGAGTCGATGAGAAAAATATTTTGGGGACATGTTAACTTCGGGATAGATGTTAGTGTTCGGTTCTCAAAGAAATAAAACATTGTAACTCTCTCAATCATAGAAACAGAATATGTTGCTTTTGGCAGTTGTTTCTCTCAAATCATATGGATTCAACAACAATTGAGAGACTTTGGAGAAGAAGAATCATGTACTGAAATTAGATGCAACAACACAAGCGCGCTCAATCTTATGAAGAATCCCATTCTTCATTCAAGAGCGAAGCATATTGAAATTCGATTTCATTTCATAAAATAAATAAATAAACAAAAATCATATGCAAAATGGTGAAATTGATATTCAATTTATTAATTCAAACAATCAACTAGCAAATATTATCACCAAGCTCCTAGAAAAATGTACGTTTGAATATATTCATGAAAAGTACATATTACTTACCCATTTGGTTAAAGTCTAAACAAGCTAAACTCAAGAGTACAATTTTCTAGAAGAGACATCATTCGTAAGCATATTCAAACTCGGGTAGTTGTGATTCAAATTTTTGATGTGTAAGTTTCCTTCCTTATCAAACGGTATCAATATTTTATATTTATTCGAATTTTGATTTGCCTTTTATGGTTTTTGGAAGTTGTTATCAATTTTTCATCATTTCCTAATTTCTTGAAATTTAAATAAAGAATTTCCAAAAAAAAAAAATTAGTTATTTACAGAATTTTCAAACTGGCAGTTACTTTCCTTTACGCCTGTTCATTTGTCTTGGTTCATTCTCTTTATAAACCCTAATCTTCTCTCTCTTCCTTCACGATCATCTTTTCTCTGCAAACCCTAACCATTGAAGTAGTTTCTTTTTCTTTTTTTCGATCATCTTCCTTTCTACAAAACCTAAACTCAATCACTTTTCTACACTCTCTTGTCACCATGTCTTCAAAATCTTTCATCTCCATCTCTTCATAATGGAAGTCCTCTAGCATAGCCAACAGAGGGCCTCGATCTGCAAAGGACAAATAGACTCACTTTGATCTTGTTGGAGACGAATCTCCTCGTAGTGCAAATCGACCCTTAGCAGAGTAAGAAGTTACTCAAGAAACAACCCTTATTTCGGTCAGAAAACCTAATTTTCTTATTAAGCATTATGATATCTTGAAGAAAGGTGAGAGTCATGTGGATTTTACTACCATTTTCCTCAAAGAAAATGGGTATGGAAATGAGAAGTTGTTTTTGCAAGCCATGGACAAAATTGGGGTTGGTAAAATCTGGAACGGCAAAGAATGAGTTTATAGTCTTCCCCGCTGATCCTAGGTTTGGAATAGAAAGTCAGGCAAAGGGTAAAAAGGAAGACAATGATGAGCAGCTGTTTAAGAATTTTCCGCCTAAGGATAGTATTACTGTTGGGGTAAAAAGTTCTAAAGGGAAGATGTTTAGGTATAAGGAGCATAAAGAAATTTATGAGTAAATGCTGAACAGGGGTGTGATTAATATGTGAACTATTGATTTTGATTTCTGAAAACAATCAATGCTCCTCTTGGAGAAAAGTTTGCAAAAATTCAAATGGAAATTTTTTGCCTAGAAACATACGATGCATACTTAGAACTAACTGTCTAGCCCAAGACCTAGCCGACTCACCCATACGCCTCTTGCACAAAAATTACAAATTTAACCCAAGTGAAATTACAAAATTGCCCTTGAAAATACCAAATTACGAAAATGCCCCTGTTTAACTACTAATCCCAAGATTAATCATGGCTGTTCATTGAGAGTTTATTTAACCGTTTAGAATATGTGCCCATTATCATCCAATCATAAACTACCTTAGCCTCTAAGTAACTTGGTCTTATCCAGGAAAATTAAATCTTAGCCCTTGGATCAATCAAAGGGCTCAAATTTGATGTTGCAAGGGATTATATAACCAATTTTCCCTCCAAAATTGAAGGGGGCTCATTTCTAAAACTCTCTCTCTCTCTCCCTCATTTGGCGCACCCTCTCACCGTCGATCACCACCGTGCCAACGCCCCCATCGGCAAACCACCACCATCTTCGAGACCACTGGCCCACCTTCGAGCCACCTGTGGTCGTCAACCAGTTGAACAATCGCCAACAAGCCTTCAATCATCTCCATTTTCCTTGGTAGTCCATCTTGTGTCTGATGCCAGTGAAGAAGACCGGTGGCTCCCAAGCCCAAATCAGCGGTTCAACAGCATCGCTAGCCTTTCCGACTAGCTTGCTGAAGATCCTTATTGAGTTGCTAAAGTCAGCCTGATGGTAGTCAAAAACCTCAACAATCAAGTTTGAACTTGAAGAAAATTAAGGTGTAGTATGTTCTTCGCTCAAATCCGATGAAGCGAGGTCGTCATAGTTGGTTGTTTGGTTGTAAAACAAACAAAATTTGTTTTTTCTTTCTTTCTTTCTTTCTTTTTGCCCCACAAAGGAAAGTTAGGAGAAGATGGGCCACTTTGTAAATGTGAGCCTTTTTTCTAGTGTGTTCAAAGAAAGGGTCGGGGCGTGAGCTAGACCCCGCAATACTCACATGTGGGTACATGAATACTTACGCGATTATTAGACACACTTAACATGTGGCATGGGTGCATGATTTAATTAGTACTAACCCATTTATTTTTGTTTTATTTCGTATAGTTATCTTGTTAACCTTTATTAGTTGAAGTGTTTTTTTTTTTTTTTTTTGTTCATCAAGAATTTTTGGAAATTATGTAATTTAGAATTTATTTTTTATTATTTTATATTATTCAATTTTTATACATGTCTTTTTAATTATATTTATTCAATTTGCAACTTCTCCTAAAGAGTTGATTTGTTCACTTTGCAATTTTTCTCGAATGATTGCTTTTGTTTTCACTTGCAATCTTTCGCGAAAAGTTGTCTATGCTCTTTGTCAATTTTTGGCATGAATGAGAATGGAGTTATCTCAAGTCTTCTTTCCAAAACTACAATCATCATCTCAATTGTTCCTTAGAGAAACCCTAGAGAAATATCATAATTGTTGTCTAGTATTCTCATTTGAGACTTTGTTATATTTTGGAGAAAATTTGTGTGTGATCATTAGTAACATTGCAAGGAAAATAAACCCTTAAAAAAATGATATTATGCCTCAAAGTCCGACCTAATTGCTCTATCCAATTCGAAGCCATATTTTTCCAATAATAATAGACAACGAGGGCTAGGATTCAAATCATAGGACACCATTACACGCTTAGGATGATGATTAGGATGATTGATGATTATTTCCTCGTCTTTAAGTAGCCAAGCCTTTCGACTGAAAAAGAACCAAAAAAGTAGCCGAGCCGTTGTTCTTTCCTGTTGAGGCTTTGCCTCGCCACGTCAACGGATGGCGTGACATTGATGTGGCGCGCGCTTCTGATATCCAATCAGATCTTAACACATAGGGTGCGCATGGCAACATTTCTATTCCGGTGACCTATTTCTTTTCAGAAATAGTTTTTTTTTTTTTTTTTTACTCGGGAATAATTTCTGAGTAAAATAGGGTGTTTGGTAATTATACAAAATTTCTATTCTTGGAATAGAAAAAGAATAGAAATGTGTTTAGTAAAAGTTTATAAATTTTTGTATTGATTTGTTTTTTCTTCTTATTCACGGACCGCCGATTGCCGCTCATCGCCGCACGACCGCCGCACAGCCACCGCACAATTGTGTGTGACTCCACCTTGGAGGATTCACAAGATCCGAAAGCAAATCGGTTCATTTTACTTTGAACTTTTGCACTAAGCATAAGCATGTTGGAAAGTTTGATACTTCTGATAGCGTTGCTTGGCTTTAATGCGTTGAAAAGGCTGCTGTAGTTTTCTGTCTTCCTGAAGTCTTCTCGTATGAATTTCATTCATCCTCTCCCATCCCATTCTTTTTCCTGGTAGCTCTACAAGTTTTATCTCTCTCCTAAAAACACTAACTTAAGCATCGGAGATTCAATTTGGACCAGAACTCGGACCCATGAACCCGAATTGTGTGGGATCAATTTTTTGGTCGAAACTCTAGCCAATTTCGTGGTTCTATAGTCGAGCTTCAACAGACACAGTGTTGCATGCAATATGATATGGGCTCGGACCATTTAACTTCAATTTGCATCATTGAAACACAGCCCAAATGCTATAAAAATACGATAGGCTATGATTGTCAGAAGCAATTTGATCTATAGAGACTCCAATGCAAAATGATTTAACAATATCCAAGTCTCATAAACAAACAAACAACATATTCAAGCTCATACTATAAGGCATACCAAGGAAAAACTGAAAAGGAGAAAAAAAGAATATCCTCTTTGGGTAGCATCAAACATGACTCCTAACCTCCATGATATCTTCTAAATATTATGTAGATATGATTGATACACCATATATTCTACAAATCATTCACATACTTGTCATATCATGCACCAAATACGTGGTCGGATTTGTGTCTAGAATTGGAACTTGTAGAGGGCACTCTCAAAGATGTAATTGAATAAGTCTCGGATATAAAATGTAACACAAAAAAGGAGTGATATTGCTGTCTTTTATTTTCCTTGATCTTTAATGAGGGAAATTTGATTACTCGTTTTTTTTTTTTTTTTCCGACTTTAACTGATCTTGACAATACACGTATTATGCACAATTACTCTCAAGAACATATGTCCTAAAAATAAATCCTTGACATATATTGTAGAGCCGTTCCATCACTGTCCCTGCTCCTTCAAATAACCATCGTCATCAACCTAGTCCGTTATAGTTTTCTTCCAAGCAGAGAGAGAGACAAAGAGTCACTCAAAGAGACCATTCAACAGCCCAGAACACGCTGAACAAACAAAGTTGGAGTAACGTGAAAAATCATTGACCATGCCCGGAAAATTTTCGAGGCTCATTCAATAAATACTAGCACGAGTCTACCAACGTGTCCACTTGTTGGATCATTTCAGCAACCCCATACAGTTCTGCCTGAGCGGCATTGCAGATGGCTGTGGCCTCATTTACTTCACTAGAACTAAAAACATAAATGAAATCTGTTAAAGTTGGAGTAACGTGAAAAATCATTGACCATGCGAATTTTTGCTTCCAATCCATCTAATTTGGGACTAGCCAAACACCCCTTTCGATTAGGTGTTGTATTATTGGTAATCGCAAACCATCTTTTATTTTCTTCTCTAGCTTGAGACATTTTGGGCTTCAACTTTCGTAGTTTCCAACTTCTTAGTCAATGCTCTGATTTTTTTCTTCCTCTTTTATTTTCTCGTCACATGCTTTGCGATATAATTTTAAGAAAGAAGTGAGGATGTCTATGCAAGTTTCCTAACCAACTTTTATTTTCTCGTCACATGCTTTGCGATATAACTTTAAGAAAGAAGTGAGGATGTCTATGTAAGTTTCCTAACCGTGTGGCTTTCGTGCGGCTTTAGGATTTCTCTCATACAGTCTTACTCACACTTGACTCACACGAATTTTTACCGTGTGGCTTTTGTGCGGCTTTAGGATTTCTCTCATACAGTCTTATTCACACTTGACTCACACGAATTGTAAAAAGAGAAACTTTAGAGAAAAGCTCTCAATATATATTCTACTTGAGAATTATGTGATACAAATGAAGGGAAAGAGACCGCTATTTATAGAAGTATGGGATTCACCATAGCCGTAGATCTCATTTTTAATCTAACAGTGGAGATGAGATCTCTCCAACTACCACATATCCGCATTTAATGCATATGTACAATTACCATATTGCCGGCTCTCGAGAGTATTCTAGAATCACTCAAGAAAATTCTAAGATTGCAGAAGATAGGTTGAGGGTTCCTTGTTCATGGATCGGTCACAGTCTTCATTCAGTAAACCTTCAGATCTTGTTGATTCTTTGAACCGTGACACAAGATTACTAGTGGTTCCACAAAACTTTCCATGGAACTAAAAGAGGACGTCATGAGTTCGAACATATGTAGACTCTCTATTTTTCTCCACATGTATAATTTTCAAGCTTTTGTCTTAAGCCAAAGACCAATTTTTACATGAGGGGAGTGCCAAACTATTCAAATATTAAATTACACCTTCGTCTAATAATGCCTTTACAAATGTCGGTAGGATTTCTCTCATACAGTCTTACTCACACTTGACTCACATGAATTGTAAAAAGAGAAACTTTAGAGAGAAGCTCTCAATATATATTCTACTTGAGAATTATATGATACAAATGAAGGGAAAGAGACTGCTATTTATAGAAGTATGGGATTCACCATAGCCGTAGATCTCATTTTTAATCTAACGGTAGAGATGAGATCTCTCCAACTACCACATATCTGCATTTAATGCATATGTACAATCACCATATTGCCGGCTCTCGAGAGTATTCTAAAATCACTCAAGAAAATTCTAAGATTGCGGAAGATAGGTTGAGGGTTCCTTGTTCATGGATCGGTCACAGTCTTCGTTTAGTAAACCTTCAGATCTTGTTGATTCTTCGAACCGTGACACAAAATTACTAGTGGTTCCACAAAACTTTCCATGGAACTAAAAGAGGACGTCATGAGTTCGAATTTATGTAGACTCTCTATTTTCCTCCACATGTATAATTTTCAAGCTTTTGTCTTAAGCCGGAGACCAATTTTTACATGAGGGGAGTGCCAAACTATTCAAATATTAAACTACGCCTTCGTCTAATAATGCCTTTACAAATGTCGGTAGTGTTCACGTATTTTTGCACTTTGTAATCCCATGGAATGTCTATTCAAACAGTGAAATTTCGACAATAATCTAATCATCTCTTGGCATTATGGAGTTTATGATCTGGAATGGGCAACTCTTATCACATAACAAGAGCTAAGACATTGTAGAACCGAAGATCTGCATGAAAGAATACAAAGTGGCCTTTTATACTCATATTTTACTTGTTCCACAATAAATGCTTTGCAAAGAGAAGATAATCTCATCTCCCAGCATCACTATACATGTTTGCAACGATTAACCTCAATGGTACTCAAATTTAAATAAAAGCTTAGCGTGTTCTTTATAAGATTGATCAACCAATAAATAGCCTACCAACAACTTCAGCATTAGATAGAGAATCATCTTTGATATACTAAATTCTCATGGCTCTAGAGGATACCTCATAGTAAATCGCGTCATTTTACTATGAACTTTTGCGCTAAGCATAAGCATGTTGGAAAGTTTGATACTTCTGATGGCGTTGCTTGGCTTTAATGCGTTGAAAAGGCTGCTGTAGTTTTTTGTCTTCCTGAAGTCTTCTCGTATGAATTTCAGTCGTCCTCTCCCATCCCATCCTTTTTCCTGGTAGCTCTACAAGTTTTATCTCTCTCCTAAAAACACTAACTTAAGCATCGGAGATTCAATCTGGACCAGAACTCGGACCCATGAACCCGAATCATGCGGGATCAATTTTTTGGTCGAAACTCTAGCCAATTTCGTGGTAGTCGAGCTTCAACAGACACAGTGTTGCATGCAGTATAATATGGGCTCAGACCATTTAACTTCAATGAAGTGGAACTCATTTAACATAAGATTTCTTGACTGAAAACTCTGTCGACGTCACCATAGCCTGGTCCGCCAAATTCTTAGCATATGCCGAAAGGAGCAAATTTCATAAATCACTCCCAATTCAAAAAGGAAAAAAAAAAAAACCAAACTTTTTCGCCAAACCAACTAGGAATCAAACCCCTGAACCATCATCGATTTCCAAGTCAAAAGCATGTATAGCCTTTTAATCGCTTCGGTCAAACCGTTGTATTTTCTGAAAATTCAGATCAGACACATAAAAAAAGCAAAAGAGAAACCGTAGGTCTTTTCTCAAAGAACCCAGAACGAGATTATATTCCATCGTCGGCCGTGATAAAAATCACATCTTTCGAAATTATTCTTTTGCCTATCCCCGATATCTATCTGTGCGCGGTCACCAGCGTCTCGACGAATTTCAACCCGTCGAATCTCGGCGTGAATGCATCCTCCGTCGAGCTCCGCGCCCCCGCCCTCGCTTCCGACGACGGCGACAGAGCACGCCCCTGAAACGAGCCCCACGTCAGAACGAGCGAACCAACCCAAGTCTGAGAAACACGAGCCATGTCAGCCATGCCTTTACCTCGTTCGAATTATTGGAGCACGGATGGAACGCGACGCTCTGGTCTCCAGAGGCACTGGTGAGAGCCACCGTGGACGCAGCGAGCATCGACGCCATCAATGCGCCCGGCGGCCCCTTCATTGACATTTCGGATCTCCGAGCTTCGCCGAGTCCCGGAAGCGAAATTATCCCCCGGTCGATGCGCCGTATTCAGGTCCTCGAGCTCGCCATTTATACACCCGGGTCGATTTTTTTATTTTTTTTATTTCTGGGGTCAATTGGGTAGAGTTCGATTGAACGAGATTGGATTCGAGTTTGGGTTCCGGCGCCAACTTTGAACTTCGCCGTCCGAGCCAACCCTGTGACGACCACGGGCGCCACGTGTCGGCGCCTGGCCGGCCTACGTGGGTCCTTGAGCTCGAGAGAGTGGAGCGGCGTGGAGCGCGTGGGGAATATGAGCGGTCGCGTGGTTGAGTTCGTGGCTCAAGAGGTTGAGATTTGATGGGGTTTGGTGTTCACGCGCCGCTGGTGAGAAGATCAGTTGAATTTTTTCTTTACTCTGAACTGGTGCGAAAGCGTGTGGAATTCGTGGGATGCCGAAGCTCGGCGCCGTTCGAGCGATTCAAAACCACGTGACGCGGGTGCGCGCGCGTGCTCTGGAGACAGCGACTCCTATTTAGTATTTTACCAACTCTCATGCACGCCCTTTTGACATTTCGACTGCTGCCAGTCGCGTGACACGACCGTCGTTCGATGCTATTTATGTTACGTTCTTGTCTTTTGCCAAACGCAAAAGCCATGCTTATCTTCTCGTTTGATTCCCCGAATTTCGGCCAGTGGATCCTCTTTCTTTGTTAATGAAATTCTCTCGCCTTTTTTCCAGATTCGTCTCGTTCCTGTAATGCTTTCTAAGCTCGTGGAATTGCTGAAAAGTGATTTGCAATTTCCCATATCCGTTATTAATGCTTTAGGAATCTAAAGTCATTGGATATGAGATTCGATCCTAACGTGTAGCGATTTTCCAATAGATGAATTGTAATAAGGATTGGATTAAATGTGTCCGATTCGTCATTACCACAAATTACCTCGTTCTTCTCCGGATAAATGGTCGCCGAATCCATGATTGAAGACCGCAAATTATTAATAGGCCAACTACATGGAGTTTCTTTAAAATATGAGCTGAGAACTGCAAATCAAGCTGCAAATTGAATTGTCAAGGCCCACCAGATGGATTATTTCTCTACCACCAAATTGGAAAGGGAGTCCCTCCTTTTTCACTATGTTTAATTTTATATCTTGATCTTGGAATTTATGTTATCCACCTAATCATTAGCAATGAAAAATTTATCTTTCCACAGAAAAAAAAAATCCTGAAAGATGAATTGTAAGTAAATTGTGCATGAAAAAAAAAAAAAAAAAGCTACAAATTGAATTGCCAAGGCCCACCAGATGGATGGATTCTTTCTCTGTCACCAAATTGGAAAGAGAGTCCCTCCTTTTTCACATGTTTAATTTTATGTCTTGATCTTGGAATTTATGTTATCCACCTAATCACATCTCGTAATTCTCGTCTGCCTCGCCACCAGCTGGGTGGTCCCAAAGTGGCAAATTTTGGCTTTGAATGACGGCCTAATCACATGATGTTGTTGCTCTTGATGTGGTTGTGGACAAGGATCTTGTTGAGGTCGGTGTTGTTGTGGACGTAATCGAGGCCGTGCGCAACATTAGCGGCGATCTGCATCCTCGGCATCCAGGTTTTGAGGACCTTGAGATTGGGCATTTTAGGGTTTCACAATTAATTGGAGAGGCCAATGCATCGATGAACTCATGGAACAAGAAGATGCTACTGAAGACGGAGGCACTGAGAAGCTTCGCGGATGTTGACTAGGTGGCTTTGGAAAGAAAATCCCAAGGAGGTCCTTGAGGCGAGTCATGTCGATGTTGCGTTGAACTTGTGCCGGAAGATGACGACGTCCTTCCTGCGGAGGGAGCCAAGAAGAGGAGGAGGAGGAGGAGGGTGTCTTCCCATGAAAGAAGGCGCATGAGAAGAGAGAGAGGGAATGAGCGATGAAAAAAAAATTTATTTTTATTTTTGTTTTAGAAATAAAAAAGTTAGAAATTTTAAATTTTCATTGTTATTCCAAATCTATTTCTAAATAAATAAAATATGAAATTGTTTTATGAAATGGATTTGTATTCCAAAGTTATTTCAAAAAAAAAAAAATAGAAAAGTAAAGAAATTAAAAGATTATTATGTGCGCTCTTATTTATCAAAGATTGCTTGAATTTCCTCTCGGCTTTTCTGCAAATCTCCTTAGCCCACTACCTCCAAAGTGCTAATTCGATTGCTGACTGGATCGCAAAAGCTTATAGATTTAATTGCCTTTTGCAAAATTTACTTTATGTTCCTCTCAATTCTCTTTGATCTTTGCTTTGTTTGGATGTCCCGCTTATGGGCTATTCGAACTCGAAACTTGCATTACTGAGGGAAGTTATTTCATGACCAAAAACCCGCACGGGTGAATTGAAAAATTGGCCTTCTACTCACGAAATTACAGAATCCTAGGACCCTGATTGAAATTTCCACCGGGGGGTTTGCTTGTACGAGAGTCTTGGCAACATAAGCGAAAAAAGATTCGTCTCCTATCCGTATTGCCACGTCTACCTCTTGCTTCCGTTTTCGGGTGGAAAAACTTAGCATTTTTCGTAACAATGTGTGTTCATTTTGTTGTCAGATCAGTCATTCTTGGTCAGAAAGCTGACTTGGATTCAGGGTCTTCGGAGAAAGAGAGAACCAAAAGCTGTGCTATATATTTACTAGCACTAGCGGGGTGGTGCTTTTTTTATTAAAAAAAAAAAAAAAAAAAATATATATATATATATATATATATATATATATATATAGTAAAGAATATTAAAAATTAATGTCCAATGAAATTAAGTCACTTTTGCTCCAATTCCCTCGAAGTACAAAGCTTATACCCCTAGATTTCTCCGTTTTCTATCCTTTGAAGTCGAATGAAATTGATGTCGCTCTTCGATTTTGTTCTATGCTCTTCAGCGTCATCAAATAGAAATAGAAACACCGGAAGCCAAACTTTTAATTTTTGGGTATTTTCAAATGTAAATTTCTTCATTGTCTAAATTCCTTGCTCCAAGGTTCTTGTTGTGCATAAAATAAAAACATGGGCTCGCAAAGAATTCTTATGACTTTGACTCAAAATCGAAGAAAAACTAAAGATTAGAACCCTTGTGCACACATGTTAAATGATGAGAGATGGGCACTCTTTCAAGTAACTATCTTCGCATTTCCTACGCTCGTACGGTGCCAAGTAAAGTCATGTTCTTTCTTTTGACCAACAAAGAAAAGTCACCTTCTTTTGAGCGAAAAGGTCAATGGAGTGACCAATTCTGGTTCAACGTTCTCCGTGCAGTGGGAGGTTGCTCTGTTCGGTTCCATCCATTGTGTTCATTTAATTGGAATCTTTTAAGCAACACTTTGTTGATGTCAATTGGACAAAATTTACCTCAACATTTATGTCAAACTTGCCAAACAAGTCATGTTAGGTTTCAGTTTCTAGTGAGAGTAATCCTTCTTGCTTGACACGTTTCTAAATCCGATGGCTGGCCCGTCCTTCATCTTTCTCTCAAGGGCTCAGTCAGGTTCCTTGGACGGCAATCTTGAGCTCAACTCCCGGCTGTCCATTGACTAGGTCACGCCGGACCTCAATATTAGATCATCTGATAAATTGTTCCTGTCAATCTAATAATAAAAAACATGCAAAGCATGCAATTTGCAGCTGCGGGTTCAACGAACCTGCCAAGATTCCATTATAACTCCTACATGAAATGAGCGTCGGCCCCACCTAAAACCCAACATGGATCCTAGAACTTTGCTTGTCAATTTATCATGACGTGCAGTCGGTCCTAAAGCAGCCAGCATGGCCCCAGCTCATGGGAAGTTATCCTTGGCGTATTCGATTTCGTCTTGAGGACCGTCAAGTTCGATTTCCTTGTGACATAAACAAATGCAAAAGCATACGACTGTCGTCCACCTCCTTCGCCCGCAAGGAATCACTTCATGGGTTTTCCATCTCCTAGTTCGTGATAATCTTAAAAAACAATTAATTAACCTCCACCGAATTAAAAAAAAATTTACACGCTCGGTTGCGCCTAATCAACCTCCATTAATTTTCAACGATTTCGGTCTCATAAAATTTACGTAATCAGTAAGAAGTTTCCTCTTTATAAATCCTGGAGAGATGATGTCTGCTTCATTCTATGTCGAAAGTTTTTTGACGATATTAGGTGGGTAACATCGTCCATATGATGACCCCCATTACCCTCATATTCGTATAAAACATATATATCAAAAGGTCGAACAAGTCGCTCAAAACAAGAAAATATCTGCAGAGTAAATAATTAAATGCGTAGAAATCTGGCATAAATTCAAAATTGATTCGGTCTAGGATAAGTACGAGAAATGTGTCATTGGGATAACCGTGACCATGCGGGTCGAACTCCTTGTTAATCAAGGAAAGTTGCATAGATATACACCACTTGCTCTAATAATAAAGTAGCTTTTTAAATAGTCAGCCGCCTCTTGAGACGTTGCTGGGATTCGCTGTATATTATCAAGATCCAGAAACGATCAAACTACATTTATTAAAAACATATGATTTAAGAACTATTTAAATTACATAACAGTGCTTACAAAATACGTATTCCTAACAAGCAAACACAATTGAATAACAAAAATTTTCGAATTGGAGTCTTGGATTGTGCACGACATGGTTTTTAATACAGCCAACAAAAAAATATTTATGTTTCAAATATTTTTAGGAAAGATCTAATAGATTTTTAGAGTTAATATTAAGTCTATCGGTAATGATGGAAGTATTTTTTTCATATGACATCTCTAAATTAACTTAGTCGAAGTATAGTCCACTTTGATCCATCCCATTCGAAGCCTCACAAATTATCTTTTGGTATACAAGTAGCCACTTTTCTAGGGGCCCGTCCATCCTGATAGTACTCTACCCTAGACTCGCTTCCAAAGCAAAGCTTGCCTTTATATTGAAAGGCACCTCCGTCTCTCTCATCGTTCGATGCACAGTTTGATTCATTCTTGCTCCATTCGCCATCTTAAAAGCCTACCAAGAGCTACTACTTATCTAAAAACCTATAGCCCCAATGACCATTTCCCACCCTCGTCGGACCGGGTCATTACATATCATTGGTACCATTACAATCATGAATTGTCATACATAAGTTACTTAGGATAGTAGACCTATAAACAGATTGCGAGATCAACCGGATTAGATTAAATAAAATTTGACCACTCATTTTTTAGTTCTATTAAAGTGGCCACATTCATTAATATTTCATAAAATAACTAACTTTTTAATATTTGTATCGATATTTATTTTTATATATCAGCAATAGTCCACTTAATTTAGTTTTTTCTTCTCATTCTCTATATTTCCCATTTTGTTACCGCAATTAACAATTAAAAAAATACTTTCTTCAAAAAAAAAAAACTTTGATGAAAAAAATATTTTTATGCCATGTGCGTCGCCTGATGCTAACGAAGATACATAAGGAAAAGTTTAACATCCGTAACAAAATGAAAATTTGCATGAATATTGTAGAACCGTCAAAGTTCAGGGGGCAAGCACATACTGTATTTCTAAAGTTCATGGAGGTTTTACGCAAATTTTCTCTAATATTAAACCAATTCGATATTTTCAATTGATGAGATTGAGATATACAAATTAAAAAATATAGTTTAAAATTAAAGTAGCATCTCAGGAATTTTTTCAATCCTCACGCGTTGTGATTCCACGCCACCCAGCCCAAAACAAGAACTAGAAGCCCCCAATTATTTCCTAATTTAAACCGTCTTCCCTTCCCCTGTTTTATATATATATATATCTCTTAATTCACTAATCATTCCAAAACTCCCCTGGAAGTTATCTCTAACCTCTCCATCCAAGTCTCTCTCTCTCTCTCTCTCTCTCTCTATCGGTTCAAGAAACAGAGATCGTCAAAGAGATTCAAGAAACAGCAGAGACCATCAAACGAAAGCAAAGAAGCGAGCGCGGCCATGAATTCCATCTTCAGCTCCTTCGACTTCCTCTGCGCCGAGCTCTTCGGCCTGAAGGTGAAGGCCCAACTCCCCCCGGCAGCCAGAGTCGTCGGCGGCGGCGGCGGCGGCGATCCCTCGCCGCTCCAGCGCGGCGGAAGGGCGCCCGATGTTCCGAGGACGGAAAGCAAGAGCGAGAGCGCTGGTGCAGAGCAGAAGGTGGGGAAGCAGGGGAACGAGAGCGTCCCTCGTTTCGCTCTGGAGCTCGACGGGATCCACTGCTTCGAGACCATCGTCTCTCACTGAGAATCACCACCACCACCACCATCATCATCATCATCCGCAGTTCGTGACGGGGAAGTCTGGGTTCATCGCAGAAACAGGGGGGGGATTCTTTTGCCTTTTTCTTTTCGGGCGTTCGTGATTTGAATTGCGTAACGGGGGTGCTGACTGCACAACTCTTGCGGTGCAAGATTTGCAGCAATTTCTTTTGTTTCAGTAAACAGTAACCGATTATTTCCTTCTTTCTTTTCTTTAGAAGTAGCCGATGATGCCTTTGGTAACTGCAAGTGATGATTTCCCCATGAATAGAAACATTACTCTAACCTTCTTTTTATGTAATTTTTATGCGCGTCTTTTTTTTTTTCTTTTTGTTCAGACTGTTTTGCTTATTTTTATATTGTCAAGTCACGCTGCATTATTTTTTATTTAAAGAAAATAAAGACTATATTCGGGATCGAACTAGTATAAAATATGGATTGCGTACATAAACTAGAGCCGGAAAAGGGAGAATCGATAGCGAAAGAGCATCAAAAAGCTTATATTATTAGTACATGGTAATGCGACACATGCCGTTGAAAAAAGCTTAGGTCAGGTAGGATGGATAATCATGAAAAAGTCACTGGAATTAATTTTGGAAGAAGACAGAGGACTATGGGAGCATGGCAAAGACCCACTCGACACCAATTACAAACCGGCACGGTGGCAATGGAGGCCGGCGCATCAACGGAGGCGTAATCAAATAAATAAATTATGACTTTTCCATTCTTTAGATATAACTCAACCTTTCAGGCCAATCCGATGGCAAACCATTACTTTAATCAGGTGGCAAGGTTCTATGCAACTTTTTCCTCCACCCACCACCATGCATGACCTCAAGCCATCATGCCTGAAGTAGCTTCCTTACGAAGTTTTCGTTCTTGGACGTGCGGTGCTTGTCAATGGCACAAGGTCTGAAAAGACAAGTTTGGGCGGGACAGGGCAAGGACATCATCGTCATAAGCCCGACCCAGTCTGGTTGGGCTCGAACCATGGCCGCTCTAAAGGATTAGGTCTGCCGCTGCGCATCGATCACATCCATGCCAAAGGACTGGATGTTATCTTATCTAGTGTGTGAAGTTGCCCCAAAGATCATAAATTGTCATGTATGAATGCTCCAGGAACACCGGTTCAAATTCAAGTAAAGAAATTTTGGCATTTCTAAAGCACCGTTTCACTTATGTTATAAATAATCGATGCATTGAAAAATGAGCGATTTCTATGAATTTTTAAGGGACCGATTCATTACTCTAAAGACGTCGTACCAAGTGCAGTTTCTCATACGTAGTACATAAAATATCATGGCTCACAAACACTATAAATGTTCTCAATAAATGACAGAAGGTAATACTTTACTGCTCCAACCGTTACCGATCCTAAGGAGCCGATCAAAGAGGTTTTGTGGAAATACCTTTGAAAATGAGGGTCTTTCTATGTAAGTAGGATTAACCACTGTCTCGAAAACACTCGTGCAAGTTAGCATATAGAAACCATAGAGAGCATATCACACATGTTTGAAACGCGACATGATGGGGATTGGTATGGTATATCGGGTGACGAAAACAAAAGGAAAGAAAAAATGGGTAACATCAGACGATCCTCAGAATCAGAACTTGGGGCAAGTTAAACTTGTGATGAATCAAGAAGGTTGATGTACGTACCCTTGCAATCTCTCATCCTACAAAGACCCTGCTCTTAGTTTTTCCAACAGTACTCAGAACCCAGACGTGCCGAACTGCTTCTTCTTCAGAACATGGAGAAATGGAAATGGCCAGGCCAGTCCCTAAGAGGCAATCTCCTTCAGAGGATCTTCTAATCAGAACAAAAATCTAAGTTCACTCTCTCCACAACGTTCTTCTCATGTAATGTAACAAAGTTTAAAAAATTGGACACTCAGCATTCTTTGTTATAGAAACCATAGAGAGCATATCACGCATGCTTGAAACGCGACATGATAGGGATTGGTATGGTAAGTAGGGTGATGAAAACAAAAGGAAAAAACATAATACGATCCTCTGAATCAGAACTTGGGGCAAGTTAAACTTGTGATGAATCAAGAAGTTTGATATACGTACCCTTGCAATTTATCATTTTACAAAGACCCTGTTCTTAGTTTTTCCGACAGTACTCAGAACCCAGATGTGCCGAACCGCTTCTTCTTCAAGAGAAGGAGAATCTGAAATGGCCAGTCCCCAAGAGGCAGTCTCCTTAAGAGGATCTTATAATCAGAACAAAATTCTAAGTTCACTCTCTCCATAACCTTTTTCTCATGTAATGTAACAAAGTTCAAAAAATTGGACACTCAGCATTCTTTGTTATTCTTGCAAGTACATGGTGCAACAATGGTATTAAGACTCAGTTAATACAGGTATCATCATCGCTTCCTGATCAGAGGCTTGCTTCACGGCTAACCAAAATCAAAACGATCTAAAGAATGAAAATACACTGGCCCCCTCTTCCTTTTCAAAGGGTTTCTTAGATACAGTGGGCCATCTCGACAAGTCTCTAACCTCCCGCGGCCGAGACTTTCAACAGCACCGGGGTGTAATTCAGGAAGCATTTGAATCATAACTTCCTCCCCATTTTAGCGAATCTTCGGGCAACTCCGAATATAACCGCCTTGGTCAAGAGTCCCCGATCAAAACTACATGCAAGGACTATGGCCCCGCCGATGACAAGGAGTTTAGGTATGTTCTTCCCAGGATGCTGCTCGGACAAATTGCAGCGTTCGATTTCAGATGAATTGCTGGCAGTACTTTCCAGGGATTGGAGGTAGTCCATGCTGATTTTTGTATTGATTTGAGCCATGAAGGCACAGCGTGACAGCTGAGACCCAGAGGACCTTTGCTTTTGATATTCACGCAAACCAGGCTCAATTTTCTTCACAGCTGCCCACATGCCTTGGCGGACTCCGAGCTTCGCAATCTTCCAGGGTATGCCCATGTCTTCGTGGTGGAAGAGCAACACTTCACAAGCACTAAACTGCCCATCACCTTTCTTTGATTCAACTGTGCATGATTCAACACAGAAAAGTTTGGGTCATTATTAAGCTTGGTGACCGCAACTAAGGCCCATAAGGTCTATAGTTTATATTAACTAAATGTGATTGCTCATTCTATTCTTTTCTCCCAGGTCATCCTTTCCCTTTGCTTCCTCCAGTAAGAGAAAAAACAGCATCTGCTCATTTCTGGATGGAGTTACTTAATTTCTAGATTCTCTTGATAGGAATTGTATATGTTGCAATAAACAAAGAACAAAAATTATTAAACCCCAACAGGAAACACACACTACCTGCACGAATGCACCAACTCGAATAGTATAAATCGACACGTCTCGGATTGTTGCGCCTGGGAACAGAGTTGGGAACTCCCTGAAACATTAGAAAATGGAAATTTGTAATCCAGTTAATGATTAAGCCAAAGGTCATCAAAATCAAATTGACCACGGACCAACAAAAACAAAGCAGCTGTCATTCAATTCGAAATCTGCAGCAGCAAAGCCTATTTGTGCCACAATAGCAAATCCTGCTGCTTTCAATGATGTAGACCAGCCCCAGGTTCATGCAAACAATTTTTTGCACTCATAAGATGATTATTTAGATTTGTTTAAAGGAAACCTCCTTCTTAAGGTTGATAGCATACTTAAATCTCTTCCACTCTTTCAAGATAAACCTATACCTGCTGTCATAATTGTCAGTTCTCACTGAACTGACTCTAGAGTCTAAAGCAAATGTCTTATTGGTGGCCATACTAAGAATGATGATAGGACTTCCTCACAACTGAAACTGAACGATTCATTATGTGCCAAAGATAGACTTCTCAGATCTATTTTATATTGCCGGCACATAAATAATAGAACGTAACCTAGCAAGCAGATGGAATGAATGAAGCAACACAGTTCCACCTAACAGCCAATATATAACAGATAAAACTAAGGTCAGATGTCCAAGATGCAAGGTCCAAGCCTTAGGGTTTGCGCTTTCATTCGGCAGGACTAAATTGGACAAAAGTACATGGATGAAGGAAGAGGTACATCTAGAGGGCTGTTCTCCGACTCTGCTCCAGAATTACAACTCTACCCAACTTTAGGCTTGGAGTGAAATTAGATGCAAGAGATCGAAGTCATCTTTGGGTGAAATATCCTAGACGATGTACTTTTTGATATTGGTATCTTTTTTAACTTCTGATCACGCAATATAATATTCGAACATTTACTTAAAGCTAGTGGCTCCAAAAAGAGCAACCATGAAGCCAAACAAAGAAAGTTGCAGCAGAAGAACATAAACCGCGAAACATGCTGAAAGTTAAATTTTTTGCCAATGTAAATGCAAAAGAAAAATGAATGGACGGAATAAGGATACTGCAGCATTAAGTGCTTTCTAACAAAAATAATCAAAGTGAATAATATGACCATACCTTTGTAACGCAATAATACTGTCTTCCTGATTCCCAAATTCGACGGCCTATGATGTACTCTCTGTCACTACAGAAAAATGGAAACTGCACCACAGCACATAACAAAAGACATTAGTAGAGAACGCAACAAATCAGCCCCAACAAAAGCATTGTAGAAGACAAGAATTCTCCTAACCTTGCGCACCCACTGCACCATCATTGTGCCTGTAGTGGGACACTCCTCTAAGGTTGTAGCATGAATAAGCATGTCATCCCACTTAGGTCTAAAACTATCGTCCCAGAAGAAATCTCTCACTAGTTCAGGAGTGGCATCCTCGAAAACAGTACTACTTCGGTATTGTGGAGGCCCAGTCTAAAAAATCCGTCAAACCCAAATTAAATCATGAACATAACCACATAGATAAACATACAAAAACTCCAAATGCTTACTTAGAAACACATCCACTTTGTCTGCCCACAATAAAGCATATAAAAGCCTCGTGAAAAATGAAAACCTAAACCTACCTCAGGATCTCTGCGCCAAGCTTGATAACCCATAGTTGGTGTGGATCGGTCCATCATCTGAATCCAAGCAGGACCTCCATCAGTCACTTCAACAAGCCGGCATATATGCTCTAGATCGTCGTCCCCAACGAGACCCGACAATTCTCTCTCACCCTGTGATGAATGTGATGAACTGCCAGAGTAAAACGCACACATCACTATTGACTTCCACACACCATCTTCCTTTACCCCAACATCATCAAACTAACCACCATCACCAGACTTCGAATGCAACTAAATATACGCATAGAAACCTTGCAGCTACGCAAGCCAAACGCTAATTCAGAACAAACCTGCAATCGGAACTCATGGTCGGCGGCACAGCAGAAGCCTCCTTCTCAGCCCCATCATTGGCGACCGAAGAAATGAAGCTCGTCAGCTGCAATTTCGATGAATTCAAGCTCGGAACCAAGCTCCTGCCGAGGCAAGACGGCATCAGAGACTCCAAAGAATTCCCCTTGGGGCAATCCAAGAAATCCTTGCCCAGGTTCGCCCACTTGGGCTTCCACGCCCATCCAACCAAAACCCCAACAATGACAGCAATCCAAACGGGAGCCACGAACAACATGAGCTCGCCCAGGACGCCCCAAATCGTGGGTCTTTGCAAGATCTCCGAAAGAATCGAAATCAACGCCATTGCAAGCTCCGAACACAGTCAGACCCGATAAAGACGACGAATATCCTAAGCACCCAGATGAAGAAAACTAATTTGTGGGATTAATAAAAAAAAGGGAAAAAGAGAAAAACCCTCGAATCAATCGAAAATGATAAAGCGTTAGGCGCAGCGATTCTCGAGGGTTTCAAGATAAGGGAAGGGGAAGATGAACCCTAAACACCAACCAGACCGGCGACGGAAAAAAATGAAATCTTTATTGAGGGGACGGAAAGGTATGCCCACCGGCGAAGTATATACGTAATAAAACTAATAAAGATAAGGAGAGGCGACGAAGAGATAAAGATAAAGATTCGGTGCTGCAGAGAGAGAGAGGGAAGAAAAAGAGATTGGGAAGAAGAAGAGAAAAAGAATAGAGACAAGGGGAGTGTCAGGCTCTGCGGATAAGAGGGCTTCGAGATAAGCGGTCGACAGACGCCTCGCAAGGATTGCCGTAGGTCCAGGGAATTCCCCTTCCTCCCCTGTATTTATGTGCGAATTTCTCTACAAATATTTGCGCACTCTGTGTCTCTCTCTCTCTCTTCGAATTGACGCTGGACGACAGTATGGACAACGGGAGAGGAATTATTGCGAAATCTGGCGAATTTCAAGACGCTCCGGCGAGGAGAGACACGGGAATCTGAACGTGAGATGGAAACACGAAGTTGGGACGCGACAGAGGGAGAGGGACAGAGGTCGAGGTTGGTGGGATGTTGAATTTTATAACATGGGATGTGTTAGGTCTCGCGGTGGGCTCATCATCCGTGCTTTCGTCTTTAGGACGGGGATCAGCTCGCGGGTCGTCGTCGTCGTCGTCGTCGTCGTCATCGTCATCCCCCTCCACCATTAAATACAAAGGCTCTGCGGTTTGACCTGACGCGGTCACCGGCATCACGTTTTGCTGACTAGGCTTTGCATCTGTTCACACGAGACTACGCCTGTCCTAATCGCCTATCTAATCCCGCGCATTAAGGATCCTTACCATAACTCGTTACTCCAATAGTCAAGTTAAAGCCTTGGACTTTACCGCCCACCCCTTCTTATATTATACGAGAAAGGAGAAGTGAAGGTTTGTATCTCCGTATAGTTTTAGGTGTGATTCCAATTTTCACGCTTTACAAGAAGGTAAAATAAAAGTCTGAAAATGAGAATTAAAGTAATAGTAAAATATGATTGATAAAAAAATAATAATTAAATTGAACGAAACGAAACTAAACTTATTATCTCATCAGTCTTTCTTGCTCACACGTGTGCCCACCCTAGTTTTGGCGGGAGACAATATTACAAATTTAGATTTGTATAGTTAATTTAACTAGTTGTATGTTGATGCATCATCTAGTCAAATGGAGTGCAATTGACATGTTAAATTTTCTCCTTAAATGGAGACTGAAGAGGTCCTTTCTCCTTTTTAAAACCTTGCCGAAGTGGGACTTTTGGCACCGACAAGGGTGTGGAAAATGCTACGAAGAAAAACTTTGCCAAGGACTAATTATTCTGTTTCTTTAATCTCGGCATTAGCACCCAACCCTATTATTAGAGTGGTAAAGCTTCTTGACTTTCAGTCCTTGAAACTATCAATAGCACGCGAACAACTCCGGTTTGAAAATTCATTCTTTTGGACTCGACCCAAGTTCCGACCCACCGTTGTAAGAAGTTTAGGTCGAGTAAAGAACACTGTGGGCGAGGTTCACATGTTCATTTACTAAACTATATCGCAATCCAATCCCTAATCTTATTCTTATTAATGGAAAAAAAATTATCGTATATGATGTTCAAAAGCATAAAGCACTCCCCCCCCAAGGGCCCTAAGGTGCCGTGTCGTGCTGCTTTTCTTGGAGAAAATCACGCGAAAGTGACTCATTTGGAAGAGATGTTCGATTAGGGCATTCAACTGCCCATTCAAAGTTCCAAGAACGAAAGTGACTTATTACAAAGGGATGTTCAATTAGGACATGCAATCACGCATTTAAGGTTTCCGGATAAACGTATACGTAATTCAAAACAAGCACGGCATTCAAACTTCTCTTATGGCCCCATCCATAAATCTTCGTTTGTACATTGATGGCCCTTTCGCCTTATAATTATCAAGTTGCATGCTCAAAAATCTCCATCAAATATTCACGTGAAAAAGAACGTTAAGATATGTCGCATCGTCATTTAATTAAGCAGAAAACTTTGAAATAAATAGTTACGTGCTTAATCTGATAGAGACGCAACAAATCATGATCAATTTAATGGGCAAGATTGCTGAATTTCTGCTGAGGATCGTATCATGCGTGTTCACTTTTGTGTGATCGTGTCCGACTTTCGGGCGGTACCTCGCGTACCATGCGACCTCAAAATGTGTTTGGCCGGAAACGCCATCCACAATTTCCTTGCGCTTCCGTCAATTTTCTACGTCCCATGCATTCCCACGACAATTTTCTTTTCTTGTTACGAATTATTTAATATGCTTTGACCAGTAATGTGATGAATGACAAGAGCGGGGGCCATTGGTTTGAACCTCAATTTCTATTGTTTAAAACCCTGATCTTTTCTATGGCAGAGAACGACAGAAATCCAATATATAAAATTCAATATAACAAAAAAATAATAATAAAACAATTCAATTTTTTTATGTATTCATATGTTTGTTTATATATTTGAGTTTATTTCTATCTTATGATATAAATTCAATAAATAAATATATATTTGGTTTTTATATTTATTTGATATTTCATATATATTAGTATAGTAAGAATAAGAAGAAGGAGAAGAAGAAGATAATTAAAAAAGAAAGGAAAAATAATTAAAAAATAAGAAAATGAAAATGAAGTATGAGAGATTCTTACCATCTCCATTTATGTAAATTTTTAGGTTCATTTATACTGATATATCATATATACCAAATAATTGACATGATAGGATATGAATATACATGCCTTCATCACTACGATTCATCATATAGTGGATAAAATATAGCAAAATACTTGAATTTCATATTTTATTCTATCATATTCAGTCATGTCCTAATTAGAAATCTAAACAACCAAATGTAGCTTTAGATTTAGAATAGAGATCAGCGATGAATGCATATTTTGCACCCATGGGTGAAATTTCGTAGGTATGGAAAAGAATACCTACAAATTCCCGAAGTAGGTGCAGTTGATTGGGTCATTGAGAAAATTTCAGGTTAGAAATTGGAGGTCAATCATTCGAATGCTACCAATTATATGTCAACCCTTACAAGTCAAGGCCACTTGTGTAGAAAAATAATCTGGACTGAACTGGTTTATGGGGCTTGCAGCGTTCTTCATGGACCTCCAAATGAACTGGTCTCCACGTCTTTGCCTACGTTTATTTAAAAAAAAAAAAAAGAGAGAGAGAATCCTTAATTTTGGATTAAGATTAAGAGCTGATGTAATGCGTTAGGCTCACAGATGGGGGAAAATGTCAAGTGCACGTGTCAGGAGTGGAACAACGAAAATCTTACATTTAGTATTTGGATTTGTAATTGAGAAATTGATCCTAAAACTTAAAAGGTTGTGTTTGGTGGGCTGGATATAATTTTGGATATGATAACTTTTATCATATCCAGTGTTTAGTGTAAACACAAAATCCAGATTTGTTCAAATATGGACAGGATATATATATAAGGGTGGGATAAAATTAGATAGGATATGTGCTCCACCATTAGAAATAAGTGTGACACTCTACGTTTGTTCACGGTGAAATGAAAGAGAAAATTTCCGCCATTAGAAATAAGTGTGACACTCTATGTTTGTTCACGGTGAAATGAAAGAGAAAATTGCTGAGGGATTGGGCAAAGGTCGTTGAGGGCCATCGGGCCTGTGCAAGGGTCGGAAACCCTCGGTGGTCGTCGGGAAGGGCTGTTGTGGCCGAGGCAAGGGTCGGCAACCCTCGGCAACCCTTGCTGGTCGCAGGAGATGGTCGTTAGGTGGTGCTGGTGAGGTGGGTGGCGAGAGTTGGTTGTGGCCAAAGGTGAAGGACGATGCCTGACTTTTGTGGGGTTGATGAGATGAAATATGTGCAGGCGAAAAGAGAAAGGACAAGAGAGCGAGCATCATTTGGAATTGAAATCTTGAGAGTTTCAAGGTTTGAGTGTCTTGGTTGCTCTAGTTTCGGAAAAAGGAACCCACAAAAGGAAGAAATCATCATATTAGGGAAAGAATCCCTACGTCCTTCTTTTTATCCCTCAAATCAACATCCTTTTATTACGATTAGGGTTTTCTAGTGATTCCAACATGGCAATCACCTCAAATAATATAAGTATGTATGTTGAACGATTGATCAAATGAGAGCGATAGAGGACGAAATGAAAGCTCATGAAGATGAGAGTGGTGAAGAGCGTTGATTTCCATGTTATCATGAGATGTCCACCTTACTAATGGAAAGATTTTATATTTCGCATTATCCTATCATATTTTAATTCTTATCCTAACAATCAAATGCGGTTAAATAGTATGGCTCACGAAGCAACCACAATAATTTATGAGATTCCCTCACTGAAATTTTCCGGACAATCAACACTTCCTGCACAGAAGATGGACCCCGTGAGCGCGACCTCTCGGCAATATCTCCGTAAGAAATCTCACGGACTGTCACGCCCCATGATGCTCCATTACCAAAGTATAGGACGTTCGCGATGCTTCTCAAACACGTTATTCACGCCAGGTCGCTCTGTTCACTGTTCTTTTGCCGATACAAATCGTTTTCCTGAGAACCCAACCAGCTGCATTTTGGACTCAACCGGCCTCGAAGAAAGAGCAGTCGCTTTCGACAGCCGTTTTCCACGGCTATCATCAGGCCTGCGCGGTGAATTCAGACCGTGAAAGTCCCATGACTGGTGCATACAAAAGGCCAAATCAGCAGTACAACCAAACGTTGCCCCCAACTTTGAGAACAGCTAAGTGCACGAACCCATCGCTACTGTTGCTGTACCGCATGCAGAAAACCGACCACTGTTTCAGATTACGTTAAAAAACATGTGAAAATCCTGCATCTTGCTTAATCATCTTGCGTTGTGGTTAGCGAGTGGACTTTGCACTTTCTCTCGAGCGAGTGAGAGAGGGTTTCAAGTGCTCCTTTTGACCTCCACGAGGAGACCTAACACTTCGTCGCTAAATGGGACCTCAGCACTTGTCCCGGACAAGCGGTACTGTTCTCATGCTTGTGCATTTCATGTTCTTCATTTATTTGAAGGCTACACGTTGCGACGATGATGTGCTCGGGACCCATTGGAATGGACGGAAAGGAAACGTTTGTTTTTCGAAAAATCGATGATTTGAAAGCTAATTTAGGGTGTGTTTGTTTTAAGAAATACAATTTCCGAAAAAATATTTTCTTCATTTTCCAACATTTGGTTCATTTAGAAAAATGAGTTAACGAAAAATGTTTTTCTAATCAACGGAAAATGTTTTCTTTCAAACTTTAAATTCGGTGAAACGATTTCCTTTGAAAGAAGCGAAAAACGTTTTCCAAAATGTTTTAAGGTTCTTACTTAATGAAAAATTTATTATTAAAAAGAATTTCTAATTAAAATTTTTGAATTTGTTATTATTATATATTTTCTTTTCTTTTCTTTTTTTTTTTTTTTTTTCTTTTTTCTTGTTTTCTTTCTTTGCCTGTGAACGTAAACCCTAACTCCTCCTCCCTCTCTCCTTCTCCTTCGCCCCTTCCCTTTCTTCACTCCCGCCTCCTCCAACCCTAGCCCCTCCTGCGCTCCCATTGGCTACACTCCCTCCTCTTCCTCTTGGTTGGCATCTTCTACACCTTCAATCATTTTTCAAATGCAATCCAAACAAAGAAAAACTATCGTTTTCCTGGAAAATGATTTCTCGAAAAACGTTTTCCAAAAACGTTATGTTTTTCGTGAAACAAAACATTCTTATTTTTTCAATAAAATGATTGATTCTGTTGCTAGGTAGAAAATTCATTTTTATAATCGGCGTGCAAGTGGGTTATCTTTAGAGAAGTGTTCTCCAATCCGTTGATTTTTCACAAACATAAGCACAACTTGATTTACATATCCTTTTCCTTTTTTTCATGGCAAACACTTTTCTTGTAGGAAAAATCACAAGCCTTTCGTGTTCCTCTCAGTTGCATTTCATAAGTGATGGAGCCACAGTTCTAGCAAGAGAGGCTAGAATCTACATGTACTAACTTCAGGGGTTGAATTTATATTTATTCGTATCACAAGTAGGAAAGAACAGCGATTAAAAAACAAAACAATGATATAACGAAATGTATTTTTTTCTATCTAAATAAAAGAATGGAAAAGAGTATTATTAAAATAGCTTTTGTAAGTAGAGTATTTGAAATTTATTTTGTGAAGCTTCATCTTTTCAAAAGACACTGAGTAAAACCCAAAACATCACCTTGTCACTGAAATCAAAAAAAAAAAAAAAAAACTTACTGTTTATCGTGAGTTTTCACTCATGCAAATTAGGAATAATTTATTAAAAAAAGAGATAATAATACAAATAGTTTATATCACCGCCTTAGTGGCCGATGGTTTGGGCTCTCTCCCTCTCACGAATGGAAGAAGTTCGAATCCCTCACAGTTACTTGGAGTTTTAAGTGGGACGCCGGGGTTGGCGGGTCATCTCGTTTATGTGTCCCTCCATGTTTACTCGCGGTCGCTTGAAGTCTTAAGTAGAACGCCGGGGGTGGTGGGTCCTCTCGCTTACATGTCCCCCCAGTCCTCTCGCTTACGTGTCCCTCCAAATTTACTCGCCGGCTACAGGATGTATAAGGTTCCTTGAATTTTTATTCAATATATAATGTGATCCCTCAAATTTTTAAATAGTTCGGAATGGTCCCTCAATTTGTGTGTGTGTGTGTGTTTCTTTTTTGGTTGGATCGAAGAAGAAATTGATGGGTAAGCAATGTTATGGGAACAGAGCACTAGAGCATGAAAGGCCCACTCTCAACCGCTGGTGGAGGAGCACATGTCCACAAGCGCAAATACCCAGATTGATGCTCTGAGCTTGGAGTCTGCATAGGAATGAGTAGCTGCGTTGAACGAGTGAGCACGCTTTTGCCCGGATAATAAAGGAGCACTTTAGAGTTGCAGTCGTATCATATCATGAAGGGACTAAGTCCATCACTCCCTCATCACCATTTCCACTCCTCAGTGGCACTGCGATGCACTTTTCGAAAGATCACGGGCCCCCAGCGCCGGGGCACCAATTAAGAGATTCTCTTTAAACCAGACAATAGGTATCATTCAAGGAGTTCTAAATTTACTGCATGACGATCAATTCAGTTTTAAATTTTTCAATTTATTCAATACTAGTCTTAAAATATTTCGACGATTTTCGAATTGCTGATATAACGATCCAATCAATGTTGTTGGCTATTTACATGGCATGACCGGTAAAGATATAGATAGTTTTTGAAATTTTTATTAAATTTTCTCAAATTTTTCCTTTTTTTGGTCCTTCTTCTTCCTTTTTTTGTTTTTTTCCCTTTCCTTTTCCTTGTCGCTTGTGGCCAATTTCGGCAATGGCTAGTGACTGGCCACAAGCGAGGACTGCACTCACCTCGATACTCATATGGAGTGGAATACATATGAGCTTGTCCTTGCTCCCACGCTCAAGAAGTTGACTTCCGGCATGCGACCTCACGACTTTGGATGCCCAAGGGAGGAGATAATCAAAGACAAGCAAATCTGGTCAAGGACCATCGATGATATTGGAGGTTAGGGCGTAGCGGCCCTCTCCTGCCTTCACCTGTGGCTAGTTTTCGGCCACAGGTGAAAAGGGAAAAAAAATTTGGAAAAAGAAAAGAGTAAAGAATATAACAAACGATTAATAAAAATTATGAGCACCGACTAAGCTGGGCCCATCGTGGATAGCCCAACATAATAGTCATCTTTCGGTGGCGAAACATTCAATGATCATCGTCCGGTCTGTCAGAATCGTTTCAATCGAGCTTCAATCATCTCACACTCTCAATTTAGACCGAAGCAATTTTTACCCTAGCACTTCATTTGTGTATCTACTCAATCCACGTATCGATATAGCCAAAATTCTCGTCAACACATTGATTTTCTGAATTCCCAATTGCTCTCTCTCTCTCTCTCTCTCTCTCTCTCTTCCACACACACACACAGAATGTAAATTGACTAATCAATTAACCCAAGTCTCCATTGGGGACTGGGGGGTGAACACGTTTCTCAAGCAAGAACCAAGCGAAGAATGTAAACCAAAGGAGCGCGTTGACCTTTTCAGAAACGTACCGATGTGTGAATTTATTGACCATTTCTCCCAGCGCAAGTATGAATTCTTGACCATACACGATGAACGAATGGAGAAGAGGAAGTCTAAAGGTCGGCTCCCGAGATTCGTGGACATACCTTCCGGCACATACTCATTTCCATGCGACTCTTAAGAGGGCAATTCAAACCTTGCTTTGCCACTGCGCTGATCTATCCTGACCGGCATGGGACGGCGAATGGCGCAATCGCATGACGAAAGAAAAGGCCACTACCATATCTATAGTAACGACACCAATGACGACAGTAAATAAATAATGAGAGCTAGCACCATCTTCCATCAACATCACCGAATTTACCGATGCACAATGAACAAATTCGATGTCATCAAATCCCCATCCTTTTTCAATTTTTTTCTTCTTTGGGCTGTGAATTCTTTGAATTGATAATATCACCACATCACTGTACAACCTGACCACAATGCACTTTCTTTAAGGCTTGTCCCATATTGACTGCAGAAGCAGGAACAAAAGAAAGAAGGAAACCCATTTGTGTCTATCAAACAGGAAGCTTGGAACTCTATGAAGCAGATTTTCCATCCCTTTTTTCCTCTCTAGCTCTTGAGGATCTTCTATGTGCAACAATTTAATTAAATGATATTACCAAACCGGCCCGAGGCATGCAAAAATCGGGGCAGATGGCGTCGTTTCGGAATCCACTAATGTTCATCGGCCATAGCACGAATATATTACAAAAAGCAAATGGAGAGAAGATCAAGGGAGGGGCTACTAGAAACTAGTGTGCCAAATAGCTCCGTCGCCTTCACCGCACCGTTGATGCACCTCTTGCATTCTCTCCACGGATTTGCAGATGCCACTGCAGCTCCAGTCAAACGAAGCCGCGCATGGGTTCCCCGCTTGAGCCTTCCACTCACAATCTATACAGACAGCAAAATTATTGAAAAGGCTAAGGATGGTTGACCGGAAAAACAAAATCTAAGAATGAGAAATTTGTACCTCAATGAGAGAAATTTTGACCAATAAATGTATATGTATCTATATATATAGACAAACAGGAGCTGCCTTATTCGTTCTTCTGGTAACAAAGTCGAGCATGCATTTCATATTGACAAAGCAATCGCAAGGGCACAAGTAATGCTCTTACATCTTCCAGTATCTAAACAATTATTTTTGCTTATAGAAGGAATTATAAGCATGTGAGACTTAGAAACTACCTAGTGAACCCTAGAACAAGGTTCAGACTTTGTATCTATGTTCTGTTTAACCAGCATGGCAAGATGTAACCATCAATCGTTGGGACAATCAAATCTTACTGCAGACACATATATAAACACGATTTCCACTACTTACCAAGAGGAGTTCCACAGCAGAGGCTTCGATCATCCACGTGCTCGACATCAAGGCCAATGAACCAAGAGCCCAGAGAGACATCTTCATTTGCATATAAGTGAAGTATGTGTCTACCAATAGATTAAAATTAAAAAAATGTAAGGAATCACAGTTTTCACGGGAGGTCACATGATAAGGAATCAAAGATTTCGTTACCTGTTAACTGATATGTACGTGGCCAAATCTTTGGAGATTGCATATATCTGTCCAGTTGCATGCCTGAAGTATTTGTTGCCATCCTCACCAAATTTCCAGTGTTCTGGTTCATGGTACTTCACTCCTCTACAAGAAAGAGCTTCCTTAGCAGAATAAGAGAAAATTGCACATGAACATTCAAGGATTTCAACACTTCGAACACCTACTTTTGTGATAGGACGGGTCCGGACTTCATACAACCGACATAAACACGAGTTTTTGACCTATGGCGGGCCAATGTAGAACCAACCATACCTGCAAGAATACACATACTCTTCATCTCCTTGTCAGTACTAAAACAAGAAGATGCAGCATTCGAAAACCTTAGGTTAGAATCTTGATGCAGTACCAAGATTCATGTGTATGTCATCATCCACTTTCACGTAGAAGTCAGCATCCCATTTAGCAACAGCTGTCGAAAAGTATATTTGTGTCTTTGAGGACAACTCATGATACCCTTCCACATGGTTCTGCGACAAAATCAGCAAAGGTTTGGCATGAGCTTCATATGCTATTGGTTTTCAGCTAAACAGCTTCAGATGTGGCTTGGACCCTGAAAAAGTGGCATGACTATTGCAAGTAGGCACCAACTTCTTATATACATGTACCTTTCCTAGAAGAAAATCCATCTATGGACAACTAACGGAAGTCTCAAAATCATTTTAAGGAGAATACTCTTTACTTTTGAATCTCTGTGGCATTTTCACTTGAGCTCTAGCATGTCTTTTGCTGGACCAAATCTAACAATCTCATATTTATGAATACAAAGCATTCAACGTAAATCGTCCTCTTCGAGTATTTCCTTATCATAAAAATGTATTGGGCAATTGTGAATGTAACATGCAAGAGTCACCTACCAATCTCAAGAAATCTTTATGAAGCACATCTTCAGCGTCTATAGCACGATCAAGAACACCCCCTGGACTGGCACTGAAAACCATAAATACCATTCACGATTAAAAAGTAGCCAAACAAGACGGTATACGGCAAGAAATTTTGTCTGCTACCTACCTACCTGTGTCCAATAACAAACCGCATTATAATTCCCTTCTCAATTTCCAACTTTCTTAATTCTTCCCCTGCAAAAGGAGAGTTGAGAACACAATGTGCACGAAATGAGAGCAATTTAAATATGCATTCAAAGAACAATAATGACAATGCAGGAACTACTCATGCATATTCTATGGACAGACCTTTGGGCATCCAGGTGTCTCGGATTGAGTCCCTTCGCTTTCTGCTACTGAATGCCGTAATTATTCCCATGACAAAGAAAAACTTGCGACGCTCTTTTAACTGTTCAGGCCCTGACTCGGTATTAACTTGCAATCCTTCCTGGCTGTCCGCCTTGGCAGCTCTCGCTGCGGCTAGCTGCATTTCTAAAGAGGAGATGGTCTTGTCTAATGTCCTGTGACATTTGAAACATGAATTTTCCATGAGAGGATGTCAAACTCCCAACAATTGAAATTGCAGCCTACAACATAAGAGGATGAGAGCAGAAAGTGTACATGATTACATCATGTGTTTGTGAAACTTGAGAAAAGATGTCCCCTGCCTGGACTGAAGCCTCCTGTTATAAAAAAAAAGTGTCATTTGCAGATCCCACTAAGATAAAAAGGGGACTCTTCAACAATTTCGATTTCCCAGTTTACCTTTGTGTCACAATTGACCATTTGATGAAGTGCGGTTGATTGATGTTCCTGTGAAGGTTCCCCATCTTTATCCACTAGTTCAGGAATTGACCAGAGTCTAAAACTCATGAAAGAGCAGGTCATTAATGCTCATGAAACAATCATTATTACCCCAGGGTACTTACTACTTTAAACCAGCATGAAATCAACTTATCTCAAAGAAAGAAAATGTTGCACACGGAAACACAGATCATTTATGTTTCGAGATAGAATAGAACTCATGAAACTCAAAATCCCATTAAAAACTGGAAGGTATTGATTAACCAAAAAAAATTGCTTATGGGAGATAGAAGCACATGATCAAATTTGGCAGATGACTGATACATCCAACATGGTGGACTCAAGAATCTGAAGATTATTGCAGCTGAAAGATATGTCAGAAAATGAGATGCCATGTTAATGTCAGTTACATAGAAAAGAAATCATTTACATATAGATTATCGATGACATGGTTTACATAAAGATTCCAGCATTTGACACATATCTCTAGAACACTTAACTGCATCATTTGCCATCAATGAGTGATTCTTTATGCAATCTCAGAAGGGATCTTCTAAACTTAGTTTTACGCTCTATAGTGCAGAGTCTTGTGATATTGCCCAAGTGTTCATAGAATGTTATAAAGGTAACAGCTCTAAAAATCAATGTCTGGGTATTACTAAATTTGTGCACCTGATCACAAAATACTTGAACTCTATCAGCCATCCATCTTCATGAATGCCAAAGAGGCTTCAAGAGTCCTAATTTAATAGCCACTCATCACATGCTACTAGATCTAACTTTGAACTTGCTCTATGATAACCAAGATTGGACTTGGCTACTGCTGCTCAACCTAAAACCATCATACGTAGATATTCTACGAATCCCCATTTCCAGAGATGTCATCCCAATCAACCTTCAGAAGATATCTCGTTCGATTTCAAAACAGAGAACCTCAAGACTAGTTCTAATTTTAAGTTGAACTAAATGATAATCTCCTGCCACTAACTAAATAAATTTTGAGTCCATTAAGCTCAAATGCAACAGTATGGGCCTACTACGCACCCTTGATGCTAAGAGATAAAGAAATTTTAGTTCATCAATGTCGCCATTCCATGAACTAGACGATCAAATGCCAGAGTATATCTTATCTGGCAGCCAATTTTTATGTACTGAAAAATTGATTTGCTAGAATAGCAGCCTATGACGACTCTCCCTTTTAATTTCTCGGTGGCATAGCCTAGCTTGTCACATTAAACCCTACACTAACTTTCTCTCCAAAATGGGGTAAGTGAGCATGCATTTGAATCGGAGTTGGATACGCTATGTTTTTAATACAAACTTACTGACCAAAAAGAAGATGCTTTTCAGGAAGCTGCAAGGTTTCTCTAACCCCAAAATGAAGTTTCTCATATACGCAATATGACCAACTCTCTATGTCGTCAAAAGGATCACTTTACCGGTCAATGCATGTGAGGCATGCGAGAGTTTCACCCAGAAAACAAGTTCCTCCGAAATTGGCAAAATGACTAAACACAGATGGTCATACTCTCAAACAAAATCTCAGCATTAAGCAAGACATGCAACCTGATGTTGAGATCACAAAGACCCACTAAAAGCGGCTCCAATAATTCACCAAAAGAGAACAAAATTGTCAACCAGATTAGCAAAATTCTCGCTCTTGAGAACAGATTCACTTCATTGGCACACCTCGAATCTGGAAAGCGCACTTTAAGAGCCAAATCTTTTCATCCAGCTTGCCAATAAGCTGGAATTCTTTACCAAGATTTAAGCTAAAAAGAAGGCACATTTCAGACCGCATCACCAAATCAAAAAGCTGATCATTCAACACCAGATCCCACACAGGAGAGAGAGAGAGAGAAAGATGGAGAACCTGTTCACGACAAGAACGCCCAAGAAGAAGCTGGCAATGCAGAAGAGGGAGACCCATCTGGTGGAAACTCCGTTGCCGGACTTTGGAGGTCTGCCAAGACCCATCACAAATCTCTTCTCCCCCCACCAGAAAAGCTTCGGCCTTAAGGAAGCTTCCCCCTCTTCTTATTTTCCTTTGTTGGGCTCTCCTTCTGCGGGTGGTGGAGGAGAGGTGGCGTTCCCAATGTTACAGAGACAGAACAAGAACAGGAAGTGACCCCATCTCACAGAGAGATAGAGAGAGAGAGAGAAAGAGAGACGCAAAAACACACTAGGCAACTCCAACCCCAACACCAACAACAGCAAATGAACAAAATTTTTGAGTGTCTCAAGCAGTGGCGGATTTGATTCTTGTCCTAAACATGGGAAACGAAGATTGGAGTGAACCCAAAGAAAAAGAAATCTTGGATTTGTGTCTCGTCACAAAGCCAATCGAACTCGCTGGGAGAATGAAATGGGATTTCTTGTTATTTTATGTAAAGGGTAGGGTGGCTCTATGCTGTGACCGAGGAAGAAATGAAAAAAAGATTAAAAAAATCGGAGCGGCAAAGGTCAGGACAACTATTTTCCCCCACTTTCCCAAAACGCCCCTGCGTCTTCAACGCAATGACTCATGTCTGCACCTCTCTCTCTCTCTCTCTCTCTCTCTCTCTCTCTGCTTCTTTCTTCACAAGCTAATCGATGAAAAAACACGAATTTTTCAGTTTTAGGATTTCATTAGATAGTCGGATTCTTGTATTTTTCCTTCTGCAATTCACTTTAGAGCAACGGAAAAGCGTGTGACTTGTTGTTTCTTTGTACTCCAAATCACTACACTTTACTCCAATTTGACATTTTGAAGAAACGAGGTTGCTTTCTAAGTGATGTACTTTTGGCTGTCTTTGATGAAAATCCTACAAAGATACTACAAAGATACATTTACAAGACAGTGCAATCAATCTCAAGATGATTTGATTGGTGGAATGACAATGCGTGAATTATTTGCTCTTGTAAAGTCAAACGGCACTCGCCTCGATTGGAATCTCGAATAGGAGGAAAATGGACTCGGTCTACTGTTGTAGGGCTGAACCAACAGTTCACTCTATCAAGAATTCCTTCCTTTGGGGTTTTTCGCCTGCGGGATTGAACGGGCTGCGAAGTTGGTTTTGGTGAGTTTCAAATCCATACAAATCTTCAGGAGGAAAATCTTAAACTGGAAAAAGAAGGCCACCAACTTTTCTGGTTGGCATTCAAGTCCTAACATGATTTGATTAAAAAGATGATTACATTGAGCAAAAAGCAAAAGTACCTTTTGTTTTAAATGTCGAAACTAATAAATTAGAAGAATATTATATGTGTGAATTTTCGTGTTTAATGTGAAATTTCGGTTTCGGACATTTTTTTATTTGAAAAGAGTGAAAGTACATTAGCATTAAAGATTTAGTTTGAACAGAAATTGAAAGTAACGGTCAGTCCAACAGTGTTCTCATCAAAATCAAGGACAAATTGTTCTAAAATGGTAAAAGCAAACTTAATTGTATGAATGGAATAATTAAGTTTTATAATTATATTTCTAAATTAGGTACTTATCCACCATTTACAAAAAGAATGATTATCGAGGTATGACTTTACTCAACGAGTGTTTAGTTTTTTTTTTTTTCCTCTACCATTAGAGATGATAATTGGGCGAGTTTGGTCAGGCTTAAAGATCAAGCCTAGTTTGTTACCGAGGTTTGTCCAAATTAGCAAATTTTGAATTCACATTAACCCTATTCGTGTCAAAAATGTTACTAGCATGTCAAAAAAGGAAGAGCTTGTCGTTTGCATTTAGAAACTCTACCTTGTCATTGTCCTCGATCTTAATTAAGACAAAGAAAAAAGATAACAGCTCCCACCGGAAATTCTTTTGCTTTTCTTCTTTTATTACAAAAATAAGAAAAGTCGGTGGAGATAATCTAATCACGAAATACATGGTGGTTTCGTCCAAGATAAACCGTGGATTTGGTCGAACACTTGAAGGGATTTGCATCTGAAGATTCCAACGTGATGCCGTCGTGGTTGACCAAATGAATTAGGTATGAACCATCGTAATCTTGAGCCGACGTATTCATCTTGTATTAATTAAATTAAAAGGCTTAGTATAAAGCGGTGGATTGATGTAGCCAAATCGAGCTGACCTCATTTCATTCAGCGTATTCCAAAATTGACCTGGAAATGCCAAGAATTAGTTTTGAATTTCTGATTGCCGGACATGCCTTTGAATATGTTTATCATCATTCATTGAATAAGGAGATGCCAGAGGAATCTCAAAGAGTTTTAGCGAGAGGCACTCAGATTGTTTGTTCATTCAAAATTAGGGTCTAATAGTGTTGTAAAAATAAATGGGAGTAAAAATAAATGGGACTTGAGGTGTTCCATTTATTTCGTACAAAATCAATTATTTGAAAAATATTTTCTTAATTATGATCACTTGTATCACTTAAAATAATTAGTCAATGAAAAATATTTTCTTGCTAGATCTAGGCAAAGGCCTTCGAAGCCTCACCAATAATCCTCGCTAGCATTGGAAAAAAAAAAAAAACAAAAACAAAGGAAAAAATTCGAAAAAATATTTAAATATTATTAAAAACTATCAACGTCGACGCTAATTATACTATATAGGACGGCTAGCATTCACATCAATGAATTTTGGCCAAATTTGGCTAGATGAATTTAGTTGGTAAAAAGTGAAAATGTCTAAGATTCAATTAGTAAAAGTATAATAAGTTTAAGATCTTTTTGGATAAAATTTTTCAACAATTTATGTACAAACATTTTTATGGACGATAAAGATAATTTTTGTTCACTCATATATTATTACATGCGATACGAACAGCCGTTTTTAGAGGAAAATGTTATGCAAATCGTTTTTTTTTTTTTATATAAAACAAATAGAATCGGGGTCCTCCTACATATCCAGGGCGATCGGCCTAGCCCCTGCTTGTGGAAGTAGGAGCAGCTCCGAGGGGCGTATGTACGGCGACGTCACGCTCAAACTAGTTCAAATCCTTCTTCATGGCTCGGGACATTTCACGGGGGTCCCCACTTGATTGACCCCATCTTCATTGGCCAATTTCAAATCCAAAATGCCCCAAAGGTTGAGCCGTCGCTGTTGGAGTTTCAATTTATGAGGCTGAAAAGCACTCGAGATCCAATTTGATTGGTGGTGCAGCGCACCATGGGTTCCACCATTGAGCCTCGCAAGCTCTCGATCACTCGCATTCTCATTCCTCACCCAATTTTCCCCTTGCTTCTCAATAAAGAGAGGTGGGATTTGGTTCGTCAATTTCTCAATCCATCGAGCAAATTATATGGCGCCGCACGTGCTCGGACACATTAGCTTGATAGGAGGGACTAGTGAGGGAAAGAGAGAACGATTCTAAAAACAGAGTCTTTGCTTGAATTGTAATGAGGGGTCGGGGAAGTCAAGTCGCTCCCTGCAAAACCGCATCGAAATTGTAAAAGAAAAGCCCGTGACCGACAATGGGGACCATCCCTAAAATCATCTTGCTTGGAAAAAAAATTTCACCGCCCCTTTAATTGATGGGATGCAATGCAAGTCAATGGTTATCGTCCACCTGCAAACCTGACTAAAATCTCGATATAATTTATCTTCATATTCATAACTCATCAACTAGAGGCAGCAAATTTCCTTCGTTTAAAAACGGGGACAAACACGACCGATTAATACTAAATTTGTCAACCCAAAAAAAAATCGTGCCAATATGCACACAAATAACAGGTAAAGGCGGGGGCGAATACAGCAATGCAAGTTTCATTGAAGTTATATAGAAGCATCGAGGAAATTTTATTTTTAATTGAACATGAAACTTCAGGCTTCCTATAAGTGCAAAGTTGATTGAGAACTTGAGAAGTTAAGGGCTTGGAAATGCAATTATTTCCTTTCATTTTTCTTTGCCCTAGTTCGATTATGAGAATTAACCATTTCGTGGGTGGAAAGGTTTGAATTGGTATCGAAGTTGAAGATGGCAATTAATGAACTGCATCATGCACTAATCATTGTAGAGTAGTTTCCGAAGACTCTTATGGACGAGTTGATAAGTAAAACAAATGAAGAATGATTGAATGGGGGTGCATGATGGTGCATACTGATATACCATTTTTCAATAGCTGTTAAGACTCGGTTTAAATAAATACATGCTCACAAATGCCATCACTTCTTATGTACTATTAAGCATATTCAAATGAACCTTAAAAAGTTGCTTTGATGTTCTATCTAGATTAAATGGTGACAAAATGATTATGTCTCGATTGGAAATGGAAATATCCACCTCATCAAAGTAAGAGGAGAATCTCCAAACTTCACAAGCTAAGCAAAGCTTGGCTATAAATTTGATTTTATTTTTCTCCATTTGTTTACTGATTGCGCATGATTTGGCTGGTGACTTTTGTGAGGCAATAATGTCGTTCGAGGAAGCTGACTACAATGGTCGGAAAGCAGACCCAAAACATAAATCCATCTCTTTCTCAAAAAGTATTAGCTTTCCCAAATTATGAGCAGAGTGACTCTTAAGCTTCAAGGGAAATCCAGTCAAACTTCCACAGATGTTGTTGAGGCAACCCCAGTCTTCAGATCGCCAATAAAGAAGGTGAAGTCGCCATTCAACAATCTGGGCTGTTCCCGAAATCATTGAGCAGAGTAAACAGCAATCTCCCCCGAAACTGGAATTTGTCGAGGTTCTGGCTCTTCGGAATGCAATGTATGGTCCAAGCCGCTTCCCTCTCTGCTTCAAGGGTGTCTGGCTAAGGAGTGTGTAACAACTCACCTGCCAAATCAACGAGCCCTGAAAATAGATGGTGCTAAAGCGCGCAACCTATACTCGGCCGTCAAGGCCAGTGCTAGGCCTTGATGAGTAGGAGGGCACGGCAGTCATTGCAAAACCTGGGGTGTGAGCCCAGGCGGAGCAGCTGTCGGTGCAGATCTTGGTGGTAGTAGCAAATATTCAAATGAGAACTTTGAAGTCCAATGCCCTCTTCCTTGATGCATCACAGTTGAATTTGACCATTATAGGATCCGGTGGTCTCCAAATTGTGTTGCCCTTGTGAGCCGGTTTCGCATCCACCAGAGAATAAAGAAATGGAATCTAGCATGGATCTTATTGATAAAATCTTTAGGATTCACCTCCACTTCGTCATGGACCTTGGCATCTCGCGCCCACCAATCTTCTTCACATAGAGCAGCAGTTAAAGTAATTGAGATTTTCTTATCCACTCTATTCCCCGTAAAACTGTTTCAAACGACAGAACAGATTTTTGAAGAATTCCAGGACTGTTGCTGCCGACCGTGCTTCCGATTTGATCCCCCCATGGGCTGTTCCTCCACGCACTTACGGCAATATGGTGCTCGAGTAGTGATGTAGCTCAGTTTCTGCTCTCATTTCACATAAAGGGCAGAGGTTGTCCACAATGCCAAACCCAGTTAAGTTTGCTAGGCAAGGAGGGACCTCAGCTGCTAGTCGCTGCACCTACACCTCGTGTCTTTCGTGAATTGTTCCCCTCCAAATTACATCAGAAACGTTTCATTTTCCTGTCAACATTTTTACACCATATTTTGGGAAATCGATGTGCAAGTATCACGTAACATGGAAATGTCCTGTGCCACTGATTTCGCATTCATTGTTGGACCAGGCTAATGAAAGAGGGGGATGGTACTATATAGACAACTTTGGGCTAGAATGTCCCCACTCAGGTCTTATGCTTCTAGACTGCAGTACAGGTTCATTGGAGGTATATGGCGTCACGGTCAGTCTCTGGGAGCTGTTATCTGTACAGGCACTGCAGCCTGACTCTGGGTTTGGCGATGGAGCTAAAGAACACGCCAAGCAACCCATTTTTCAACACGAAATCATAAAAAAGATAAGGGAAAACACATCAGATGAGGTGGCAATCCATATCTATATTTCTGCCCATTTACCGCCGTGACGGCACGGCACGCCAAATATGAACGCGTGACCAGTTGCTCAATTACACGGAAGGACCAGGCCGAGCAGATTTTAAGAAGATTAAGAATTAAAATACACAACGAAAGTTCAGAAACCTAGAATGAACGGAAAAATCACCTAAGCATCTCCCAAGTTGACAAACACCTTGAGCTGGTTCTTCCTAACCACTGCACAATCCTGGGATATATGCCAATATATTGAAGATAAGTAATCGTGCATTATAAAATCGAGGGAAAATTTTAAATTAAGAGCTTAAAATGAGGTCATTTTTTTATATAAGAGTCCGAAGTGAACTTTGTTTTAAATAAGAGTTTGAAGTGGTCACTTTGTCTCAAATAATAACCTAAACTTATCGGCAGCCAAGCACTTAATTTTTCCAGTGACTGAAACAGGGGCATTTTTGTCCATAATAAAATTTGGATAAAGATTAAAAAAAAAAAAAAGACTCAAAGAAATATGAGATCGGCACCTTCTCTAGTAAACTCTCAAATTGCTTGGTTTCTTCGTCCCTTCTTCAATGCCACGAAGGTCCAATTAATCAAATTCGCAAAATCAGTTGTCGATATTGGTGGGGTTTTCTTGCTTCTTTTTCCTCTTTTTTTGTATTAATTTTACATGGGATTAGTTCTTGAATTTCTACAGAAGAATGCCAAATTGAAAAAAGTTCATGCGTAATCCTCTGAAACCATTCAAATTCAGCTCGGGCAAAGGTGAATGGAGAGACCCAGCTCTGTTTTTCGGCATCATCCCATCTATTACTTCCTTTCCACCTTGATTGATATCCCCACAAGGACACACACATACTCATGGACAGACTTTCTGCAAAAGATAAATAAATGTAGAAGGATTGAGAGCAGAAAGAAAAACGCAACCTCAAGTTCCACCACCTCTTGCTTTTGCTCCCCACGACTACTAGACCCGTCAAATGGGTGGGTTGGGTCGTGTTTGGATCGGATCAAAAATTGGTCTACCCATATTTGACTCATTTAACTTGTTTTGACCCATATTCATATAGTGTACACAAAGTGACCCATACCCGATTCGATCCATACCCAACTCATACCCGACCGGATCCGTATTGTTAAAATCTATTAATATTCTAAGAAAACCTACACCTACTATATGCTAATTAGATTAAAACTTCGAATTAAATTAAAAATAGTAAATAAAATAAAATAATTTTAAAAAAACCTATAAATTGAAATATTTATAAAGAATTAGATCATGCACATACTTCTCTTGTTTGAAGTGAACATACTATTGAGTAATCTGAAAACTATAACATGAAAAATCTTTAACTAAACCTAAGAAAGCTCATTTTTATGATTTTTTATTAAAAAAAGTATTGCTAAAACACTTTTACGCAATACAAATTTAATGGAAAATTTTTATAAATCTTTTGAAAATAATTTTTCGAAAATCGAATTTTTTTAAATATATATTTTTTTATATGTTTATATATTTTTATTTTTTAAAATATAATTTTTAATTATTATTTTTTTTTTTTTTTCTTTTTCTTCTTCTTCGGCTACGGCCGTCAACCACAACAACGGCTAGCGATCGACCAAGTGAGACCAAGGCCTTGCCCGATCCGGCGAGCTCGAGTCTCGCCGGATCCGGCGAGGCTTGATCTCACCTTGACGCCGATAAGCTCAAGTCTCGCCGAGATCGGCCGAGGCTCGAGCCTCACCAATCGTCTGGTGACCACGAGCTTGCATGCCGGTGAGCTCGAGCCTTGCCTCGGCCTATCGTCGATCGTCACCATGCTAGCCACCGGCTAGGAAGGAGGAAAAAGAAAGAAAAAAAAAAAAAAAAAGAAAATTGAAATATGAAAATAATTATAATTTCGATTATATATAACATATTTTTATATATATAACACCTTTTTATAAAGTTAAAGAGGGAAAGATTGCGTGAGGCTTGGGCTGGAAATTTAGAAATAAATTCTAAGATTCCAACCCACTTGATATTTTAAATGGGTAAAAAATGAGTCACAAATTCAAAACCCATTTTGGACCCATTTAAATTAGACTCACTTTTTTGATCCATTTTTAGTTGGGTTTTTAAAAGCTTTTGACCCATGTCCAACCCATATAAGTAAAATATGAGTCCAAAAATGTGTTCATAACCCATTTTGACACCTCTAACGATTACCCACGGCCATTTGCCACCCTAGTCACCCCACACGAGCACGGGTAGTCGCCGGCGTCATCTCTGGCGGACCCAAACCGAGAGTTCCCTAGTTTGTGGCCATCCCCAAGACTGCAGATCAGTAACTGAAATTTGCCCATCATCTTCACTTCGATTAAGCCAAAACATCGATTGAGAAATAAAGAACGGTCAAGAAACGAGGAACAAGTAAGATGTTCTGGGATCCTCCCAGAGAGAGAGAGAGAGAGAGTCGAAAATCCGATCAAAGCTTAAGCGAGGTAGCAATTTCGTAGCCCTAATTCGTTTGTTGGTGTGGTTTTTCTGGTAAGCCCCAATCGTCTCTGTTTCTTCGAGTTACGAGCGCAAGCTGAACCCTATGAAATTCACGATCTGTTTCCTTGGTGGAGGTTTTGTTGGTGGAATTAAAGTTTTGAAGGTTGCTTTTCCCGGGTGGAATGTCCTGAGTCGAAGTGATTTGGAGATATGTTTCTAACCATATCATAGTTTGTGAGAGTTTACCAATTTGATTAGGGTTTCTGGAGTTAGATGTATGACTTTGGGGCTTGAGGTGATGACGGAGTGAGGGAGAAGCTAGGGTGTGCAGAGAAAACGTCCACGCGAGGACTAAAAGGACGCCGCCGTGATCGATACTGGAATGGCTTGGACGAAGAAGAAGATGAGCAGGAAGAAGGAAAAATCAAGTGCTTAAGCGACCATTTCAGGCCCAATTTGAGACAAAGTTCACTTTGTATCCAAATTTTAGAAATTACCTTATTTTAAGCCTTTATTTGAAATTTTCCCTAAAATTGATTACAGAAAAATCTCTTTTCCCTTAATTGGGCTAAATTCTCCCTGAAAAAGAACACCTCCAGCGTACAAGTTGAAAACCTAAAGGAGCAAGAAAAGCAAAAGCAATCTGGAAACCTCTCTCTCCAGTCTCCATCGAGGCATTGAACTTTTGCATAAAAAAAATAAAAATGAAATGACTATATAAAGAAGCATATACACAGCCATGCAGTGAGCACCGAACGAACTATTCTGGTTGGCATTCAAGCCTAACATAAATTGACAGCGTATGGTGGGGCTACGCTTGTGGTAAGGCCTCAGTAAAAAACAAGAAAAGCTGCTCTGATTTTTTTTTTTTTTTTTTTTTGGGGTGAAAATCAGATTTAAGATACCATGTTCCATTAATAAATTAAAACATGGCCCTTCATAGATTTTGTTAACTCCATGATACTTTAGTTTAGTGGGTAGCAAGCATACCGTGTGTTTTCATGCATTCATCCAATATCAAAGTTGATTATATTGAGCAAAAGCAAAAACCCCTTTTGTTTTAATGTCTAGACTAAAAAATCAGAAAAGTATTATATATGTGAGTCTAAGTGTTTTAATGTTTAATCTTGCTTTTCGGGTATTTTGGATTTGAAAAAAGTAGAAGTACACGAGCATCAAGATTTAAATTTGAACAAAAAACCAAAAGTAACTATCAATCGAGGCAGTGTTCTCGTAAATCAAGCATCAACTGTTTTAAAATGGTAAAAGAAAAAAAAAAGCTATATTTTCAAATTCGTATGAATAGAATGATTAAGTTTGAATAATTATACATCTAAATGAGGTACTTGTATACCATTTCTTTTTAAAAAATGACTATTGAGGAATGACTTTTTTATTAAACATGTGTTCAATTTTTTCCTCCACCATTACAAATGATCAATGGGTGAGTTTGGCTAGACTTACTCGAGCCTAATATGTTGCTAGGGCCTACCCATCACAAGAAGCCGGAAAATTATCAAAAAGTCTAAACTATTACATTGGTTCTAATTCAATCCTAAATATTTTAATTAGGCCAATTTAGTCTTATTGACACATAAATTTTGACAACTCGATCATTCATTTATTACATATAAAATTAGAGATCGACCCCAACCCCTAGCAAAAATATTAAGTTAAATTGCATGTAGTTATTAGAAGCACATTTCAATTAATTGCATTCAATTGGACTAGCGGTGAATGGACTTAAACCAATGGTTTCATGTGAGTGAAGTTCTGAGCTTAATAAAGCTCGCGAGAGGGTAAGATTTTGCCAAACCCATGATGTGATTGTGACCTAAGCATGCCGATGCCTAGGGTCAGAAAATACATTGGGCGCCAAATATTCAGTCAACATGAAGGAGCAACAAGACTGAGCATTCGATGAGCATGTTCATTTACGGCAACATCAGGGACCATTCTATGAGCATGTTCATTTACGGCAGCATCAGGGACCATTCTATGAGCATGTTTACGGCAATATTAGGTCCAGCGTGAAGGAGCGAGAAGACAAAAGACCATAAACAAAAGAGGAAGATTGCTCTGCAGGATCACGTTCCACTATCTACTCCATCAAATCTCCATGAATTGAGAGGAGAATCGGGGCATATAAGAAAGAAAAGACAGACCTCCCACGAGGAAGAGAATCGATCATGCGAAAGAGGAAATTATATTGCTTCTCAGGGGGCCGTATTGCTTTGTGCATATAAAGGAGGCTGATAGTGACAAGTGAAAGGAGGGAGGAGGCCACACATTGAAGAATTGGAGAATACCCCGGCCAGAGGGAGGGAAAAGAGTCGCCTTCTTCCTCGGTCGTGCGTCTCCACAGTCACGACCTAAATTCCACGACTTGGTCGTCGCTCGTTTCTGCTTTTCCTTGACTAAGATTCCACGCAGCCGAGATCCCCGTTCCGTGACAAGAAACCGCTGCACCATAAAGCCGCTGCTCCACTCCTTGGGCAGGCAGCGAGCGAGCTGCGACCAACTCGGCTGCTTTCCCTGTCCCGGCGACCACGTTGCTGCTGCCCCAAGTCTCTGTACGATCTCTACCGATCCAGTTGCTGGTCCTCGGGTTGACGACGACAAGCCGCTCATCTCGTTGTCCAGACCGAGCCAAGTCGCATCCCTTCATCGCAACACACTTGCTGCTCCTGCCGTGCCGGTGAAGTCCAATCGGGGCCACCATACGAAGAGAATACACGGCCACATCGAGAGAATGAGAGAACCTTTTCACGAAAGAAGGGACGGAGAAATATACGTTCTCACGGCAAAAATAGTGGGTTCTCTCTCTGATCTTCACGAGGGAAGAAGGCTGACTTTCTCCATATTCACAAAACAAGAGAGATCAGAGAAAAGAAAAGTCCTTTTATCTCTTCCTGCTGGCCACATGGGACAAGATAGACGACCGAAGACCACCGTGCAAAAGAAGCTCTCACTTTGCTGTCACGAAGAACACTGCACGGCAGCACCCCCCTCGCCGCAGCTCCTTCCTTGCGCATCACCGCGCCCGCATGCCATATCTCGGTCAGTACCAGCAAAGCGCCACAGCCAGCCTGCCAGTGAAAGTCCCAGCAGCAACTCCCGCTTCGCACGGCGAGTCCGGCGAGTTAAGCCTTTCCAGGTGAGTTCTTCATCGCTCTTGAAGCGCTGCAGTTTTCAGTGGGCACCAGTGGTCGCTGATGCGTCGTCCGCCATCGTACCACCTTGCTTGGTAATGCACTACGCCCACGTAGTAGCAAGACTCGTGGTGTCGAGGTGATTCCAGCACCACCGCCGTTCTAGTTCAACGCCTACGAACACCTGCGAGCTTCTAAGTTCTGCTACCGTGATCGACCTTTATTCTTGCGGGTCTATCAGTGTCCCCGCTCGCGATTCCCACATGTGCCCACGGCTATACTTCAATCTTGCCCTCGTTGGTTTTGCAAGCAAATAAAAACTGGAGTTTGGGAGCAGGGAAGAAGACAAACTTAGGTAGTAGAGAAGTAACAAGAAGGTGAAGAGAATTTGTCTCTTCTTGTCCGGTGAAACGTGGAAAGTTGACTCTGAGTTCTCAAGGGAGTGACCACGCGGAATTGAATGATCAAAAGAACATTATCACCACGTCGGAATTCCTAGACGTGTCTAAAACTCTTCCGGCCAACAAGCTTGTTGTCGAGCCATAGCTTTCCCTCGCCGGTGGCCGTTTCTCGCTGCCGGTCGTTCGTGAAAACCGAGAAGTCCCCAACAAGAAGCACCACCGGGTCAGCCACCAAGCTGCGAGACACAACTGCCGACCACCACTTTTAGTTCGTGACTCGAGTCGATTAGGGAGCGACCAATCTGGATGAACTGATTTGATTAAAGCAGTGACACTGGCCACGTGAGGGCATGCTATTGAAGTTCCTGAAAGCAATCTGTAATCGCCTTTGCTCTTCACATCAACCGCTCGAAACACTGCCAAGATGTCCACGCCAAGTATGGCTATGTCAGGCTACCACCAATTCGGAAAGATCAAGTAACTATTGGCAAGCTGCTCAGCACGTACCTTTAGCACCTGAGGAGTGATGGAACTCGGTCCACAGGATGAAAAAGTTGCCACTCGCGGCGCAGCCTGTTTCCCAATTACCATCCTTGGAATGCTCAGCTTTGCCTTGGGACGCCTTCATCAATGAATGTTTAGAGTCGCAACAAGTTCATTGATTCTTATGTAGTACATTCTTCACTAAAGCTTACCTAGCTCTTCTGATGTGTGAAAGTATTTCCAACCCGACTTGGTAATCTACTGTAGCACAAGGAATGGAATTGCACATGGCTGGCCCATCATGTAGAGAATCTGCGTGGATTAGTCCAGTGCCGCCTGCTCCTAGCACTGCGGTGGATGCAGTGAAAATATCCTGCATCTGATGTTGAGAAAGAAAGGACGATCTTGCCCACCACTGAGGTCGAGCTGCGATCCTTGCTGAGAAAAATATGTTCATAAGAAACTGGAGGAACTTACGCTGCGTAATCCATAAAATCACTGTGGCGGTGAGCACGATAGATAGATCATTCATGGTTGAGATCAAACTTGGAAATAACCGGACTCTATTGGTAGGCACGACATGCCTCATCAGAATATTGGTTGTTCTTTACGAATATAATATTGCTAAATAGCTTCTGAAATTAATTTCTATTGCAGGGCCAATCACTACAAACTGGAAAAGGTCATCGCGATTTTTCACACCTCACATATTGCAAGCTCGGAACAATTGATTCCATGGATTAAGTGGCGTAAGTTCCTTCAGTTTCTTTGCTTCATAGTTCATTCAATTTCTGCATTCCGCATGTGATTAACATATTTTTCTCAGCAAGGATCGCAGCTCGACGTCAGTGGCGGGCAAGATCATCGATTTAATTTTATTTTTATTGAATAAAATCTCAAAAATCACAAATTAGGGCAAAAACTTTATCTCTTCCTCGATATCAGACACGCTGGATCTCTTCACTACATCCACCACAGTGCTAAGAGCAGGTGGGACTGAGTAATTTACGCAGACTCTCTACATGACGGGCCAGCCATGTGCAATTCCATTCCTTGTGCTGCAGTAGATTACCAAGTCGGGTCGGATATACTTTCATACATCAGAAGAGCTAGGTAAGCTTTAGTGAAGAATGTAATACATAAGAATCGATGAACTTGTCGCGACTCTAAATATTAATTTTTAGTGAAGAATGTGCTACATAAGAATCGATAAACTTGTCATGACTCTAAATATTCATTGATGAAGGCGTCCCAAGGCAAAGCTGAGCATTCCAAGGATGGTAATTGGGAAAAAGGCCGCGCTGTGAGTGGCAATTTTTTCATCCCGTGGACTGAGTTCCATCACTCTTCAGGTGCTAAAGGTACGTGCTGAGCAGCTCGCCAGTAGTTACTTGATCTTTCCAGTAAATGGGAAGAGAGAATGTGGACGACAATGTCACTATTACTAACCCTTTATGATGTCCTGAATTGGTGGTAGCCTGACATAGCTGCACCTGGCATGGAAATCTTGGCAGCGTTTCGAGTGGTTGATGTAAAGAGCAAAGGCGATTACAGATTGCTCTCAGGAACTTCAATGGTATGCCCTCACGTGGCCGGTGTCACTGCTTTAATCAAATCAGTTCATCCAGATTGGTCGCTCCCTAATCGACTTGAGTCACGAAGTACAAGTGGTGGTCGGCAGTTGTGTCTTGCGGCTTGGTAGCTGACCCGGTGGTGCTTCTTGTTGGGGACTTCTCGGTTTTCACGAACGACCGGCAGCGAGAAATGGCCACCGACGAGGGAAAGCTATGGCTCCCTGAAAATCATTTTAGTTCTACTGTTCTGTTCTATGCTCTATTTTTACTTGTCTTTTCTCGAGACGAAAGAGCATAAAATGACGTCAAATTTAGGACTAGTTCTAGATTAAGAAAATAAAGTAATCAACTAATGATTTTCGTAGATATATTGCCTCATATCAAATAGCTTCGGGAGCTTTATTATTAAGAGAAAATGGGAAAACAATCACATTGTCTCCTCATTATCTGATGACGGGTACACTGTTCACGTTGCCATTGTCATCAGCCCAAACATAAACCTGATTGCAGCGGTCGTCGAAGATCCTACGATGCCCTGGGGGCAAGATCACAGCCATCACCAGGGGATTCTCGCCCTCGCAAGTTGCCTTTGCTTGCTCTGCATTTTGTCCCACCGCCTCTGGCCAACTGGATTTGGCCCCTGTTAATCAACACAAACAGATGGCCCTTCTTTCGGATGCATGTTAGTAATGTGCTTTGAGGAGATTGTGCAGAGGAACTCATAGGAGAATAAAGAACGATGCACAGATGAAATCACTCAAACATAGATGTTGTTGGAAGGGGAAAATACAGAGTAAAGCCATATATTTTTGCGGTGACGAGAGTATATTTCAACCTTGCCATTTGCATTGTCTTTAAACTATCCATGCTTCATTTTATAGGGAATGAAAAGGTACGTACCTGGACTGCAGCAGATATTATAACAAGGTTGTAAGATGATTTCCGCAAGTAGACATCTCTCTATTCTCCAAAGACGATGTAGGAAGTACAGTAGAAAGGTACCGTATATGTTGGTATTCACCCATTTCGGCTTGATTTATAAGCGGTGAAAACTCGCCTTTCTTTGGAAACAAATCATGCAATCCAGACGAATATGTCTCATTTAATTTTGGATGTCCACCTGAGAAAAGAAACATCTGTCACATTAGGAATAAAAAAGATCTGATTTTTTTTTTTTTTTTTGGTGGCTAGAGTTATTAATATGAAAGGATATGCAAGTGAGACTCCATTTATTTCTATACATATAGGCACGTGTCTTTCAATTGAATTATCTAGGGATATGCATACTAGAAGTCCTAAAATTGTTATGAAAGTGTAATTAAGTCATAAAATTTACAAAAAATACAATCAAGTCCTAAAATTTATCTAGTTTAATCAAGTCATTCTATTAACTCCATTGAACTTGGTTAATGGAAAATGCCGGCATGGTTTTTTAATATATTCTTTATCCTATGTGACAAAAATATGACTAAAACGATGTCATTTTGATCCAAATATGATTTTTAATATTATTTTTATTTTAATAAAATTGACAAAATAAGCTGAAAAGTTTGAACATTTTAGTTTACAAAATATGACAACAACTCTTAAAATAGTATTGAAAATTTTCAATTTTTCAGTTTCATCGGTTTTTATCTTCGCAAACAATTTCGAACCGACAATTTGGTCTTGCAAATTAAGGTCCAAGCCGCGTCCCTCTCCGCCATTCTTCTGATCCAAGCTCCTTTGACTTGTCCGACATGATCATGGCAACGAGGGCAACCTGTCCAATGCCGTCTTTCCATGCTGCATCACAGTTGAAATTGACAATTCCAGGATCCGGTGGTCTCCAAATTGCGTTCCCATTCGTTAGCTGGTTTCGCATCCACCTGAGAATAAAGAGATGGAATCTAGCATTGATCTTCTTGATAAAATCTTTAGGATTCACCTCCACTTTGTCGTGGACCTTAGCATCTTGCGCCTGCTAATCTTCTTCACATAGAACAGCAGTTAAAGTAATTGAGTTTCTCCTGTCCACTCTATTCCCTGTAAGTCTGTTTTAAATGACAGAACAGATTTTTGAAGAGTTCCGGGATTGTGGCCACCGACCGTGCTTCCGACCCAATCCCACATGGGCTGTTTCTCCACCCACTTTTCGCAATATGGTGCTCGAGTAGTAGATGGAGATCAGTTTCTGCTCTCATTTCATATGAAGGGCAGAGGTTGTTTACAATGCCAAACCCCGTTAAGTTTGCTGGGCGAGGAACCACCTCAGCTGCTAATCACCGTACCCATGCATCGGGTCTTTCATGAATTGGTCCCCTCCAAATTAAGCACTATAAACCGTCCTTCATGACACTAAAGTTACATTGAATGATGTCCCTAAAGACAGTTCATAGATAAATTCCCTATTATATCAGGCCACCAAATGAGACGATTCTTCATTGGAAAGTGTTGGACTTTGATGTTTAAGATCTCCATCACCGTGTCATCAGGACATAGTGGTCATATTTTATCCAGCATCCCAGGTTTGGGCTTTCTCTTTGAATTGTTCACAGATTCTTAGGGTCTAGTATTGATCTCCTCTGTTCTCAGCTTTGCTGCCGCTCCTTGCATGCCCGTAATCAAGGCATCGCTCCAAGCATCCACTGCTCTGCCATCGCCAATATGATACCTGTCCCCAGCACAACACTCACCTGCTAGACTCGATGATCTTCCAAATCCTTGAATCCCAAGGTTTCAGGATGTGCTCAAGGGGGAATTCATTGTGTAAGTACTTCAGTTCCCTGACTGTAACCCCCAGTTTATCTCTTTCTTTCAACATCGCCCACCCAAGGTTGGTATTCATTGCGTTGTTGAAGTTTGTGCACTGTTTAATTCCTGATAAGCCGGCATTGTTGAGTTTGCAGACACTTTCCCAGCTTCTTAGTGCTAGGAAATTTGAGTTATTCCACCAAAAAATGTTTCATTTTCCTGTCGAAATCTCCACACCATATTTTGGGAAATCGATGTGTAAGCATCACATACATGTGGATGTTCTGTGTCGCTGATATCACGAACATTGTTTGACCAGCCGAAGAAAGAGTTCTGCACTTCCAAGGGGATAGTACTGTATGAAACCTTTGGCTAAAATGTCCACAGTCAGGTCTTATGCTTCTAGACTGCATTGGAAGTTACTGGTGGTATATGGCATCATGGTCTATCTCCGGGAGCTGCAGTCTGAAAAGACACTACAGCTTGACTCTGGGTTTGGCATTGGACCTAAAGAACACGCAATGCAATCCATTTTTCAACACGAAATCATAAAAAAAATAAGGGAAAACACATCAGATAGAAATAAAGAAATGAGGTGGCAATCCATGTCCATATTTCTGCCCATTCACCCTGAGGTGCCATGACATGGCAGATATAAACACTTGACCAGGCGCTCAATTACACGGAAGGACCACACCCGGCAGATTTTGAAAAGTTTAAGATTTAAAGTACACAACAAAAGTTTAGAAACTAAGGCCCTGTTTGGTAACCATCCAAACAGGGCCAAATTCTGATTCTTTGTTCCCGGAATTAGTTTCGGCCTAGAATCGCGTTTGGTAAAATTTTTGTTCCCGAGGAGATTGGGAATAGAATCAAGAATAAAAAAGTTGATTCTTGTTCTGGGAACGAATTTGAGAATCAAAATCAATAAATTTTCTTGTTCCCTTCGACCATCTCGCGACCGCCGTCCACCACCGCCCGCCACCGTCCGCCATCTGCCACCGCCGTCCACCGCCGCCGCCGGCCGCCAGTCCGACGAGCTCGCCAGACCAGGGCGAGGTCCGGCAAGCTCGCCGGAGGCTTGCCCAGCCACCGGCGAGGCTCGGCCTCCCCAGATCTGGCTCGGCCGAGCCTTGCCGGATCGGCGGGGCCGGGCGAGCCTCGCGACGCCCAGCCCCACCGGTGGCCAGGCGAGGCTCGCCTGGCCACCGGCGAGGCTCGCCCAGCCCCGCCGGTAGCCCGGGCAGCCCGCCCAACCCCGACGAGGTCGGCTCGGCCATCGGCGGGGCTCGACCGACGAGGGCCGGCCTCGCCGAGGGCCGGCGATGCCCGTGAGGTCGCCGGCCCTCGTCGCGGTCGCCCGGTCCGGCCACCGGCAAGAAGAAGAAGAAGAAGATGAGAAAAAGAAAAGAAAAAAGGAAAAAAAAGAAAAAGAAAAGAAAAAAAGGAAAATGAAAAGAAAAAAATGAAAAAAAAGAAAAGAAAACAAAGGAAAAAAGTAAAAAAAATATTTAAAAATTAAAAGAAATTGATTTGGGCAAATTAATGAACACGCATACCAAACGCAATTCTATTTCGAATAAAAAAAATTTGGACGATTCACAACTAAACGGCTTTGTGTGCCGCATGACAACGTTTGTTTCCTCAAAATTTCTGTTCTTTGGTTCCCCGGAAAAAAAAAGGAATGTAAAACCTCGTTTGGTAAAACATTTGTTCCCGGAACAATTTCTCAATTTTTTGTTCGTTTTGTTCCCAGGAACAGTTTTGAGAAGCAAAAAAAAGTTGCTTCTTGTTCCCGGGAACAATTTCTAGAAGTAAGCTGATTTTCTTTTTTAATTTTATTTTCTTGCCGCGACCACCGTCAACCGCCCAAAGCCACCGCCCACCGCCACCGCCGCGACCACCGCCGCCTGGTCGCCGCCGCCACGGCCGCCGGCCACCGCCGCCACGCGCTGCCGCCGCCGGCCACCGACCGCCGCCGCCACCGACGCCGGCTCGATCGGTCGTGCAACGGGCCGGCCGGCGGGCGCCGATGACGGCGGCGATCCGTCGGCAAAAATAAAAAATGAAAATTACAAAAAGAAATTGTTGCGTTACCAAACGCATTTCTATTTTTTTTTTATATTCCAGAGTAGAAATTTTGTATCGTTATCAAACGGGGTTCTTTACTCGAAATTGTTCCGGAGCGTAAATAGAAAAGAACTATTTCTCAAAAAAAAAAAAAAAAACTCTTCCCGGAATGTAAACGTTGTCATGCGCAGCCTTAAAATGCTTAGAATCAGTTCCCGGGAACAGAATAAAAAAGAATCGCCGATCGAATCGCCTCCCAGGGAGCAGTAATCGTTACCAAACGCGCCCTAAGAATGACAGAAAAAATCAGCTAAGGATCTTTTTTTCTCTCTTATCTTTTCTTCAATTCTTTCTCTTTCCTTTTCTCTACTTCTCCCTCATTGCTGGTCGCCGGCCACAGCAATAATAGATGCAGGTGAGTGCGTGCTGATGTGCATGAGCGTGCTTCTAGCAATTTGTGCTGACACAAAATTGCATATATTTAGAAATGAACAATTTCAAAGCCTCAACAGGGAAATGTCAACTGCTTAAAGAACTGACAGAATAAGCGACGAAGATCAGTGGTTGTCTCAGAAAGTATCGAACCAGATCGGTGGTTGTCTTAAAAGTATCGACTCGGTTTTGCTTCAACTCTATGCACTAAGCATCTTATTAAATCCTGCAAATGTTGACTCGTCTAGGAATCTGGCCAGAAACAAGAAGCTTTAACGATGGGCACATGGGATCGGTACCAAACCGCTGGAGGGGCATTTGCCATTTCAATTCCTCCAATTGCAACAAGAAGATCATCGGGGACCGCTGTTTCTTGAAGGTATTGGCCGAAGAAATGAACATCTCCTATCACAGAGTCACTGACACCTTTGATTTTCTCCGCGAGAGACGGCAATGGCCACGAAACTCGCACAGCTTCCACCGCGGCTGGCCACTTTGTGGAAGCAGGTGACGTCGATAGTGGCCTCGCAGCAGGCTTGGCTCGAGGAGGCGCACCTCTTGCTCACCTGGCAATGTATAAGCCTTGTTGGAGTAAAGGGCGGATATGCGCACGATGCAGAAATTATGAAGGCCATTGACATGGCTATACATGACCGAGTGGACATCTTATCTTGATCCATTGGAGGCAAGATCCCATTATTCTCATACGTCGATCAGCAGGACACGATTGCAATTGGCTCCTTCAATGCAACAGCACGGGGGATAATCGTGGTCTGTGCAGCGGGAAACGATGGCCCTTTATCACGGACAGTTGCGAACACAACGCCCTGGCTTATCACTTTGGCGGCAAGCACGATAGATAGAACATTCATTTTGGAGATCGAACTTGTAACGGGACTCTACTGGTAGGCAAGAGACGCGGCATCGGAATATTAGTAGTTCTATAGGAATATAAAATTGCTAAATAGCTTCTGAAATCAACTTCTATCGCTGGGCCAATCACTAGAAACTGGAAAAGCTCATCGCGGTTTTCAAACCTTACATATTGCAAACGTGTAGCAACAGATTCCACGCATTACTCAGCGTAAGTTCCTCCAGTTTCTTTACTTAATAGTTCATTCAATTTCTGCATTCTGCGTACAATGTACATATTTTTCAAAGCAAGGATTGCAGCTTTGGAAGTCTTAATTTGACCTTAGTGGCGGGCAAGATCGTCCTCTGCTTTGCAATGTCAGACACGCACGAGCTGTCAATGCATCCGCTGCAGTGCGAAAGGCAGGTGGGACTGGACTAATCTACATAGACTCTCTACATGATGGCCTAGACCCATGCCATTCCATTCCCCGTGCTAAAGTAGATTACCAAGTCGGGTCGGAAATAGTTTTATACTTGAGAAGAGCTAGGTAAGCTTTAGTGAAGAATGTACTACGCAAGAATCGATGAAGACAAATTGTCTTTCGTCAACAAATTAGCGTAACTCTAAAACATTTATCGATGAAGGTGTCCTGAGGCAAAGCTGAGCACTCCAAGGATTGTAATTGGGAAACGGGCCGCACTGCGAGTGGCGACCGTTTCATCCCGAGGACTGAGTTCCATAACTTCTTAGGTGCTAAAGGTATGTGCCGAGCAGCTTACCAATAGCTACTTGATATTTCAGGGAAATGGGTTATGTAGCTAGATCTAACACCTATAGGGGATGAATAGGTATTTGAAAGAAATATTGATAAATAAATACGGAAGAAAATAAGTTATAAACAAAGTTTGGATGAAGAACATAATCAATTTCAAGAGACACCAGACTTCTTAGCCAGTAAGTGTGTAACAAACTTAAAATAAACAAAGTTAAAGGCATAGAAGATTTTATACAAATTTTATAGTGATTCGACTTATATCAAGTTTATGTTCATTCTCTCACACCGACAACACACTAGCTAGGTTTCACTATAGGATCAATAGAATATTACAATTAATGAGTGCAAACACTCCGGTGGTAGATTTCTCTAACACACTAAGACACTCTTTTTGTATTTTCTCTCTTGATCATACTATGTAATGCTCACATATAAGTAAAAGAGGGTTGTTTTAGACTTTGGAATTTCGAATGCACGTTACTATACCTTCTTGACCAAATGACTTCCTTTAAATACTTCTCCATGCTATACTAGCTATTGACATTCTTTAGAGAAATTTCTTCCATTCAAACCGTTGGACCGAATCTTTCAAAGGGATCTTGTGACCGTTAAAGACAGGATTAGGATTTCCACTTGATTTTGGTCGTCTATATAATCAAAATCTTGATTTCCATAAGTGATGTTTCCCCAAAAAAGGCACTTATCTTCTAAATTGATTTTATCAATATGCGATTGATTCAATCAATATTTGTATAGATAAAAAGTAAAATCCTTTAGTAGAAAACTATACATTGTATAACAATTTCCAAATAAATTCAATTTAGATCTGTGTCGCAAACTCATTAAGTCTGGTGTTAGACTCTTCTTTGTTCTGCACACTATTTTGTTCTAGGCTCGCCAGAGTGGGATATGCTTCTGGAAAAGTATTGACAAAGGTCTTCCAAAAATCCTCAGAAGCAAAGACGTTAAAAGTAGAGAGTTTTGTCAACTTCCAAATTTAGTAGGAGTTTTTTCAACAATGGAAAGAGAGAATGTCGACGATAATGCCACTATTACTAACCTTTGATGATGCTCCGCATTGGTGGTAGCCTGACATAGCTGCACCTGGTGTGGACATCTTGGCAAGGTTTCCAATAGACCTATTAAACGGGTGGGTCGAGTTAGGTTTGGGTCGGGTCATAAATGGTTCAACCCAAATCGGCCCATTTAACCCGTTTATGACCCATTTATTACAGTACAAAATTTTAGACCCATACCTGACTCGACCCATACCCAACCCATATTCGACTTGTTTAACTAAATTTAATAAAGCTTATTATTATTATTATTATTATTATTATTATTATTATTATTATTATTATTATTATTATTATTATTATTATATATATATATATATATATATTAGTTTTTAGAAAATAGTATACATAAATTTAATATATAATTTTTATATTTTTTAAAAATTATTATTTTTATTATTTTTTTATATAATTTTCTTTTTTTTTTTTTTTTTCTTCTTCTTTGGCCAGCCGTCGGCCACAACGACGGCCGACGACCAGCCATAGGCGAGCCTCGAGCTCGCCGGACGCCGGGCAGCTCGAGGCTCGCCAAATCGGCGAGGCTCGAGCCTTGCCCGACACCGGCGAGCTCGAGCTCACCCATCACCGGATCTGGTGAGGGGTCTGAATCATTCAGTGAGGATTCCTATAGCTTTGGTTAAACTTTGATTGTACCTTAATGTGTCCGAAGTTTAAAGAATCACTTTTAAGTATCAACCCATCTGATAGCAACAAAAGGGTTTATAGTCTATGAATGATTTACTCTAGCGGAGTGTCACATGAGTCATACGAGTTCTTTATTTATGTATTCAACGTTCAGGAGTAAGATTACGTATTGAATTAAATTTCAGTAGTTACCAACTTGATTTTTCCCTGTTTTGCTACGGCACTTTTGGAAACATATAAAAAAACCAAGCTTCTACTGTTTTATACTCTCTATTTTTACTCCCTTTTTCTCGAGATGGAAAAGCATGAGCCAACTAGATTCTCAAGAATACCATGTCCAATCAACCTAAATTTAGGATGATCTTTGTTAGAACTAATTAGAGATTTTTGTAGAATAATTTCCTTTATTAGAGAAAGTATGATAATTTTTTTATTATCCGTGTCTCTTAAAATTTCACGTATGTTGCACATGTATTGCACGTATATGTCACATATAATGCACGTATATTTTCCATTTCGATTTTTTATAATTTTGATTTTTGTAAAAAAAAAAATTGGAAAGTTAAAGATAAAAGAAAGAAATTATAAGGTTTTGGTTAAAAATAGGTTCTTAATCCAACCCATTTAAGACCCACTTAACACCCACTTAAGGCCTACATATTTTAAGCCTTTAGTTATGAAACCCATTTAACTACTATTATCTAAAAACAAGCAGCCCATTAGGGGCGTTTGTTTCGTTTGCGTTTTCGTTTAAAAATTGTTCCAGCAGAAATGAAATAGAAAAAATTGTTTCATTCTTAACAATTTCGAACAAAAATGCGCCAGAATCGTATAAAATTTCTGTTTTGGAATAGAAAAAGAACAGAAACACGTTTGGTAACTGTAAAAAATTTCTATTTCTAGAATAGAAAAAGAACAGAAACACGTTTGGTAATGTACAAAATTTCTGTTCCAATTTTTTTTCAATAGTTTTTTTTTTAATAAAATGTTAACTTGATATTGAATTATCATTCTCATGAAATGCTCATCAATTTAATTTTGTTCATATTAAGTGAAAACAAACATTCTAAACTTGATCATATTTGCTTAGTTGGAAGAAATTTTTTTAAGTTTGTACCAAAATTTTCCCATTTGTTTTTTTTTATAAATAAAGTGTAAACCTGACTTTGAATTCTCATTATCATAAAATGCTCATCAATTTAAACTTCTTGAAGATTTACCAGTATAATTATTCCAATTGATTTTGATTAAAAATCGATAAAAAACAGCTCCAAGCCATCTTATATAATAAAAATCAATATTTATGTTAACAATTTCTACAAGTTTTGCAAATTTTTCATAATTTCTTTTTCTTTTTCCTTTTAATTGCACCCATGTCGACCACTAAACAATGGCTCAAGGCAAGGGGCGTGACCCCTACGAGAGCTTTGTGACTTTCGCCTAATGACTAGTGACCAAGTCCAAAAAAAAAAAAAAAAAAATCATAAGAAATCGCTCCAATATCATATGTCACGTAAAATTACTAACGTTTACATCATCAAATTCAAAGGAATTTATTAATAAATCATCAAAAAGTTGAGAATAAATTAACCAAATTGAACGATTTAAAAATAAATTAATTATAGTACAAGAAGTTTAGGACTTTCTCGGTCATCGTCCCAAAGTATCCCCAATAATTAAGTGAGGACATCCTTAAAACCTAAAGGATACGCAACAATTTTAAATAGAAACCGTTCCGGAGCACGCTACAAAATCCTACAAGGAAATAAATCCAAAAACAATTGGATGGGTTAGGGATTGATCTCATGTCATCTCATCTCATCGCAACAAAATCCTGCAATGTAGACTGCAGTCTACCGCACGGCAAAAGAAGCACCTTTTGCAAGACCATGTCAGGATGAGCTTGCAGATTACCGCGTGGTAAGTGAATATGGTCATGCAGCACCTGCGTTAGCTATCAATCTGCATCCCCAACTAGAGAAAAATCAGTGAGAGTAACTACCGGCACCAGCCCGAAAGGACGAGATAAACAAGCCAACTATAAAAAACTGCTTTACAGGATTAAGATCTAAGTTACGGTTGCAAGTAACCCTAAAGCTATGTACCGGAGCACGACCCACAAGCTATGCCTCGCATTCTAGCCATATGACTCCTACGTTCTACTTCTATCCAACGCTATTTTACACATTCTATAAGAGAGATACACAATGCCTTCCACCAGGATCCAAGCCGCACAGCAAGCACTTTGATTTCATGGTACCGAATGCGCTTTTTACTCATATTCCACATCATGAAACCTACAGTTACCAGCTCACCGATGAAACGAATGCGTGCGTCCAAAGTCCATTCCAGCCACGAGTTTGACCACCGATTAAGAGAAAAATCAGTTTTCCGACTTGAAGAAGCACCTCCACGCCGATTAATCGCTCCCGTATATCCCAGCTGCAAACCAGCATTGAAAACCTCAGTCCAACTCAAGAAAGACAGTTCATGAGATGCACGGCTAGATGGCTCCTTGTTTGCCCGAATCCTCTCTACATGATGGCAACGGAAATTTTTTGATTTAGTATACACTCAATCTAGCCGGTCTCGTTAGTTAATCAAGACCTAAATTACATCGAGAGCCATCTCATTCATTTTAACTAAGTAATCATTGGAAGCTCGTGCAGGGAAGCTGGCCAAAGACCTTCCGTTCATTTCTCCACCGATTCTCGGGAGAGATAGTTGAGACCAACAAGCGGCTCGACAATAGCAGTTTCAGTTTTTGCTTGATTGGCAAAGAAGAGTGTCGAACTAGATGTACATTTGTTCCCGAGACCTCATGCCGCTTCTCAATGTTTCGCTCGCACCGCCACTTAATCGTGTTATGAGCAAGAGGAGCCAGCCACTCCAACATCTCGTGCGACGATAAATTCCATTGAGCCGCAAGGGAAGCATCATAGATCGATGAAGCAAAACTTCTAGCATAAGACCTCGGCGGCCCTCAAGACACGGTTCTTAAGGAATTAGATAACATATTGTACAAGTCATCTCTTGCGTCAAGGCTGATCAAGTGTGGAGCAGAAGCAAGCTTCTCAATGAGTATTATACTGGTAAATCTTCAAGAAGTTTAGAATAATTATAGCTCTACACGTTCTCTTCTCACGTGCCTTTTTTTTCTCTTCTTCGGGCGTCTTCTTCTTCCTTTTGTCTTTCTCACTTTTAACACCCATTTTTTCCTTTTTCTTCCTCGACTTCCGATTGATCAAAATGTGGCTGAGCCGCAAGGGTTCATAGAGACACACAGAAAATACTAATATTAGACCAAATCCAAGCAATACGGGACAAAACGCAAATTGAGAAGCTTTAACACAAAGGCAGAAAAATAAATAACAATAACTTCGACATTGATTCACATCACTTTGATATATTCAGCCACAAATCCATAGATCTACATGATGTCATAGAGATTGAGATTAAAGAAACAATAATGTATAGAACTCGAGAGTGATAAAAGGCTATTTTGTCATGCCCGGTGTTGTCAATTGACAGTCCACACACAATGAAAAGTGTAGCAGCAAGAAGCGAGACTCTCGCTTGGCAACAATAACTTTTATGCTCGCGTTGTGAGCGCTCAAGCGAGCACAAGCAGGCTCGCCGCTTCCGCTCGCTCAATTCAGGCATTTGCATGATTCTTGCTAACTACTTTGATTGACATTAATAGATCAATAAATGGAGAAAGACTAGGAAAATACCCACTGGAAGATATTGGCCTAGATAGGGCATCGTTTCTTTTGCCACGAACAACAGGATCGCGGGACAAAGATCATGTAACAAAGAACTCGTCATGGTGTCGAGGAACGCCAAAGCAAAGGCCGATATTTGCCCCGTTTCGTGCCCTTTCCCCATCACAGTGCCAGCACCATTGGGCACGGCGAAGAGCCGCCGATGGTTCCAGTTCCGACACACGCCGGGCGGCTCGCCGGAGCCCGAGCAAGAGCCGAGCCTCGAGCAGCAGCCGACGCCGTCGCGCTCGCTCGCTCGAGCCGAGCCCGAGCAAGAGCGACGCTCACGCCCGCTCGCTCGCCCAGATCCGCGAGACTCGCTCGAGCAAGCGGCTCGCAGATCCGGGCAAGCGCCGGCTCGAGCGAGCCCTAACACTTGAGCTCTCGCCGAAGTGAAGACAATCGGTGAAGGAGGAGCGGTGGTGACGACGTTTACTCGGTGAAGGAGCGGCTGCCGAGACAGAGGAGGCGCCGTCGGCGCCGTGAGAAGACGATGGAATTCTGCCGCAGGAGGAGGCGCTCGTCGCAGAGGAGACGCTCGTCGCAGTCGGAGGAGGAGAAGCTCGCCGCTCGTCGCAGTCGCGGGAGGAAGCTCGTCGCGGGGGGAGAGAGGCGCCTGTTCGAGCACTATCCAAGAAATAAAAAAGGAACACAATTTTGTTCCTTTTTTGTTCCTAATTTGTGTTTCAGAAACAAGAAACACAAATTTTGTGTTTCTTGTTTCTGTTTCTTTTTTGTTCCTGGGAACAAAAGAACAAAAAAGGAACAGAAACGCACCCAAACGCGTTTCTGTTCCTTTTTGTTCCCAGGAACAAAAACAGAAAAAGTGTTTAAAAACAGAAAAAGAAATACAAACAAACGCTGCCTTAATGACCCATTTATAATTTAAATGGGTCATATATGGGTTTAAGACCCATTTTAACACCTCTAGTTTTCAACGACTGATGTGAAGAGCAAAGATGAGTACAAATTTCTCTAAGGAACTACAATGGTGTGCCCTCACGTGGCCGGAGTGCTCTCACGTGGCCAGTGTTGCCACCTTAATCAAATCTGTCCATCCAAATCGGTCTCTGTTGGCAATGAGATAGGCTCTTGTCACTAGTGGTGAGCCACATTCAGTAGATTCTTCTTCCTCTTTGTCCTAAGGCTGTGCACATCGGTACGGCACATTTAAGGCTCTTATTTGAAGAATAGCTTAACAGTCGAATTGGTTATACTTCTTTCAATATAAAAATTATGTTTTCTAGTTCAAAAGTACGTTAGTTTTAAATGATGGATGTATAGTCTGTGCAAAATAGGTGCACGTTTTGGCATACTCTTTGGCATACTCTTTGTATCTTGGCATACTCTTTGTAGCCGACAAATCGATATGTTGGGTTTGGTCTAGCAAATTAAGATGTGCCCAATTGTAATGTGCAGCCTCTATTTGGAAATGATGGATGTACATTAAAGAGGGAGGCCCGACCACCAGGCCTGCAAGTCCATTTGACATTGGCGGTGGGTTTGTCCAACCCAATGCAGCAGCCGATATAGGGCTTATTTACGACATCAGCATGGATGACTACATTCTCCCTTGGTTACAGCACTATGTCGATCTTGCGTCTCGCCAAAAGCGAGATACAATGCAACAAAGACCGCTTTGAGGTATTGAACCTCAACCTCCCTTCCATCACCATCCCAAATCTCCATCAAACCACAACAGTGACCAAAATGGTAATGAAGGTCGGAAATATAGAATCCGTGCATATGACTCTAGTGCAGGCTGCCGCTGCTCGGATTGCAATGGAAGTCAAGCGGCAAATATTGAGGTTCAATTTGAGTGTGAGAGTTCTTTCCTTCAACGTCGCGTTCACATTGATGCATCATGTGCTGGAAGAGTTCGAATTCGGGAGCCTTACCTGAGTGAGGGGTCTGAATCATTCCATGAGGATTCCTATAGCTTTGGTTAAACTTCGATCGTACCTTAATGTGTCCGAAGTTTAAAGAATCACTTTTAAGTATCAACCCATTTGATAGCCACAAAAGGGTTTATAGTCTATGAATGACGTTTGCTCTAGCGGAGTGTCACGAGTCATACGAGTTCTTTATTTATGTATTCAACGTTTAGGAGTAAGATTACGTATTGAATTAAATTTCAGTAGTTACCAACTTGATTTTTCCCTGTTTTGCTACGGCACTTTTGGAAACATATAAAAAAACCAAGCTTCTACTGTTTTATACTCTCTACTTTTACTCCCTTTTTCTCGAGATGGAAAAGCATGAGCCAACTAGATTCTCAAGTATACCATGTCCATTGTGATCAACCTAAATTTAGGATGATCTTTGTTAGAACTAATTAGAGATTTTTCTAGAATAATTTCCTTTATTAGAGAAATTATGATAATTTTTTGATTATCTATGTCTCTTAAAATTTCACGTATGTTGCACATATATTGCACGTATATGGCACATATAATGCACGTATATTTCCTTTGATTGTATATATTATAATTGAGACATTATCTAAGAATTGTTATCTTATAATACTTTTAAATAGGTAATGTATTCTTTATATATAATATATATAACTTTATTATTCTTAACTATCTTCTCATGACAGATCCTTCACTAGTTCCGCAAGCTTCCCTAATGACATAATATTCCAGCTCCCTTGCTCTGAAAACAACGATGGCTATCAAGCATGTGCTCTTGATGCTTGCAGTCATAGTTTATAGAGCGCTCTTGATGCATGCAGTCATAGTTCATATAGTGGATTTGAGTGACGAGAATATGTTCATTCAGGCAACAAGCAAAGTATTTTCACAATATCTGAAATTCCGGGTCATGTGAATGACACTAAACTTGAACTTTTGGCACGTCCATATTGTGTATATTGGAGCAACCAAGGTGAAGTAGCTACCAAGAAGTCTCACAATGAATTGCTCTCAAACTACATAGGCAGGTTGCACTGATATAGACACTCACACTTTCTTTGTATGCTTTGAAGGGAGGAAGCCGTTAGGAACTCGATTCTTAAAGCTACAAGCATGGTTTTTTGGGATTTGCTGCAAGGCTAATAAGATCCCAAGCAGAGGAGATCACGAGTAAGTGATCTCAATGAAATTTTAATGGAATGTTAATAATTTTCACGGAATAAAGAAATTGATTCTTTTCTTTCCTTCCACATGGCATATTTTCCAAGGAGTTTTGCAAGTTATCCCTAATCGCATCCACAAGATCTACATTTCCACTACTTGAAGCTGGGATTTCCTGGGCCTCCACCAGAACAAGATGAGCAATCTTTTGACAAAAAGTGGCCGAGGAGAAGGAATCATCATTCGATTGATAGACACAGCTGAGTATCATTGGATTGATAGACACAGCTGAGTGCGTGTTGGTGATGTGCGTGTGCGCACTTCCAGCAATTTGTGCTGACACAAAATTGCAGTATATTTAGAATTTAACGATTTGGAAGACTCAGGGAAATGTCAATTGCTCAAAGAATTAAACGAACAAGCAATGAAGATTGGTGGATGTTCAACTCTATGCATGAAGCACTACATCTTTCAAAATGTTGAATCGTCTCGGAATCTAATTGGAACCAAGAAGCTTCAATGATAAGCACATGCTATAGTACCAAACTGCTGGAGGGGTACTTGCCAACTGTGAGAGCAATTCAATCCCTCAAATTGCAACAAGATCGGAGCCTGGTTCTTAAAAGGAATTGGCCAAAGAAAGAACATCTCCCATCGCAGAGCCATTGAGCCCTAATGATCTTCTCCAGATGGAAAAGAAATTGAAGGAATCTCTATATATTTCAATGTATTCCAATAAAAAATGCATGAGCTTATTTAGAGGCTTTATTAGGTAATTATTTAAAGATAATATTTCATATATACAATAAAATAGAGATACGTGCAATATACGTGCAATGTACGTGTTATCTTTAGAGATACAAATAATCAACAAAGTTATTAAAATATTACTAGCAAAGGTAATTATCATAAAGAATTCCTAATTATCTCTACCATCCCTTCAAATTTAAGGTGACTAAATTAGCTTGAGATTGAAATAAGTAAAATGGTGCCACAAAAACTTGTTTTTTCATGAAATTAGCATGCAACTATAGGCTTGTGGATTTGCGGGGAGGCAGCACATGAGGCAGCATTCGATGGTTGTTCATGATGAAACTTCCAAATATGGCAATTTTGAGGGTGATGAGTATTGGCATCTTGAAATGATAGACGAAAATAGCAAGCGGCCAATGCAGCTAACTTGCGAAATAGTAATTAAGCAAGGATGATCTATACACTTAGCATCGTAGCATCAAGCAGCCGATATAGCGAACTATTTGGTAAAATAGTTATTGAGCGTGGCTTGTGTGAGTGGCATTAAAAGCAACACCACCTCCCTCAAAATGTCGAATCATCTAGTAATCTAACTAGAATTAAGAAGCTTCAGCAACGAGCACATGGCATCAGTACTGAACCGCCAGAGGGGCATTTGCCGATCGGAGCCCGGTTCTTAAAAGGAATTGGCCAAAGAGAAAAGCATCTCCCATCACAGAGCCCTTGAACCCCAATGATCCAATTGGAAAAGATATTGAAGGAATTTCTATATATTTCGATAAAGAATACATGAGCTTATTTAGAGGTTTTATTAGATAATTATTTTAAAATAATATCTCAATCAAGATATACACAATAAAACGAAGATATACGTGCAATATTCGTGCGATATACGTGTAATATATGTGCGATATACGTGTAATATATGTATATGTTAATCAGTTGGTTTGGATGGATGATAAAACTGAACACAAACCTTATTAATCAGTTTATATCCCAGCATACCATTTCAAGCCCACAAATAGAAATGTTGGGTTCGGTCTTGCAAATTAAGATGTGGCTGATTGTAATGTGCAGCCTCTGTATTTGGAAACGATGGATCGTGGATTACCGAGGGAGGCCCGACCACCAGACCTGTGAGTCCATTCGACATTGGAGGCGGGTTTGTCAACCCCAACACAGTAGTGGATCCTGGACTTATTTATGACATCAGCATGGATGACTACATTCAATTCCTCTGTTCCCTTGGTTATGGCACCAAGTCGATCTCATGTCTCATTGGAAGGAAGATACAATGCAAGAGAGACAGCTCCGAAGGGTTGAACCTCAACCTCCCTTCCATCACCATCCCAAATCTCCATCAGACCACTACAGTGACCAGAACTGTCACAAACGTCGGAAATATAGAATCTGTGTATACAGCTATGGTGCAAGCTCCCGCTGCTAGGATTGCAATGGAAGTTGATCCTCGAATATTGAGGTTCAATTCGAGCGTGCAAGTTCTTTCCTTCAACGTCACTTTCAAATTGATGCAGCATGTGCTAGGAGAGTTTGTATTCAGGAGCTTAACGTGGGTGGGTGATCTGAATCACTTAGTGAGGATGCATATAGCCGTACGTGTTGGGTTAAAGGCATAGATGTATCCGAAGTTTAAAGAATAACCTAAGAGTTCGACCCATTTGATAGCCACAGGATGGTTTACAATCTATAAATGACATTTGTTCTAGCCAGTGTCATATGAGTTCTCTACCTATGTATCAAACACTTTCAGTAATTACCAGCTTGATTTTCCCTCTGTTTTGCTATGACAAAACGTATCAAAAGCCAAGCTCTACATTAAGTTCTACTCTTCTATGCTCTATTTTCACTTGCCCTTTTTTGAGACCAAAAGAGCATAAAAAGACAGTCAAATTTCGGAATAGTTCTAGATTTTAGAAAAAGAAGTAATGAATCGATGATTTTTCATAGATATTTCTCCTCATATCAAATAGCTTCGGAAGCTTTATTATTAAGAGAAAATGGGACAATGATCACATTGTCTCCTCATCATCCGATAACGGGTACACGGCTGATGTTGCCATTGTTATTAGCCCAAACAAAAACCTGATTGCAACAATAGTCTTCGATTGGGCGCTGCCCCAGGAGTATGATCGCAGCTACTGTTAGCTGGGTTCGCTCCTATGTGGAGGAAGTCCAATGAGTTGCAAACCCAAAAAGGGCTTGAGTCTATATGATAAGTTATATGAGGAAATATGGTTTTTCACTATCTATATAAAGTGGTAGCTACAAAAGGAAACAGTAACAAGAGAAAAAGAGAAAGCAAAAAATCTGGAGTTTTTGGCAATATCTGATTTACATTAAGCTGGCATCGGAGGTCGATTCATGATCCGATTGAGCTAAAATTTTGTCAGCATGTTCGTGACGCAATTTTCTCGAATCTGAATGGTTTGATTTTCGTTTGAAGCTCCTTACATCCGGTTTTTTGTGGATTGATCAAAATCTGCGTTTTTGGTCAGATTTATCCTTGATTTCTTGTGAAGTTCATGTGTATTGCCAAGAATTATGTTCTTGAGGTATTTGCTGTTATGTACCTCTAATATTTGCTAGAGAAGAACAATTTTATTGATAGTGAAGATTTTCGGGTGGACTCCGGTCCCATGATTTTTTATCTTCTCACATCGATGAGGTCTTTCACGTAAAAAATCGTCTTGTTTGCGTGCTTGGTATTTATTTTACTCTACTATATCGATTCATATTAGGTTTACACAAGATGAGAGATTATTTTATTCCGCTGAGTTGATTCGATATTGTTTGAATTATTACTATTCTCCCATCAGAGTGGTATTAGAGCATCTGGTTATTGCTTGATTTTTCTGCCTTATGTTAAACAATGGAAACGAATATGAGTAGAATGGTTACATTGAATGATTCGAATTATCATATTTGAAAAGGGAAGATGAAAGATCTTTTATATGTAAAAGATTTTTATTTGTCAGTATTTGCTGAGAAGAAACTAGAGAATAAAACTGATGTTGAATGGTCTATATTTCATTGTCAAGTGTGTGGTTATATTAGGCAGTGGGTGGATGATAATGTTTTGAACCATATTATTGAAGAAACACATGCACGCAGTTTATGGGATAAGCTCGAAAGACTGGGAATAATAAGTTATTTTTGATAAAACAAATGATGGCTCTGAGATATCAAGATGGTACTCGTTTGACTGATTATTTAAATTCTTTTCAAGGAATTATAAATTAGTTGGTTGTGATGGGAATCAAGTTTGATGATGAGATATAAGCACTATGGTTGCTTGGTACTTTGCCGGACTCATGGGAGATGTTCTAAATATCTTTGTCTAATTCTGTCCCAGATGGTACGATTACCATGGATTTGGCCAAGAGTAGTATTTTGAATGAAGAGATGAGAAGGAAGACACAAGGATCGTCCTCTTCACATTCTAATGCCTTGGTTGTCGAGAAAAAGGGGGAGAAGTGAGTCTCGAGATCCGAGAAATAGAGATAAAAGTCGAGATAAAAGTAGAGGTAAGTATAATAAATTGCTAATGCTGAGTGCCATTATTGTCATCCAAATGGACATATTAAGAGGTTTTGTCGCCAGTTAAAAAGGGAGAAACAAAAGGAGAAAGGTAAAGAGAAGAAAAGTGATGATGACAACGATGACAATCGTGTCGCTGCACTTAAAGAAGACTTTCTCATTATTTTTTATGGTAATGTGGTGAATTTTGTATCTCATGAGACCAGTTGGGTAATTGATAGTGGTGCATCCGTTCATGCTACGTCTCGTAGGGATTTCTTTCATACAGGTCAGGTGATTTCGGATCTGTGAAGATGGGAAACAATGGACTAGCTCAAGCTGTAGGCATTAGTGATGTGTGCCTAGAAACCAGTAATGACACAAGGTTAGTATTGAATAATGTTAAACATATACCTGATATTCGCTTGAATTTGATTTCTATAGGCAAGTTGGATGATAAGGGGTATTGCGGCACCTCTAGTAATGGTCAATGGAAGCTCACCAAAGGTTCTCTTGTTGTGGCTAGAGGTGAAAAATATTCTTCGTTATACATTATGCAGGCAAAGTTCTCCACAGACAAAATTAATGCAGTAGATAGCGAAGATGCAGCTGAATTATGGCATAAGAGGCTTAGTCACATTAGTGAGAAGGGTTTGTTAATATTGGCCAAGAAGAAACTCTTTTCAGGATTGAAAAGTTCAGCGCTAAAGAAGTGTACTCATTGTTTAGCAGGAAAACATAATAGGGTTGTATTTAAAAGCTCCCCTCCTTCAAGAAAATCAAGTATACTGGATTTAGTGTATTCTGATGTTTGCAGTCCTATGAAAACAAAATCACTTGGTGGTTCTCTTTATTTTGTTACCTTCATAGATGATTTTTCAAGAAAAATTTGGATTTATACCTTGAAAACTAAAGATCAAGTGTTAGATGCTTTTAAGCAATTTCAGACTTCAGTTGAGAGACAGATTGGAAAGAAATTGAAATGTATCAGAACTGATAACGGGGGAGAGTATATTGGACCTTTTGATGAATATTGCAGACAACAAGGTATTCGACATCAAAAGACACCTCCCAAGATGCCTCAATTAAATGGCTTAGTTGAGAGAATGAACAGAACATTGGTTGAAAGGGTAAAATGCTTACTTTCACAGTCAAAGCTACTTGGATCCTTTTGGGGTGAGGCTTTAAGTACAATTGTGCATGTATTAAATCTTATTCCATGCGTTCTTTTAGAGTTTGATGTTCCTAATAGAGTTTTGACAAGCAAATAAGTTTCTTATGATTATTTGCGTGTCTTTGGGTGCAAAGCATTTGTGCATATTCCCAAAGATGAGATGTCTAAACTTGATGTGAAAACACGACAATGCATATTTATTGGTTATGGACAGGATATGCTTGGCTACAAATTTTATGATCCACTTGAAAAGAAAATTGTAAGAAGCAGAGACGTTGTGTTTATGGAAGATAAAATAATAGAGGATATTGAGAAATTGAAGATGATTTTAGCACCACAAGTTAGTGATAATTTGGTTGATTTTGATCAAGTTCCTCTTATAAATATTCCTACACAGGTTGATGAAAAGCAGCAGGAAGTCAATGTTCTAAATAACGCACATGTTCTTGAATATGTTGAAACATATAATAATATTCCTGAACTAGAGGCTCAATTAGATGTTCCACTAGATGTTTTAGTCCGGAGATCCGTTAGAGACCGACGACCTTCCACCGGGCATTTTGAAGATGAGTATGTATTATTGACTAATGCAGGTGAACCAGAGTGCTATGCAGAAGCAATAGAAAATGAGTACAAAAGCAATTGGTTTGATGCTATGCAAGATGAGATGCAGTCGCTTTATAATAATCATACTTTTGAGTTGGTGAAATTACCTAAAGGTAAAAGAGCTTTGAAAAATAAGTGGGTATATAGGTTGAAGCAAGATGAACATACTTTACAACCACGGTACAAAGCTAGATTGGTTGTTAAGGGATTCGGTCAGAGAAAATGTATTGATTTTGATTATATATTTTCTCGGTAGTGGAAATGTCTTCTATCCGTGTGGTACTAGGCTTGGCAGCTAGCCTAGATTTGGAAATTGAGCAAATGGATGTTAAAACAGCCTTTTTACATGGTGACTTGGAGGAAGAGATATACATGGAACAACTTGAGGGTTTCAAAGTGAAAGGGAAAGAGGATTATGTGTGCAAATTGAAGAAAAGTCTCTATGGCCTAAAACAAGCACCGAGGTAGTGGTATAAGAAATTTGCGTTAGTTATGACAGAATAGGGCTATAAGAAGACTTCTTCGGATAATTGTATGTTTGTCCAAAAATTTTCTGATGATGACTTTATTATTCTCTTGCTTTATGTTGATGATATGCTGATTATTGGCATGAATACTTTAAGAATTGAGTTATTGAAGAAATAGTTGAGCTGGGTTCACTCTTATATGGAGGAAGCCCAATAAGTTGCAAGCCCAAAAAAGCTTGAGCTCATATGATAAGTTAAATGAGGAAATATGATTTCTCACTATTTATATAAAGTGGTAGTCACAAAATGAAACAGTAACAAGAGAAAAAGAGAAAGCAGAAAATTTGGAGTTTGGAATAATATCTGATTTACATCAAGTTGGCATCGGAGTTCGATTCGTGGTCCGATTGAGCTGAAATATTGTCAGCATGTTCATGGCGCAATTTTCTCGAATTTGAATAGTTTGATTTTCGTTTGAAGCTCCCTACATCAATTTTTTTGTGAATTGATCAAAACCTGCGTTTTTGGTCAGATTTATCCTTGATCTCTTGTGAAGTTCATGTGTATTGCCAAGAATTATGTTATTGAGATGTTTGCTATTATGTACCCCTAGTATTTGCTAGAGAAGAACAATTTTATTGATAGTGAAGATTTTCGGGTGGACTCCGTCCCGTGGTTTTTTAACTCCTCACATCGAGGGGGTTTTTCACGTAAAAAATCATCTTGTGTTCGCGTGCTTGGTATTTATTTTACTCTACTATATCGATTCCTATTAGGTTTACATAAGATGAGAGATTATTTTATTCCGTTGCGTTGATTCGATATTGTTTGAATTATTACTATTCTCCCATCAGCTACCACTAGTGGATTCTCACGCTAGATAGTTGTCGTTGCTTTATTTGCATTTTGTCCTACCAACTCTGGCCAACTAGTTTTCCCTTTTGTCAAACAACACGGACATATGACCCTTTTCTCAGATGCATGTAAATAAAAATGCTTTGAGGAGATTGTGTAGAGGCACTCATAGGAGAACAAAGAATGATACACAGATGAAATGCCTTAAACACAGATGTCGGACAAGGTAAAGCCATATATTGTTGCAGTGATGAGAACATAATTCAACCTTGCCATTTACGTTGTCTTTGAACTATCCATGCTTCATTTTATAGATAATGCACAGGTATATACCTGAATGGCAGCAAGTACTGTAACAAGGTGGGTAAGGTTGATTTCCACAAGACATATCTCTCTATTCTCCAAAGAAGATGTAGGAAGTAGAGGTGTATATCGGTATTCACCCATTTCGGCTTGCTTTATAAGTAGCGAAAACTTGCCTTTCTTTGGTAACAAATTTTGCAATCAAGACGACTATATCTCATTTAATTTTAAATGCCCATTTGAGTAAAAAATCTGAGTTTTTCTTGTTAGGGTTATTAATAAGATGATAATAGCATACAGTTCACTATTACTGTGGGAGGTAACGTGGTATATGAGTCACAGATAATGCTGGCATAACATCAATTGTGATGGAGGGAAGGGAATTCTTTTATCATGACACCAATTGCCTTTTTATCGGTTACATCTTGTGGCTTACATGCCACCATTACTTGCAATACCGGGTGATTGTTAGTTAAGCAATTCCCTCATTAATATGAAAGGACATGCATGTCAGACTAGATTTATTTCTATATCTATGTCTATATATGTCTTTCAATTGAAATATCTAGGGATATGTGTATTAAAAAGTCTTAAAATTTATAATGAATGTGAAATTAAGTCATAGAACTTACAAAAAATACAATTAAATCATACAACTTGTCAAGTTAATTCAATCATGTTTTTTCATTAATTCTATTCAATTTGGCTAATAATATGTTGACTTGATTTTTTAATTACTTTTTTATCCTACATGACGATGACATGATTAAAAAATGGCATGGCGTTGGTCTAAATCTAATTTTTAATACAATTTTTCATATTTATTAAATTTCAAAATAAGCTTAAAAAAAAGAGAGAGTTAAGAGACTTGGCGAGGAGGGTTGCAAGACCTTGCCACTGTAGTGGGGGTATCTAGGCCATGACTAGGGGCCAATTTGGTCGAATTGTTTTATGCTCTCTATTTTTACTTGCTTTTTTCAAAGTCAAAAGAGCATAAGATGATGTTAAATTTAGGACTAATTGTGCAATTTTATCTCGAAATCTAACATGTGTTAGATTTTGTCATAGGGTTAATATGCAAGAAACCCAAATTAATATATTTATAATAAATTTATCATAAACTAATTTTTTGACCACCAAATACCTTAAATTAGTACACTTTTGATAAATTCACAAATTTACCATTTATTAGGTTTTATTAAATTTTATAGTTAAATTGCTAAGTTAAATTATACAATTTGAGATTTTACTTTCCATTTGTTACAATTATACCAATTTTGTTATTTTTTTGTAGTATTAATCAAATTTAATGGATGGTATATTTGTAACAAATATATCAATTTGGGATTTTTAGAGGTCTAAAAATTAATTTATGGTAAATTTGTTACAAGTATACCAGTTTAAAGTTTTGTGCGGTCATTTGGGAAAGATTTGTGATGAGTGTATCGATTTAAGGTTTTTCACAATGAAAAAATTAATTTGGGATAAATTTATTATAAAAGCACCGATTTTGAGTTTTTGGTGACGATGAGAACCCTTAAAATGTTATTGAAAAAATTCAATTTTCAGTTTCTTACGAGAAGCATGAACGCTATCAGTTATCTATCGCCGAGTCCAACCGTCCAAGTCACTAGTCAGAACTTGCGGATGCTTCCACGTCATCAATCCAAGCGCAGCGTCCACCTCTATCAAGGTCGTCCGATCCCTGCCATTCAACGGCCCAGATTAAACCCACCCAGCGCACACGGATCGCGTCCTCCCATCCGTCGAAGCGCTTCCGATCCGACGGACCAGAACTCGCCGCCCAATGCCCGCTTCAAAAAGCCAGCGCAAACGCTTGTCGCCCGCGCAAAACGAAAAAACCTCAAAATTTTCGAACCCCTTCCCCACCTATAAAACAAGACCGCAACCCGAACCTTCTCATCACCCAGAAAACCTCAAATCCCAGAAAAGCTCCGATCTTTGCACCTCCATCCAGCTCCATCTTCTTCGTACGAGTTCCGGGCGAGCTTCATTCGGTGCTGAGAAAATGTCGGGCAGAGGAAAAGGAGGCAAGGGGCTGGGGAAGGGCGGCGCGAAGAGGCACAGGAAGGTGCTGCGGGACAACATCCAGGGCATCACCAAGCCCGCCATCCGGAGGCTCGCCCGCCGGGGCGGCGTGAAGCGCATAAGCGGGCTGATCTATGAGGAGACCCGAGGTGTCCTCAAGATCTTCCTCGAGAACGTGATCCGCGATGCCGTGACCTACACCGAGCACGCCCGGCGGAAGACGGTGACCGCCATGGACGTCGTGTACGCGCTCAAGAGGCAGGGGCGCACCCTCTACGGGTTCGGCGGGTGAAAATGGGTTCTGTGCAGTGCGCAAGCTGGTGCTTTGTCATGTAATTTTTATGCCGTTAACAAGAAAGTGAAAAGGAAGAAACGGTAAAGGTGTATGCTTTTGCTGGATAGGGCGTAGATTGTTTGGGTTGTGATGTTGGGTATTCGTTTTTTTCTACCGGAAATGAAAAAAATTGACTCTTTTTCATGCTCGAGCTTGGTTTTTTGTTGGGTGCGTGCTAGGTGTTTGTTCCTTGATCTCTTAGAACTCGGCTTAAGAATGGGCTTACTTGCGCGTACGAGGTGTTTGTTCGTTTATCTCGTACGAGGAAGGGTTTAGATATTGAATTTGACTCTTTTTTTTTTTGGGTCGAATATATTGAATTTTACTTGCTTTGTGGAATTATCAGCTTGTTGGATACAACTCTTACGTAACCATAAAAGGGCTGTTAGACAAAGAAGAAGAACAGGATCAAGTCTTTTGCGACTTAGGCCTGAGATTTCTCATCGGTGATCTTTCTATTGGATTTGGATATGCTTGGTCTAGTAGCTTAGTTGATCTGGTCTTAACGACTCTCGGGACACAATGATGAGCAGACTAGTATAAAAATAAATGTGAAATAGATGAACTTTTTTCGCTTTGAAGACTGACTGCTGTTTAGGGGAAATCCGGATCATGTGTTGCTTGTTTTTCTTTGCCTAACATGGTGGGAGTTTCTTATTGTGTGGTGTTTGGTGTTAGCTTCATATTATGGTTGAAAAGATCTGAAAGGTAAATAGCACACTATAATGAAGGATTTAGTATTTAACTTACTTGATAGAATGATCAGCTTGTTGCATACAAACTATGAAGATACCCGTAAAAGGGCTGTCAAAAGTAAAAAAACAAGAACAGAGGAGATGAGTGAACATAGGATTATCCCATTCCCAGAAGCGCCATAGGGTTGTTACTCTGTCAAACTCATGAGAACAGACTTCCCCTTGCGATTGCCACAGCTCCAGGGATGAAAACTTTCAGTTCCTGTTTTGGACCAGCATCGTTGGTCATCCATATCTGTTTAACTGCAAAGAAGGGTATATCCAGTTGATGTCCTTGATGCAATTACTGGGTCTTTACTTGCAAATTGGCATATGCACATGCCTAATCATCCCTTTGCCAGCTCTGTTTCCTAGTGTTCAAGCCCAACACGAAGAAATCTGTTGCCGTCGGTCCTTGAGCTTGTTCTGTACTTTTATTCATACGGCGTTTTTCATCTGAACATAGACTTTCCTATTTCGGTGATGCTTCACGCGACTGAAACTATCTAATTTCATACCGTATTGACGGGCGCATGCCAGATCCATTAGGACGAATGATTGCCAAAGAAGTTTGTATTCCTCTCTGTTGTCCGCAGATCTCCGGCACTTGATCTTTCTTCCTCGCCTCCGAAAAGTGCAGTCCTACACAGAGGGCAAGTGTCGTGCCCCTCATCCACCCACCCATCCAGGCACTCTCTGTGAAATGCGTGACGACACTTGGTCGGTTCTCGAATCTCGTGCCTCCTCCCAATCTCCTGCAGGCAGATCGCACAAAGGACGGCACCCTCGTCTTCACACAGATTCAATCTCCTCACGAAATCCCCGTACTCAACCACCGGAAGCCTCTTCCGTGCTCCCGCCTGAACACTTGCCGTTGCTGGAACTAATGAAGGGGAGGGCCAGAAATCCGGGAACTCAAAAAATCCAGAGCTGTACATGTCGAACTCTTCATCCGCCGAGACCACCTCAAAACTCAGCCTCTCGTGTATCACCCTCGCCATGAGTTTCGCGTAACGAAGTAGACCTATCAGTATTATGAAGCTGATGGAGTTCGGTAGGCTCATGCTTCCACAAGGGAAACCCATAAAGACAACTCAAAAGGAATTTGAGAATTGAGTGAAATGATGAAGATCATGTAAATACCAAATGGGGTCATAAACTTGGAGGTAGGGGTGTGGCATCTGGATTGAATGAGCAATTAAATAAACCAGATCTGATCCTCTAAAATTCCCGACTGTGGACGTAATTCCCGAAGCCATCACTATCTGATATATTACAAATACTATAATGTAGTCGGATATCATACAGTAATGCCAAGAAGAGTGAAAAGTCCAAACGATGCCGGCCGTCTTAGTTGATTTAAGTGAACGGTGATCGATGACCCCGATGTGCCTTTAATGACGTCGTGCATGAACTGCGAGTTCGATGGGCGGACATTTCGTCGGATCTTGCAATGCGTGGAGTTTACGTTGTCTTAAGAGGTGTTTCGTTTATGAAGGATTCTGTTAATGCCACCTTGGAGAGTTTTAGAGCGCACATGACAAATTTCTGTTTCTCCATTTCTATGTTTTTTTTTTTTTTTTTTTTGTTCCCGGTAACAAATTTGGAATAGAAATTCGTTTGGTAACGTAATTTTATTTTTTTATTTTCGAAACAGATTTTTATTCCAAAAATAGATTTAGATTAGAAATCAGAAGCTAAAATTTTTAGTTTTTATATTTCTGAAATAGAAATGAGAAATCAAAACTTTCTTTATTGTTTACTCTCGTCACTGCCCATTGTTCACTTGCCACTTGTGGGATGCTAGATGCTTGTCGCCGATTGCTACCTGCGCGCCACTGGCCGCATGCCGCTGATTGCCGACCATTGGACTCTGGCCGCCCATCACCGGCCATCGGATGCCAGATGCCCACCCGTTGTTGGCCGCTCATCGCCAACCATTGGATGTTGGAGGCCCATCGCCGACTATCGGACGTCCGCCGCCGACCACTCGTCGGATGTCGGCCGTCAGACTTTGGCCGTTGGCCACCTACTGTTGGTCGCCGGTTGTTGGACTCCGAATGTCGGACGTCGGACGTCGGACGCTGGATGCCGAACTCCGATGTTGGACGCCGGCTGCCAGACTTCGGACTTCGGCCGCCCACCGTCGATCACCGAACGTTGGACTCTAGCCATTGGATGCCGGTCGTCGCCACTCCTAGAAATATAAATTTTATTTTTTTATCAAATGAATTTTTATTTTGAAAATAGAAATTTTGAATTGTTATCAAATGCATTTCTTTGCTAAAAAATTTCGTTTATGGAATTGAAATTGAGAAATAAATTTTTATCATAAATTGATTTTCATTTAAAATTTTTTGTTATGCGCGCCCTTAAAATAGTGGAGCTTTTGTCCTAGGTTAGATTTCAAGGACATAACACGCAAACATATTCTGCAATCATTGAAAACTAATGTAGTTCTTCTCAACTGAGAATTTCATTTCAATGAGGCGCCACCGATATATTTATTAGTAGCCGTCGCACTCGCATACACATTGTAAACAGTCATGTTTTGCTAAGATAAAGAAGAAATATTTGAAATTATGAGGTCCGAAGAGTTAGAGATTCATTATAAGAAGATATATCTTCATTAGCGCTTTCATTTTCATACGGAATAGCCTCTTATTGTTGATAATCTTGAAGAAATCAATGGCTATTTTTTAAATGCATTAAATGATTGGGACTAGAGTAAAAGTTGGAGTTTTTTTAGACCCAAAAAAAAGAAGTCAAGGCATGATTTTTTTTTTTGGTCGTCTTATTATATTACTCTACACTCACTCTCGTACTTTTGCACTTTGCCCCGCCTCGTGGGAGTCGAAACCCACCTCTAAAACTTACGCGTCCCCACCCCATCCCCCGAGAAGGTGGGGAAACCCACTTCTAAAACTTACAAGGCATGATTCAGACTTGATGTAAAGTTAGATTTTTTAAAAGAAAATTAGGCCCGTTAATCAAGTAGAACTATCCTAAAAAAGGAGCAAAAGTTCCATTGGTCTAGATATTAAATAAAAAACATTTTTGCATGTTTTCTACTTTTCCACTAAGAATTTAAAAATTGAAAGGAGATATTTAAATTTTCAAAAACTTATAATAGATAATTCTGTATGATTTTATATGTTAAAAGGCCGCTGGTATTCCACCTTAAAGAAAAGTCAAGTTGCGATATTCTCGGCAGTTGAAATATTTAAGGTATGGATTGGAGACGGTCCAAGTAGCTACGTGGAGATTTTCATATCGTGCCTTGGATTTGTAATGTATTTTTGGATGGATGGCAATCCATTTTGGATTAACCTGAACGGGAAAGACATGCGTGGTAAGAAGATAGTTGAATTTTATGTATTCAACCTTTTTTTTTTCCTTTCAGGTGATACCAGCTTATTTTTAAAATGTGGTTACCAGTTTTGGGCTCGTGCTAAAATTTATGAGGATGACTATGGAGAAACTTACCAAAAAAAAAAATTCTTAAATATATTGTATAAATGCCAATTCAATCAAAACTTTTTAATTTGATCAATTGAGTCCTAAGCTTTTTAATGATTTGCCAATGTATTATTTCCAGTCAATATTGGTTAGTAATCATTGACATGGACGCTTACCCCTGGCGAGGCCGTGACACCCTCTAGACCTCACCGGATTTGGGTTAGGGGTGGTTGGCGAGGATGACTCCACCGGATCCAACAAGGGTGACCATTGCCAGTGGCTAATAGAGAGAAATCAAGAAAAAAAAAAAAAATATATATTTAAAAAAAATTACAAAAATTGTTGACGTTGATATTGGTTATCTTACCACATATGATGGTTGAAGCCCACTGGATCACCACGTTAGAGATTTTTGATTAAAATTGACTAGATGAAATTTGTTGGCAAATTATCAATAGATATAGGACTAAATTGGTTGGACTGAATTGACACTTGTACAATAAGTTTATGAATTTGTTTTTTTTTTGGTAATTATATTACTGAAATTAAGTGGAGGTTAGATTTGAAGATTCCCAATGTGCAATGTGTTGGGCGAAATTGGAATAGAAGCGGTGAAATTTAGAACATGTAGAGATTAGAAAATGATGCAAGACGTATTATACAAGGAGTAAAGCGATGGAGAGAACATGAGACAATGAAAGAGAATCACCAACAAAATACTTAAAGAAGAGAGTCCTTGAAAGAGCATAACCTTTCATGAACGAAATTAATGTCCATTAGTCTACTACTTTTTGTTGATCTTGTGAATTTGTATATTCCTTTTTAATGTTTCTTGTAGATTTTTATTGCAGTTTCATTTAAAAATCAAAAGATAAAATGTAATTGGCTCCTGTTTGAATAGGCACCTCTTAGCCTCTTACTGATACACATAAAAGATTGTCCTTTCGCGATGTTCAACTATCAAAGGAAACTGATAAAAAAACAAATACAATCAGATCCGATACTCATTTTTCTTAGTCTATACGGAAGGGAGTGCTAAAAAATGGACCGAAAAGATGGTTGATAAAATTTGTGAAGAAAAAACCTAGCCAAAGACAACAGAAAAGATATGAGTAGCCAAAGACAACAGAAAATATATGAGAGATAGACTTTCGCACTTTATTTTTAAATTGTATTTGATGGTAGCTCGAAAATGATTTCTTTCTTATCAAAAAATGAAGGCATTTTTTCCCAAGTCGAACTAGTGGGTTTATGGAGGCATGTAGAAGAGCTCTTACCTAATGCCTTTGCATGAATGCAAATGATTTTAAATTAAAGAGTTTTCATGAAGTGCCATAGCTTTTCATAAACACTATTTGCTTAACTAGAGGGCTTTTAGTAAACCAACTTTTTAAATTGAAAAAGCAAAAAAAGAGAATTGGAGAGGAAAAAACCGTGAAGGATTGCGAAATGGGAGTAGCAAATCTAGTGGAAGCAGATAGAGCTAGCAAAAATCAAACTATCAAAGAGGCCAAGGAGGCGAGGCCGAGAGTTGCACAATGTTGGAGGGACAACCTCACATGAGATCGCATGAAGCCAAATTTTAGTGTCCTTTTGCGACTGTCAATGAGCCTCACATGACCCTCAGCAACCTCGACCTTCCAACATTCACATGATAGACTAGTGACTGTCGATCTTGATCATCGACCCTCGAGGACCATCGAATTGCACTCGCATCAACCGAAAAGAGCAATAATGTGGGTGTTAGGTCCACAAAGAAAGACAATGGACTGAGGGCAAAGCTGAAATATGAAAATATTAATGAGAGTAAGTTGGAAGAAAAAAAAAAATCATTAACCCCTTAATAGCATTATGGAAATGCAAATTCCGGAGTGGAAAATATATGGGGTTGCGGGCTTGCAGAAATGCTAATTTTAGCTAAAAAGCCTTTGGGTTTAGATTACTTAATACCTCAACTTTGGAATAAGGCACTTTAGATTTCCAAATTCTGCAGGAAAAGTTAAACCAACGTATCCTCAATCTTCTAAATACTGCAAAATGCCAAATGTCTTCTAAAAAATTCTGAAAACACTTTCGTCAAAGATAGTTTTTCATCAAATTTGCCGATCCGCAGTGCCATGATGGGGAAATTAAACCAATGAGTGGTGGAACCATGGTCAAGTCCTTCCTAAAGGCCACGATCTTAAAAAATCTACGTAGCCACAAATATTTTCTCGACAATATAGGTTGGTGGGGGAGGGAAACTTTCGTGCTTCCCACCGAAAGATTAACAAGTGCATTAGTGCGGTGGTCCCTAAGTTTCATATGTCGTGAGCTGACTAAAAAGCATAAGAAAGAAGACAATTGTCCTGTGAGTTGTCAAAAGCGGGTCGACTGCCAAGGAGAGAGAGAAGTTAACGACTGACACTGCTTTCTTAGAGGGAAAATTACTTGATGTGCACGTTACTTTTCAGAAAATCTAGGAGAAAATGAAAGGACGACCAAACATTTCAGACTTCGAGGTTTTGGAAATGTAAAGGCCAAAGTTGGTTCATCGACCCAAGCAAACCTTTGTTTCGTACACACCGCTCTTATTGACCCTTTGGCCAAGAGCTCTTCATGGATACTGTTTCACCCCTCTCCCAAATAGATTAAAAGATTGATATATAAAATTAAATCTTACAATAATAGAACATAATACCATTAATTAATTCAAAAAAATTACATTCAACATAAGAAGTAGGGATGCTAATAAAAAACCGAAGTCCCAAAAACCTGTCTTTGGCCGGACTGACATGGGCCTTGGGTCTATGATCGGGTTTTATGCTAGTGTTTTAGGGCTGAGGTCTGCCCCGGCCTGAAATATATGATAATTTAATTTGTAGTGAAATAAGTATGGAATATGTTTGATGTTTGTCCTTTCAAAGTAGAAAAATATTTAATTTTTCAATTGAACTAAATCATCGAAACTAGAAAAAATAGAGGATGTGAAATTGAAGAAGTAGCCCAAAGCATGTTGAAAAAGTGGATTTTAGGAACCATGGTAACCCAAACCAAGACCCTCCTCCGGAGCAGGTCCACCCGGCCAGTTTGCACAACTAATAATTGGAAATTAGACCATTACTTTCCATACGTTATTTGCGCAATGATTGATTATTTTTCCTGTGGGTGAATACAACGGCCGGCCGGCCGGCCATGTTCAACAAAAAAGTCATTTGGTAAATCAAGTTTTTTCCTTTCCTTTCAGCATTGTTCTTCAAGTTAGAGGCAGGTAGCCGCTAGATGCTTTTTCAGAATAAGCATACTTATCTATAACTTATACGGAATTCCTCAAGTTGGTCAACAAGACAAGGAAGTTGGAATCACTTAGGCCGATCACCAATAAACTAGTCTTTCTCAACCGCCATCACCAAATTCAGTCTGGTATAAAATGGTCAACCCCTAAACAATACGCTTTGAAGATAATGGACAGCGATAGATTGTCATGCGCCCCTCGATAATAGTCATAGATGCATTGCTCGGCCACCGGCTCTTTGTCATGGACAAAACTCTCACAGAAAATTGTCCTTCGACATGTCAAAGAGGGCCAGACAGGAGCACTGTACAATCAATAACACAACTATATATGTAATATATATTATGATAGCCCTAGGAAGAGTCTAGCATCAAATGCATCGATCTAGATATAAGTTGCATCGAATTCTCATGAAAAATTCGATCGCAACTACAAAAAGAACCTTCAGATGTAGAGTACGTGCTTTATGGCTAAATGGGATCTTTTCTTTTTTTCCTTTAAGTAGCCATGGCTAACTAGGGCCGGACGACCAAACCCCTACCACATACAGATAGCACGCAAGAGTTGCGCTGGCTCAGCAGGTATTGCTGACAAGGATGGTTAGAAGTTCAATTCATCAGATGATGCTAACGGTTGAGACGTATTAGCTTCGATCTGGTCGCTAAACGATGTAGGTTGCACAACGGCCCTACTAATTAACCACGGACTTCTAAAATAAACAAGTCCTTCATCATGTAATGCCTACACGCACCATCAAGGAAGACAATTCATGACTAGTAATTTGGTAAACTCCAAAGACAATCGAATGTGTGCCAAGTATACGTTGGTCAATGCCAAACAGTAATAGACAGAATATACGAGATGGGGTCATCATCGTAGCTCGTCGGCGGCATTTTAATATTACGTTAGATTAGCCACTCTTTCTCCAAAAATTGAAATTTTGAAGCAATGGCCCAAGGCTACACGTTTACGTTAATCAACGCTCAAACTTTTCAAGTCTAGATACGTGACTTAATAAGGTAAAGCTTGTCAACACGATTAAAGAGTTTGAACGAGGGTTTCTTCTGAAATTTGGAGAGTGGGGATTAGGTCAGCAATCCTCTCTCGACGTTAGGCTATATCCCTTATGAAATTTTTGGAAACATCACTTGATATAGTTTGCCAGACATACAAGTTCAAACATCAATTGAATTGTCGATGGTTGTAGACCGGTGAGTGTGCTCCCAACCCCGCCTATTACCACCGGAGCAGGTGCCTAGGCGGCCGTTTATAAAGCTACTGCTTTCTAGGCTTCCTTTTTGTTTGCACCAAAATTTAACCAGATCGTGGACATGAGCAAATATGAGGCTAGAAAACAAAAAGTTATGGATGCTGGATACATGAGCCATTACTGACGACCAAAAGAGTTGTCAATATTAATTTACTTCAGTGACTGTGGATCAATAATAGATATACGACAATGTATGGATGATGGTTGTCATCACCAAAGTAGTCAATGAAGACACTGATTCTGACAAAAAAAAAAAAAAAAAAACAAATGAAGATAGCAATGAAAAGGAATGATAAGTTGTTTGATAGAGGTGCCAAACGAAAACCAAATGTCTGGGAGGCGCCAAGAAACAATTATAATGTTCTAATTTGAAATCGTCCATGGAAAGAGTAATAGAGTCCAACAGATCATGGAGAAGAAATAAAGTTAGCAAGGTGAAAGATCAATGTGCGGTTTGAAAGGAGTAACTTGAAGATAAGATTGTGGCATTATAAGAATATGGGATTGAGATTCCCAAAGATGTGAAAACATGGCTAGAATTGTAGAGCCGCTCCAGAGCGATTTTGTTTTAGGCACAATAACTATTGATGCTCGACTACTGGGGAGACCACACAAATAAACATATATGTTTTCAATTCTTGCACTGTAGTTATAGTTTCCAGATTCGCGTCATCAATTAAATTCTGACTTGTTTCTTTACTATAGTTTCTAAATCCATGTCATCAATTAAATTCCGACATATATTTTTTTAGTTATTTCTAGTTGCCTCAATGACTAAATTCCGGCACAATATGTGTATGTTCAATCCCGTTTGGTGTGAAGTCATCGATTACGTTGAGTGCCTATAATATATCTTGTTTGGAATCATTACGGAATATGTAACCTCTAATAAAAATCGACTTTCGTTGCAAGGTCTGTCATGGCGGATTTGAATCCCAGCAAAACACTTTTGAATCGTCCATGATAATTAACTAGGGCAACACCCAATCATGTATCCGCGCTTTTTGCATCGACATGGAGAGAAAAAGAGGTCCAAAAAGAAGAAGCTGCGATTGCAGAAATGCGGAGAGAGAGAGAGAGAGAGAGAGAGAGAGGAAAATTTGATTCCTTTAAATTACAAATCTGCAAGCCACGCAGATCCCTCCGAAGAGGGGCTCGAGCTTCCCTTTGCAGCAACCGATGCACGGTCAAAGTACCCTCTCGCTCGCGCTACATACGGCTTCCGTGAATCCGCAAGTACTTTGTCCCAATCCAATGGAATCCCCGGACCGAGGATTAATATACAGTCCCCCACTTGCATAATCGGATTAAGTAAATGAGTCGGAGTCAACTCGATCCCGTCTCCTTCTTCATCTTCAGCCGCAAGATTCTGCGATTCTTCTCCGCCTCGGGGTGGCTGCCGGGAAGAGCAAGCACCGGCAGAGGGGGCACGTCACCTGGTTCTCCTCGACCCACCGGTCCAAGCACTCCCTGTGGAAAACGTGGCTGCAGTTGAGCAGCTCCCGCACCTCGTGCCTCCCCTCGATCCCGCTCAAGCACACCGCGCACGTCTTCTCTCGGCATTGATCCCCGCCGCCTCCCCCGCCTCCTTCTCCTCCGCCATCTTCGTCCAATGCTCCGCCCTTGGCGAGAAGCTCGCCGAACTCGAGGACCGGCACTCTGCTCCTGAACTGGGACGCCAGGACGTGGACGGGGACGAGGGCCGGGGTCGAGCCGTCCATCACGAGGACGGAGCTGTTGGACTGGTCCAGCGAGTGCGGTTCCAGCTCTTCCCCCGCGCCTTCTCGCTGTCGGAGCTCCATCAGGCCCCCCAGACGGGCGAGAGAAGAGATCAGCACGATCCTGGCGTGGAACAGGACGTTCTTCACGAACTTGAGGGTCATCCACCTGGGGTCGACCCTCATGCCCAGGAAAGTGAAAGTCGCATCCATTTCCACAAACCGGGAGAAACGGGGACGGAAGAAAGGAAGGAGACGAGGAGTTGAAAATGGAGGAGAGAAGGGTGACGCAGCTTTTTAAAACGAGAAAGCGTCTGGAAGCTTTTCGGAACGGTGATCGAATGGAAAGTGGATGGCTTAAAATACGATTAAAGTTAGGAATCTTTTTTTTCATGTCAGTGAGTAATCTAGTTATTGCCGGGCAGGGAAAGCAGGGAGAGGTACAGGGACGGAGACCCACGAGGCAGCGGCAGAGGGCTTGTCGTTGTCGTGACTTCCCTGTAGTTTTGTCTGGCGCTCTCCTTTTTGTTTCTCGAGATCTATTAAAAGTAGAGCGGATCTTGGATTCGAGCGTGCAGCGATGAGAGAGATGCATGTGGGCACGGCCTTTTGGCAATTGCGCCGGTGGGGACCGGTGTCTGGGGGAGCGAGTTAGGGTTTCTCTATGATCTGATGGGTTGGACTAAATGCGCGGTTCGAGCGTGATTAACGGTTCTCGTTTCATATGATTCGAATACGATGATCACCCCGTTGCTATATTTCTTCTGTCCGGTCAATCATGATATATTTCATGCGGTCCCAGCTACGAGTCAGTCTTCTGGAAGGCTTGAGCACGACAAAACCATCAAAGCCAAGTAGTAGCGAAGTTACCGACAAAAAAAAAAAAAAAAAAAAAAACAAGTAGTAGCGAAGTTCAATTTGCATAGAGATGGGTGAGACTTTCCAAATCACTTTATGGAGAAAATTTCTCATTTTTTTTTGGAATATTCTTAAGGCGCGTTTAATTATCATTTTGTTCCCAAGAATAATTTATAATTAGAAATGGTTTGTTCTAATTCAGTCTTCTGGAGCAATTTTTGAGTAAAAGTACGCGTTTGGTAATTTCTGAGTAAAAGTACGCGTTTAGTAATTACATCAAATTTCTATTTCTGATATAGAAATACGTTTAATAAAATTATAATTTTTTTTATTTCTTTTAATTTTTTAATGCTTTTATTATATTTTTCTCTTTTCACTTTTTCATTTTCTCTTCTTCCTCCTTTTTGTGGCCGGTTGCTAGTCATTGGTTGGGCAAGGTCTAATGAGTTCACCGGAGGCTTGCCAGATGTGGTGAGGTTAAGCTTGTTCAACCACCAGCAAGGCTTGAGCCAACGAGCCTAATCGTGGCTCGGCCTCCCCAGAGGCTGGTGACGCTCCGGCAAAGTTGATGAACTCGTCTAGCTAGTCATTGGCCATGGCCGAGGTCAACGACCAGCCAAAAGGAAGAAGAAAAAGAAAAAGAAAAAGAAAGAAAAGAAAAGAAAGAAAAGAAAAGAAACTTAGACTTACTTCTAGGAATTGTTCTCGGTAACAGAAAGTAACTTTTTTCTACTTATTGATTCTATTTCAAATCTATTATTGGGAAAAAAAAGATTTTTGTTCTCGAAAATAAAATTTCAGCAAATGGATTTTTTTTTTTTTTTTTTTTTGGAGAACAAAAGAATGTAATCAGGTGTTTTGAGTATGGTTATCAAACAAAGCCTTAAAGAGTATTTTTGAAACCCTTGTTTAAGAAGTTTGATAGACTTGTCTGAATTGTGATTTTTTAGGCTTGACATCAATTCTAACCATATTCACCTATTTATTGTGTTGAATTTATAGCATTACCGCATCGAGCCTCCTCCTTTTTTTTTTTTTTCTTTTTTTGAGGGGGGTTGGGGTTGGTTCTTGTTACACTGATACTCAACTAATTGTGTTGTCAAGACTTAATCAATTAGCAAGGGACTTATTGGACCTCCCGAGCTCGAGATGCCGAAAGAGATAATAGGCATGCTTTGGGCAACTCTCCAATATTAAAAGATCTAGCTAGGAGACTTTGGTAGGTGCCGACTTGGCTCAACATGATTACATCAATATACATTTTAAGCTATGAGCCGGCCTATGCAATAAAGCGAGCTTGATGTTTGAATTTACCCTTATCTAGATTCGTCCAAATATTAGGATTCAATGCACAAACATAACGAAATAAAAAGTAAAAAGCAAGAAAGAGATATCAAGACATAATATTTATCATGATTCATCCTAACATGTGACAAAAAATTCCACTATAATTGGCACATCCCACCTCTTAGTAACAAGAGAAATAGATTATATGTCTCTAGTAACTATTCATGAGTTAAAACCTAAATTACCAATGTAATTTGAGTTCAAATTATTAGAGCTCTTTGGTGGCTCAAGGGTGTTGTCCTTGTGACCCCCACCCAAGCAACCCTAGAACTTGTGCCCCCTCATCGGGGACGAGACCTTTATGCCTCCCTATTGATGGAGAGTACAAAGTACACCCAAACCCCAACATCATCTCTTATCTTGACCATTGAGTTCATATATGTTCAGAGAGGGTTTTCATTCTTTTTCTATTTTCTTTCTTTCAAAGGCTAGATCTTATACTTCTACGCTTTGAGATGTTCAAAAGTCAACAATAAGCTTCAAAGATTCAAGGGAATATACCGCAATGAAAATGATAGAAAGCAAATACTCTGATCCATATTACGCAAGTTTGGGGGTGTTTATTTCATTGAAAGCTTCATAACAAAGAGAAATATTTTTCATAGAAATCATTGTCAAGGAAAATATTTATTTTTCATATGTTTGGTGGTTTAGAGAAAGTGATTTCTTCCTTGTCAGAAGGAGAAATCGTTTTCCACCAATTTAAATTTGTTGCGTTCAGTTCATTGAAAGCGTTGGGCTCTGTGCTACCTAAACACCAGAAAGTCGAGAAACAATTTTTCAAAAAAAAATATTTTTTCCACATAAACAGATCCTTAATCCACGTCACGGGGGCAGGGGCAGATCTGCTCACAAACGAGGTGGTCCTTGAGATCGTCATCCGACGGTACTTATCGCATTAAACAAAGAAATTATTACCGTGTGACGGAGCCTAAGGATATAATACCTCTACGAGCTCCAATGATTGGCCTTTTGTATCGCGCATTATGCGGTCCACCTTGTCTGGATGTAACGTGTGTATTGTATTGTATGATGAGTATCATTCGAGTTTCCGCCGCCCCCACTTGTCTCACAGGAGAGACACCACTGTCGTAGATAGGAGTGTTCAAAATATCCGGGAACCACCCGGACCGCTCGGAACTGCCCGGAACTGGCGGTTCTTGAGGGAACCGGTCCGGTTCCCGGTTCCAATTTATGGGAACCGGTGGGTACCGGTCCGGTTCCCAGTTCCGTGGGCGGATCCGCCCGCCCGCCCACTCGAACGGCATTTGGAACCTTTTTAATATTAAAAAAAAAATTATTAAAAGAAACCCTAGATCTCATCTCACTCCCTTCGTCTTCGGCTCTTAATCCTATCACCATTTCGCTGCGTTTATTTCTCCCGCTGTCCGCATCTCCATGTACTTAAATTTGGTTTTTTTTCTTTGACTTACTTTGATGTCGCGTAGTCGTTACATGTTGAAAATCAAAATTGTTTTATGTCAAGATCGGTTTCATGGATTCACGGAACCTGGATCGGACCGACGGCCTAGTTTCGGGTGGATCCGGTTGCCCAATTTTTGGAACCGGTCCTTAGCGGGCGGTTCCGGTTAGGTCGGGAACCGCCCGCTTGGACTACGCACACCCCTAGTCGTAGGGTCCAATTCTTTAGCTAGGGATACTGTCGAATTCTTTTATTTATAGTAAAAATACTTAAAAATTATCCTGATTTTTTTTTTTTTTTTTGTGGCTCCATCAATTTGCGTCTTGCCCTTTCGAAATCACCAGCTTCCAACCAAAAAAGAAATGGATATCATGTATGTAAGCCGTGGAAATTTCATATGTATAATCATCGTGGGTACATTATATTTTGTAGCGTGAGCCACTTACAGGAATTAAATGCTTTTGATGGGCACGACTTTTGCTTTGGATCGTGCAAATTATACTTTTTTATTTTTTATTTTTATGATAGGCGGCGTGTCAACCCTACAATAAAGCCTAAAGGTGTAAATAATTGAAAATCCATCTGTATAAATTGATGTTTTTAGATATGGCTGACGACCCTCCATTGGAAGTGGCGAGGCAGTAGGAGAGCCGTGTCCACCCAATTCATATGTTTTTATTTATTTATTTAATCTTTTGACTTTTCTCATATTTGGAGATGTTTTAGAGGTTCCATTGGTGTCACGTCGATATATTGCTAGAATATTGCCCACATACCGATAAGATTGCATCACATGCAAAAGAAAAGAAAGAAAGAAAATAGAAGATGAATACGTTTGGTCAATGAAGTCAAATTTTCAATGAAAACTTATACCTATAGGCTATAGCCAAAAGTGTATGACGAACGCCGCAGCAATTTCACGTTAGGAATGTGGCCTGAAGGTCTCGGCCCAAATGGGTCCGCATTGCCCATTGCAATACAGCCCATTAGAGGCCCATTTTCAGGCACGCGGAAAAGTCCATGCATTGAAATTATTCTTTTTTTCGAATAACTTCGGCATCGGAATCCGTCACATGAAATACTTCTTCGTTGTTTCTCACTAAAGCAGTGCGATTTTCTACCCTTTTATTTTTCATTTTTGCAGAACAAAAGAAGTTCCGCTTTTTTATATTTTTAGCACTCTACAAGAGAAAAAAGATTGATTTTTCATAATTTACACCTCCCAAAAGAGTTATTTCCAACATTTATGTCTTTTGTATGGATCTTAGTGCCATTCACTTAATCGCACTAAGTAATGTAAAAATTCAAAAAAAATTCTCCAATTAAAAGTAAAATCTTGGTTTCTAGGAGCTTAGGAATCTTATTTATTGCATATGGTTTATAAGCAGAGCAATATGCAATTGATTCTATTCTTTTAAGTTCATTATTTGTAGTGTCTACAAATTAGAAAATGGTCAATCGTCATCTATTGACCTTAAGTGCGTAGTTTGCCATTTGAAGCATTTCTGATGCATCAATAGTCTATATACTGAGGCTTTATTATTTCACGAAAATTGAAAAAATTGAAAAATATTTTTTAAAAACAATCGCTTATTTTGCTTGAAATAATTAGTTGATAAAAAATATTTTCATTATCAATAACAATTTATGTTTAAAAATTTGCATGAAGGGTGACAATAATTTTCATTCATTTTTTTTAGATAAAATTTCACAATCATTCTTTTTTCTCGAAATAAATACACCCTAAAACCAATATAAAGTTACAATAAGCATAGATAAGGCACAATCATATTATCTTTTAGTTTGTGGCATAGTTCTTTCTAAGACATAACTTGTTGTGCCCAATAGAGTCAAATTTGCTTAAATTTGTAAAAAGGAAAATATTTTTTCATTCTTTTAAAGTTAATTTTACTACTTATTACTAAGTGATTATATATAATATGAATATGCTTTTTTTTTATCACATTTAGGGAGTTTTGCATCATAAAATTCAAGCATGATGCGAGGCGTTAAAGAAGTTAATTTTTCTCAGTGTCTTTCTCAAAAGTACTATGTATCCAAGTTAATCATATACATTGTGAAAATTTTTGTAAGCGGGTTTATTCTATGCTTGATGAAATCAACACAGTTAAAAGTCAAAAAAAAAAAATAATAGAAGAAAAGTAAATCAAGAAATTCCATGGGCGGTAAAAAAAATTAGAAACCGATTACACCAGGGTAATTGTAAAAATCTCAGTTTTTGTCCGCGACGACGTCGTCTGGTCTTCCCCATTTCGAAGCTTCAAAGCTTCGAAAGCAGGCAACGATTACAGTACTGGATAGGATATCGTTTTCCGCCCGGGACTTCTCCGCGAGCAAAGTAGCAATGGCGTCTTCGATCTCGACGTGCCGCGGCCTCTCGCCCTCCCAATTCTCCCCCAAGAACCGAGTTCCTCACCAACCCACTTCCTTCTTGCCCTCGCCCACCGCCAATCTGTCCTCAAAATCGAACCTTCTTGCTGTTCAGTTCTTGAACACGGCGCGCCTCCCGCTTCACTCTCCGACCAGGAAGTCCCTCTCCGTCGTCGCCATGGCTCCTCCTAAACCCGGTGGCAAAGCCAAGAAAGGTATGTGTGCCCTTGGTCTCAAGTTATGGTGCTTCATGTGCCCTTCTTTTTTCTTTTTGTTACGGATATTTATTTGTCTGTGCATTTTGCTTGTTGAATTTTGCAGTGGTTGGGTTGATAAAGCTCGCGCTGGAAGCTGGGAAAGCCACTCCTGCGCCCCCCGTGGGGCCTGCGCTCGGTGCCAAGGGCGTTAACATAATGGCCTTCTGCAAAGATTACAATGCCAAGACCGCCGATAAAGCCGGTTATATTATTCCCGTGGAAATCACTGTTTACGACGTGAGTTTCTTGGGGTCTGTGGGATGGCATTGTTCGTATGGTGAATATATATATAGTTCGCTGATGTAACGTATAAGGATGCCTGGGATTTCTTGCAGGATAAGAGCTTCACTTTCATTTTGAAGACCCCTCCGGCTTCAGTTCTGCTACTTAAGGCTGCAGGTATAATGGGCACCGAGTGCTTGATTTTATTTCCCTTCCGCGAGCCTCTTTATGCTCCAATATTTTCTTGTGCCCTCGGCTTGCTTTATGGATATCATTTATTATTTTCAGTACATGTAAGATCTTAACAAACTCAGTGTTGGTATAATGCTGATGAAATTCGTAAAGCAAAATTAAGTTCCAGCATGAATATTTGATTGTTGGTTTTGGGTTTGCTCTGGCGGTAGTGTTTATGGGGGATGCTGGATTTGGTTATGAGGGGATGAAAAACTATGGGTAAAATTTTCTTAGAAAAAATGGGAGAATTGAGAAAGCAGATTTCAGCAGATATCAAGAAGCTGGGGTCTGTTTCTCTCGTTCATATTAATACGAACTGGAAGATCCAATTTTCAAGTCCATGTGATTGATAGTGGAGTAGTACAGTTAAGGCTTTGAAGGATCCATTTCAGTTTGACCTTTTTATTGAACATTGTAAGTCACTCATGAAAGCTTGTGTCCTGCATCTTCCAGTATTGCAAGCATGATATGCTTATTCTGCTATTTGTTGTAATTGATCCTACTTAAAGATTTGGCATGATGAATTGATGAGCACTAATTTTGTTCCCCAAATAACCAAAAATAAGGGGGAAGTATGACCATGAACATCTTATGAGGGAAACATTGACATATGAGACTAATTTAATATGTGAATGCAAATTCTCCAATGTCATTTGTGCTATGATCTAAAATTTAAGTTTGATAAATAAATTGATTTCCTTGCCGTGTTGTATGAATTACGCTTAGGTGCAAAGAAATACGTGTATGTTGATTGTCATTAGAAGATGGTTAATATATTCTTTTGCCAAAGTTGTACATATCTAAGAGCACATTTAGCAATGGCGGCTAAATTGATAACCTTGTCAAGCCATATTTGTAAGTCTAGTTTTGGATTTAGGTCTTGAATCTCTTCATCATTCAGGCAGCTAGCTGGGTGAAGAAATCTAGATTATTCTTCTTTACCGTGTAGTTGACTAGGGGGTTTTGTGATTCTTTGACATCTTTTCCTAGCATTTAGGAATGATAGATGTTGAACTATGATGATAGAGGTGGCTTTTAGGGATGATCGGTTTCAGGGTGGATAGGTTTCAAAGTTAGAATTTGGAACCTATTATATTATAACCAGTTCTCAGTTTTTGGATCCTTGAACTTATCTTATTTGCTTGGTACCGGTTCTGAAACCTACCCTGTTTTGCTGGTCCGATTCCAATGTTTTCCCGAGAACCTGTTTTCTTTTTCTTTATTTTCCCTTTTTTGGTTCATTTTTTTATAGCAAAATCATATGAGGCAATGAGTAACGAAATGATTCAAAGTAAAAGATGAACAACGGAAATCTCTATTTGCCAAAAATAACAATCCATAAGATGAATATGTAGTCGCGTATAATTATAAACGATAAATAGTTCAAATACATAACATATAACATAAATTTTAGAACTCCATTCCCCATTTATTCATTAAAATTTAGGGGAAGTAGAAAGACTAGCGAGGACTTTAGAGGAAGGATAAATGACAAAAGAGTGCTTGAGGTTAGAATTTAGGGGAAAAAGAAACTAGGGTCTTGGGTTTTTATCTTATAAATCTAGTTCCAAAACCGGTTCCAAAACAGGGCAGTCCGGTCCAATTCCTGGGTGGGTATTCCATCGGAACTTGTTCTTGGACTGATTCCAAATATTTAGAAACTGTTCCTGGACCAGTTCCAATGGGAACCAGTTCTCAGACCTGTTTTTCAGGTGGTCCGATCCGGTTCCCAGGTAGAATCGGTTTGGCCGCACACCTCTAGTGGCTTTAGTTATATTGCTTGCAAAGCTTGGGTTCCTTTAAGGTTTTTGTCTAACCTGTGATCAGTTGTGTCTCGCGTAAATGTTCTGATTGTAACCAGTTTTAATTTTTGCTCCCTGTGGTTTGTGAAAAAGCTACATGCATTTCTCCCAATTAAGTTATTTGAAAATTCTGGGAGCTCTTTCCTGCCAACAGCTTGTCATGGTTTTGAGGACGACCAATTTGCGTAAAATTGATCTTGAGACACTTTGTAGCTTCTATATATTTCTTTGAGAGTGCTTTCTTTCTTAGTGGCTTCAGATATCTGTTTTGCCAATGCATTTTTCGAAACATACCAAAATTTGGCAGAAAGAACCTTGTAACAAAACTTTTATTAGTTTAATGTCACAGTAAAGGGTACATTTAGATAATTAGATTTGTGTGCAGCAATGGAAGTTCAAACGAGTGGACTTCTGCTTGTTTCAGTCTGGAGAACTTTGGACATGTGTAGAAACTAGATTAACTCTTGCCATCCATTCAGTTGAGCTAATGTGTTAGTCATTGCAAAATGAAGAGATTATTTCCTGTAGTGAATTTTCATGTCCTTTATCTTTTGGTTAGCAAGGTTGTGAGTACCTTCTATATTCTGATTTGCTTTTTTTACTGTTGGAATCTATATAGCATTTGTTAAGCGCTTGCATGGAGTTAATATTTTTCTACATAGTAAACTCTCACATATGTTTACCGTATGATGTCCTAGTTGGTTCACATATTTAGTATAGGCAAGAAAAGCTATATAATCTTTGGAAGGTCCATGAGTTTGTCATTAGGCAGCATGGGGGGTGACCTAATGCAAAGTACGTGCTGGCACCCACAGTCAGAAATTTAGTATTGGATGCTTGACTGTCTTCTGAAGATTGTTGGGTTTGAGCTCTCACTTTGAGAGTGGTGTGTGTTTGTAACATGTTAAAGGACCAATTTGTATGGCAGTGATGACGAAATGTGAGCCTTTCCTTTTGGCCTAGGAGAAAAAAATGGGTCCATGTATTCGTTTTGCTGCAATTTCTTGTAGAAATTCTGTTAGTATCATGGAGATAAAAAGTTTATATCGGTTCTTGGGAATGAACTCAATTGTGCTATCTGCTTGTCTCAGCAAAAGATCAGGATTGGCTTTACTCTTATATGAGCACATCTTTGCGAATTACTGTATCAGATTCAGCGGCGCATTTACTAGAACCTTAATAAATATCCAGGTCATTCAGAAAAATGCTGAAAGTTTAACTTTAGGGAGGGTAATTATCATGGTTTCAATCGTGTGACTCCAGTTTGCGTCCATGAATGAAATCTATTGTCCTCATGCTAGTAATTAAATAACTAGAGTCCTTTCATTTCGTTGTGAGTTGCAAATGATGGTCCGAAATTCTGGCTTTTACTGACCTAGGTAATAATGCAGGTGTGGAGAAAGGTTCTAAGGACCCAAAGATGGAGAAAGTCGGGAAGATCACCATTGACCAACTGCGTGTGATTGCTACGGAGAAGTTGCCAGACTTGAATTGCACCACTATAGAATCGGCCATGAGAATAATAGCGGGAACCGCAGCAAATATGGGTATCGATATCGACCCACCTGTTCTTGAGCCCAAAAAGAAAGAACTTGTGTAGTCCTGTCGATTCTCTGTAGCTATAAGTTTTGCTTCACGGCGCTTAGAGTTGAGTATCGTAAGATTTTCCAAAAATTCCGCATTCAGCGAATTTCTGTAACTCAATTTTTTTGTTGGCAAGAAAAGTATAGCTTAGCGAAATGGTGTAGATTCAGCTTCGTAAATCGTCTTGTTCATCCACGGTTTGAATGCTGAGAATGGTGCTTGTCCGGGCAGGCGTTTTTCTTGAAACGAAAGAAGAGCGCACATAGAAATATTCGTTTCATTCATAGTCACAGTGAACATAATCGAATAGGACACGTGCTTTTGCCCTCCTCGAGTCACGCGGCGGTCGTCCAACCAGTTGCACTAAGCGATGAGGTCGTCAACCTTTTTCGCAAGCACTTTCTTACCCATCTTACATGATTCTCGATCTGATTTTATCCAATGTGCTCCATACATAACGGGACATGTACATTCAGACATTCATATCACGTTATTGACCAAACAAGATACAGAAAATCAGATGATTGTTCATATTACAGACCAAGCATGAAGAAAGCTGGCCGAGAGCCGGTGAATCCAAATCTGTCCATATGAAAAATCAACAGGTTTCGGACAGTCTCAACCCGACCCCATCCAAAGCTCATCTCTGCACATGGACAGGCTGTGCGGGCCAGCCAAACCGAGCCCGTGAACAAATTTTTTGCTTGAAACTACAAAGGGTATCTTGAAAGCCTGGAGTTCACGTGTCTAGTTATATGACTTTTACTCAACAACTTTGACGGATATATCTACATTTTATTCGCTCTCTCCCTTGGATTTTTTTTTTTTTTTTTGGGTCTGAATTACTGATAATTCCATTGACTCAACACAATTTCATGGATATCCGAAATTAAAATATCCAACATAGGTTTTGGGGGGTGAGACAGTCAATTGATAGGGAAGTTCTTGCTTCTGCTGAGTCTTGGCCGCCACCCGTAGACTATGGGTCAGCGGCACAAAGAAGAGACGGGCCAAAATCATTTATAAAGTGGAATTCGTGCAATGCGTGCTGGAAAAACTTGCAAGGTGGAGCTCGTGCACTGCGTGTTGGAAAAAGCTTACTTTCCGTAAGATTAAACCCTCGATGGGGTCCATTCTATCTATCTAGACCATTGGATCCCGTAGCCCTTGGTCCAAAAGAACATAGCACATACATTCCGATGCATCTATTGGAATATGAATGGACTCATTATCCATCTCTCGCGGGAAATTTTTCACTCTAGTGCTCGAAAACACATTCTCCCCCCTGCTCCACAGCATGGATATCTTTGAGCTCCGCATGCCCTTCCGAACATGGCTTATCACTCTCAGCAGACAAAGGAGGCGACGTCCATGATAAGACCTTTCTTCTAGATCGAAGGGAAAGGGAACAGTTCTGGGTTTCTCAGATATTCTGAGACCCAATTAAGAAAACAGGGAACCGGCAAGCTTCAACGTGGCAATTGAAGAGAATCGAGCTTTGGATTCCTTTTGCGTATACACTTCAGGAATCATTGAGACAGTACCGACAAAATAAATAATGACAGCTTAAGAAAAGGGTGATGTTTTCGCTTTTCTTTGCTTAATGGTCCTGTATGACCCACTTCGCTAGTAATAAAAAAATGCATAAATTAGACATGGATCCCGGTTGTATAAAGTCAAGAAATCCATGTGTGCCATGGAGCAATTCAAGTTGCAATAAGTGTCCACTTCTTTGTGGATATCTCCTCCTACTTTTTGTAGCCCATACTTGTCAATTTAAGACATGAAACTTGACATAAAAGGTGAGAGCTTTATCGGTCAGTGGAATCCCTAGGTGTTGCCCACCTCCACTTACCTCTCTCTTGTCCCATCAGATTATGCCAGATTGCACTGTTCCTCTGGGCTCGACAAATTGCTTACTTTATTTTTTCTGGGGTCACTTCTTCCTTTTCTTTCTCCCTCCTTTCCAAGATTTTATCATTCTCCTTTCAAGCAGCTTGGATCCATTCGGCGTTCCTTGTTTTTCTCATTTTATTCATCCAACGATCAGATTGTTTACATTCCATCAATCTTTTGGGATTTTACCACGATCGATAATTTAGAACATGCTGTCTTCGAGGGATGACATGAAGTTACAAAGGCCACTTCTGGAACGCAAAAATAGAAGACAAGAAGGACAAATAGCGAAGTCACAATAGAAAAAACACTCTAAATATTCCTTTAAGAGGCAGATCGTTGATAGAAATTGAGGGGTGTGTTTCGATGGGAACGTCAATAGTCCATGAATTCCTGGAATGATCGGAAGAAAAAAACAAGCATTTGGATAGGAATTAGCCTGTGGTGTGCTTATTTTGCGAAAAATGCGAGATTTAGAAAATATTTTTTTGTAAAAATAACTGCTTACAAAATAAATGAATGGAGAATTTTTTCATTACCTACAAAAAATATTTAGGCATAAATTATTATTGATGATAAAAATATTTTTTTACTAATTTTTTAAAATGATATAATCAATTATTTTCTGTAAAAATATTTTCTAAATTATTGATTCTTATGAAACAAACGCACCCAGCAAGTCATAATTTTTTTATTTGGAAGGAGTGGTAGGTCCATCATACTAACAGTAGATACTAATTGAGTCATAGAGCACATTGGAGGTCGTTTTCATTGTCTAAATCCATGGTATTCATTTCGTGGCTGTTTTGTGTTTATAATCTATTTATATGCATAATTGTAGCTCGTTTATTATTTACTTCATTAAGTATTAATACAACGTTTAGGTGTTTTCTAAGGTTCCTGATGGATTTGTTGTTATAAATGCTTATTCGGTTTATGCTACGTTATCATATAAAGTAAAGAGTATTTCTTATAACTTCAAGTGATCACGATCAATCTTATCTCCAAATATTCTTAGGTACTTATTTGACAAATTCTATGTCCGAAGACAAACACATAATTTCAATCTATAGCATAACATACGACGAGTGTGCACATTTGCTAGTTATAAAGAATGACAATATCTAACACTTCTAATGAGGAATTGAATTAAGATGACTTCTTAGCAATTTTAAGAGATATCAGCAAATCTTGATATTCGCCTTACTCATTTGAATACCCAAGTTGCAAATGGGGCTAAGGTAAAGTTTTCTAATCAAAATCAAGTTCTCACGACTTAAGAATTTATATGTGTATGTGTACATATCTATGTATTTTAATGTATGAAAGAAATTTTTAGGACCTATTACAAAAGGTGTGCACTTTTTTTTTTCATTCACTCCCTTCGCCAAAAAGCCTTTACCTTTTCTTGGATTAAGACCATCAATGTTTTCATCTCTTAAAGAGCGAACAACAAAATCAACTTTTCCTTTACCACAAAAAAAAAAAAAAATCAACTTTTCCTTTATATTTTGCTAACTTCTACTATTTACCATGAGTATTATCACTTCAAAACACACTTGTTACTAAAATGGTTAATATAAAAAAAAAATCTCAAATTGGTACACTCATAACAAATTTACATCAAACTAGTTTTTTGATATATCTGTGATAAATTTATTGTCTATTAATTTCCTTTAATTGGACTAATATCATAAAAAAATTACAAATTGACACATTTATGACAAACAAAGAGTAAAAATTTCAAGTTGTACACCCGTCAACTATCATGTATCATTTAAGTTAGCAATTTGACAGTACAATTTAACAAAAATTAATGCAATGTAATTTACAAGCGTACTAATATGAAGGTTTTGATGAATACAAAATTATTTTGGGATATATTTATGACAAGTGTACGATCTCGTGGTATTAACCCTCACTAAAATTCTAAGACCATAGATTATTACCAAAACGTGCAGCGGATCACATCCACTCAAAAGGAAATAACTCTTTTTTCCCATTAAACATTACAATTTAAAGGTAAGTATATGACTCTTCCATCCCTTCAAGATGACTCATCCGCCTCGTCAATTGCGCCATCGACAAATGTAATATTTATTTTATTTTCTGGAATCTTTTGGTCCCCAGTTTTGCATGATACGCAAACATTGCACTAAATTATTTTAGATAATCCAAGCGCTCGCACCTAATCCTTTTTTTTTTCTCCCTAATTTTTTTTCTACCAAAAGTACAAAATCCTTTTTTTCTAAAAAGGAAAAGCAATGTATGCTGGTGGATTGAGAATATCCAATCGGTATCCGCCCAAGAAGAAAAAAAAACCAAAACAAAAGCAGGACAACGAGGTCTGACGCTGCAAAACTAATAAAAGAAGGTACTATCTTAAGGCATTCTCGTGGCCATTCAATGACCGCCAAACAAAATCTCCATCGTCAGACTTTGGATAATTACACATATACTAATGAATTTGATCTAATATCTACTATAATTCATAAAATTTTAATTTTTTAAATATGATCCATACAATTTTAATTAATACTCAATTTAATACCTGAATTATTATATCCTTGATTTCAATCTAGTCCCTAGATTATCTAGTGTAAGGACTAAATTGCACACATGCCATATTTTTTGTCACAGCAAAGTTACTATTCGTATGATTTTCTCTTAGACTTATTCCAACCCTGAATTGATTGAATTATTAAAAAAAATATATTTTTTTTCGCATCTTCATTAATTGATTTGGTTTTTGGGGGCCACACCTTTTGTCTCTGCAGAAATAAATAGTGAATCATTGGACATATAAAGACATACAAAGACAAAAAAAAAAAAAAAATAGGGACACATGGGCATTGGGCAGTGGGATGGTTTTTGTCCGCATCTATATAAAGGAGTCGAACCGCCGTAGGAATTTGAGGAGACGGCAGTTGCTCGCTCGCCTGACATCGCCAGGGTAAAGTCGATCGCTTCCTTCGATGGCTTCTCGTGTAGTCCTCTCTGCGTGTTCTAGTCGTCGTTTGATCCTCGTCGGGTTCTTCTTTTGTTCGTGGGAATTCGATCGATGGGTTGTTTTTGCGAATGCGGTCTGAGAGATTATGTCGATCTGTAGCGGGAGGAGGAGGCTTTGGACTTTTCGGGGGTGTGCAGGGCGTGTCTGTGGGTGTTTTGCGAGATGGGTTTTGGTTGTGGTGGGTTCAGTGCGAGTTTCTGGGCTTTGCATGGCTGATGCGTCGCGTGATTCTCTGTATCTATCTGTGGAAGACTTGCTTGCGTCGAGTTTTGCGAGGGGTGTTGTATTTTCCTGGTTGCGGACATGGGTTTTTTTTTTTTTTGTTGTTGATGTTTTTGTTTGTTGTGTTCGCACGCTTGATAGAGATTCAGCAATTGAGAATTCGTATGTTCGAGGTTTGTTTCTGCGGTTGTTTTATTCGTTGGACCCTGTGAAAGTTCTTTGCTCTGTTTTTTTTTTACTGTCAATTTGCTCCACATGCCTGGTTTTTTGGGTTTTCCTTGCATAATTTTAGGTTTCAGTGTTTGTATATGCGGTGGAAGTCATTGAGGAGTGCATTCGATTTGCCGGAGTGGATAGGTTTCTATGATTGCGATATTTTTGCTTGGTTTACATGCTTGAGTGGTGTTTTCTTCTACTTGAAACAGAGTGGATCCAAAATTTGTGATGGCACGTTGAATTTCAGGGGCGATTGTTGCTTGGATGGTTGATAACGCCAGTTATTTTCTGTGTCGCTTGTGCTTTTTTTGATATCTATTAGGGTGACCCATGGAGTTGACTATGCTGGATTCAATGTATTTTGGGTCAAATGTCCTAGCTGTTCAGAGTTTAGCTGTTCTGAGTTTTTTATTCTACTTTAATGCATAACATTTGATGAACTTCTGCTTTGATGCTTAGCATAATGACAGTATAAATGGATGATGATTGAAAAGAGCCAGGAGGATTCAAAATAGTGAAAAGTGGACAAAACTTCTGAAAGTGACCCAGTCACGGGCATGGCCCATGGGATAGTAGATTTTGCACTATGCTCTATCAGTTATGGCTTGAGTCAAACTAATTACATCTGCTCAAAACTCATTGTTACTGAATCTTTGCAAGTCTCAGATATTTCTGGCTTTCAAACTATTTATAAGGATGTGAGTTACAATCTTATTTAGTTCCAAATGTCCCAATCTGAAGTCTGATTAGTCTGAAACATGGACGATGGAGAATCTTGGATAGTGTTTAATTGTCATGTATGGGATTAGTATATAGAGTTCGATTATCATTTTCTAGATTTTAGAGTCTCCTCTGATATAGATTTGAAAAGGATGCGGCATCGTGTATATACTTGAGAGGGATGGGGAGAAAAGTGTCTGGAGTGGGAATCCCAGTTTTGCACTTAGTTATGACATTTTGGTATAGCTGTAAGTTTTCAGAATTTTATGGTATTAATTAGTCACACAATCCATATGTGTGTCAAGACATTGGTAAGATTCCAAGCTTAACAATTTTTGGTTTGAATAAAATTCCTGTTTACTTTTCATTCAGTTGTGCACACGCCAGTTAATTTTATGGACTGCTACTAATTTTTGCATCATGTAATCAAGGAACTTATAGGTTAGCAAAAAGAAAGATAATAATAATTCAGCATAGTGAATACTGTTCCTCAAGCTAGTTTCATCATTACATTAATAGTTGCAGGCTGTGGTTTGGCCAACAGTAGTTGCATCACTGGCATCAATTAGGAATTTACATGTCATGCTTCCAAAGAATGGACAACTAGATGAGGATCTTGCTGCATTATGATATATGCTTTATAGACCACATGCAGAATTGTCCCAGTTATCTGGAAATTAATATGCTTTCCAGTTGGGTTTGGATATCAGTCAAAAGGTGAGTAGTTCAGATAGGAGGCGATGTTTGGGCCATTGACATATGTGTTGAAAATTCTATGTGTAGATTTAGATACTCATTTAAAGTGCATTAGTTTATGGTCATGATGGTATGTTTGATGGCTTTGGTTTGAACTTTGAAGTAACTAGTTCATTGAGAGGCATTTGAGGCTTCCTTTTTTGATGAATATGAAGGTGTACTTTGGAATCTGTCTTTTGGGAATCTTGCATCTATCAAAAAAAGATTGTTGAGGTATTAAATTGTGATACTTTTTAAGATTAGACTCAGCGCTATTCACAGATTGAAATACTGGAATATGAAATACAGAAAATTCAAACGATAAGTTTCCATGAGATACTTGTCTTTTTGGTATCAGACTGGAATTTTAGGGTAAGCTACTTTTTTCCTTTTTCTTTCTTTTATTCTCTGCTTTTAGCATAGAGTGATCCAGCCTTTGAAGTGTAAGTTTCTCCTTTGATTCTATGTGGCATGGGGCTTATAATTTGGCACGTCACAATCAAATGACTCTGCAAGCTGCATATTTTAATATTCAACCGTTTGACATCACATTTCCTTACGCTAATCTGTTCTTCATGCGTGTGCATTTTTTATCTAGAGATTCTTCTAGATTACTCTTGTTTTAATGTAAAGTGGGTATATATGTTAAATGAAATACTTGGCATTTGCATTAAATCCTTTGACATGTTATTCTGGGATTGTTTTTCAGATGGAAGCTCGGAGGGGTGAAAGTGGACATATAATTGAAGTTTGTGGGGAAGTGCCAGCAGAAACAGGCGCAGGCAGGATGAAAATTTGTGGTGAGGCACCCTGTGGATTTAAAGATTCTAGTGCCAGTTCTCAAGATGAAAAGGAGCGGTCAGCATCTATGAGGAAACTTTTGGTGGCAGTTGTCCTCTGCATAGTATTCATGGCTGTAGAGGTTGTTGGAGGCATCAAAGCTAACAGTCTAGCAATTCTAACAGATGCAGCTCATCTATTGTCAGACGTTGCTGCATTTGCTATATCCTTATTCTCTCTGTGGGCTTCAGGATGGGAGGCAACACCTCGTCAATCCTATGGTTTCTTCAGGATTGAGATTCTTGGTGCTCTTGTGTCTATTCAAATGATATGGCTTCTTGCTGGGATTCTCGTATATGAAGCCATCGAAAGGCTGATCCATGATACAGGTGAAGTTCGGGGTTTTCTAATGTTTCTTGTTTCTGCCTTTGGTTTATTGGTTAATATTGCCATGGCACTCTTGTTGGGTCATGGCCACAGTCATGGTCACGGTCACGAACATGGTCATGGTCATGGTCACGGTCATGGCCATGGTCACGAACATGGTCACGGTCAAGGCCATGGTCATGATCATGATCACCGGCATAGTGGAGATGGTCATGACCATGGAAGCCATGACCATAATGACGAGGATCATGCTGGACATAACCCAAAACCCCAAGTCACAGCTGATGCAGATCACCATCATGATAAAGAATTTCTGGAACATCATCATGAGCATGATCATCATCATGGCCATGAAACAGATCTTACAGAGCCATTGGTCAAGACTTGCTGTGATATCAATAAGGAGAAAGAGAGTGGGCCGAAACAGAAGAAGCAATGGAATATTAATGTACAGGGTGCTTATCTTCATGTGCTAGGAGATTCGATTCAGAGTGTCGGCGTGATGATTGGTGGAGCGATCATATGGTATAAGCCCGAGTGGAAGATCATCGATTTGATATGTACCCTTATATTCTCAGTGATTGTGCTGGGCACTACAATAAGAATGCTTCGGAATATTTTGGAGGTTCTCATGGAGAGCACACCGAGGGAGATTGATGCCACGAGGCTGGCACAGGGTCTGTGCGAGATGGATGATGTGACTGCAGTGCATGAGTTGCACATCTGGGCAATAACAGTTGGGAAAGTCTTGCTGGCTTGCCATGTTAAAATAAAGCGTGAAGCCAATGCGGACATGGTGCTGAACAAGGTTGTTGACTTCATCAGAAGAGAATATAACATCAGCCATGTCACTATTCAGATAGAGCGTGAGTAGATGTTGAGCTAGTGAGATGACCCATCTGTAGTTAGGCATCGATGCACTGAATATATGTGGAGATGTTTGAAGGATCTGGTGATTCAAGTTTTCTCGATCACAAAGATGATGAGCACTAGACTATGTTTCCTTGAGAAGCCAGCTGGATAACACTGAGGTTAAATTTCATCTCTTAATTGTCCAGTGGACATGAAACTTTTCACCATGTATAAAATGCAGTGTGCGTGGCCCTTGTTCGCAACTTTTGGACATGCTACCCATGCTTTTATATTGCCTGTGTTAATTGATCTCGATTAGATGTTTAGCATATGCTGAATCAGGGCCGGGATGCGAATTGCGATTGCAGCCTGGACTCTTTTTCTCTCGCTAGGTAGAAAATATTTAACAACGGAGTGAGCATCCTAAATGGAATGGATCGTATTAGTCATTTTTTCCTTTTGGGGTGCATATTCGATATTAGAGTCAAATGATTTTGGATTGCCACAAAATTTCTGCACACTAGCTCATACATTTCCATGCCTCATTTCGTTAGTATTCCTTCGGTTCCTCATTTCGCATTCATTCCTCCGGTAATTCCCTTTCCACCACATTCTCTTGCGCTAAGTATGCAGGAGCAATGGCAAAGGATCCATCCTGCGAAGGTGGCAAATGTCTTTCTCATGAGTTAAGACGGCAGTGTGAAACTTATTCTGTGATTCCTGAATGCCGATGCACCCCTTTGTGAGAGACTGAGTAGCAAGAAAGTCGTAATAGCCTTACTGTATACTTGGGAGATGCAGAAAGTTGTAATAGCCTTATGAAAATTTTCATCCCGGAAATACTGAAATTCCGCTAACATTGCATCCTCGTCATCTTTTGCCCTACCGCGTTGCTCATGCTGAGAGGCGGTGTGAAAACTTTTAATGTAAGTCGATCGTCGACACCGGTCACTCTTCTCACCGGACCGACGGGTCCAATTCTCTCTTGTCCGAGACTCCGAGCTGGCCAGCTGGGGCAGAAATCCTGAAGATACTCCCGAGCGTTCGTCACAATTTGTCACATGAACAACTCGATGGTCATCCTCTTCGCCTTCAGGTCTTTTGTTTGCGTTGCCCAGTGAGCTCGAGTACCTCGGTTGTCTGGTACTCCAGAATTGTTGTCGCGTAGGCAACCGTGGGGCTAACAGCTTTCATTTCACATGGGTTGCCCCGACACTGCTGTTAGCGGAGATCCAATTAAGCATTAGCACAAGGGTCATTTGAAACAAATTGGGATGGAGATTGACTCTCGGCAATTAAGTGTCGATAATCTGCCCCTTTACTCTTAGGGACTGAACATCAGAAACTCGAATCTCACTATTTTCTAGAAGGCCCGAATCGATTTCTTCATCGTGTAATGGTCCCAACTTATTAAATTTAGAAGAATTATGTGGGTAGTGGATGGGGAATGGGGGAGGCATCCACAGTGAAAAATTTAAACATAAGTGTATTCGCATAGTTCTACACTTTGAAGAAAGATTAAAAAAAATGTGCCTAAATCGCTTAATCACAATGTATATAAAAGCGCACGCCTGCATGCGTACGCCTTTGAGAATGAGGATCAAAACAGGCCGAAAGAGCGGAAGAAGAACGAGGGCACTTGACGGGCAAGACATGAGCTATCGACTCGAAAGTGATCAAAGCTCCTTAAAGATTGGAGCGTGGAGAGAAATGGTCCCTTTCTCGGCTGTATCCTTGGATGATTCGATTATGATGCTGTCGACATTGCAGCTCAGCGGGGACAAAAGTGCTGGGAACCCATGTGCCTTGCCTTTCTTACCGCATAAGAGAATGTGGCCGACACTGTTCCTAAAGAGATAAGGGACCCGCTGCTTGAGGCCAATTATTGGAAAGCACCGATCGCGTGAAAAGCTACTCTCGATTAAGACCATGCGCACGCGTCAAAAGGTTGAACTCAACCGATTCATGGACTTTAAGAGAGCTACGTGGTCTTTTAGATAGTTGAGTCTTTACGGTTGTGCCCTTAGATTATTATAAAAGTTCTTTATCTTTCTAACTTTTTGATATGTACAAACAAAATACTTATGAGTCATGTATGTACGACAAGCAAAAAAAAAGAAAAAGAAAAGTCAAATTGGACTTTTATTTTATTGAAAAAAAAGAAAGAAGGAGGGCCAGTTAGCTCGCTAGCGCCGTCCTTTAATAAGGGTCCTATACCTTGCACGGATTCTTAGTTTCTGACCACTTGGTAAGCTCACTACATCCCACCAAAATTCTATAAGTTGAGATGTATATCTATACAAGATACGCTGTAACTAGGTAATATAATACAAGTTATTTTGAGATTCGCTTGATCTTGTGAAGTACAATGTATCTCGTTAATACTAGGCTTGCCACTTTGGTGATCAAAGTACATTTATCTTGAAATCCTTACCTGCCCTTTTTTTACCTCTCGTTAATATTAGGCCGCGCGGGGGGTGGGTGTGTGTGTGGCGGAGGGTGTGAGGGGAGCATGTCAATGAGAGTTGACACTGTAATTTATTTATATGGAACAACCTCCTTTTTCTCCACATCAACACTAAAACTGCAAGACCGAAGTTTAGAATAAATTCTAAGCCGAGGGTATCTTGAACATGTCCAAGCAACATTCGGTCCTGAGTCCTCTGTTCCAGAACTTGTGGTAATATTCTTCATAAGTGAAGCTCCTGTAAACCGCAGGATGCTCGTGGTCAATCAAGCCCTGAGCAGGTCCAATTAGGGCTTCTGGTGATGGGCAATAAAAGGTTGGAATGGAGATTCTCTCCCTGTCACAGTTCACCACTGCTCTATGAAGTATGCTCTTGTACTTGTCATTGCTAATGACCTGAATCAGTAAAAAATCATGTCCAGTTCCAAGACTTGTTGAAAAAACAAATGATGAACTTGTGCAAAAAGATGGAATCAATCTTCATCAGCCAGAACAATCATGCAATTTTTGTTTCTTTTACTAAGCTAAAAAAAAAAGTCGATCCTTCCTGTTTTTATGATATGTTGTACCGAATTCTCCTCATTAGCTTTAGAGTCTCATCCTTGGACATGTTTCAAAAGAGTGTAGCCAAAGTACCTGCATTTGATCTCCTATGTTGACAATGAAGGTGTTGGGGATGGGATTGACAGCAATCCATTTTCCATCCCTAAGGACTTGTAACCCGGGCACATCGTCCTGAAGTAGGATGGTGATTAAGTTCTGGTCGGTGTGGCCTGGCAACCCGTAGGTGAGCTCGGGCTGTGGGCACGGCGGATAGTAGTTCATAGCCATGTGCTGACCATGCTTGCCCAAGTTCTTGCTTATGTATTCCCTTTCAAGCCCCAGGCTTTCTGATATGGCTTCCAACAGTTTGAGCGCCAGTTCTCTTACTCTTGTGCAATACTCTCCCACCTCCTTCCTGCTAGTCAAGAAGATTTCACCGGTAATGCAGTTAAAGTGTGCCAGCAAGCCAAGACACTTGAAGTTTGGCGAAAAAATCGAGCACTTTTAGGCATGCTCTTTCTAACTTCCGCAACGTGGTTGTCATAATAAATCACTGGAAAGTACCACTTTCTTTTCCTTGAGTGGCTGACATTCCACGTGGATCAGTATTGTCTATTGGTGAAAAATAGGCTCTTCCCCTTATTTTCTTGGGTCCTACATTTCTTCCGTTGAGAGATTCTTATCTTTCAATCTTTCTGTTTAGCTAATATCAGACTTTAGAAATTACAGTGATCAAGCTTTTAATTTTCCAAACTTCACTGGTGAAAGCTTGTGAAATCCTCATGATCAACAGGAATCTTCAATCGTTTGAATGTCACGAAAATCATGCGCGTCTATTTAGAAGAAAGCTTCGCTTGATATGGTAAAATTCCCGGGCTTGTAAAATAGCTATAAATCTTGTGGATCAAATAAGATCGAGTCATAATTTGAATGGATGATCCAAATAGAAATTACTTACGTGTGATGATAGTGATAATCAAATCCATTGTGGATTTTTTAAGGATACACAAATTCGTTCCGTAACCACTTAACCATTCCAATCAAAAGGATATATTAAAATAAAACATTAATTAATGTCAAATATTTGAGTCAAACATAAATAAATCACATGATAAGAATAAGCTTTGTTTATTACCTGAACGATGGAGGATTGGTTGGCCACTCATGCATGTATTCTTCAAGAGGGTAGCAATGGAGTCTCAAGAAGTCCCTCCAGTTAGACACCTTCTCGGTCTTGATATTAAAGCTAGTTGAAAGCCTGGTCGATTTCGACGGGTCATCAGAGTAATTCTTCAGCCTCTCGCTCTCCGGCAACCGGAAAAATTCCCCCGCTATGTTCATGATGGCCTGCACCACCTCTTCCGGTATCCCATGGTTCTTGATCTGCCAAAGAAAATATCGAGCAGAACCACATGAGACAGAGCAAAAACTCATTATGGGATGATCGCATCCATCAAGTTTTAACTGATACCCTTTTGCTTAATTAGCATTGTTTAGCTAACCCGCAGTGTAATATTCTTATGTCGTACCTGAAAGAAACCATCTCGTTGACATGCTTTACCAATCTGTCTGATAATATCATCACGGTTGGGACCAAAGAGGCCTTGGAGATCAATGAGTGGGATGGTGGAGGCATCTGAGGCCTCGACCTCAATGAGGTTAGGGCGGTCAGCCTCGGGCCGGATGTAACTGTTGGGCACGCGGTTGATGCCGGGCACGCGGTCGATGAGCAAGAGCTTAGTGGCAGTCGTAGCCATACTGCTCAGCACTGCAAATGATATATTTTTTGGCTGGACACAGAACTTGGGGAGTCTGCATTTATAGAGAAAACATGACCCATTCAGGCAGATCCGTGTGCTCCCCATCCAAACGACTAGAAGGTTGACAGTGCAGGAGATAAGCCTACGTAAGTGAAGATGTCACCAGCCCTATGTCAGCCCAAGTGAAGATGAGCTCTCGATGCAGTTAGGCGTGGTTTGAAAGGGAAGCGAGAGAACTATTCGTCCGTTCTCATTCTCACCATTAATCATTGACTTAAAAAACGAAGATGACGTGATCATGCTTACGTGGGGGTCGCCGACGTCAGCTTGTAAATTGCCCAGGCAAGAGCTGTACTTTAACCACGCCAACGAGGACTTTGCCCGTCATTAGCTTCTTTCGTCCGCATTGAGATGGCGATCTTCTCCATAGGAAAGCGACAGGAGTGACAAAGGACAATTCGTCTCGCCTTTTGATGCTTAGCCGCGATAAAAATTGATCCAATGTCGGCGAATGAGGTCAAAACTTAAATATCTCGAGGTGGGCAGTAATTTCATCGTCAGCCGCTGTCTATAAATCTGTAGATTGCACTTTAAATGTGAGCCGATGAAAGTAATATTATGAGAAACTCTAATGTTTTGGTTAATTTGTAGTTTGAATACTCCTCGTCATTCGCCCCAGGTCGCTTGTTTCTTCTGCAGCTTGTAACTTCTTTTCCCGCCCATTATAATAGCCTATATTTCTCGACCATTATTATTATTTGGGGCCTTTTAGATTTTCGGTTCCATATAACGGTGATCGTGCTGGCTTCATCATTGAATGCGTTATTATGATTGGAGTCGAAATTTTTGGGTCCATGACTTGGACACTTATCTTTTTATTGATTTATCCATCCTCACTTCAACTTTAGTTTTTCTGTCAATTGAATCGAGTATCATTTATCGACATTTCATGACTCAACACTAAATAATTTTCTTAGCTTGATAGCAACTTCTCATGACCTTTGTCGATTATCTATAGCTACCAAAAAGACTTAAAATTTTTTTTGTCAATTTTGTCTTGTTCAATCTTTTCAAATCTGAGTTGATAGTTATAAATTTGGAAATTTTTACTGAGTTCAAAGTGTGAATCTACGTGTTCATACTTATTTTTCGTCGGAAACCAAGTGGCTTTCATTGATTTTGACATGAAGAGTACAACCTATTTTATTGTCATTGATGTGTACAATCTCAAATTTAACAATCTCAAATTTACCCTTCTTTGAGGGAAAAATGGTACCTTCACGTAAAATTCATTTTTTTCCTTCATTTTCCATGTCTTTCCAAACAATACATTTCAGATCTCAATCATTTGTTTACACTTCGCTTTCCTCCCATTCCAAACAACAAAAACAAATTGTTTTATTTATTTATTTTTTTATCTTTCTATCTCAATTATCTTTATCTTTATTTCTTTACTACCATTTTCTTCGCCCACTTAAAATTCTTTCAAACAATGGGTAAATCGAGGAATGTCACTAGGTCCTTATCAGCTTTAAAGGCCTTTGGCTGGTCCATTGCTTGCAGACCCAAAATAAGGTAGCAGATTGGATGGTCAAAGTCCAAATCTAAAATACCTTCCCTTCTAATTGGGTTTCCGACCCTCCTCAAGCCATCTTGGATTTATTATACTCTGAAATTCAATTGGTGTATCTATCAAATATTTCATTAAGGATGAAACTCTTCTTTTCACCAAAAAAAAAAAAAAAAAAAAAAAAACAACCGGTAAAGAAATAGACACATTTTCAGTTTCATCTTAAATCCAGTACCAGATTCCGAATCATATGGAAGCTTTAAATAAACTCTAAGCTGAGGGTGTCTTGAACATGTTTGAGCAATACTCAGACCTAAGCCCCCCATCCCAGAATTTGTGATGGTAATCCTCGTATGTAAAGGTACTGTTGATAGCAGGATGTTCATAATCAATCGAGTCCCGAGTAGGTCTAATAAGTGCTTTTGGAGACGGGCAATGAAATTTCGGGATGGATATTTTTGCTGTGTCGCAGTTCACCACGGCTCTAAAGCGTGGTCTAGTACTTGTATGAAGATTTGACAAAAGATGGAACCGATCCATTGACTGTGATTATGTATTGTTATTTTCTTCAATTAAATGTACACTTTTGATCTCTAGCTTGAGTAAAAAAATGCGCAACTTCCATCTCATCCTTTTACTTTTCTTTTACTATGTTGGAACGAAAGTGCTGGGAATGGGATTGACAGCAACCCATTTTCCATCTCCAAGAACTTGTAAGCCGGGTGTATCATCCTGAAGGAGGATAGCGATCAAATTCTGGTCACTGTGGCCTCGGCAATCCGTAAAGTAGTTTCTGGCTGCGGACCAAACACAGCGTGAAGCCATGTTCTGATTATGTTTTTCCAGGTTCTTTCTCCTGCAATCCCTTCAAGCTCCAGGCTTTTATGATATGGCTTCCAACAGATTACCCACCGGTTTTCTCTTGCTCTTGTGCAGTACTCACCCGCCTCACTTTCTGCTAGCCAAAAAGATTGAACCAGCAACAACAGTAAACATGTGCTGACAGATTAAGTTGGCACATCTGGAATTTTTAAAGGAAGAATCGAGATCAACTTTTGGTAGGCTTCTTTTTCCGATTCTGACGTGTTAGTGAAAATCGATCACTGGAAAGTGTACCTTTTCTTTCCTCTCCCGGGTGGGCCAGTGAATTTTTCTGGATTTTGATGGTAGATTCGATTGGCATCATCCTTTTAATTACCGTCTGTTGGTGAAAAGTACACTTTCCTCCCCTTTTATTTCTTGGGTCCTATACCTTTTTTTGGTCGAATTGGGTCCAATACTTTAGCTGTTGAGAGATTCTCGATGTTGCTCCATTTTTGTTCTACAAATATCAGACTCTAGAAATTACAGTTTGGAGAATGCTCTCGACTCTTAAAAACTTCACTTGAGAACCGACCTGTCACTGACTAGAGAGCCGTGTGCTTTAAGTAGTTAAAATATAAAAGGAAGAGTCGATTTCGTCTTGATCTTGATGTGATCTCGTATTTGCCTACCAAGGCATTTTTCATAGGTCGTCATAATAAATTACATTTGTTCGGTAAACGAAGTATGTGTTTTAAGATTAATGCAGGAAAAAAAATGGATCTTATAATTAAATTAATGCGAAATTATCAAAAAAAGAAATATTGAACAATAAAAATACAAGAGATTTATGTGATTTGATTCGAGTGTTAGTACTTACTTTAAAAGAAAAGTTGGCAACAAATAATCCACTAATAATTGAAGTTTTAGAGTTAACATTACTTACATTATTTGAGTGTTTCTCACACTTAAATTAACTATTCAATTGGATGTAAATCTCACAGTACAAATCATTGTGTGTTCAAGAGCTCGACCTTTTTTCATGCGCCAAAAGTGCTCTATGCTCTTTCTTCTTCTTCTTCGTGTGTTGTCACTCCCTATGCTCGACCTTATTAGCCTCTTTCATCAAAATAGACAACTCATTCTTGCCGTCCAATGTCTTGGCCAAATATTGTGTTATCAAAAAAACAAAATGCATGTACCTTAATGCTCCACAACCTGAAGTCATTCTTCCCATCAAACTTCTTAATTTCTACATTTGCTCTAAACATAATTACAAGATTTGATATTTTCCGCATTAATTTTACAACAATTGGTATTAGAGCTTAAGATCATATTTTTTGGATTTTATTTGAGTTTTTGCTTGTGTAATTATTATCTAACAATTTTATTGTTAATTTAACTGCAAGATCCTATTAGTTTCCACATTAATATTATGATAGTAAGCCTCGAACCACCTATCTCCCTTCCTTTGCTCAACATGTTAGATGCGATATGGGCAGGAAAAATAGTATTCTTTAAAATAGAGGAATCAAAATTAAGTCATGATAATACGGGCTAGCCTCTTCTTGTTGCGCCAAAAGTCTTACCATTTTTGATGGATTTGTATTTTCGTGTGCCTCTGAAACTCTGAAAAATATTTTGTACCCAAAACAAACAAGCTACCAAGCTGCATCCCTTTCAATTGGGCTTCAACGTCATTTTAGAGAATCACTGTCTTGTTTGACAAGAGTCCTCAACTCATGAATACTTCAGAGATCACTAGCGTTCTATATATCTTGACCTACTATTTTTCCCTAGTGGTCTGAATGAGACACGAGCCAAACTCGAACCTACCGTCGTTCGCCTTATCAACAAACACGAAACTATTGCTTGACCGCTAGGGCCAATCTCAAAGGCTTCCTGTTTTTCGTGCGCACAAACCCATTTATGAGTCGCTCGCTTTGGAGAGTCGCTCTCTACCTCTTGGTAGTTTCCTGTTGCTCATAAGCCTTTCTTAAACCTAAGCCCAGATTTCTGAACTCCCTTTTTAAGCTTTCTATCTCGCATGGTGTTTGTCAACGGCATTTCCCATGTCTTTCTTTCCGAATTTCGTTTCAAGGGTCGCAATCCCCTATCTACAAGTACCGATTCCTTGTTTTCTCTGTCTCATCCATTTTCCTCGTAATTCTGTTCCCATCTGTTCCAGCGCTCTTCTTCATCCTGTTTTCGGTTGAATTTGGTCTTCTCTTCTCTAATTTCGCTCCTGGGTCGACCGATTCATCTGCATGTCTCATCCACAACCCAATTTCTACCGGTCTGGCATTCTGCATGTGATATTGTCATCTGTATAAACTCTGTTTCAGTCCTTTGCTGTTTCTACTCGTGATGGAGAATAGTAGTAAAGAAGAGGAAGCTTGACTTACTGCTTTATGCACTCGCCTTGGTCGACTGTGGTCTCCTCAGCAAATTGAGGTCTGGGATGAAGCCCCTCCTGTAGAGAAGATTGAGGAATGTCAATTAACACTGGTCGGCAAAATTATTGCAAATTCTCCTATAAATTTCCCAGCTTTTCAGAGTACGATGAAGAAGGTATGGCGTGTGGATAATGTGGATATTTCACAAAGAGAAGCAGGTCTTTATGTTTTTAAGTTTCCCTTTGAAGGGGCAAAGCAACGCATTTTAGACAGTGGCCCCTGGTCATTTTCCAATAATCTGATTATTCTAAAACCGTGGATACCGAATACTCCCTTGCATTGTTATGATTTCAATACATGTGCATTCGGGTCCAAATTGTCAGCTTACCTTTAGAACGATGCACAGAACAGTTGATAAGTAGAGCAGTTTCGATCTTGGCCCCTTTCGAAGTTAAACCGGATGCAAAAGATAGCTCTAATCTTAAAATAGGAAGAGCTCGGGTGGACCTGCATATTCACAAGCCTCTCAAACCGGGAAAGCTTCTTCGAGTGGAAGGCAAAGTAATATGGTTAGACTTTCGATATGAAAGATTACCGACCTTCTGTTTTTCTTGTGGCGTACTCGGTCATTATGCTTCCTACTGCAAAGACATCCCTTATGAAGAGGCAAATTTTGATGAGCGTGACAGGATGTATTATGGCCAATGGCTTAAGGCTGAAGCAAGGAACCCTAGCCCTTTCTGGTAGGCTTTCTATGAAACAAAACCTTTTATGGAAGATGGAGAGGAAACGGTACCTGCAACTCCTTCACAAGGCTTGTTATTGCTACCACCGGGACCATCCGATTCCTGTTCTAAGCAAGTAGAAAGAGACTCCTTCAAGGCTCAGAATCCCCCTTTTCCTACCACATCTCTGCAGCAAACTCATCCCATTTCAGTCACTGGTACGACAGCTCTCGATTCGACTTCGTTTTCCCCGGAGCGTCCAGGTTTACAAGGTTCCAATGCTGTCACGAAGTTATACAGTCGATTACCAACTCCAAAAAAGTTAAAAAACCTTTGTTGCTGACTAAGACCTCTCCGGTCAAGAAAGCTAAGCGGTATTCTCCATATGGATTGCGTTCTGTTCTTCCAGAAGTTTCTGAAGCTTGTCAACTGCTGGATACTCCCATCATAATGGCTGAAGATATCAGAGATTGGGCTGAGGTGGCTTGCCCCAATAAGCCACCCAAGGATAAATGAAGATCATGAGTTGGAACTGTCAAGGATTGGGCAATTCCTTGACAGTTCAAGCACTTAGGGCCTTAGTGGCCCGAGAAAGGCCCGATGTTCTATTTTTGATGGAAACTCGTAATCAAGAATCTCTTATCCAAGCGTGTCCAAGGTAAAATCAAGTTATCAAACTGTTTTGTTGTAAATCCTACGGGTTTGGCTGGAGGTATGGTTATTTTTTGACGAATCGATCTCTCTTCTTATTAATAGCTCTACAGCGCACTATATAGATACTATTTGCTCAGAAATTGGTAATGGCTCACCTATGGGTCTTACCTGTTTACATGCGCCATCGGTCTTTCAACAACGACAACAATTTTGGGCAGATTTACGGAGGCTCAGTAACTTGCATACCTTGCCTTGGGTGTGCATAGGGGACTTTAATGACATATTGCATCTATGGGAGAAGGTAGGTAAGAGACCAGCTCCTACTTACCGTATGCATGCTTTTCGGGAAGTTCTCCATGATTGTGCTTTGCTGGATCTTCACACAAAGGGTTGTGCCTACACCTGGATTAATAATAGAGAGGGTGAGGACATTGTTAAGGAAAGGCTCGATCGTGCATTATGTACAATTGAGTGGCGTTTAAAATATGCAGAGGCAGAGGTTCTTGCCCTTCCCGCCATAGGCTCTGACCACAGCCCGCTTTTGTTAACTACTAATGTAAGACCAGTGAAGAGAAGGAAAGGTTTTACCTTCGAAGCCTTTTGGCTTCAAGATACAGAATGTAGGGAGGTGATCTCCACATCTTGGTCTCATCATTCCACTGATAAGCTCCACATTTCGCGGCGGATTCAGAACACCACTACGGCTTTGACCAGGTGGAGCAGACATAAGTTTCAGGAAGCTCAGCAACAAATTTCATTTTTGCAACATCAACTTCAACACTGTCTCAATGAGCCTACATGTAATTATGATAAAGATCTGGTCAATTCCTTGAGATCTCAAATCCAACAAAAATGGGCACAAGAAGAACAATATTGGGCCATGCGCTCTCGCATTAATTGGATGTGTTGGGGTGATCGGAATACGAAATTCTTCCATGCTACCACAATCCAAAGGCGTCAAAGGAATAAAATTAGCATTTTACAGAATGATAATGGGGAATGGATTCGTGATCCTGATCAGGTGAAGCATGAGACACTCAACTTTTTTCAGCAATTGTACACTTCTGCAGGACAAAGAGACTATCACCCTATTCTCATGCAATGCTGTCCAATAGTCACGAGAAATGAATATTCATCTAACAGAGATGTTACGAGAGAGGAAGTCAAGCAAGCCACTTTTCAATTAGGAGCAACTAAAGCGCCCGGACCGGATGGGTTAAATGGTTTATTCTACCGTCATTCACTGGGACATTATACAGGAAGATGTTTTCTCTACGGTTCAACAGTTCTTTGCTACAGCCCATATGCCATCGGAAATCAACCAAACTTCTTTAGTCCTTATTCCGAAAATCCAGCATCCCGAGAGGTTAGAACAATTCCGCCCCATCAGTTTATGTAACTTTATCTACAAAATCATATCAAAAGTTTTGGCGAACCGTCTCAAAACCTGGCTGCCGGTGCTAATTTCTAAAGAACAAAGTGCATTTGTCTCTGGTAGACAAATCCAGGACAATATTCTAATCGTTCAAGAGGTTCTACACCAGCTGAAATCTAGAAACAGAAAGGAAAAATTTCAGGGAATTCTCAAGCTAGACATGAAGAAAGCCTATGATAGGGTGGAGTGGGATTTCTTAAAAGATTACCTTCATAGACTTGGATTTCATGCTCAATGGGTGAAATGGATGCTGCAATGTGTTTCAACCACTTCTTTTAGTGTTAAACTGAATGGGGAATCTCTCCATTATTTTCGCCCATCCCGAGGTTTAAGACAAGGTGACCCTCTATCCCCCTATTTATTCATTCTTGTGGCACAGTTACTATCTACTCTTATCCAGAATGCTGTTAGCATGGGTCATTTAAGAGGCATTAAACTCAACAGATGGTGTCCTACACTATCACATTTATTCTTTGCCGATGATGCCATTCTGTTCATTGATGGTCGAATTCAAGAGAGCCAAAACTTATCAAATATCCTCAATCGGTATTGCCTAGCAACCGGACAAGAGATAAACGAAACAAATCTGGTTTGTTTATGAGTAAAAACTGCCCTTATTCCCTTAAACTTAATCTGGCTTATGACTTTAGAGTTCCAATTTTGGACAAAACAGGGAAATATTTAGGCATTCCGTTTGATTGGGGATCCTCTAAACGTGATATGTTCGCATGGATTTTAAGTAGAGTTACTACTAAGCTGGAGGGGTGGAAGGAAAACCTGATATCTAAGGGAGGGAAGGAGGTTCTATTGAAATCGGTGGTTCAGGCACTACCCCAGTATGCTATGACTGTTTTTAAGCTCCCTGTCTCCATATGTAAGGCGGTGGAACAACAAATAGCAAGGTTTTGGTGGAAAAATAGTAGCAACAAAGCGGGCGTCCATTGGAAAACTGGGAAACTCTCAAAAGAGCAAAGATCAAGGAGGTTTAGGTTTTCGCGACTTAATTTCCTTAAACAAAGCTCTTTTGGGCAAGCAAGCATGGAGACTTTTTACTAATCCTTCCTCTTTGTGGAGCACTGTTTTCAAAGCTTTATACTTCCCTCATTCTAGTTTCTGGTCTGCAAAGAAAGGGACGAGGTCTTCTTGGGGCTGGCAAAGTCTTGTTCTCGGTAGGGATTCTATTATTGACAAACTCCAATGGTCAGTAGGGAATGGCACCCAGATTAGAGTTAGAGAAGATAAATGGCTGAAATTGGGAATTCTAGGTGGACCTTATAACAGGACAGAGCCGAAGAAAGTACAGGAACTTATTCTGGATAATCAGCATGTGTGGAATGAGGAACTACTACGTCAACTATTTCAAGACCACATAGTTACCGAAATTTTATCTATTCCTCTATCATCAGCCTACTCTGAGGACAAACTTGTGTGGACAGATACTGCAGATGGTTCTTATTCTGTTAAGAGTGGTTATCATTTCATTCAACAAGCAGACTCTCTAAAGCATCAGTCTCAGCCTTCATCCTCCTATTAGGCCCCTACTACCTTATGGAGACAGATTTGGAAAACTCAGATAGCTCCAAAGGTTCGTGTTTTTCTATGGGCCGTGTGCCAGAATGCTCTACCTACAGCAGAAAATTTATATCGCAGGATGATTATCCCAGAACCTTTCTGTAAACTCTGCTCCTCAGACATACCCGAAACCCCAGAACATCTATTCCTACTATGTCCATGGACAAAATACATATGGAATCACCCCAGCGTGCAAATTAACGTTACACAACACAGCATACACCGTATCGAAACATGGCTTCATACACATATACACCAGAAGAAGGATCAACGGAGAGGTGTACCTGGTTTCGAGCAGATTGCAGCTCTGCTTTGGCATATTTGGAAAGCCCGCAACCTCTTTGTCTTTCGGCATCAGCGAACACACCCGGATCACCTGGTTCAAGCATCAGTTAATATGGTCCAGGCAAGCAGTCAAACCCCACAAATTGACATACCGACCCGCAAGACATGGTTGAACCCTAATTGGATTTGGGAACCTCCGCCACAGGGGATACTAAAGATCAATCTCGATGGGGCTTTTCCCAGTGGACACCATGAAGGCGCGATCGCTAGCATCGCTCGGGACTCTTCTGGTAGATTGATTGGGGGATTCATCCGTACTGTGAGAGCGCGATCGGCCATAGAAACAGAAATCCAAGCTCTGTTACACACTTTTCGGGAGCTTTTACAGAAAGAACAGACGGAAGAACACCTCATCATAGAATCGGATAATCTTACCTTGGTTGAAACCATCAATGGAGGCTGCGAACCACCCTGGGAATGTCGAAATCTGATCGCTGAGTGTGTGTTCTTGAAGATGCTGTTTTCCAATCTGATCGTCTCGCACTGTCGAAGGGAAGCAAATGCCCTAGCCGACTGGGCCGCGAAGGCCCATGGCAGAGGCAACCTTCCACTCAATTGGGCTTTTTCTCCTCCTCAGCTTATGTTGGACTTACTCTGTATTGATGCCCTGTTTAAGGGTTGTATCTTTGCTCACAAGTGAATGAAAAGCCTGTATCTTTCGACCAAAAAAAAAAAAAAAACCCATTTATGAAAAGTTGATAGAGATTAAAATAAATCGAAGGATGAGAATAATTAGCTTCACATTTGTCAATGACCTGAACGATTGAGGATTGGCAGGCCACTAAGGTAGCAGTGGAGTCTCAAGAGGTCCCTTCAGCTAAACGCCTTGTCGGTCTTGACATTACAGTGAATACTGTACCGAGGAATGTATGCTTATCCAATACAATCCCATTATTGAGAAAAACAAGCTATCGAACTATAAAATATATGGAATAAAAATATAAATCGAATGCCAAATTTACGTAGTTTGATTGATGGGACCTACTCCACAATGTGAGAAGCACCGAATTTCTTTGTGAATTAAGCGATACAATGGGGATTACAATAACACTTGAGTCACTCAAACACTTCAAGTAATTCCAACTTCCAATTACATTCAATACCTCACAATAACGTTTAACCCGTATACTTCTTCATGAAATAATCTCCCAAAGGAATTCACAAATTCTAAACACAAGATTGTCACGATTTCAAACACTAGAGATGTAAGGTATGGGCATGTCAAACAATTGATTGTCACGGACAAAAGTTCATCTTGGAGTGCTTCAAGGTGTAATTCACGAAGAAACCGCCTCTAGGATGCTTTTCACAAAGAAGATTCACTTCTTATATATGAAAGATTTGAATCCAAAATAGAAAACCTACTTGAACCGTGTTTTCTATTTCCTTTAATCAGCTAAGGCAAACATAAATTCAACACAAATCTTAAAACCGAATGTGTCTCATGAGAATTTGCTGATCTAAAAGGTAACGTGACCAATATGCACACACTCGTTTGTGCCAGAATTTCATCAATTCGATACTTACCATTCAATCTCTTACGAAGACATGGTTATCTTGTCATCCAGTTACATAAGTGAAGTGGTCAGTCACCCGGCTTTGGTCAAAATGGAATTAATGTTGAAGCAGGTGTGCATGGTTCCAAGAGGAAGCAGGAAATCAATTTGTTCTTCTCATGCTTACCCTAAATTATTATTTTTTTTAATGCAAATATGTGAACATCATTAATTAGATGAGGTACAAAAACTTAGGGAAATCCCTTAGCATTTCCAAAAGACTAATTATGTGATAAGATGGAGGAAGGAAGCCTTATCTTGATTGAATGTCCTTTTGGGCTTGTATTGACTTATACCGGATATATTTTTAAAAGGAAAAAATAGATCACATAAGTGGAGGGTTTGCTTTTTCATGATTGGAGGCTAGCCACTTTCTTATCATGAAATTGATTAGTTAGGTAAGGCTTTAAAAAAAAAGGTGGTTTGTATAATTCTATGAAGCTCAATAATTAGGTAGAGGATAGGTAGAGTAAGACCTTCTGGAAGTATACTTGGGTCTTCATTCATCCTTAGGTCTCCTTGATAGTGTGTATGTGTGAGAGAGAGTGAGAGAGTATCCATCAATGATCGGAATAGCTATCATATGATATGCTGCGTAAATGTCCTATAATAACTATTACAGTTTTACTTGTTCGTGATATGTCCGTTATATTTATTGCAAGCGAATAATGTAAAATGTAAAGACCCATTACCTATAACGTCATAGCAGAATATGCAATTAGACATGGCGATAATGTATCGTTTTGTTTTTCCGTTACAGCTTGCAGCTTTTTCCCATACAAATGGGTAACATCAACTACCATAAGATATCTCTAAGAGCAAGAGGGACCTTTCGAATCCGTAATCACAGTCGATTTCATTCTAACAGTGAAAAAGTCTACGTAGCTGAGGAACAGAGGTGAAGAAACTAATAGTGCACAACTCCGGCAGACTGATTTTCTGTTTTCCCAGGAGCATTTATTTCAATGAATCAGCCTAACATCAAGGCCCAACTTACTTGAGCTAGAGAGGCGACCAACCGATGTTCTTGGGCAATCATCTATTGAAGTACCACCTTTCTAGTTTTCAAAAAGATATGCCGGAAGGAGTTGAAAATGTAGTCCCTTCCGCCAGAAAATGTCTACAAATCTGACAAAGAACCTCAATTCAAATTCGAACTCATGCAATTGGAGAGAGAATGCGTTTGATTAACTAGTACATCACATGGCTACCTCTCTAGATTCACGGATGCCTAGATGCATTGCATAATGTCATTTATGTACGGATTTTATTGTAGTTTAGACGTGAACCGGACTTTTCAGGAAAAAACAACCTAGTAAGCATCAGATTCGCCTAATTGAGACATCAAACATCAGTTGTCGTATTAGTTTGGTAAAAAGCCTACAAACAATGTAAAATCAAATGAAGAAACGTATATTTCCAAGGCTATACTGCACACATGGTGACTAATCTTTGTTTATGTGTCCACGGAAGATGTCTACTTACCAGAATAAATGCATCTTCTTCAGAGGAATAGTAGGAACACCTGAAATGGGAGCTCCCAATGACACAGGCATTTCCAAAAATCGGTGGGTCGTCAATGCGGAAAACCTCAAAAGGCAGTTCCCTGAACGCCCTTTCAAATGGACGTCTTGAGTTTCCACCAAAGCAATCACGCTGCCGATGTTCATGTCAATCAAGCAGAAGATTATGATCTGTCTTCTGAATATAACGGTGTATATGAATCAGAGAGATCGTAGCAAAGAACTAGAGAACAACTTAAGATTGAGCTGCATGCAGCTAGACAAGAAGAAAATGAAATCCTCCGAAACTCTTTAGGTGGAGACCAATCTCGCTGCAAAAGAGCTGGCCTTGCGATGATGTCTATAAAGCGCAGTTAGGGTGCATTATTCCCGTTTAAGGAATACTGACTCACAAATTGGCCCAATCGCAAGCCAGGTGCAGATTAGCGGAAAGCGTTATGTTTATGGAATTTGAGGTTATTAACGTGCACATTGAAGAACTAACGGGAATGCAAGTCAATAGAAGGAAAATCTTGATGGTTCTCATTCAAGTTCTTAACTGCTCGACGACTAAACAGCCTAAGATGAAAGGAATTGCTTCTCCATTACTTTCAGAAGAAAGAGATGATGAGGCAAAACGGGTTCCAAGAAATGTTAGCCAATTGCTTAGATGCATTGACTGAAGCAGTGTTTCACTGCTTCTTTGTGTATTCAGTTCGTATTCTAGTATTAGTTTCGATGAGGTTTCATCGAAGGAGACCAAATGACAATGAATATCAACCAACGACAATGATTAAGCTTCAAACTTTTGATTGCACAAATACCTGATGAAAGTAAAGACAGTGCTTCGCTAGTGATAATTAAAAAGGGAGAATCCAAGTCATCTAAAGGGAAATTGTTCCACTAAGATGGAATATCAAATGCCAGACAATTTCTGCACCATATGACTTGGTGATATCGCAGCCTTGAACATTCTGTTGGAATTGTCTCAGTGCTGCTGATGCTCGGTCGTGTTTCCTCTATTTTTATTTTACAGTCATGTTTTGTATTTAGTTGTGGTACTCGACAGTTTTTCCTTTGAACAAGACGTATGAAGTGCTATGCTCTGTTTTTTATCCTTTCTCTTCCTTGAACAACAAAGATGTTTTCTGTTTTGATTGTTGTTATATAAAGCTTTAACAATGGTATCAGAGCTTTTGTAGGATCTTAAGGGACTGTGAAGTAAGGGTAAGTGAGTGAAGACTGATGGAGGCAAGATCGAGTGGATTCTCTGCAATGGCTGCTCCAGTCTTTACTGGGGAAAATTATCAAGCTTGGGTTGTCAAGATGACAGCATTCTTGGAGGGTCACGATCTATGGGAGGCTGTGGAGAATAATTATGAGGTTGCTCCACTTCCAAATAATCCGACCTTAAAGTAGATAAAGTACCATAAAGAGAGAATCACAAAGAAGGCTAAGGCGAAGTCTTGCCTGTATACTGCTATTTCACCCACTATCTTCACAAGGATCATGAGATGTGATTCTGCAAAGGCAATATGAGATTTCTTGAAGGATGAATACGAGGGAGATGAGAAGATAAGAGGCATGAAGGTGCTGAATCTCTTGAGGGAGTTTGAGAGACAGCAAATGAAGGATTCAAAGTCAGTGAAGGAGTACTCTGATAGGCTGGTTGAGATAGTTGAAAAAATCAGAGTTTTAGGAACTGACTTGAAGGATGAAAGGCTTGTTCAGAAGATCCTGGTGTTTCTTCCAGAGAAGTTCGAAGCCACCATAGCTTCTCTAGAAAATACAAGAGACTTAGCTGATATAAAGCTTGCAGAATTGTTAAATTCCCTGCAAGCATAGGAGCATAGAAGACTAATGAGAAGAGAAGAGTTTGTAGATGGTGCACTACAAGCTAGAGTGAAGTCAAATGATGGAGGCAAAGGGAAGAAATGGATTCAGTCCAGAGGAAATGCTGGTGACTCCAAGTTTGTAGCAAAAGAAGGAAATTCTGGTGGGTCTAGTAAATGGAAGAAGAACAAAAAGCCTTGTCAATACTGTGGTGGGACTAATCATCAGTTTTTTAGATGTTGGAGAAAGCCTAATGCTAGATGCAGAAGATGTCACAAGTTGGGTCACATGGAAGCAATCTGCAAAGAGAAAAATTACTAGCAAGAAGGAGAAGCACAGGTAGCAGTGAATGAGTCTGAGGAAGAGCACTTGTTTGTAGCTTCATTTCCTAGATCTTATGTTGAGAATGATGCATGGCTAGTGGATAGTGGCTGTACCAATCATATGACTGGCAATTTGAAGCTATTTAGGAGTCTAAACAAGTAGTTAGGTCTAGAGTCAGAATTGGCAATAGACAATATATCGAAATGCAAGGGAAGGGTATAGTTGCTATTGAAGGAAATCAAGAGATGAAGCTGATCAATGATATTCTCTTTGTACCAAAAATTGACCAAAATCTGTTAAGTGTTGGTCAATTAGTTGAAAAGGGCTATAAAGTGAAGTTCAAAGGGAAGGAATGTCTTATTAATAATACAGATAGCAAAGAAGTGCTAAGAATCCCAATGAGGGATAAGAGTTTCATATTCAAGCCACAAGAGATGCAACAAATGGCTTTAAAATGCAAAGAAGAAAATGCAGAGCTATGGCATAAAAGACTTGGGCATGTTCACAGGAAAAGCATGTTGTTTATGCAGAGGAATAGCTTGGTAGATGACTTGTTAAGTTTGGAGAAAGAATTTCCACAGTGCAGAACTTGTCTTCTTGGCAAGCAAGCCAGATTTCCTTTCAAATGAGGAGGCTGGAGAGCATGTGAAAAGCTGCAATTAGTCCACACAGATTTATGTGGACCTATGTTTAAGTCTTCTCTCAATGGTAGCAGGTATTTCATTACCTTCACTGATGATATGACTAGGATGAATTGGATTTATTTTCTGTGAGCCAAGTCTGAAGTTGCTGATGTGTTTGTGAAGTTTAAAGCCTTAGTTGAGAATCAGAGTGGGAAGAAAATTAAAATGCTCAGGTCTAATAATGGTTCTGAGTATACTGCTCATAAGTTTAAGTTGAATTGTGAGCAAGTGAGAATTGTGCAGCAGTTCACTGCTCTCTATTCACCTCAACAAAATAAGGTTAGTGAAAGGAAAAACAGAAGCATTATGGAGATGGCTAGATGTATTATGCAAGAGAAGAAGTTACCTAAGAAGTTTTGGGCTGAGGCAGCTAATACTGCAGTGTTTCTATTGAATAGATTGCCCACAAAGGCCTTAGAGAAGTCAACACATTTTGAAGTCTGGCATGGTGTTAGACCTTCTGTGAAGAATTTGAAAGTTTTTGGGTGTTTGTGTTACACTCATGTTCCTGAGGTCAAGAGGGACAAACTGGATAAGAAAGCAGAGCTTGGAATCTTTATTGGGTATAGTCTTCAATCAAAGGCTTACAGGATTTTCCATCCCATGATAAGGAAGGTGACTGTGAGTAGAGATGTTATTTTTCTAGAGGAAGGTGAGTGGAATTGGATGAAAGGAAAGAATGCAGAATAGCGACAGTTCGAAAAACAACCTACAACAGATGTAGAGGTTGATGAAGTTATGGATGGATTGGAAGACAGTATGGATGATTTACTAGTGAGAGGCACAAGGTCACTTGCTGAAATCTATGAAAGAAGCAATGTGACAGTGCTCGAACCATCTAACTTTGTGGAAGCTAAGGAGGATCAGAGGTGGATTGCAGCAATGCAGGAGAAGATTGCAATGATCTAGAAAAACCACACATGGGAGCTTTGTTGATAGACCATCCGATAAGAATGTGATTGGGGTTAAGTGGGTGTTTAGAACAAAACTTAATCCTGATGGTTTTGTCAATAAACACAAAGCTAGACTGGTTGTGAAAGGTTATGCACAAATATGGGGAGTAGATTATTCTGAAATATTTACTCCTGTTGCACGACTTGATACAATAAGGCTACTGTTAGCTATTGTAGCAGAGAATGGGTGGCCTATATTTTAGTTAGATGTCAAGTTTGCATTTCTGAATGGAGAGCTTGAGGAGGAGATTTTTGTTGAACAACCTGAAGGCTTTAGTATCAAAGGGCAAGAAGAGAGTGTATATAGGTTGAGGAAAGCTCTATAAGGACTGAAGAAGGCTCCAAGAGCTTGGTATGGGAAGATAGATCAATATTTGCAGGATTTTGGCTTTGTAAAAAGCTTAAGTGAGTTCACTCTTTATGTCAAGAAGGTGAATCACAATGTTGTAATTCTGTCACTTTATGTAGATGATCTATTAGTGACAAGGGAATGATATGGAATTGATAGAGAAGGTGAAGCAAGATCTATTTGCAGGTTTTGAGATGTCAGACTTGGGAAAGATGGCTTATTTTTTTGGTCTGGAAGTCAAACAAGCTTCATATGAAATATTCATCTGTTAGAAAAAATACATGAAGGAAATTCTAAAGAAGTTTCAGATGGAAGATTGTCGAAGTGTAAGCACTCCTATGGCTGTTTAAAGAGAAGCTGCAAAAGAATGATGGAACAGATGCAGTAGATGCTTCTATGTATAGAAGTCTGATTGGGTGTCTCATGTATCTTACATCAACCGGACCAGATAGTCTATTTGTTATGAGTGTTTTATCCAAGTTTATGAGTAGTCCTAGTCAGTTACATTTGGTTGTAGCAAAAAAAGTCTTCAGATATCTCAAAGGAACATTGTTCTTTGGTGTGAAATTTAAGAAATGTCAGAAGTTTAATTTGCGAGAATTTTCTAATAGTGACTAGGCTGGTTCAGTAGATAACATGAAGAGTACGTCTGGATATTGTTTCAGTCTTGGTTCTGCTTGTTTCTCCTGGTGTTCTAAAAAGCAAGAAATTGTAGCTCAATCTACTACAGAGATTGAGTTTATAGCAGCTACTGCAGCTGCAAATCAAGCTTTGTGGCTGAAGAAGATGATGAATGATTTGTGGTTAAATTTCAGTGATTGTATCGAAGTCAATGTGGACAATCAAGCTGCTCTAGCAATATCACAAAATCCAGTTTTCCATGGCAAAACCAAGCATTTCAAAGTCAATTTTTTCTTTCTGAGTGAGGTGCAACAAAGTGGTGAAGTTAAGTTGGTCTATTGTAGATTTGAAGATCAGCTTGCAGACATGTTCACAAAGTCACTTTAGGCTGGAAGATTTGAAATGTTAAGAGAGAAAATAGGAGTTTGTAGCAGCAACTGATCCAATGAGGAGTTTGTTGGAATTGTCTCAGTGCTGTTGATGCTGGGTCGTGTTTCCTCTGTTTTTATTTTACAGTCAAGTTCATTTAGTTATGCAGTTAGTGTTTTTGCTATTTTCTAGGAAGTTAATCGCACGTTTGTGTGCAGTTATGTGTTACACGTATTTGAGTAGTTTCTGCTATGTATTTAGTTGTGGTACTTGACAGTTTTTCCTTTGAACAAGATGTATGGAGTGCTATGCTCTGTTTTTTATCCTTTCTCTCCCTCGAACAACAAAGATGTTTTCTGTTTTGATTGTTGTTATATAAAGCTTTAACACAATCTTCAAGAATGAAATCTGTAGTGAAACATCAATGAGGGGCGCGAAGCATAGCTCCGCTAAAGATACCAGTGGCTTCAATGTAGTGTTCCATGCGCCTAGAAATGCAACTACTTTCACTTCCACTCAAACTTGATCCTGGCTTAGTAATACATTTTTCGAAGCACTTTCCCATAACAGTCTGCACAAATAAATGAAAGCAAAAAAAAGTAAATCATGAGAAGAAAACAGAATCGAGACATAACTAGAAAAGCAAAATCAGTAGCAGCAGCATATAGAAGCACTAGGAGAACGTCACCCCACATTAAAGTACTAATTCATCGCACGTGAAGCTGCCACTAAAACCAACAGAAACCCACACCCACTGATCAACTTAATAATTCAAACAGAAAAACAAGCAACGATCTATCCTGTTCTCACCACCGGCAAACTGTGAGCTTTCTAAGATGGAACTTTTGAGTCACTTCACATGTCACATGTTCTATCTGCCTTCTTGCTCGAGTTAAAGATTCTTTGATGGTCAGTTCTTTAAACAAAGAATACATCATCAGACCATGGATTTTGCCCTCTTTTGAGTTTTGATCATTCTTCCTCCATATGTTAGGTCCACCCACTTTTAATTCATTCTACCAGTGTTTATATTCTTCCTACTACCTTTGGGATGAAGCGAGTGCCCCTGAAACACAATGCAAGCTTCGTTGGAAGCAGAGTGTTTGGTGTAACTACATTCAGTCCGCAATGTCCACTGGACTCCAAACCCAGCATTGGCAAGCATGGACAGGTTCAGTACTTTGGACCAGAAAGGCCAACCGCACTAAACTTGGCAGTAAGTACCGAGCAGGTCGCAACTATGCACGTGGGTGGGGAACCGATGCTTAAAGTGCCAGAGAAAGAAGCCAACACTGAGGATTCATAAAACAAGGCAATCGAAAGCCGAGTACGATAACCTTCAAGTTCCCACCTTTATGTTTTTTGGGTGCGAGCGTGTCAAACTCTAAAGCAAATTGCAAAGCTGTATAATTTCGACATCTGCCGAGTGAGGCTTGATCGAGATAAGTGATCAAATGTTCGAACGGGTTCCTCCCATCACCGGATTGAAATCTCGAGAACAAAACCAACTTTTTCAATGACTAAATTTACATGTTTGATCCGTAACCTTCGGTCATTGAAAGGACTAGATTTCGTTTCCCACGTTGTGTAGGCTTTGGAACTGAGGTCACAAAAAAGGAGGCATGTTCAAAATCATCTTGGGCCGGCCCGATACCTTTCAAACTTACAAAATTCTTATCTAGTGTTAAACCGGTTTTATTACAAGTGCAATACAAAAATATTACTTGTTTTTTTTCCCCTTTTGAATAACTTGTGTCCAGGTCTTTTTGTTATAGAGTTTAAACAAAAAAACTTAAACCAATAAATGGAAAGAGATAATACATATATAAAAAGTATACGAACCTTTTAAGGTGATATGAGAAACTTTTCACACTATCATGACCAGCACAGTACTATGTGGTACTAAAAGGCTAATACTACAAAAAATCTCAAATCGACATCCGAGCCACATTTATCCTAAATTTATTTTTGTGTCATAGAAAATTCCAAACGGATACACTAGTGTTACATGTACCCCAAATTAATTTCGGTGTCATAGAAAAATGCAAATCATCAAAATCTTAGATTGAAAAATTTACTAGAATCTATTAATTTTCCCCTAAGAGCTCCCTTAAGTTGCGAAAATTTGATAAAATTCATAATTTTTTGTAAAACAAAAATTTATTTAAAGAAATGTGACCCTAATTTGAGATTTTTTGTGAGCCATCCGAAATACACTAGCTATCCTCCCAAATCACTTTCCCTTTGGGTTGCAAACAATCGTGTGCCTTCACGAAGATCGGTGGATGACTACATGAGCCAATATGGGTTTCCTCTTTTCCCTTTTCTTAAGTTGGAATTTATTATATTTTACTAAAATGATTTGTACTTATTTTTTGTTTGTTCTTCTCTTGGCTAAAGGTAATTAGGATTTATATATTTTTTAATCATCTTATTCATTTGTCTGTAAGCAAAAGTTATGAAATCGTTCTTGATTATATCAATTGTTGTATATTTTTATAATTTCGCTTTATCTGTATAGATAAGTCAACATTATAAATTACTCAATCTTTTAGTTAATACATGAAACGGATTAGGAGATATTACATACTCCAAACATTGTATCAAAGCATCTATATCTTTCCCTTGAAAGTATAATGCATATAAAACTCACAAAACGACTCAACCTTTTGTGACATAGAAAAAAAAAAAAAAAACAAAACAAAAGAAGCAACACAAGTGACTAGAACTCGCCAATTTTTTACGATATAATGTTAATGTAGAAGAATGTTCCAGTTAAGAGAGCAGGTCAAACATAAGTGGTTCAAACATTAGAGAGAAATTTGTTAAGGTACACATGTAAAGATGTTAGGTGAAAGAAGTGTCATATCGGGAATATAATGTAATACGGATACACGTGTAAGGGTGTTAGGTAAAATAAGTGTCACAATAAAAAATATGTTGTAATATGAGGATGCTAGCAAGTGAATTCTAGCATTGATGGTCATTATTTATGGCCACGCAACATTCGCGACCTGAATTAATAGCAAGCTCATATGTTATATTAATGAGCTGAAGAGGTCTATTGTGTTCATACCTTGCGGTTGAATGACAACGTATATGTGATGATTCATTTTCAAATTATGAGCAAAAAATCTATTCAATATAGGCTCTTTTATTTGTTTTGTCTATCTGTATTTCATAATTGATCTCAATGAGAAGCATGGACAACTTCTTCTTCTTCTTCTTTTTCTTCTTTCTAGATTTGAAGAATGATTCAAACAAACTTCTTATTCTTCTTCTTCTTCTTCTTTCTAGATTTGAAGAATGAGTCAAATAAAACATGCCTAAATCGTATTATTGCGATATATATATAAACACATGCCTACATTGGCATGCATTTGAAAATGAATATCAAAACATGCCAAAAGAGCTGATCAAGAACAAGGATAGATGCGTCAAATATTGATACCAAAGCAATTAGAGCTCGGTAAAGATTGGAGCGTGGGTGTTGGAACCTGAAAGATAAAGGAGCTTTGAAGGTTTTGGTGAGGAGAGAATGCAAACACACAAGAGAGAATATAATATTCAAAATGTTTTGTGAAGGCTTAATATGGAGTACACACCACACTCTAAGAGTGCATTCGATACAACTTTCTTTAAAGACTTTTAACCTCCAAAGCCTCTTGGAGAACTGTTAGAGTGTTTGGTAAATTTTCCGTATGAGCTTTCGACCGAAAGTTGGCATTGAAAAAGCTGAAAGCCTAACTTTCAGAATTTCGCCAAATGCTGAAACTAGTATTTTCTTCCAAAACTACTCTCACAAATTATTCAAATTTCCAATTGCATTATATTTTTTTAATTAAAAACATGACCCAAACCTTTTGCCGATCCGACGAAGGGCTACTGTTGCTAATGAACCAAACCCCGGGCGAGCTCTAGTGAGGGTTGCTCAACCCAGACAACACACGACCCAGGCGGCGACCACTTGGGGTTGGACAAGCCCTTGCCCAGGTCTCATGAGGATTGTGCAACCCCAAGCGACCATTGCCGAAGGTCGCATGACCTCAAGCAAAGGTCATTGGAGGTTACACGACTCGCGCAACCTTTGACGACCCTCGCGACCTTTGACAACCCTCGCCTAAGGTTGCAAGACCGAGGTGCCAAGGGTCGGCGCCTAGGTCCACTACCTTGGGCGACCTCAACCAACAGTTGCCTGTATCAAATCTGGCTCATTAGTAGCCATAGCCCTTCACGTGAAGGATTTAGATCTTTTTTCGTTAAAATATATACACAAAACTCATTGCAAAGGTTTTTTTTTTACCAAACATAACTTGAACTCAAAGTCTATTTGTAAAGAGTTTTTATCAAATATAATTTGCATTTTTTCAAATAGCTTTGACTTTCAACATTTGCATTACACTCAAAATCCCTTTACAAAGGTGAACTAAATGCACTTTTACAAGCTTAACAATATAGAAGCTTTGTTAAGCTCGACTCTCTCTCTCTATGTATCCTTATGAAGCTCTCTCACTCTCTTTGAAATAAAAAAAAACTAACGTAGGTATACATATTTATAAACATGTCCACCATCTGAATTTCACCGCCTTTGACTTCAATATACAAGAAATAAAGTTGAACTTTTCCTCCTATTTTCCATTTTCAATGTGAATGGGAGTTGCCGAAATTTTATCCAAGGCCAAGTCCAACTTCAGCATGCTAACCGACTTCATTTTGTCATTTAAAAAAAGAAGAAGACAATTCAGGTCTTAAATGTTGGGCCCACCACTTAACTTCATGCGAGCTGTTTTCATAAGAGTTGAAGTCGTTTGAGTGTGGGAACTCCAACACAATCCAATTCCTGCGCTTTGATGAAAATAAAAAGCGAGAACGGCGAAATCTTGCAATTTATGTCAATGCAAAATCACCAGAAAAATAAATGAGAATTAATAAGAACACCAGAAATTTACGTGGTTTGGTTCGAATATCAGTACCTACATTCATGGAGAGAGCCAGTAGCAAATAATTTACTATAATCGAAGAATCAGAGTTTATAATCACTTACACGCTCGAATATTTTTCATATTTAAATTTAACCCTAAATTCAAAGTGTTTATAAATAAACAACTTATTTAGACATAAACTCACGGCATAAATTTATTGCGTATTCAAATTTTAAACAAAACGCTCTACGTAAACCAAAATTAGAAACTCCAGCGTTCGTATTTGGTCTGCATACGTACGGCTTCGCGTTCTCCTTTTCTTGATCGCGTAGGTGGCTCCTCTCTCAAGCGCACCTTCTTCTTGGTAGGCTTCACGTCACTTTTTCTCTTGTAGGGCTGCACGTCTCTTATACGTTTGTGCGCCCAAAGGTCAACAATTTGATCTGGGCCCACCACTTTATCTTCAACGTGGACAAGCTTTTGCAGAGGAAAGAAATCTTACTTTATCTTTTATCTCCCTTATATAGTGCGCCCCTTCTTTTTGTCTATCCTCCTTGTTTCGTAAATCTTCAAGTCCAACGAAACTTCTTCGTCCGATTTGAAATCTACCTAGAAAATTTTTATCAATAAATTTGATTTAACAAATTATTATATGAATTCAAACTCGAGACATTAATTTAATACACTTAAACCGTTTATGCCACGTATAAGGACAAGTCCAAGTAAAATTTCTTTAATCTAAATCAATTTTACTACTTCCAACAGGACGCTCCCTTTGAGGATGTGCCTATGGATGACTTCTTGATCATCCTTGGATCAAGTTGCAGATAGAAATGCGAATGGAACGGGTGCCGTTCGCGGAATCTTTGCTCATCATGAGGGATTGGCCATACACTACGCCAACACATGGGCGTAGGCCAAGAGATAACAGTGGCCCGAGTAAGAGTTCCAACCTCGTGATGCTGTCGAAACTTCAACTCAAGCGTAGACTGAAGCGCTAGGAACCCACGTCTCTTGCTTTCTGACCGTTGAAGAGGATGTGGTCAAAGACCATTCCAAAACAGATCAGCATCCACGTGCTGCTCAAGAACAATCGTTCGGATGCGCCAAATGTGTACAAACTACTCCCGGTCAAGGCTGCATATACGTGTCAAAGGGTTGGACTTATTCAGTTCATACGCTTTAAGAGACGTACATGGTCCTTTGCACCCGTGCTCTTGGATTATAAAAAAAATTCAACATCTTTCTAATTTGTACTAACTTTTTAATAACCGCAAACAAAATGCTTATAAGTCTATGTATAAATGACCAGCAAAAAACAAAAAAAGAAAAATTCAAAGGACACTTTTCTTTTCTTGATAATTAGAAAGGGCTGGGAGGAGCGACCAATTTGCTAGCGGCCTCCTTGGGCATTATTAAAAGGGTCCCACACTGATTATGAAGTATTAGATCCATATCGCCGTGCCTCACCAAAATGCAAGTAGTCGGGAAGTATCTCCATACGAGTTGTGCCTCGGCTAGGTAATGTAGTATGAGCCGTTTCGAATTTCGATCACAAAGTAAATTGCTCTCATGATATCGTGGAATATAAGTGACCTTTTATCACTAACATTTATCTTGAATTCATCCTTACCGAGCCTTCTTCTTCCTCCCTTCGTTTCCCCCTTTTTAACTATGGACTTACAGATACAGATGAACTTATTGACTCGACGCTAAAATTAGGCCTTTAGATGCAACCATATGATGGAAACGGAGGCAGGTTTCTCGAGGTCAAGACCAAGGTTCTTTTGTCGGCCTAAGCATAGAGTTGTAGTATGAATATGGGATTTTATGCGTACCGAGAAATCTGAGACAGGACAGAACGGCATTATCATCAATTAATCATCGGTACATATCATTAAGCTCTTTTTTTCCGGCTACTCTAGAAAAATGATCTGTTATCTGGTCTACATAGAATCACTTTATTCCTGATAATATCATGTCCCCTACCTTAAACAGATCGACACATAGTAATACTTATCGTAGACCTGATATATTGTCATACAAAAGTTTTAAATAAATCCTAAGCCGAGTGTATCTTGAACATGTCTAAACAACATTCAGTCCTGAGTACTCCGTAATAGAATTTTTGGTAATATTTCTCCCAAAGGAAGCTCTCGTAAACTTCTGGATGTTCGTGGTCAATCAAGCCCTGAGCAGGTCGAATGAGGCCATCTGGGGATGGACAATAAAACGTTGGGATGGAGATTCTCTCAGTGTTACAGTTTACCACTGCTCTGTGAAGGACGCTCTTGTACTTGTCATTGCTAATGACCTGATTCAAGCAACAATCATGTCCAGTTCTTGGACTTGTTAGGAAAACAACTGATGAACTTGTGCAAAAAGATGGAATCAATCTTCATTGGCCAGAAGAATTACCGATTTTGTTTCTTGTACTTAGCTAAAAGAGTCGCTACTTCCATTTTTAATAAATTGTCGTACCAAATTCTCTTCGTCATTAGCTTAGAATCTCATACTTGGACATGGTTTAAAAGAATGTAGCCAAAGTACCTGCATTTGATCTCCTATGTTGACAATAAAGGTGTTGGGGATGGGGTTGACAGCAACCCATTTTCCATTTCTAAGGACTTGTAAACCAGGCACATCGTCCTGAAGAAGGATGGTGATCAAATTTGGGTCGGTGTGGCTGGGCAACCCATAAGTGAGCTCAGGCTGTGGGCATGGTGGATAGTAGTTCATAGCCATGTGCTGACCATGCTTGCCCAAGTTCTGGCTTATGTATTCCCTTTCAAGCCCCAAGCTTTCTGATATGGCTTCCAACAGTTTGAGCACCAGCTCTCTCACTCTTGTGCAATACTCACCCACCTCCTTCCTGCTTATCAAAAAGATTGAACCAGCAATGCAGTTAAGGCGTGCCCACTGATTGTATCGGTCAAGGCACTTGAAGTTCGGATCGGGAACTTTTAGGGAGGCTGTTTCGTACTTCCACGACATGGTAGTCATAAAAAATCAGTCGAAAGTACCACTCTCTTTTTCTTAATTCTGATTGGCCCACGCCTCGTTTGAATCAGTATTGTCTGTTGGTGATGGGTGTGCTCTACCCCTTATTTTCTTCGGTCTTACATTTTTCTGTTGAGAGATTCTTGATGTTGCTCTCTTTTTGTTTGGCAAATATCAGACTTTAGAAACTACAGCGAGCAAGCTTTTAACTTTCCAGACTTCACAGGAGAAAGCTTGTGAAATCCTCATGATCAACATGAATCTTCAATGGTCGAATATTACAAAGATCATGTGCATCTACACATTTCCTTTTTTTTTTCTATTTAGAAGGAAGCCCCATCTCATATGGTAATTATCTTCGGCCTATGAAATAGAACACTTTTGGATCAAATAAGATTGGATCCTAATAGAAATTGCTTACGTGTGATAAAGGGAATAATCAAACTCATTGGGCATCTTATAAAGGCGCACAAGCTCATTCTCTAACCACTAAGCCATCCCAATCGAGAAGATATATTAAAAGAAGACATCAGTTAATGTTGAACATTTGAGTCAAAATAAACAAATCACATGATGAGAATAAGCTTCGTTTATTACCTGAATGGAGTATTGGTCGGCCACTCATGCATGCACTCTTCAAGAGGATAGCAATGGAGACTCAAGAAGTCCCTCCAGTAAGACACCTTCTCTGTCTTTTTATTAAAGCTAGTCGAAAGCCTGGTCGATTTCGTCGGGTCATCGGAGTAATACTTCAGCCTCTCGCTCTCCGGCAACTGGAAAAATTCCCTGGCTATGTTCATGATGGCCTGCACCTTCTCTTCCGGTATCCCGTGTTCTTGATCTGCCAAAGAAAATGTTGAGCAGAATCACATGAGACAGAGCAAAAACTCGTCACGGGACGATCAGATATCAAGTCTTAAGTGACACCCTTTCGCTTACTTAGCATATTTAAGCCGACTTACAGAGTGATATACAAATGTCGCACCTGAAAGAAACCATCTTGTTGACAGGCTCGACCAATCTGTCTTATGATATCATCACGGTTGGGACCAGAGAGGCCTTGGAGATCTACGAGAGGGATGGAGGAGGCATCTGAGGCCTCAACCTCAGTGAGGTCGGCCGGTCAGCCTCGGACGGGATGTAATTGTCGGGCACACAGGTCGATGCCGGACGCGAGGTCCGTGAGCAAGACCTTTGCAGCAGCTGGAGCCATGTACTGCAGCACTGCAAATGTTGCTTGTTGGACATACAACAAATTTTGTATTTATAAAGAAATATATGATTTTTTTTTTTTGAACAGAAAGAAATATATGATTGAAAAACATAAAAATTGACTCGACGTTGACGAGAGAGATCAAAGTTTCAAATAACTTCAGGTCCGCAAGGAATCCACTGGAGAAAGTGCCAAGTCTTTTTTGATTAGTCATGTGAAATGTGTACATAAAGGACCCCACTTGTCAGACTTTTCTCGCTTATCCATTACCGGGCTTTCCTCCATCCAGACCTCTACTTCACCAGCATGGCACCAATGACGTCATTCGCTTGCCCTCTCCCTCACCTAAGCCCGAGGCAGTTGCGCCTTGTTGATTTGAAAAGGACGGAAGAGAAACAAATTCGTACTTTTCTCGTTCTCACCAAATCGTCGACCTAAAAAGCAGAATATGACGTCATCGTGTTGATGTGAGGCCGCCGACTTCCGCATTAGAATATGCTCTACAGCTGTTTAGCTGTATTAATCATGCCAACGAATATTTTGATTGCCATCGTGCTTACATGGGGACCGCGTGGAGGATGACGAGATGACGGGTGACGGACAGATGTTTCATTTATATAACGATTTCTTGACCCCAGGTTGACTCTCTCCTCTTGACAAGAATATTTTGAAAAATTTCGGACTGAGGTTTCTTTGCTGTGGGTCTCTCCCCATTTACACGGAAGACGGCGAACAAAAGGAAAAGTTCAACTGTACTTAGTCAAAGGCGGTGAAGTCCATATGGTGGAGTCCAAGCAGTTGAGATGTTTTTAAATATATATGTGCCTACGATACTTTTTTTTTTTTTAAGGGCAAAAGCAGATTTGGAGTGTCAAAATTTGACATAAGAAGACACATAAATATCAAAAGTTATGAAAGTAATATTTAAATATAATTTAAAAAAAAAATAGGACATTTGAGTGCCAAATTCGACGAAAATATCCAGAAATCTTACATGATAATTTTTTAATAATATAACTTATTTATGTGGCACACCAAAATGCTGAGTTAGCGATGAAAGATCAAAATGACGTCATTTTGTCTTTTTTTTTTTTTTTAATTTTTTTAATATATTAAATAAAAATATTTTTATTTCACTAATCTAGAGAAAGGGCATATGTGTGAATGGTTCAGAGTAAAATTGAACTGACACTTTTAGGGTACACAATATTTTCTCAAGAAGAGAGAGCAGATGTGGCGGGCCTCAAGGATAGGTGTCGACACGTGAATAGTTTAGAGCAAAATTGACGTGGCACTGTTAGGGTATGCAATATTTTCTCGTCTGAATGCTCCTAATAGCTAGATGGTTTTGACGTGGATGCACTAATATGATATTGCTAATTAGTTTGGTTTGATTGATTAATTTTAAGAATTTTTAATTATATAAAAGTTGATGATAATGTAAAATTCCAACCGTAATTTGAACACAAGACAAGATGCGAAACAAACTAAAGTTTGCAAGGGGTCAAAATGTCAAATAGAAAGCGAAACCAAATTAAGCTTCTCATTTCTTACGAGAATATACAATGATTGAAGGAGATGTGATTCCACATACCTCATCACAACTCAAAAAACGTAAATAAATTTGTCCTCCATGGTGTCTGCCTCGGTATCATTTGTCATAATTCATAAACAAAGACTCATGACGCATGTCAATCTCATATGAACTTTGACTCTTCTGTTGGAGAAATCCTCTTGAAATGTTTTAAAGTTGACAAAACGTTTCCATTAGTCTAGTCTGAAGGTTTGCAGACTCTGCTGTTTAAAGTCTGAAGACCTCCGAACAGCCAGACTCAAGATTCAAAGTCTATTCTCATTGACAGTTTCTAATCCGTTGAAGAAAGGCTATCCAGAACTGGATGTTTTATTAAAGATAATGACCTTATCGACTGGAGAAGATCTCTTGGCTGGATATGACATAACGGAATCCTTTTAATTGATCGAGATTGATTCGAAGATTAAGGATCTGATGATTGGCGAAATATTCTTGGAAGATTCTACTTATGGAAACCGAGATCCTGATTGTATGGGCGAACATGATTGATAGGCTATCGACATGTTCCTTTAATAGCTCGAATGATCTTCCTAATTGATTCCGTCCAACGGGTAGATTGGAGGAATTCCTTTGGTAAGTGCCAACGGGTATGATGGCATAAATGAGTATATAAGGAAGACGTTCTAAGTTGTTTGAGAGGTGTGCGCGATAGAAGAATTCCAAAGTCTGAAGCTTTTTGTTGTTTAGTCAATTCATTTGAGCGAAAACTTGTACGCAAAAGAGAGTTTATATTTGTGAGAAACCTTGAGGAAGTGTGATAGAACATCTACACTGTGGAATCAAGGAAGAACTGTGCTGTAATATCTCTTTTGTTCATAGTGGAATCCAGCCGATAGGCTGTCAGTGCGGAAGAGTGAACGTAGGCTTGGAATAAGCCGAACCACTATAAACTTTGTGTTTAATCTTCTCTTCCTTACTCTTTACTTTACTCTGATCGTAATTCATTTTGATTAAGCAAAAGAGTACTTCCTTTCAATCGTCTGCTTAGTATTGCTGTGGTATCTCGAGAAATTGTTTTTACACCTATTCACCCCCCTCTAGGTGCTTATACTAGCTACATCAATTGGTATCAGAGCCTATGTACTCACTTTGTTTGAAGTGTTTTACTTCAGAGTTAAAGATTCATGGCTAGTATGTTGGCTCCAGGGCTAGTAGAAGGGCAAAGTAATACCAGACCACCTTACTTTGATGTAAATAATTACAACATATGGAAAAACAAGATGAAGGCATTTCTAAGATCAAAGGATCCTCTGGAATGGGATGTTATAGACAAATGAATCACTCCTAAAGCTGCATCTGTCTCAGAAAGAGGAAAAGATACTGTGGAGTCTAGCCAAATGACTCAGGAAGAGATAATCAAGAGACAAGCTCTTGATGCAAAAACAATTTATTTTTTATATTGTGCTTTATCACCTATTGAATATAACAGAATATCTTCTTGTGTTACAGCTAAAGAAGTCTGGGATAGATTACATATTACCTATGAAGGAACCGATCGAGTGAAAGAGACCAGAATCGACATTCTCCTCGTCAATACGAAGCCTTCAGAATGAAATCGGGAGAATCTATAACTGACATGTTTAGTCGTTTTACAGATATTGTGAATGGTCTTGAAAATCAAGGTCAACCAATTTCGATCCCATGAAGGTAAACAAGCTGCGTGGACTCTCCAAGGATTGGAATCACATAAAGACCTCAATTAGAGAGACCCAAAGAATCATGCCACTATCTGTTGATGAGTTGGTTGGAACTCTTCAGTCTTATGAAGTGGAACGAATCAATGAAGATGAAGACCCTAAAGGTAAGAAATCCACTGCATTAAAATCCAATGATGATTCTAATGTTGCAGACTTTGAAGACGATATGGACGATGAGGAGCTTGTTCTCATGATAAGAAGATTCAGAAAGCTGAACAGAAAAGGAAGAAGATTCAATCCAAGGAAACAAAGTTTTCAAAAGTAACAGACTAAGTCTGTTGAGGATGATGAATCAAACAAAGATGTAGTTTGCTTTGAATGTAAGAAAAAGGGACACATCAGACCCAACTGTCCTCTTCTGAGGAAGAAGAAAGGAAAAGCTGAAAAGTATCGAAAGGCTCTTAAAGCGAAACTGGAGTGATACGAGAATGTGAAGAAAGTGATGATGATTATGCCAACATATGTCTAATGGCACAATCGATTGATTCAAACTCCGAGACAGACTTCATTCGGACGGTGAATTTGAGGTGAGTAATTTCAAAATCCCTATTAAAGTTTCTAAATACATTGATGAGTTGTGTTTTAGTCTTAAGACTTCTCTCAAAAAGATTTCGAACCGAAAAGGAAAATTATGCCTTAAAACAACAAGAAAATGTTTTGAAAGAAAATGTGAAATGTTTAGATATGAATGTTTCTTCTCTTAGAGAAAGTGAAGATAATCTTTTAAAAGAAAATGCATTCTTGAAAAATGATATCTTAAATATTTCCAAAAGATTTTCCATAGGATCCGAGAAACTAGAAAAAATACTTTCTCGTTCAAAGACCTTATTTCAACAAACTGGTTTGGGAATGACTCTTTGAAACCATTCCTTTAATTGATTTTCCTAAAGTGAAGGAAAGAATCAAACAAAGACCCACAAGAGATGCTTACAAAAATCATTTTAAAATGATTTTTGTAAAACCAGTAGGTCATAATGCTCTCAGATGTTCAAAGTGCAAAAGTGCAAATCATTTCGAAAAAGAATGTCCTATGATTTGGAAACCTGTCAATAAAGTATGGGCAAAAACCACATATCATACTAACACGAATGGACCCAAGAAAAGATGGGTACCAAAGAAAGTTTGAGTTTCTTTTTTAAATGCATGTCACTATCAAGAAAAAGGTAAAATGGTATATGGATAGTGGATGCTCAAGACATATGACAGGAGATTCAAATTGTTTCATAAAACTTGTTCAAGTGAATGGTGGAAAAGTCTCATTTGGAGGAAACAATAAATGAAGAATAGTGGGATTTGGAACTGTGAAGATTGGAAACCTCACAATAAGCAATGTTTCTTTAGTTGAAGGACTCAACTACAATCTGCTCAGTGTTAGTCAGCTATGTGATACCGGTTTCAAAATCTACTTTCAAGATGGAATATGTTCAGGAACCAGTAAAGACTCTACTCAGTCATTTATGGGCGAAGACATGGAAATATCTACCTCTTGGATGTGAAATCGGATGAATCGCAATGTTTAATCTCAATACAAGATGAAGCAAGCTTATGGCACAGAAGGCTTGGACACATCAATATGAAGCAGATAGCTAAAATTTCAGCCAAGAAGCTTGTTCAAGGTCTACCCAATTTATCATACCAAAAGTCTAACCTATGTACACCATGCATATTGGGAAAACATGTAAGAAATTCCTTTAAACCAATAAATCAAGTTTCCACTAACCGTGTACTGCAGCTTCTCCATATGGATCTCTTTGGACCAACTAGAACACAGAGTATTGGAGGTAAGAAATACTGCCTAATAATTGTTGATGACTACTCACGATTTACTTGGGTGTATTTCCTGGCAAGTAAGTCTGAAACTTTCTCTTACTTTGAAAAATTTGCTAAAAAGGTTCAAAATGAAAAAAAAAAGGGTATGTTATTTCAAGTATAAGAACAGACCATGGAGGTGAATTTGAAAATCAAGATTTTACAAAATTTTGTGATGAATCTGGTTTTCAGCATATGTTCTCTTCTCCATATACTCCAGAGCAAAATGGAGTTGTGGAAATAAAGAATAGATCACTTCAAGAAATGGCTAGAACTCTCTTAATTGAAAGCAACATCTCGTCACGTTTTTGGGCTGAAGCAGTTTCTACAGCTTGTTATATTATCAATAGAGATTTTCTAAGGCCTATTCTAGAAAAAAACCCCCTATGAACTATTCAAAGAAAAGAAGCCTATTGTTTCATTTTTTCATGTGTTTGGATGCAAATATTTTATATTGAAAAATGCAAATGATCGAGTTGGTAAGTTTGAAAAAAAGTCAGATGAAGGCATCTTCCTTGGATATTCAACCACAAGCAAAGCCTACTGAGTCTACAACAAGAAGACTCAAACTGTGGAAGAATCAATGGATGTCAAATTCCAGGATTCTACACAAAATGAATCTATTCAGACTCATCTTGAAGAACCTGAACCTGCTCTAGACTCTACGAAGTCTAAATCTCAAGAAGCAGCTCAGACTTTGAAGGACTAGCAGCAAGTGGCGTTGAAGATTCAAGTGAAGGAAGTGACCATCAATCGACAAATTAACCAGAATCGGAAGCATAAGTCCAAAGTCATCCCAAAGATCTTATCATTGGCGATATCAATGAAGGAATTCGCATAAGATCCAAAAGGCGCGAAGAGTCTAGTGCTGTGGCTCTTATTTCTGAAATAGAACCCAAAAGCATAGATGCAGCTTTATTTGATGAAAGCTGGATTGAAGCCATGCAAGAAGAGCTCAGGCAATTCAGTATCAATGATGTTTGGGAATTGACTCTTAAACCAAAAGGTAATATGTTATTGGAGCTAAATGGGTTTTCAGAAACAAGATAGATGAAAAAGGCAAGGTCGTAAGAAACAAAGCAAGACTCGTGGCCAAGGGATACACGCAAGAAGAAGGGATAGACTATGACGAGACTTACGCACTAGTAGCAAGGTTAGAAGCAATTCGTTTATTACTTGCATTTGCTTGTCATAAAAATTTCAGGTTATTCCAAATGGACGTCAAAAGTGCTTTCCTAAATGGATTCATCCATGAGGAAGTCTATGTGGAACAACCACCTGGGTTTGAAGACCCAAGGAAACCAAACTCAGTATTCAGACTCAAAAAGGCCTTATATAGCTTAAAACAAGTACCTCGAGCTTGGTACGACAGGCTGAGTAAGTTTTTAATTCAAAACGGTTTTGTAAAAGGTAAAGTAGACACTACTCTGTTTATCAAAAGAGAAAGCAAAAGTTTTGTGCTAGTTCAAATATATGTCGATGATATTATATTCGGATCTCCTAATGAAAGTCTTTGCAAGAAATTCTCTAAGATTATGTAGGATGAGTTTGAAATGAGCATGATGGGTGAGTTAACCTTTTTTCTCGGGCTTCAAGTGAAACAACTAAAGGAATGAACTTTTATTCATCAAGAAAAATATGCTAATGATCTTGTCAAAAAAGTTTGGACTGGAAAATTGCAAAAAGACTAACATTCCAATGTCAAGTTCCTTGAAGATAGACAAAGATGAAGGATGAAAGAAAGTCGACCAGAAACTATACAGGAGTATCATTGGCTCGCTTCTTTATCTTACTACTTCTAGACCTAACATTTTGTTTAGTGTTTGCATTTGTGCCAGATTTCAAGCAGACTCTAAAGAATCTCATTTAAATGCTGCAAAGCGTATTATCAAATACATCGCTTCAACTTCAAACATCGGACTATGGTATCCTAAAAGAGGAGACTTTACTATTCTTGGATACTCAGACGCAGACTTAGCCGGTTGCAGAGTTGATAGAAAGAGCACCTCGGGTACCTGTCAATTACTTGGAGGCAGGATGGTGTCTTGGTTTTCAAGGAAGCAGAGTACAATAGCTCTCTCTACAGCAGAAGCAGAGTATGTAGCTCTTGGAAGTTGCTGTTCACAAATTCTGTGGATAAAACAACAGCTAAGAGACTTTGGAATTGAAGATTCATGCACGGAGATTAACTGCGGCAACACCAGCGCAATCAATCTTATCAAAAATCCAATTCTTCACTAAAGAGCAAAACATATAGAGATTCAACATCACTTCATTAGAGATCATGTTCAAAATGGAGAAGTTTCGATTTAGTATGTTGATTCAAAGAACCAACTGGTGGATATATTCACAAAGCCTTTAGAGAAAAATCAATTTGAAATTATTCGCTCTAGACTCAACATTTTGAGATTTGAAGAAGTTAAAGTTTAGAGACTCTCAGACTCAGGCAAACAATACCTTGACTGTAAGTTATTCTCTCTCGAATCTTATCTTGAAAAGGTATAATCATCAATCGTGTTTTATTATTGATATCTTTAATAAGCGTAATTATTGCATCGTTTCCTTTTTTTTTTTTTATAAAAGAAGTTATTTTTTGAAATGACTATTTTCTCGGAAAAAATGTAGTTATTTTTTTTAAATGCATCTTTTCACCTTCCTTTATGACGTTCCATATGCCCCCTTTTTAATTGATTATGCACTGTTGCTTCTTCTTCGCTTTACTCTCCAAAAACCCTGAAAAGCACTGATCCTCCATTCCTATTTTCTTCTCTTGCCTAATCTTCGAAAAAGTTGTCATTTTTCTTGAAAGTCAAGCAAGGAATCTTTCAAAGAGTGAGAAAGATGTCGTCTTCAAGAAAGTCTTCGAGGATCGCAAGTAGGGGACCACGACGAATGAGTGAGGGGCCTACTCACTTCGATCTCATCGAGGAAGAGGTGTCTCCAAATCAGCAACAGAGCCCACAACATTCTTAGCAGCGCCATTCTCCACCGTCTAGTCCTCAAAATGTTGGTCATCAACAAGAGGAAGAAATCATTGAAAACACAGATCCTGTAAGAGTTCAAAGGCCCTATTTTATTTATAAGCTTTATCGTGCTTTAAAAGGGACTGGTACTCCTTTGAGTTACGTCGATGATTTTCTTAAGGACAAAGGATATGGGAATGAATATATCTTTTTGCGGAAAATGGAAAGTTTGGGAATTGCTCGTAAAGGGGCGGCAGAAGAATCCCTTGCAAATATCCCAAGTGATCCTCGTGATTGGGGATTTAATTCGAAATATGGGAATGAATATGACAAATTGTACAGCCAATTTCGAACGAGGATGGGTATTGCGGCAGAAAATCGAGGAAAAAGGGGAGAGATGTTTAGATTGAAGGAACATAAAGATCTATACTCAAAATTCCTGAAGCGTGGGGTGATAAATCCTAGGAGTGTGGATTTTGATTTTCTAGATGCTGTGAATGTGAACTTGAGGGAAAAGTTTAGTTTTCTTCAACTTGAGCAGTTCTGTTCTGACACCATAGAAGCTTATGCTGAATTAACTGCCTATTTCTATTCGAATCTTAGTTTCGGATGCGAATAGATTCTCTTTTCGATGTCAAAGATCAAGATTTTGTAGTGGATATGGATATGCTGGCAGATGTGTTAGGGGTTGAGAGAGGAAGATATCAACCGATCAAAGTTTCTATTACTCGTGCTACACTGGAACTTGTTAAGGATAGGAGAATAGAGGAAAAGATTTCCTACCGAAGAATGAGTGCGTTCAACATTCTGCTTCACAAGATTGTGATCAATTGCCTTAGACGGAAATCAACTTCCAAGACTGATGTTTCAAGTTCAGAGCCAAAGCTGATGTATGCCATCATCACTGGGAAAAAGTTTTCTCTTCCTCATACTGTTATGTTCCACATGTATAGAGCAGTGGTGAAGGACAGAGGTCAACTTCCTTATCCAAGTCTTGTGACGAAGTTATTCAGACATCTGAACATTCAGCCTCCACAAATTCTTTGTGCTCGATCGTGTGATCATATGGTGGTAGGGCTAAAAATGGTGACCAAGATGCGTCTGAAGGATCTAAGCAAGGCGTTGGAGAAATTTAAGGAGAAGACTCCTGTAAAGTCTCATCAAATCTCTTCTGCATCAAAAAGGAAAGGGAAGGAGCCCATGGTTGCTCTACCCAAGAAAAGAAGAGCTCTCATCGTGGAAGATGAAGAGGATGACGATCTTACCATTTCAGCCATAGCTTTGGAGAAGCTAAGTCGTACTGTTCCAGAGTCAAAGGAACAACATGAGACATAAGGAGAGGAAAGAGAAGGACAAGAAAAAGAAGAAGAAAAAGAAAGAGCAGTTGGCGAAAAAGAAGCAGAGGAAGAAAGACTTGAAGAAGAAGAAGAGAGAATGAATCAAGAGGAAGGAGAGCCTGAAAAACGCTCTTCTCCACCTGAAGGCATAGAAACAGGGGGAAATAATGAGAAAAGAGGGATATCAGCTGCTACCGGTGAGGGAGTCAACCGCTCTCTAGCCGACCCAGAAGACATTCATGCTTCTCATTTTCCTGAAGGAGAACATGATGCTTCATCGCCAAATCTGCGTGATTATTCTGATATGCCATCATCTGCAGATCGTGCTAAAGCCAGTACGCAGACCGACAGCTCAGCAGATTTTCGCAGAATTATGGATATTCTCTTGGAGATGTGTGGTCAAATCTATGCTCTGGGATGCGAGGTTCAAAACTTGCAGAATACAAGTCAAGTTTCTTCAGGTTCTTTGAAAGATCAGATCCAAGCCCTCTCTGTTCAGATTCAAGCTAATGCTAAGGGTGAGGAGGTTGCACAACTGAAGTAAAACTTGAAAAGGCTGGAAGGGATCGTTCAGTCCATGGGAGATTTCCAGCTTGTCCGCGTTCCCAAGCAATCTTGACTTCACTCCATTTTCATCTCAACCTTTTTAATGCTGACAAAAAGGGGGAGAAGTGCAAGATTTGAATCAAACTTTGAATTTTTTAATCGTTTGGATTGTTTGATTTTGATTGATATTTGACTTTATTTTTGTGTCTGGATTTGAATTTGGATTTGACTGCTATTGACTGCTATTGATATCTTATGGATGGCTTTATCATATTTAAGACTAACCTATTTTCTGTGATTGCAGATTCTAGTGTTATTCTTTTAGCCATTTATCTTTATAAGATATGTATATTTGTTTGATAAATGTTTTGCAGGTCAAAGTTATCCAAATCTGCAGGAAAGTTTTGTCACCATGAAAAATGGGGAGATTGTTGGAGAAATCCTCTTGAAATGTTTTGAAGCTAACAAAACGTTTCCATCAGTCTAGTCTGAAGGTTTGCAGACTCTGCTGTTTAAAGTCTGAAGACCTCCGGACAGCCAGACTCAAGATTCAAAGTCTATCCTCATTGACAGTTTCTAATCCGTTGAAGAAAAGCTATTGTTTTATTAAGAATATGACCTTATCGACTGGAAAAGATCTCTTGGCTGGATATGACATAACAGAATCCTTTTAATTGATCGAGATTGATTCGAAGATTAAGGATCTGATGATTGGCGAAATATTCTTGGAAGGTTCTACTTATGGAAACCGAGATCCTGATTGTATGGGCGAACATGATTGATGGGCTATCGACATGTTCCTTTAATAGCTCGAATGATCTTCCTAATTGATTCCGTCCAACGGGTAGATTGGAGGAATTCCTTTGGTAAGTGCCAACAGGTATGATGGCGTAAAGGAGTATATAAGGAAGACGTTCTAAGTTGTTTGAGAGGTGTGCGCGATAAAAGAATTCCAAAGTCTGAAGCTTTTTGTTGTTTAGTCAATTCATTTGAGCGAAAACTTGTACACAAAAGAGAGTTTATATTTGTGAGAAACCTTGAGGAAGTGTGATAGAACATCTACACTGTGGAATCAAGGAAGAACTGTGCTGTAACATCTCTTTTGTTCATAGTGGAATCCAGCCGATAAGCTATCAGTGCGGAAGAGTGGACGTAGGCTTGGAATAAGCCGAACCACTATAAACCTTGTGTTTAATCTTCTCTTCCCTACTCTTTACTTTACTTTGATCGTAATTCATTTTGATTAAGCAAAATAGTACTTTCTTTCAATCGTCTGCTTAGTATTGCTGTGGTATCTCGAGAAATTGTTTTTACACCTATTCACCCCCCTCTAGGTGCTTATACTAGCTACATCATCTTCAACTCGAACATTAACCCCCCTCTCTCTCTCTCTCTCATTGTTCAACCTTGCCCATCCTCCTCTCTATCCGTTCGAAGCGGCCATCCCCTTCCCTAGCGAGCACTGCCGACTCAATCTTTGTCTCAGTCGGCATGGTCATTGTAGTCATTGCTCCACCATCCACGTCTCCAGCGGGCACCACCGTTGACACCAGAAAGTACCAAAGTCTTTGAGCGTCGACTTGGGTTCAAGGTAGCCGACCATAAATATAGCAGGGGTGACATTTGCGAAGTGTTAAAGGTCCTTAGTCAGAAGATAGTTAGTTCAACTGACAGGAAATATGAAAGGAAAACGATGTCCCAGAATATGAGTGTTGGCAAGTTAGGCCTAACCCAGTCGACAAAAGGCCATGACCAACACGATTTATGATAAGCTGGAAACAGAGTAGTTAATTTAAGTAATGGAGTCTATAATTTTGGATACAGTCTTGAAGAGGTGTAATCAATGTAGCCATCAGATTGGGGGATAATGGATCTCGGAAGCCACCAAAGATAGGGGCCAAGAAATGTGCATTATTGCAACCGCCGAGGGTTGGAATGAGGGGCTTCAGGAAAAAAAAGAAAAAAAATTGATTATGCTACGCATGAAAGAGTGGAGAAGAAATAACTGTCGAGTAATGGAGTTGTCTTATGGTTTGTAAATATAGGTTGCTAAATTATGGGAGTTGCATAGGACATATTTATTTTTTTGTGACCATTGTTAATTGTTAGTAGTAGATATTGTTAGAACATTTAAATATTAAAGCACACCGTCATTTATACCACCCATGGTGGCGGCATAGTGGTTGGGCGCTGGTTCCTTTCACGAGAGGTCCAGTGTTTGAATTCCTGCGTTATCTGCCTTGTTGTAAAGGAACCCACGACTTACCCGGGGAGCAGGGGTGATGGTGACTCTACTCCCTCCAGGGTTTACTCCACCGCGAAGCGGCGCACGGAGGTTCCCTGGGTTACAAAAAAAAAAAGCACACCGTCATTTATCAGCTTTAAGTTTTTAGAACAGTTAGTAATGATTCTACAAAATCTAACATATGTTGTTACTGGTGCAAAGGACTGCCAATTAGTCAGTGAATATTGATATCGCTAATATGGACACCTAGAGGGAGGTGAATAGGTGTTAAAGAAGTTTTTGCAAAACTTAACAACTTAATTCGACTTATAATAAAACAATAGATTGGGGATAAAAAAGATTGTAAGCTGATATGTAAGACTGCAAATTAAGTAAAGAGATTAGGGAAAGAGAATTGAAACACAAGGTTTATAGTGGTTTGGCTTAGACTAAGCCTACGTCCACTCTCCCCCACTGATAACCCACTAGCTGGATTGCACTAAAAACCAAAAAAGATTATACAGTATCACGTCCTTGATTCTACAGTGTAGAGACTCTACTACAGGTCTCACAAGTATTTGATCTCTCTTTTAAGTACAGTTTAAGCTTGACAAATTGTAACAGCAAAGAATTAAGAGTTTCAGACTTTGGAATTTTTCTTTCACGCACGCACTCAAATAACATGAGCGTCCTCCTTATATATTCTTTCATGCCATCATAATCGTTGGCACCTTTCAAAGGAGTTCTTCCAATCTACCCATTGGACAAAATCAATTCGGAAGATCTCGAGTTATTTAAGGAATGTGATGATAGTCCACTAATCCTGCTCGCCCATACAATTAGGATCTAGGTTTCCATAAGTAGAACATTCCAAGTATATTTCACCAATCAACATATATAAATATTCAAATTGATTTCAATAAGAATAATAAATCATGAGATGTTATCTCCAGCCGTGAGATATTCTCCAGCCATACAAATCAAATCCTTAAATATATACTTGTATATGGATAATTCTTTTTCATCGGATAAATCTTTTCTTCGACGGTTTAGAAACTATTAGTGAGAGCAGACTTTAAATCTTGAGTCTGGAGGTCTTCAGACTTTGACGATAGAGTCTGCAAGTCTTTAGACTAGACTGATGGAAACATTTTGTCAATTTCAAAACGAATAAGGAAGTTTTCTCCAACAATTTCCCCATTTTTTATGGTGAAAAAACTTTACCGAAGATTTGGACATTTTGACCTGCAAGACAACACTTAAGCAAACCAAGATTTCTTATAAAAGATAATTAGAGATTATGATACGGATAGTAACGATTCTGCAACCACAGAAAACATGTTAGTCTTGTAAAAGCAACTATCGTTATCATAATCAATAACATAGCTTAAGTTACTTGCAAGCATCAACGGTCCAAACCAATCCAAATCATAGCCACACCAAACAAAAGATAAGTCCAAACAAAAAGTCATCAAAAAGTCATCAAATCTGCATCATAAAACCTCTCCCCCTTTTTGTCAACAGCAAAAAGTGGAGAACAAATAAAAAAGAGTTGATTGAAAAATGGAGTCAAAATCATGGCTGTTTGGGAAGGCGAACAAGCTCGAATTCTCCCATAGAATGCACCGTCTTCTCAAGCCTTTCAAAACTCTGCTTCAGTGACTGAAAATCTTCACCCTGCACAGTAGACTATACTTGAATCTTTAGGGTGTTCAACTGGTCATGCCACTGAAGTGGCCTTAAAAGCATTCTTGAGATCCTGCATCTCAAATCCCATAGCATATTGCTGTTTTCTGACGTCCAATAGAATCTCCAACAGTCTTGAAAAGTCTATTGTTTAAGCTGTTGCATCACTAGGACCAGCCGAGTCAATTGCAGGGATTTTGAGAATGGATGGAGTGTTGGCAGATTGTCCACCATGACTGTCTTCTGGGTAATGCGAGGCATACATATCCTCTAGGTTTGCTATAGAATGACTTACATCACTAGCAAATAAATGTGAAGAAATACATTTTGCTCCAACAGCTCCCCCTGTTTTGTTGCCTTCAGGTTAGTAGGTAAGGTTTCTTCTTGTTCAACTTTAGCTTCAGAGTGATGAGCATCAACAGTTCCAGTTCCTCTCATCTCAGAATCACTAGATAGGGAGACAGCCAAAGTTGGTTCGAAAGAGTCTTCTTGACCCTGATCTTGTTCTCCTTCTCTCTCTTCTTCTTTCTCTTCTCTTCTTTCTTCCTTTGTCCTCCTCTATTCTTCATCTTCCTTCTTTGTGTCTTCTCTCTCTTTTCCTCCTTCTTCTGACTCTTCTCTTGTCTCATGAAAGCTGACAAAACTTTTTAAGTTTCTTAAGGCTGAAAGAGTCAGTTCATCCTCATCTTCTTCATCTTGCAAGATGAGAGTTCTTTTCTTCTTTACTAAAGCAACCATGGGCTCCTTGCCTTTTCTCTTCGCTGAAGCAGAGTCTTATTTTGCTTTGATGGGAGACTTCTCATTCATACGCTCCAACACCTTGTTCAGCTCTTTCAAGCACATCTTTGTGAGCATTTTAAAACCAATCACCATTGGAGATATGGTTGTCAAACATAATGGTGCAGAGATGTGAATTTTAAAGTGTCTAAAGAGAAGCATGATAAGAGCAGAATAAGGGAGTTGTCCCTTATCTTTCACCATAGTCCGGTACATATGAAACAAGATGGTGTGAGGTAGAGAGAATTTAAATCTAGTATTGATGGCACACATCAATTTCGTTTCAAAGCGAGAGATATCAGTCTTGGATGTTGACTTGGGATGAATGCAATTGATCATAATCTTGTGCAGCAAGATGTTAGAGGCACTCATCCTTGAGTAGGAAATCTTGCCTTCAACATTCCTATCTTTCACTAACGACAAAGTAGCATGAGCAATAGATATGCTAATTAGTTGGAAACTCGTTCTTTCCACCCCAATTATGTCAGCCAAAGTATCTGTATCCACAAAAAATTCCTTGTCCTTCATTGTGAAAGTAAAATTGTTTGCATTCAAGAAAGATAAGTTCGAGTAAAAGTATGCAGTAAGCTTTGGATAAGCAGCAGTGGATTCATAACATAAGCGTTCCAATTGCAGTAGATCAAACTTCTCTCGTAGATTGACCTTTATTGAATCAAGGAAATCAAAGTCAATAGTCCTAGGGTTCATAACCCCTCTCTTCATTAGGTTAGAATAAACCTTCTTGTGATTCTTCGATCTAAACAAATTGGAACCATCAGCAATATTTGTAGCCACTCCGGTTCTAGGCCGAAAATAAGTAAACATCCATTCATCGTTGTCCAGAACTTGTGGTCAATTTGTAGTGCCATAGAATGGTCACTCGGGAAATTCGCAAAAGTTTTTTCAGTCGTTCCTTTCTTTACAACTTAGAACCTTTCCAACTCTCGCAAGAACATGGTTTCATTCTTGTATCCTCTATCTCTTAAAAAAATGCATAGATTAAAGACATTGGCGTTCCTCCTTGGGAGTTAGTGTTTTTACAGGTTCAGCCTCCTCTATAACTTCATCGTCTGGTTGAGTCGATGGAGAAGGTTGATGTTGCTGAGAAGGTTGTTGCTGACTTGGACGCAGTGGTGGAGAAGAATCTTCTTCCTCGGTCAAGTCAAATGTGTAGGACCCTCGGGCATATGTCGTGGTCCCCTGCTTGTAATCCTTGAAAACTTTCTTGAAGACATTGTCGCTTTAAGGGAGGAATTCACCAACTTGCTCGAAAAAGGTGAAAAATTTTGGACAGATTGAGAGTGAAACTGAAAGCAAATAGGAATTTTGTATTCTATGGTTTTAGTGTAAAAACAAAGAAGATGACTCTCGACAGTATATAAGGCAAGTGAAGCGAGATAAACGAAACGTCATAAAAGGAAAAATAAAAATACATTGTCAAAGAGAATAACTTCCCTTTTTGAAAATAACTGTCTTTTCAAAATTGATAATTGCCTTTTTGAAAAAGAAAAAAACTTGGAAAGATAATTTCAATCGATTAACAATTAATAAGTAACTGTACCTTTCAAAGTTTAAAATACCGAAATAGAAATAACTTACAGTTGTAACTCTTGGTCTTTTGAGTTTGAGCCACCTTCAGACTTTACCTTTGAGTCTTGAACACATCCAAACTTTACTGGGTAAGAGATATGATGTTCAGTCTCGTGCGATTAGACTCGAATAGGCTTCTCTCTAAAGGCTTTGTAAATATGTCCACCAGTTGATTATTTGAGTCAATTAATTAAATCATAACTTCTCCATTTTGAACATGATCTCTAATAAAGTGATGTTGACTTTCTATATGCTTTACTCTTGAATGAAGAATTGAACTCTTTGTGAGGTTAATTACGCTGGTATTGTCACATTTGATCTCAGTGCAAGAGTCTTTGACTCCAAAGTCTCTCAGTTGTTGTTTTATCCATAAGATTTGAGAACAGCAACTTCCAAGAGCCACATACTTTGCTTCTGCTATTGAAAAAGCTATAGTACTTTACTTCCTTGAGAACCAAAATACTATCTTGTTTCCCAGCAATTAGCATGTACCAAAGGTACTCTTTCTATCAACTTTGCAAGCTGCTAAATCTGCGTCTAAATATCCAAGAAGGGTAAAGTCTCATTCTTTGGGATACCACAGACCTAAGCTTGAAGTAGTTGCAATGTATTTAATGATGCGTTTTGCGGTGCTTAGATGAGACTCTTTTGGATCAAATTGAAATCTAGCACAAATATAAACACTAAACAAAATGTCAGGTCTAGAAGTAGTAAGATAAATAAGTGAACCACTAATACTCCTGTAAAGTTTTTGATCAAGTTTCTTTCCTCCTTCATCTTTATCTAGCTTTGAAGAACTAGACATTGGTATCTCAATCTTTTTGCAATTTTTCAATCCGAACTTTTTAACAAGTTCTTTCGCATATTTTTCTTGATGAATGAAAATTTATTCCTTCAATTGTTTTACTTGTAACCCAAGAAAGAAGAATAATTCACCCATCATGCTCATCTCAAATTCATCTTGCATAGACTTTGAAAAATTATTGCTTAGATTTTCATTAGGCGATCCAAATATAATATCATTAACATAAATTTGAACAAGTATAAAGTTTTTACATTCCCTTTTAATAAACAAGGTAGTATCCACTTTTCCTTTGACAAAACCATTTTGCATTAAAAACTTGTTTTAAATCATAGAGAGCCTTTTTCAGTCTGAATATTGAGTCTGGTCTCTTTGGATCTTCAAATCCAGGAGATTGTTCCACATATACTTCTTTTTGGATAAATCCATTAGAATGCACTCTTGACATCCATTTGGAATAACCTAAAATTTTTATAACAAGTAAAAGCAAGTAATAATCTAATTGCTTCTAACCTGGCTACTGGTGCGTAGGTTTCATCATAATCTATCCCTTCTTCTTGCGTATATCCTTTGCCCATGAGTCTTGCTTTGTTCCTGATCACTTTTCCTTTTTCGTCTAATTTGTTCCTGAAAACCCATTTAGCTCCAATAATGAATTTACCTTTTGGTTTAGGAGTTAACTCTCATAAATCGTTAATGCTGAGCTATCTGAGTTCTTCTTGCATTGCTTTAATCCAGCTTTCGTCAGCTAAAGCTTCTTCTATACTTTTGGGTTCTATTTCAGAAATAAGTGCCACGACGCTGTACTCTTCTTGCCTTCTGGATCTGATGCGAATCCCTTCATCAATATCACCAATGATGAGTTCTTTGAGATGACTAGATTTGTGCTTCCAATTGCTTGATGGTCTGGCAGGAAGCTGTTATTCTACTTCAGTTGATTCTTCAACTTCCTTTCGTTGATTTTCAGAGATCTGAGCTGTTTCAGGGGATGTAGACTTTGTAGAGTTTGGAGCAGATTCAGATTCTTCAGGATGAGTTTGAATCAGTTGATTTTGCAAAGAGTCTTGGAATTTGACATTCGTAGATTCTTCCACATATTGAGTCTTTTTGTTAAATACTCTGTAGGTTTTGCTGGTGGTTGGATATCCAAGGAAGATTCATTCGTTTGCATTTTTTAAAACAAAACATTTGCAACCAAATACATGAAAGTAAGATACAATTGGCTTTTTTCCTTTGAATAACTTATAAGGAGTTTTCTTCTAAATATGCCTTAAAAAGACTGTTAATAATATAACATGTTATAGAAACTACTCCAGCCCAAAAATGAGAGGAAATACTACTTTCTATTAAAATAGTTCTTGCCATCTCCTACAAATATCTATTTTTTCTTTCCACAACTCCATTCTGTTCTAGAGTGTATGGAGAAGAGAAAACATGCTGAAAACCTGATTCATCAAAATTTTTTGCAAAGTCCTAATTTTCAAACTCACCTCCATGGTCTGTTCGTATGCTTGAAATAGCATATCCTTTCTCGTTTTGAACTTTCTTAGCAAATTTTGAAAAATATGAAAAATGCTTCTTGCTAGAAAGTAAATCCAAGTGAATCGTGAGTACTCATCTATAATTATTAGACAATATCTCTTTCCGCCTATGCTTTTAGTTCTTGTTGGCCCAAAGAGATTCATATGCAGAAGCTGAAAAACACGATTAGTAGAAACCCGATTCAATGGTTTAAAAGAACTTCTAACCTGTTTTCCCAATACACATGGTGTACATAAGTCAGATTGTTGAAATTTCAAGTTGGGCAGTCCTCAAACGAGAGATCTTGGCAATCTGCTTCATATTGACATGGCTAAGCTTTCGATGCAAAGATTTGCTTCATCTTGAATTGAAATTAGACATTGAGACTACTTTGGTTTTATATTCAGAAGATAGATGTTTTCATGTCTTCGTCCAGTAAAAGATTGTGAAAGATCTTTACTAGTTCCCGAACATATTCCTTATTGAAAGTTGATTTGAATCCAGTGTCGCACAATTGGCGGATGCTAAGCAAATTGTAATTGAGTCATTCCACTATGGAGACGTTGTTGATTGTGAGACTTCCAATTTTTACAACTCCACATCCAACAATTCTTTATTTGCTGTTTCCGCCAAATGAGACTTTTTCACCATTTACTTGCATAAGTTTTATAAAACAGCTTGAATCTCTAATCATATGCCTTGAACAACCACTATCCAAATACCATTTAACCTTTTTTGTTGATAGTGACATGCAATTAAAAAAGAAACTCAAGTTTTCTTTGGTACCCAAATTTTCTTGGGTCCAGAGGTGTCAATGCAATAAGCAGTCTTTGCCCATTCCTTGGTACCCACATTTTCTTGGGTCCAGAAGAGTTAGTGCAATAAGTAGTCTTTGCCCATTCCTTCTTAATAGGTCTCCAGACCATATGACATTCTTTCTCAAAGTGTTATGAGCTGTTGCACTTTGAACATTTGAAAGCACTTTGCCCAGGTTTTACAAAGATCTTTTGAAAATGATTTATGTAAAAATTTTTGTAGGCCTTTGTTTGATTCTTTTTTTCACTTTTGGAAAATCAATTAGAGGAATAGTTTCAGAAGTCATTCCCAAGCCTGATTTGTTAAAGTAGGGTCTTTGTATTGAAAGAATCTTTTACAATTTCTCAAATCCTATAGAAAACCTTTTTGAAATATTTGAAATATCATTTTTCAAAAATGCATTTTCTTTTGAAAGAGAGTATGCATTTTCTTTTAAAGTAACAAAACTTTTATCTAAATTTTCAAACTTTTCTTTCCATAAAATTTCTTGTTGCTTTAGTGTAGAATTCTCTCTTTTTAGCTCGGAAATCCTCTTGAGAGAGCTTTTGAGACTAAGACACAGTTTATCAATGTATTTCGAGACTTTAGTAGAGATTTTTAAATTACTTACCTCGATTTCACTATCTGAGTTTGAGTCTATATCTATTTCAGAGTCTGAATCTAATTCTTATTTTACCATTAGACAAATATTGGCATAATTTTCATCACTTTCTTTGCATTCAGTATCACTCCATGTCTTTGCCTTGAGAGCCTTCTTGTATTTCTCAGCTTTTCCTTTCTTTTTCTTCAACATGGGATAGTTGGGTCTGATGTGTCCCTTTTTCATGCATTCAAAACATATCACATCTTTATTGGATTTATCATCTTCAGACTTTTGAGTGCTTTGTTTCTTCCAATTGAATCTTCTTCCCTTTTTGTTTAATTTCCCGAACCTCTTTATCATAAGAGCTAACTCTTCATCATCCATATCATCTTCAGAGTTTGTAACATCAGTATCATCGTTAGATCTCAAAACAATTGACTTCTTACCTTTGGGATATTCTTCTTCATTGATTTGCTCCACTTCATAGGACTGAAGTGTGCCAACCAATTCGTTTATAGAAAGTGGCATGATCCTTTGTGTTTCCCTTATCGAAATCTTTACGTGATTCCAGTTTTTGGAGAGTCCACGCAGCAACTTATTAACCTTCATGGGTCCTGAGATTGGTTGTCCCTAATACTCTAGACCATTTACAATGTCTGTAAAACGACTAAACATATCAGTAATAGATTCTCCTGACTTCATCTTGAAGGGTTTATACTGTCCGAGTAGGATATTGATAATTGTTTCTTTCACTCGATCAGTTCTTTCATAGGTAATGTGCAGCCTACCCCAGACTTCTTTGGCTCTTTCACAAGAAGATATTCTCTTATACTCAGTAGGAAATAATGCACAACATAATGAGTAAATTACTTTAGCATCAAAAGCTTGTCTCTTGGTTATTTCTTCTTGAGTCATCTCGCCAACGTCTGCAACTTCTTTTCCTCTTTCTGAAACTGATGTAGTTTTAGGAATAATTCCTTTTTTTACCACATCCCATTCTAGAGGATCTTTCGATCTTATGAATGCCTTCATCTTGTTTTTCCATATGTTGTATTAATTTCCATCGAAATAAGGCGATCTGGTGTTGCTTTGGCCTTCAATTAAACCTAGAGCCAACATACTAGCCATAAATCTTTAACTTAGAAGTAAAAACACTTCGATTAATTGAGTACACGGGCTCTGATACCAATTGATATCGCTAATATGGACACCTAAAGGGGGTGAATGTGTTAAAGAAGTTTTTGCAAGATTTAACAACTTAATTCGACTTATAATAAAATAGTAGATTGAAGATATAAAAGATTGTAAGTTGATATATAAGACTGCGAATTAAGTAAAGAGATTGGGGAAAGAGAATTGAAACATAAGGTTTATAGTGGTTTGGCTTAGACTAACCTACGTCCACTCTCTCGCAGTGATAGCCCATTGACTGGATTCCACTAAAAACCAAAAGAGATTATATAGTATCATGTCATTGATTCCACAGTGCAGAGACTCTACTACACTTTCTCAAGATCTCACAAGTATTTGATATCTCTTTTGAGTACAGCTTAAGCTCGACAAATTGTAACAGTAAAGAACTAAGAGTTGCAGATTTTAATTTTTTTTTTCAAGCACACACTCAAATAACTTGAGCGTCCTCCTTATATACCCCTCCATGCCATCATAACCGTTGGCACCTTCCAAAGGAGTTCTTCCAAACTACCCGTTGGACAAAATCAATTCGGAAGATATCGATTTATTTAAGGAATGTGATGATAATTCACCAATCTTGTTCGCCCATACAATCAGGATCTAGATTTCCATAAGTAAAACCTTCCAAATATACTTCGCCAATCAACAAATCTAAATATTCAAATTGATTTTAATAAGAATAATTGATCACGAGATGTTATCTCTAGCCGTGAGATATTCTCCAACCGTACGAACCAAATCCTTAAAGATATACTAGTATCTGGATAATTCTTCTTCATCGGATAAATCTTTTTTTGACGGTCTGGAAACTATTAGTGAGAGTAGATTTTAAATCTTGAGTTTGGAAGTCTTCAGATTTTGACGATAGAGTTTGCAAGTCTTCAGACTAGACTAATGGAAACGTTTTGTTAACTTCAAAATAGATAAGGAAGTTTTCTCCAACAAATACTAGTTGTTCAGTTTTAATTCTATTTTTTTTTTTAATCTCTGGTTTTACTTCTAGATTATCTTTACATTTAAGTACCCTTATACATGGATGGAGATGATTGTCTCCAATCTTAGTACCTTTAATTTTCTCATCTTATTTGTGTTCTTGTTCGGGGATGGGTAAATGACCCTTCATATCCATTGTCAATCGGTTCATTAATCTATGATTTAAAATGTATTTTGTTGCCACTTTTGGTGAAACATCTTTTTTTAGCACGCCTGGTGGGACTTTTGTTTGCTAATATAAGGAAGCTATCATAGCGAAAAGCAGACACCAACAACAGCCAAACAACGTTGCTGGTAACAACAACCTTGTACCACGAACTAGGAATGGAGTTACTGTCATTTTGAATCTTCAGCCTTTAACCAAGTGGCACAAGAAGGTCGACGTGATAGAGCAGATTTAGCCAAGCATCTTACTGAGAAACAAACTAGAAAAGTTACACCAAGTCCCCCTATGATAGCCACTATGAGGAGTTCTTTAAGGATCAGCAGAACGACATGGCTAGCTATATCGTCAGCCACATTTCAAATATGATCAAGCGGATGATCATTAAAGCTGTGGAATGATGCACTGCCAAGGCCAGGATCGTCTAACTTTCTCTTGAAGGGGAGTTCGCGATGGCAGAGTATGTTCTTGACCCTTCTCTTTATAATAATGTAGACCCTGCTACTCAACCCCTTGTAAGAATTATGCAAGTTCTCGAACCAAGATCTAAACAATGGGAATGATGATGGTTAAGAGAATCTCCTTGGTAACAACAATACAACAAACCAGATTGGCTTGTACACTGGTCAAATGCCTGAAGCTGCAAATGGTAGGCCAATGGTTATTATAGCACCACCAAATGCTAACATTTCTATTGTGCTTAACTTATTGATCAATCTAAACATAGAGAATCCAATGAGACTAGTTTCACCGCCTGAGGGGCAAGATGGCCAACTACACGTTCAAGTAGATACAACGCAAATTGTCAAAGAAGTTAGGCAACACTTAAGATTGGATAGAGTTGTCGCGAGACCTGTTTAAGAAAGTCTTATCCTGAATGGATCGATAATTAACTCTCTCTTAGAGGATTCAAGCTTTGTGATTTTTCCATTTTTAATTGTGAGGATGACCAATCTATCATCGAACATATTGGTTTCTTTGTTGTCCAGGTAAGGAAGCAAGGATGAATGAGTTTTTGGGGCTAAGGTTATTTCCTTATTTCTATCAAAAACTACATTCACGTGGTACACCAATCTACCGCCAAATTCGGAATATACCTAGACATAAATTGAAAGACAATTATATTCTCAATTTTATAGAATAATATTCCAAAGTGCCGATTACTAATCTAACTAGGCTGCATCAATACAATAATGAATTAATCGACCAATTAATTGCCCGATTTAAAGGAACCGATACCTGACACTATTCTTAGAGCAAGATTTTATAAATTTGAGTTTTAATGGTTTAAAGTTCAACATAAGAGAATGATTTGAAGGCCATGATTTTGCAGACTTGTCCAGGTTGGCGACAAGGGTATCTAAATATGAGTAGTTGCTCAAGAAAAGGGATAAAAAGCCCTAGGAAGTCCAAGCAGAATATGGCTCTACTCAACAACTATGAATTGGCAACTAAATTCAACTTGGATGAAAACATTGAAGTAGCCGTAGCAAAAATGCTGTTTGGTAAAGGTCTGTTTGGTAACGTGCTAAAAAGTGTCTGATTCTGTTATTTTATTCTTAAAAAAAAAAAGAAGAAAAATCCATTAGGTGATATTTTTGTTCTTGGGAACAAATTTATTCACGAAAATTGATTTGGAATAGAATTAAGAAGTAAAAAAAAAAAAAAAAAAAAAAGTCGATTCTTTGTTCCCGGAATAACTCCAAAATTAAGCTCTTTTTCTTTCATTTTTTCTCTTTTCTTTTCTTTCTTTTTCTCTTCCTCTTCTTCTTCCCCTAGCTAGTCACTAGCCACCGATGAGGCTCAACCTTGTCTTGCCACATCTAGTGAGGCTGAGCCTCGCCCAGCAACAATGCTTGACCTTGCCGGGGGCCGAAGAAGAAGAAGAAGAAGAAGAAGAAGAAGAAGAAGAAGAAGAAGAAGAAGAAGAAGAAGAAGAAAATTGCGATAAAATTATTTAATTTTTTTTTTTAAAAATTATAAGTCACAAAAAATTTGAGGGTTGTACCAAACGCATTTGTACTTTGAGAATAGAAATTTTAGGCATTTACTAAACACCTTCGAATGCTTTAAAACTCATCCAGGAGACAATCATAAAAAATTATTTCTAAGCAGTATTTGTACCTAGGAATAAAATGGTTATCACAAAACTCTGATTAATTTGAAAAAGCAAATAACAATATTGATTAGCCATTACATCGGTTAAGCAAGTAGTGAATACACCACAAAAGTATGTCTCGATGAACAAAATCTCAACCCTGGCCTTGAGATCCACCATTGTTGGCCAGGTGATGGGAGTTGAAGAACACAAGCTATCACGGCGGAGATAGTGGACAGAAGGAGGCAATTAGGGCTTCCAAAATTGGAAGATGAACTGGTGAAGGTGAACAATGGACCAGAAGGAAGTTCCTCTTCAGTATCCATCACGAAAGAAGCATGTGCTCTTAGGGTTCTTTCACTTCATGATTTGCTTGCTACTGCCATTATGCTTCTTTCATGATGTGGTTGAGTGGTTGGGTTCAACACCTAGAACCAAAATCTACCCGCTTTCCATAGGACACACAACTAGCTGGTTTAATTCAAACCGAATTGGTCCAATTATTAGGTTAACTCAAGACTGGTGCTCACACCTACCTATAATTGCAATCTCGTTGGTGAAGGAGATCAGCAAGATAGCTAGTTTTAGCCAACGGGAGATATGATGGGAAAACTAAGTCTTGGAACATGAGCATCAGTAAGTAAGGCTTGACCTAATTGACAGAGCCACGACTAACACGATTTATGATGAGCAAGAAACAAAGTAGTTATTTAAGTAATGGAGCCTATAATTTCGGATATAGTTGTGAAAAGGTGAAATTAACATAATCGTCAAATTGTGGGATCATGGATCTCAGAAGGCACTAATGATAGGGGCTCAGAAATGTGGTTATTGCAACCGTTGAGTGGTGGAACGAGGGGCTTCAATAGTAACTAATTATGCTAAGCTGGAAAGAGTGGAGAAGAAATAACCGTATAATAGAGTCGTCAATTATTTGTAAATTCAAGTTACTAAATTCTAGGAATCACATAAAATGTATTTGATTTCTTTGTAACTGTTGATAATTGTCGATAGTAGGTATAAATACTTGAATTGTAGTTTATGTAAAGAATCACCAATCAATTAATGAACACCAATTGTTCAAGTCTACTGTTAGTTTATCTATACATTTCCCTATCTTTTTATATGACTAGACATAATTATCTCTTGTTTCAGTACTTTTAATCTTCTTGTCGATTTGCGTTTACTGTCCAAGAATCAATAAAGAACTTTTCACATCCTTTATCGATCTATTAATTAATACTTGATTCTCAGTCATATAGAAGTTTTAAATAAACCTAAGCTGAGGGTGTCGTGCACATGTCTAAGCAATATTTAGTCCTAACTCTTAAATCCTCTATCCCAAAATTTGGGATACAAGACACTATAAGTGTCATAATTTTCGTATGACGCTCACTTGAGAGTTATAGATTTTTTTGGTTATCAATTGAGTGCCTTAAGGAAATTAATGAATACGTGCAATGGTAAAGAAAACTTTACATAAGTGATCTCATCCACTCCTAATATTAAGATTTTAACTATCCTTTAGTTTGTTAACCGGGAGATCGACCGCGGGCTTGTGGAAAAAACCTTCCTTATCTTCATCGTTGGCCACCCAAAATGACGCTGCCACCAAATCACTGTGTGGTTACCAATTTAATCTCTCTCTCTCTCTCTACAAAGCTCCGCTGTGATCAAGCTAGCGAGAGACACCGGAACAGCAATAGACTAAAAGATGACTTCTGATAGAGGAGACCGGAAATCTTCTTAGACAGGACAATAGCCTTATCTTGATTGAATGTTCTTTTCGTCTTGTATTGAGGCATAGTGAATACATAAGCCGAAAAACAAGTAGATAACGTAGGGGGTTTCTTTTCTTATCTTATTTTATTGAGGGCAAGCTGCGTTTTCATCTTGAAATTGATTAGTTACGTAAGGCTTTAAAAAAGGTTAGACGTTTGTATCTTTCTATGAACCTCAATAAAATAAAAAAGTAGGACGATAGGTACAACAAGACATCTTGAAGGCGACCCGGGTCTTCATTTACTCTTTAGGCCCGACTAGAACACGTGCATCCGGGACACGGTGTAAGGTAAAAAGTATTGGAAGCAGTGGGGCTCCTCAGTAACGTCGGAGGGGTGGTGCAGTTGTCCATTCTCCTCAACGATGAGAGTGAATACATAAGCCGAAAAACAAGTAGATAACATAGGGGGTTTCTTTTCTTATCTTATTTTATTGAGGGCAAGCTGCGTTTTCATCTTGAAATTGATTAGTTACGTAAGGCTTTAAAAAAGGTTAGACGGTTTGTATCTTTTTATGAACCTCAATAAAAAAAGTAAAAATAAAAAAGTAGGACGATAGGTACAACAAGACATCTTGAAGGCGACCCGGGTCTTCATTTACTCTTTAGGCCCGACTAGAACACGTGCATCCGGGACACGGTGTAAGGTAAAAAATATTGGAAGTAGTGGGGCTCCTCAGTAACGTCGGAGGGGTGGTGCAGTTGTCCATTCTCCTCAACGATGAGAGTCAAAGAGACTTTCTATCGATGGATCAAATAGCTATTCTATGATAAGTAATACAGAGGTCATGTAATAATTATTTCAGCTTTAGTTGTTTGCGGTACGCCCTTAATATTACTGCCAAATACGGTGACACGCAATGGCTTGTGATGTCATAGCAGATTATTCAACCGAACATGCCGATAGCATAAGATTTTGTTCTTTGTCAGAGCACAATTACGTTTTGCTGTTTCTTTCCCTACAAATGGTTACATCAACTACCATTAGATATCTCTAGGAGCAAAAGGTACCTTCTGAATCCATAATCACAGTTGATTTCCTTTTAGCAATGAAAGAGTCTTAGAGCCTGCATGATAACATTTATATTTCTCTCAATTTATGTTCTTTTGTTTCCCAGAAAAAAAAAAAAAAAAAATCCGTTTGGTAAAACTTTTGTTCCCAGGAACAAAAACTCTATTTTTTTTTGTTATTGGGAATAGATTTGGAATAAAATCAAGAAAAAAAAAAGTAGCTTCTTGTTCCTGGGAACAATTTCTAGAAATAAACAAATTTTTTCTTTTCTTTTTTTCTTTTGTTTTCCTTGCTTGTTGCGACCTTGTGTGCTGCCTGCCAACCACCGGCCACCTTCGGCTGGCCGTGGCCACCGTCGGCTAATCACGCTATCTGATAATCGTTGCTGCCACCCACAACCCACTGACCACCCCCGACCGCTGGTGACCGCCACCGATCGCCATTGCCGCCGCCGATCGCCGGCCACCCATCGCCCATCGCCACTACTTGCCACCGGCCGCCACCGTTTGAGAATAGAAAAATTAGACAGTTATCAAATGCCTTCAAATGCTTTAAAACTCATCTAGGGGACAAAATTAGAAAAAACTATTTCTGAGCAGAATTTGTTCCTAGGAACAAAATGATTATCACAAAACTCTGATTAATCTGAAAAAGCAAATAATAGTAGTGATTAGCCATTACATCGGCGAAGCAAGTAGTGGAGACACCACAAAAGTATGTCTCGATGTACGAAATCTCAACCCTGGCCTTGAGATCCACCATCGATGGCCAGGTGATGGGAGTTGAAGAACACAAGCTATCACGGCGGAGATAGTGGACAGAGGGAGGCAATTAGGGCTTCCAAAATTGGAAGATGAATTGGTGAAGGTGAACAATGGACAAGAAGGAAGATCCTCTTCAGTATCCACCACGAAAGAAGCATGTGCTCTTAGGGTTCTTTCTGTTGGAGAAATCTTCCTGGAGTATTTTGAAGCTGACAAAACGTTTCCATCAGTCTAGTTTGAAGACTTATAGACTCTTTCATAAAAGTCTGAAGACCTCCAGACTGCTAGACTCAAGATTCAAAGTCTATCCTCATTGACAGTCTTTAGTCCGTCGAAGAAGGGCTATCCAGAACTGGGTGTTTCATTAAGGATTTGACCTTATCGATTGGAGAAGATCTCTTGGCTGGATATGACATAACGAAATCCTTTATTTGATCATAATTAATTCAGAGATTAAGGATCCGATGATTGGCGAAGTATACTTGGAAGGTTCTACTTATGGAAACCGAGATCTTGATTGTATGGGCGAGCATGATTGATGGGCTATCGACATGTTCCTTAAATAGCTCGAATGATCTTCCTAATTGATTTTGTCCAATGGGTAGATTGGAAGAATTCCTTTGGTAAGTGCCAACGGGTATGATGGCATAAATGAGTATATAAGGAAGACGTTCCAGTTGTTCGAGTGGGTGCACGATAGAACAATTCCAAAGTCTGAAGCTCTTTGTTCTTAGTCAATTCATTTACTTAGCGAAATCTTGTACACAAAAGAGAGTCTATATCTTTGAGAAACCTTGAGGAAGTGTGGTAGAGTATCTACACTGTGGAATCAAGGGAGAGCCTTGCTGTAACAACTCTTTTGTTCATAGTGAAATCTAGCCAGTGGGCTGTCAGTGTGGAAGAGTGGACGTAGGCTTGGAATAAGCCGAACCACTATAATCTCTGTGTTCATTTTCTCTTCCTTACTCTATTTTACTTTGATCATAATTCATTTTTGTTAACAAAAGGCGAACTTCCTTTCTATTATCTATTTCGTATTGCTCACTTATCACGAGAAATTATTATACACCTATTCACCCCTCTCTAGGTGCTTATACTAGCTATCTCAATTGGTATCAGAGCCTGTGTACTCACTTATTTTGAAGTGTTTTACTTCAGAGTTAAAGATCCATGGCTAGTATGTTGGCTCCAGGGCTGGTAGAAGGGCAAAGCAATACCAGACCGCCTTACTTTGATGGAAATGATTACAACATATGGAAAAATAAGATGAACGCATTCCTAAGATGAAAGGATCCTCTAGAATGGGACGTTGTAGAAAAAGAAATCATTCCTAAAGCTGCACCTGTTTCAGAGAGAGGAAAAGATACTGTTGAGTCTAGTGAAATGACTCAGGAAGAGATAACCAAGAGACAAGCTCTTGATGCAAAAGCATTTGTCACCTACTGAATATAACAGAATATCTTCTTGTGTTACAACAAAAGAAGTCTGGGATAGATTACATATTGCCTATGAAGGAACCGATTGAGTGAAAGAGACCATAACCAACATTCTCCTCGGTCAATACGAAGCCTTCAAAATGAAATCAAGAGAATCTATTACTGACATGTTTAGTCATTTTACAGAAATCGTGAATGGTCTTGAAAATCAAGGTCAACCAATTTCTGATCCCATGAAAGTAAACAAGCTATTGCGTGGACTCTCTAAGGATTGGAATCACATAAAGACCTCAATAAGAGAGACACAAAGAATCATGCCACTATCTGTTGATGAGTTGGTTGGGACTCTTCAGTCTTATGAAGTGGAACGAATCAATGAAGACGAAGATCCTAAAAGTAAGAAATCCATTGCATTAAATCCAATGATGATTATGATGTTATAGATTCTGAAGACGATATGGATGATGAGGAGCTTGCTCTCATGATAAGAAGATTCGAAAAACTTAACAGAAAAAGGAAGAAGATTCAAGCCAAATAAACAGAGTTTTCAAAAGCAACAGACTAAGTCTGTTGAGGATGATGAATCAAACAAAGATGTAGTCTGCTTTGAATGTAAGAAAAAAGGGACACATCAGACCCAACTGTCCTCTTCTGAGGAAGAAGAAAGGAAAAGCTGAAAAGTATCGAAAGGCTCTTAAAGTAAAAACCTGAAGTGATACAGAGTGTGAATAAAGTAATGATGATTATACCAATATATGTTTGATGGCACAATCGGATTCAGATTCAAATTCCGAGACAGACTCAGATTCAGACAGTGAACTTGAGGTGAGTAACTTCAAAATCCCTATTAAAGTTTCTAAATACATTGATGAGTTGTGTTTTAGTCTTAAGACTTCTCTTAAAAGGATTTCCGAACTCAAAAAGGAAAACTCTGCACTGAAACAACAAGAAAATGTTTTGAAAGAAAAATTAAAATGTTTAGACATGAATATTTCTACTCTTAAAGAAAGTGAAGATAATCTTTTGAAAGAAAATGTACTTTTAAAAAATGACATATCAAATATTTTCAAAAGATTTTTCAATAGGATTTGAGAAACTTGAGAAAATTCTTTCAGCTCAAAGACCTTATTTCAATAAATCTGGTTTGGGAATCACTATGGAAACCATTCATTTAATTGATTTTCCTAAAGTGAAGGAAAGAATTAAGCAAAGAGCCACAAGAGATACTTACAATAATCATTTTAAAAAGATCTTTGTAAAACCAGTAGGTCACAATGCTCTCAGATGTTCAAAGTGAGAATGCTAGTATGAACACCTAGAGGGGGGTGAATAGGTGTTTAAACTAAACCTAGGCAAATATACGCGGAATAAAATAATTTCAAGTAAAACAAAAGAGTTAGGGAAGAGAATAAGAACACAAGGTTTATAGTGATTCGGCTTAATCCAAGCCTACGTCCACTCTCCCACGCTAACAGCCTTCTTGGCTGGATTCCACTATGCAATCGACAAGAGATTACAACTTCAAGTGCAAACACTTAGTAGATCACACTATCTCACTAAGTCACTCTTTTGGTATTTCTCTCACGATCACAAACGTTTAAGCTCTCCAAAGACAAGTATATGATCGAAGGCGCTCAGACTTTGGAATTATAAATTCTACGCTTTATCTCTTACTTGCCCATCGGTCCTTCATCTCCTTAAATACTCCTCCACTTCCAAACTAGCCGTTGGACAGTATCTCGGAGAATCGTCTTACAATATACCCATTGGACAGCTCTGTATCTAGAAGATTTGGTAGCCGTTGAGTGACAAAGGGAGAATCCCAAATTGATTTCGATCGCCCATACAAACGGAATCTTGATTTCCATAAGTAAAGCTTCTTCGTATAGAAAGTCCTTGTCTTCAAGATCCAATCGTCAATCAATTTGATTGAGTCAATTAAATCAATCTTGATGTGGAATCCAAACCAGATCACTAGCCGTTATATGATTGGGCTTGAGTTACGTTCGTCGAATGGATGTAAAGTCCGAGAGCAATAGACTTTACAATCTGAGTCTGAGTGCGATAGACTTTGCAATCTGAGTCTGAACATATTCTGCTTCTGAACAGATTTAGCTTTAAGGTCTGAACACCGTCTGAATAAGTTCAGCTTCAGTATAGAGTCCGTCTTCTGGTTCATCATTCACGTTTAGTCTGGAATTTGTCAGAGTTGACAGACTTCTGATGTAGAACAGACTTTGACTCTAAAGTCTGGTAGTCTTCAGACTTTGACATAGAAGTTTGGAAATTTTCAAAATATACTCTGGACATGTGTTACGTTTAGTCTTCTGGTCGTCTTCTAACTTTGATAATATCCTTTACATGTTCTATCATCTGCATGGTCTATTACTCAACCATCAAACATGTTAGTAGCATTTGATTTATTTTGTCATCTTCAAAACATCATAAGGGATTTCCCTAACACAAAGTGCAATAGTGCAGATCATTTTGAAAAAGAATGTCCTATGGTTTGGAAACCTGTTAAGAAAGTATGGGCAAAAACCGCATATCATACTAACACCAATGGACCCAAGAAAATATGAGTATCAAAGAAAGCTTGAGTCTCTTTACTAAATGCAGGTCACTATCAAGAAAAATGTTAAATGGTATCTGGATAGTAGATGCTTAAGACATATGACAGGAGATTTAAATTGCTTCATAAAGCTCATTCAAGTAAATGGTGGAAAAGTCTCATTTGGAGGAAACAACAAATGAAGAATTGTGGGATTCGGAACTGTAAAGATTGGAAATGTTACAATCAGCAATGTTTCCTTAGTGGAAGGACTCAACTACAATTTGCTTAGTATCAGTCAGCTGTGTGATACTGGTTTCAAAATCAACTTTCAAGAGGGAATATGTTCAGGAACCAGTAAAGATTCTACTCAGTCATTCATGGGTCGAAGACATGGAAATATCTACCTCTTGGATGTGAAACCAGATGAATCCCAATGTCTAATCTCAATTCAAGACGAAGCGAACTTATGGCATAGAAAGCTTGGGCACATCAATATGAAGCAGATAGCCAAAATTTCAGCAAAGAAGCTTGTCGTGGTTTACCCAATCTATCATACCAAAAGTCTGATCTATGTACACCATGCATATTGGGAAAGCAGGTAAAAAATTCCTTTAAACCAATAAATCAAGTTTCTACTAATCGTGTACTGCAATTTCTTCATATGGATCTCTTTGGACCAACTAGAACTCAGAGCATTAGAGGTAAGAAATATTGCCTAGTAATTATGGATGGCTACTCACGATTTACTTGGGTATATTTCCTGGCAAGTAAGTCTGAAACCTTCTCTTACTTTGAAAAATTTGCAAAAAAGGTTCAAAATGAAAAATGGTATGTTATTTCAAGTATAAGAATAGATCATGGAGGTGAATTTGAAAATCAAGATTTTATAAAATTTTGTGATGAATCTGGTTTTCAGCATGTGTTTTCCTCTCCATATACTCCAGAGCAAAACAGAGTTGTGGAAATAAAGAATAGGTCGCTTCAAGAAATGGCTAGAATTCTTTTAATTGAAAGTAACATCTCTTCACGTTTTTGGGCTGAAGCAGTTTCTACAGCATGTTATATTATTAATAGAGTTTTTCTAAGGCCTACTCTGGAAAAAACCCCCTATGAGTTATTCAAAGAAAAGAAGCCTATTGTTTCATACTTTCATGTGTTTGAATGTAAATGCTTTATATTGAAAAATGCAAATGATCGAGTTGGCAAGTTTGAAGAAAAATCAGACGAAGGCATCTTCCTTGGATATTCTACCTCAAGCAAAGCGTATAGAGTCTACAACAAGAAGACTCAATCTGTGGAGGAATCAATGAAAGTCAGATTCCAAGATTCTATGCAAAATGAAGCTATTCAAACTCATCTTGAAAAATTTGAACCTGTTCTAGACTCTACAAAGTCTAAATCTCAGGAAGCAACTTAGACTTCGAAAGACTAGCAACAAATGATTGTTGAAGATTTAAATGAAGGAAGTGATCATCAACCTAACAAATCCACTAGCAACTGGAAGCATAAGTCCAGTCATCGCAAAGATCTTATTATTGGTGACATTAATGAAGGAATTCGCACAAGATCCAAAAGGCGCGAAGAGTCTAGTGCTGTGGCTCTTATTTTTGAAATAGAACCCAAAAGCATAGAAGAAGCTTTATCTGATGAAAGCTTGATTGAAGCTATGCAAGAAGAACTCAGGCAATTCAGTATTAATGATGTCTGGGAGTTGACTCCTAAACCGAAAGGTAAATCTATTATTGGAGCTAAATGGGTTTTCGGGAACAAGATGGACGAGAAAGGAAATGTCATAAGAAACAAAGCAAGACTCGTGGCCAAGGGATATAAGCAAGAAGAAGGGATAGACTATGATGAGACTTACACACCAGTAGCGAGGTTAGAAGCAATTAGATTATTACTTGCTTTTGCTTGTCATAAGAATTTCAAGTTATTCCAAATGGACGTCAAAAGTGCTTTCCTGAATGGATTTATCCAGAGGAAGTCTATGTGGAACAACCACCCAATTTTGAAGACCCAAGAAAACCTGACTCTGTATTCAGACTCAAAAAGGCTTTATATGGTCTAAAGCAAGCACCTTGAGCTTGGTACAATAGGCTAAGTAAGTTTTTAATTCAAAATGGCTTTGTAAAAGGTAAAGTAGACACTACTCTGTTTATCAAAAGAGAAAGCAAAATTTTTATGCTTGTTCAAATATATGTTGATGATATTATTTTTGGATCCCCTAATGAAAATCTGTGTAAGAAATTCTCTAAGTCTATGCAGGATGAATTTGAAATGAGCATGATGGGTGAGTTAACCATCTTTCTCAGGCTTCAAGTGAAACAACTGAAGGAATGAACTTTTATTCATCAAGAAAAATATGCTAATGATCTTGTTAAAAAGTTTGGACTGGAAAATTGTAAAAATGTTGATATACCAATGTCAAGTTCCTTGAAGATAGACAAAGATGAAAAAGGAAAGAAAGTTGATCAGAAGTTATACAGGAGTATCATTGATTCACTTCTTTATCTTACTGCTTCTAGACCTGACATTTTGTTTAGTGTTTGCATTTGTTCCAGATTTCAAGCAGATCCTAAAGAATCTCATCTAAGTGCTGCATAGCGTATTATCAAATATATTGCATCAACTTCAAACTTTGGTCTTTGGTATTCTTAAAAAGGAGACTTTACTCTTCTTGGATACTCAGACGCAGACCTAGCCGGATGCAGAGTTGATAAAAAGAGCACATCGGGTACCTGTCAACTACTTGGAAGCAGGACAGTATCTTGGTTTTCAAGGAAGCAAAGTACGGTAACTCTCTCTACAGCAGAAGCAGAATATGTAGCTCTTGGGAGTTGTTGTTCACAAGTTCTGTGGATTAAATAACAGGTAAGAGACTTTGGAATTGAAGATTCATGCACCGAAATCAAGTGTGACAACATCAGCGCAATCAATCTCACTAAGAATCCTATTCTTCACTCAAGAGCAAAACATATAGAGATTCGACATCACTTCATTAGAGATCATGTTCAAAATGGAGAAGTTTCGATTCAGTTTGTTGACTCAAAGAACCAACTGGCGGATATTTTTACAAAGCCTTCAAAGAAAAATCAATTTGAAGCTATTCGTTCCAGACTCAAAATCTTAAAGTTTGAGGAAATTCAAACTCAGGACTGAAAGTCTAAAGATACCCAGACTCAAACGATCAAGTTTTTCTTTCGTAAGTTATTTTACTTTATTATCTCTCGAATCTCATCTCGAAAATGTACGATCATCAACCGTATTTGATTATTGCTATCTTTAATTGACGTGATTATTGCAATGTTTCCTTTTCGAAAAAGGAGTTATTTTTTTTTTTTGAAACGACAAATATATAATTTTTTGAAAAAGATAGTTATTTTTTTTAAAATGCATCTTTTTACTTTCTTTTATGACGTTCCGTATGCCTCTCTTTGACTGTCTTATATACTGTTGTTTCTTCTTCGCTTTACTCTGAAAAACTCTAAGAGAGCACCGATCTTCCATTTCTGTCTTCTTCTCTTGTTTAATCTTCGAAAAGTTGTCGTCTTTCTTGGGAAAGTCAAGTTTAGAATCTTTCAAAGACTGTGAAAGATGTCGTCTCAAAGGAAGTCTTCAAGAATCGCAAACAGGAGACCGCAACGAATGCGTGAGGGGCCTACGCACTTTGATCTCACCGAGGAAGAAGAGTTTCCTAGTCAGCAGCAGAGGCCACAACATTCTCAGCAGCGTCCATCTACTCCATCTAGACCTCAGGATGTTGCTTGTCGAGAGGAAGAAATAATCAAAGATGCAGAACCCGTAAGATCTTATAAGCCCTCTTTTATCTACAAGCTTTATCGTGCTTTGAAAAGAGGTGGAACTCCTTTGAACCACATTGATGAATTTCTGAAAGACAAAGGGTACAAAAATGAAACCTTCTTTTTACGCACAATAGAACGGTTGGGAATTGCCCCTGCTGGATCGACAGAAGAGGCAATGGCCAATATTCCAATCGATCCACGTGTTGGAGGACTAAATCAGCCATATGGGAATGATGATGACAAGTTGTACAGTCAGTTTCAACCGAGAATGGGTGTTGCGGCAAAATTTCGGAGCAAAAGAACAGACTTGTTTCGATCGGAGGAGCACAAACATCTATACTCTAAGTTGTTGAAGCGTGGGGTGATAAACCCTAGAAGTGTGGATTTTGATTTCCTTGACGCTGTGAATGTTAATTTGAAGGAAAAATTCAGTCTTCTTCAACTTGAACAGTTCTGTTTTGACTCTACAGAAGCCTATGCTGAACTCACTACTTATTTCTATTCAAATCTCAGTTTCTTGGATGCAAATAGATTCTCTTTTAGTGTCCGAGATCAGGACTATGTGGTGGATGTAGATATGTTGGCTGATGTCATTGGGGTTGAGAGAGGGAGATATCAACCTATCAATGTCTCCATTGCTCGTGCTACGTTGGAACTTGTTAAGGATAGAAGGACAGAGGTAAAGATTTCCTACTCGAGGATGAGTGCATTTAACATTATGCTTCACAAGATTGTGATTAATTGCCTCAGACCAAAATCTACTTCTAAGATTGATGTTTCAAACTCAGAGGCAAAGCTGATGTATGCCATCAATGCTGGGAAAAAGTTTTCTCTTCCTCACACTATCATGTTCCACATGTATAGAGCAGTGGTGAAGGACAAGGGTCAACTTCCTTATCCAGCTCTTGTGACAAAGTTATTCAGACATTTGAATGTTCAGCCTCCACGAATTCTCTGTGTTCGATCTTGTGATCAAATGGTGGTGGGACTGAAAATGGTGTCTAAAATGCGTTTGAAGGAACTCAACAAGGCGTTGGAGAAATTCAAGGAGAAAACCCCTGTCAAAACTCATCAAATCTCTTCGGCAGCAAAAAGAAAATGGAAAGAGCCCATGGTTGCTCCATCCAAGAAAAGAAGAGCTCTCATTGTTGAAGATGAAGATGATGAGGAAGACATCACCATTTCTGCTATGGCATTGAAGAACCCGAGTCGTTCTATTCCAGAATCAACGGAACGACAAGAGAGAGACTCAAAACAGAGGATTGGAGAAAGAGAAGATTTGGAAGCAGAAGAGAAAGAAGCAGAGGAGAAAGAAACAGAGGAGAGAGAAGCTGAAGAAAGAGATGCAGAGGAGGAAAGATTTGAAGAAGAAGAAGAAGAGGAAAGAGGAAATCAAGAGGAAGGAGAGCATGAGGAACTCTCTTCTCCACCTGAAGGCATGGAAACAGGGGGAGACCATGAGAAAAGAGGAATGTCCTCATATCCTGCTTCCAGTGAAGGAGTCAGTCGTTCTCCAGCAGATCCAGAGGACATCTATGCCTCTCAATTTCCTGAGGAGGGACATGCTGTTTCATCGCCCAATCTGCGTGACTATGCTGATTTGCCATCGTTTACCTTTACTCCATCTGATCGTGCAGAAGTCAGTACGTAGACTGATAATTCAGCAGATTTTCACAGAATTCTTGATGTATGCTATGGGATGCGAAGTTCAGAATTTGCAGACTGCAGGTCAAGCTTCTTCAGTTTCTTTGAATGTTCAGATCCAAGCCCTTTCTCTTCAGATTCAAGCAAATGCTAAGGGTGAAAATGTGGCACAACTGAAGGAGGACTTGAAAAAGCTGGAAGGCATTGTCCAGTCAATGGGAGATTTCCAGCTTGTTCGTGTTTCCAAGCATTCTTGAATCCATTCTCTTTCCATCTTAACCTTTTTTATGATGACAAAAAGGGGGAGAGATGCGAGATTTGAAACTTTGAACTTGAACTTGAACTTTTGATTTATTTTGTTTTTATGTTTGACTTGACTTTTGTGTCTAGATGTGGACTGAATTTGGGATTTGGATTTGACTGTTTATATTAAGTACTATTGATATCTTATGAATGGCTTTACTCACATGAAAGACTAACCTATTTTCTGTGGTTGCAGATTCTAGTGTTATCATTAAGCCATTTATCTTTATGAGATATCCATATTTGCTTGAGTAATGTTTTGCAGGTCAAAGTTATCCAAATCTGCAGGAAAGTTTTGTCACCATCAAAAAGGGGGAGATTGTTGGAAAAATCTTCTTGGAGTATTTTGAAGTTGACAAAACGTTTCCATCAGTCTAGTATGAAAACTTATAGACTCTTTCATCAAAGTCTGAAGACCTCCAGACTGCTAGACTCAAGATTCAAAGTCTATCCTCATTGACAATTTTTAGTTCGTCGAAGAAGGGCTATCCAGAACTGGGTGTTTCATTGAGGATTTGACCTTATTGACTGGAGAAGATCTCTTGGCTGGATATGACATAACGGAATCCTTTATTTGATCATAATTGATTAAGAGATTAAGGATCCGATGATTGGCGAAGTATACTTAGAAGGTTCTACTTATGGAAACCGAGATCCTGATTGTATGGGCGAGCAGGATTGATGGGCTATCGACATGTTTCTTAAATAGCTCGAATGATCTTCCTAATTGATTCCGTCCAACAGGTAGATTGGAGGAATTCCTTTGGTAAGTGCCAACGGATATGATGGCATAAAGGAGTATATAAGGAAGACGTTCCAGTTGTTCGAGTGGGTGCACGATAGAAGAATTCCAAAGTCTGAAGCTCTTTGTTCTTAGTCAATTCATTTACTGAGCGAAATCTTGTACGCAAAAGAGAGTCTATATCTTTGAGAAACCTTGAGGAAGTGTGGTAGAGTATCCACACTGTGGAATCAAGGGAGAGCCTTCTTTGTAATAACTCTTTTGTTCATAGTGAAATCCAGCCGGTGGGGCATCGGTGCGGAAGAGTGGACGTAGGCTTGGAATAAGCCAAACCACTATAATATTTGTGTTCATTTTCTCTTCCTTACTCTATTTTACTTTGGTCATAATTCATTTTTGTTAACAAAAGGCGAACTTCCTTTCTATTGTCTATTTCGTATTGCTCACTTATCATGAAAAATTATTATACACCTATTCACCCCCCCTCTAGGTCCTTATACTAGCTATCTCACTTTCACTTCATGATTTGCTTGCTACTGCCATTATGCTTCTTTCATGATGTGGTTGGGTGGTTGGGTCAACACCTAGAACCAGAATCTACCAGCTTTCCATAGGACACACAACTAGCCAGTTCAATTCAATCTGAATTGGTCCAATTATTAGGTTAATTCAAGACTGGTGCTCACACCTACCTATAATTGCAATCTCGTTGGTGAAGGAGATCAGCAAGATAGCTAGTTTTAGCCAACGGGAAATATGATGGGAAAACTAAGTCTTGGAACATTAGCATCAGTAAGTAAGGCTTGACCTAATTGACAAAGCCACGACTAACACGATTTATGATGAGCAAGAAACAAAGTAGTTATTTAAGTAATGGAGCCTATAATTTCGAATATAGTAGTGAAAAGGTGAAATTAACATAATCGTCAAATTGTGGGATCATGGATCTCGGAAGGCACTTACGATAGGGGCTCAAAAATGTGGTTATTGCAACCGTTGAGTGGTGGAACGAGGGGCTTCAATAGTAACTAATTATGCTAAGCTGGAAAGAGTGGAGAAGAAATAACCGTCTAATAGAGTCATCTAATTATTTGTAAATTCAATTTACTAAATTCTAGGAATCACATATAATGTATTTGATTTCTTTGTAACCGTTGATAATTGTCGATAGTAGGTATAAATACTTGAATTGTAGTTTATGTAAAGAATCACCAATCAATTAATGAACACCAATTGTTCAATTCTAATTTTAGTTTATCTATACATTTCCATATCTTTTTATATGACTAGACATAATTATCTCTTGTCTTAGTACTTTTAATCTTCTTGTCAATTTGTGTTTCCTGTCCAAGAATCAACAAAGAACTTTTCACATCCTTTATCGATCGATTAATTAATACTTGATTCTAAGTCATCTAGAAGTTTTAAATAAACCTAAGCTGAGGGCGTCATGAACATGTCTAATCAATATTTAGTCCTAACGTTTAAGTTCTCTATCCCAAAATTAGTTATACAAGACACTATAAGTGTCATAATTTTCGTATGATACTCACTTGAGAGTTGTAAATATTTTTGGTTATCACGCTTGAGTGTCTTAAGGAAATTAACAAATACATGCAATGGTAAAGAAAACTTTACATAAGTGATCTCATCCACTCCTAAAATTAAGATTTTAACTATCCTTTAGATTGTTAACGGGGAGATCGACCGCGGGCTTGTGGAAAAAACCTTTTCTTCCTTATCTTCATCGTTGGCCACCCAAAATGACGCTGCCACCAAATCACTGTGTGGTTACCAATTTAATCTCTCTCTCTCTCTCTCTCTCTCTCTCTCTCTCTCTACAAAGCTCCGCTGTGATCAAGCTAGCGAGAGACACCAGAACAGCAATAGACTAAAAGATGACTTCTGATAGAGGAGACCGGAAATCTTCTTAGACAGGATAATAGCCTTATCTTGATTGAATGTTCTTTTCGTCTTGTATTGAGGCATAGTGAATACATAAGCCGAAAAACAAGTAGTTAACGTAGGGGGTTTCTTTTCTTATCTTATTTTATTGAGGGCAAGCTGCGTTTTCATCTTGAAATTGATTAGTTACGTAAGGCTTTAAAAAAGGTTAGACGTTAGTATCTTTCTATGAACCTCAATAAAATAAAAAAGTAGGACGATAGGTACAACAAGACATCTTGAAGGCGACCCGGGTCTTCATTTACTCTTTAGGCCCGACTAGAACACGTGCATCCGGGACACGGTGTAAGGTAAAAAGTATTGGAAGCAGTGGGGCTCCTCAGTAACGTCGGTGGGGTGGTGCAGTTGTCCATTCTCTTCAACGATGAAAGTACAAGAGAGACTTTCTATCGATGGTTCAAATAGCTATTCTATGATAAGTAATACAGAGGTCATGTAATAATTATTTCAGCTTTAGTTGTTTGCCGTACGCCCTTAATATTACTGCCAAATACGGTGACACGCAATTTGTTTCGCCTTTTGATGCTTAGCCGCGATAAAAATTGATCCAATGTCGACGAATGAGATCAAAACTTAAATATCTCGAGGTGGGCAGTAATTTCATCGTCAGCCGCTGTCTATAAATCTTTAGATTACACTTTAAATGTGAGCCCAAGAAAGTAATACTATGAGAAACTCTAATGTTTTGGTTCATTTGTAGTTTGAATACTCCTCGTCATTCGCCTCCGGTCCCTAGTTTCTTCTGCAGCTTGTAACTTCTTTTCCCGCCATTATAATACCCTATATTCCTCAACCATCATTATTATTTGGGGCTTTTTCGATTTTCGGCTCCATATATCGGGGATCTGTTAGGGAAATCCCTTATGATGTTTTGAAGATGACAAAATAAATCAAAGGCTACTAACATGTTTGATTGTTGAGTAATAAACCATGTAGATTATAGAACATGTAAAGGATATTGTCAAAGTGTGAAGACGACCATAAGACTGAACGTAACTCATGTCCAAAGTATATTCGAAGATATCCAGGACTTCGTGTCAAAATCAAGACCGCGACTCAAGACTCAAAGTCCAAGACGCCAGACTCAGATTGTAAAGTCTACAAACTCAGACTTTACATCCAGATTACGATGAATCGTAACTCAAGCCCAATCATACAACAGCTAGTGATCGGGTTTGGATTCTACATCAAGATTGATTTGATTGATTCAATCTATTTGATTGACGATTGGATCTTGAAGACGAGAACTTTTTATACGAAGAAGCTTTACTTATGGAAACCAAGATTTCGTTTGTATGGGCGATCGGAATCAATTTGGGATTTTACCTTTGTCACTCAACGGCTACCAAATCTTCTAGATACAGAGCTGTCCAATGGGTATATTGGAAGACGATTCTCGGGATACTTTGTCCAACGGGTAGTTTGGAAGTGGAGGAGTATTTAAGGAGATGAAGGACCGATGAACAAGTAAGAGACGGAGCGTAGAATTTATAATTCCAAAGTCTCGAGCGATCTTCGATTATACACTTGTCTTTGGAGAGCTTAAACGTTTGTAATCGTGAGAGAAATACCAAAGGAGTGACTTAGTGAGATAGTGTGATCTACTACTAAGTGTCTGCACTCGAAGTTGTAATCTCTTGTTGATTGCATATTGGAATCCAGCCAAGAAGGCTGTCATCGTGGGAGAGTGGACGTAGGCTTGGATTAAGCCGAACCACTATAAATCTTGTGTTCTTATTCTCTTCCCTAGCTCCTTTGTTTGAATTTTATTTTATTCCGCATATACTTGCCAAGCTTTATTTTGTTCATACTAGCACTCTCAATTGGTATCAGAGCCAAGTGCTCGGTTTATAAAAGTGTTTTTACTTTTGAGCTAAAGATTCTTTATGGCTAGTATGTTGGCACCAGGACTTATGGAAGGGCAAAGCAATACAAGGCCACCATATTTTGATGGAAAGGAATATGACGTGTGGAAGAACAAAATGAAAGCATTCCTAAGATCCAGAGATCTTTTACAATGGAATGTTGTGGAAAGAGGAATCAATCCCATTGCTGCGTCCACATCAAATAAGAATGGCAAAGACAAAGAAACTAAACCCCCCGCTCCTATGTCTCGGATGGAGATGTCCAAAAGAGAAGCGCTTGATGCAAAAGCCATTTATTCTTTATATTGCGCTTTATCTCTTGCTGAATATAACAGAATCTCTTCATGTGAAACAGCAAAAGAAGTTTGGGATAAACTTCATGTTACATATGAAGGGACCGATCGTGTAAAAGAGACAAAAGTAAACTTCTTGCTTGGCCAATATGAATCCTTCAAGATGAAGCAAGGAGAATCGATTGGAGATATGTTTAGCCGTTTTACAGAAATTGTAAATGGTTTAGCATATCAAGGTCAGCAAATTTCTGCCCCAATGAAGGTCAACAAACTCTTGCGAGGTCTCTCAAAAGATTGGAACCATGTTAAGACCTCAATCCGGGAGACTCAGAGGATTATGCCACTCTCCGTTGATGAATTGATTGGCACTCTTCAATCCTATGAAGTGGAACAACTTAATGACGAAGATCCCGAAGGTAAGAAGTCCATTGCTTTAATATCTAATGCTGTTTTTGATGAAACAGACTCAGAAAATGACATGGACGATGAAGAACTTGCCTTTATGGTCGAGAAATTTAAAAAGCTGAGTAGAAAAGGAAGGAAATTCGATGGAAGAAGTCAATACAAGCATAATGGCCATAAAAGAATCATGAAAGAAGATGATGATCAAGAAAATATATGCTTGATGGCACATTCAAAATCCGAGTCCGATTCGGACACGACTCGAGAATCAAAGTCGATTCGGACATAGACTCGAGTAATCAAAGTCCGACTGGATATAGACTTAGAATCCGATGAGGAAATCGAGGTAAGCAATTCAAAAATTCATCTCAAAGTTTCAAAGTATATAAATGAGCTTTGTTCAAATCTCAAATTTTCTCTTAAAAGGATTTTCGAACTTAAAAATGAGAATTCTCGACTTAGGCAACAAGATCTTTCTCAAGTCTGGAGACCTATTAAGAAAAATTGGATAAAAGCAACATATTCTGCTAACTCTCATGGACCCAAGAAAAATGGGTACCAAAGAAAAGATAAGTTATTTTTGCAGGATATAAAGAAGAAAGAAGAAAGAGGATTTGGTAAGGAATTTTTATTCTCAATTTGATTTGGGCAATAATTCTCATTATGCTTGATATTCGATATATCCTTGGTTGATTGGGATTTTATAATGATCATATTTTGTTTTATGGAAGAAAGAATCGTATGATTTATTTTTGTGATTTGTGAGTTAAGATTTGATTTACTACGTGTGATTATTTGAGATAATTCAGATTATTTGGTTTAATTTTATGCTCTCAAATTGTCATATTTTGCAAAGTAAAAATCCGATTCTATGTTATACTAATTTTGCAAGATATATTTTTTTTCTGAGATATTCAAGGATTTTATTCTCTTTGATTTTATTGTGCTATGACTAAGTGAGAATTTATTTTTCAAAATATCATTGTGCATAATATTCTTTCTTTGAATACTCTGTTATGATGAATTAAGAAAGAATATTTGGTGATTATATATTTTGCTCTAACGTCATGGAAGGATCCAAATTGATGGATACCAAAAAGGGAAATGAGTTGATTGCAGGAAATTCTTTAAGGGAAGGATGATTGTGAATCTACACAAATTTTGGTGCAATCAGAAAATATCTCCTGCGACAATTGGGGAGAAATCAAATCCAAAAGAAAAGGAAAAGAATCGTGATCATCTCAAAAAGGCAACAAATTGAGGGGGAGCTTTGATTAATTATGGAAAAATCTTTTTGGATTGATCGTGATCTTATTATGAATGAAAGGAAAGGTAAATGTGTCAGAATTTATCTAAAAAAATCCGGTTAGTGCATCTTTTATTACCTTTTGTCATTAATAAATCTTGTATTGATATTATCATTTTATTATGACAAAAATGGTACGTGCAAGTTATGATGCATCCGTGATTTTCATTGGATATTTCTGATATATATGATCGAAGTGAGCTATATTGCATATCTTTAATATTCGACTTGTTTTATAAAAAGGCTGATTTTTGAAAATTGTGATTCATGCAAAATATTTGTTATCATTCTCTACGTGAATCCATTATTATCGCTTTTTGATTATGACAAAAAGGGGGAGAAGATATGAATATGCATATGTGTTGATTGATTGATATTATTTATTGCATAATATTGAGCTGCGATTATTTTTCTATATATTCTTATGCTCAATCTATTTGTTATCTCTCGATATCCTTTGATTTAAAAGTATGTTTACAAATCTGCATATTCAGAGATTGTTTTGTCATCATCAAAAATGGGGAGATTGTTAGGAAATCCCTTATGATGTTTTGAAGATGACAAAATAAATCAAAGGCTACTAACATGTTTGATGGTTGAGTAATAGACCATGCAGATTATAGAACATGTAAAGGATATTGTCAAAGTGTGAAGACGACAGGTAAGACCGAACGTAACTCATGTCCAAAGTATATTCGAAGATATCCAGACTTCCGTGTCAAAGTCCGAAGACCGCGACTCAAGACTCAAAGTCTCAAGACTGTCAGACTCAAGACTCAAAGTCTGAAGACTGCCAAACTCAGATTGTAAAGTCTACAGACTCAGACTTTACATCCAGATTACGATGAATCGTAACTCAAGTCCAATCATACAACAGCTAGTGATCTAGTTTGGATTCCACATCAAGATTGATTTGATTGATTCAATCTATTTGATTGACGATTGGATCTTGAAGATGAGAACTTTCTATACGAAGAAGCTTTACTTATGGAAACCAAGATTTCGTTTGTATGGGCGATCGGAATCAATTTGGGATTTTACCTTTGTCACTCAACGGCTACCAAATCTTCTAGATACAGAGCTGTCCAATGGGTATATTGGAAGACGATTCTCCGGGATACTGTCCAACGGGTAGTTTGGAAGTGGAGGAGTATTTAAGGAGATGAAGGACCGATGAGCAAGTAAGAGACGGAGCGTAGAATTTATAATTCCAAAGTCTGAGCGATCTTCGATTATACACTTGTCTTTGGAGAGCTTAAACGTTTGTAATCGTGAGAGAAATACCAAAGGAGTGACTTAGTGAGATAGTGTGATCTACTACTAAGTGTCCGCACTCGAAGTTGTAATCTCTTGTTGATTGCATATTGGAATCCAGCCAAGAAGGCTGTCATCGTGGGAGAGTGGACGTAGGCTTGGATTAAGCCGAACCACTATAAATCTTGTGTTCTTATTCTCTTCCCTAACTCCTTTATTTGAAGTTTATTTTATTCCGCATATACTTGCCAAGCTTTATTTTGTTCATACTAGCACTCTCAGGATCGTGCTGGCTTCATCATTGAATGGGTAGTCGAAATTTTTGGGCTCATGACTTGGACACTTATCTTTTTATTGATTTATCCGTCCTCACCTCACCTTTAGTTTTTATGTCAATTGAACCGAGTATCATTTATTGACATTTTGTAACTCAACGCTAAATAATTTTCTATAGCTTGATAGCAACTTCTCATCACCTTTGTCGATTATCTATAGCTACCAACCAAAAAGACATAACAAAATTTATGTCAATTTTGTCTTATTCAATCTTTTCCAATCAAAGTTCATAGTAAGGAATTTTGAAATTTTTACCATCAACAAGTTCAAATTGTGAATCTACATATCCATACTTATTTTTCATCAGAAACCAAACGGTTTCCATTGATTTCGACACGAAGAGTACAACCTATTTTATTGTCATAGATGTGTACAATCTCAAATTTACCCTTCTTTGAGGGAAAAATGGTAACTTCACATAAAATTCATTTTTTTCCTCCATTTATCATGTCTTTCCAAACAATACATTTCAGATCTCAATCATTTGTTTACACTTCGCTTTCCTCCCATTCCAACAACAAAAACAAACTGTTTTCTTTTATCTTTATCTTTATTTCTTTACTACCATTTTCTTCGCCCACTTGAAATTCTTTCAAACAATGGGTAAATCGAGGAATGTCACTAGGTCCTTATCAGCTTTAAAGGCCTTTGGCTGGTCCATTGCTTGCAGACCCAAAATAAGGTAGCAGATTGGATGGTCAAAGTCCAAATCTAAAATACCTTCCCTTCTAATTGGGTTTCCGACCCTCCTCAAGCCATCTTGGATTTATTATACTCTGAAATTCAATTGGTGTATCTATCAAATATTTCATTAAGGATGAAACTCTTTTTTTGACCAAAAAAAAAAACAAAACAACCGGTAAAGAAATAGACACATTCTCAGTTTCATCTTAAATCCAGTACCATATTCCGAATCATATGGAAGCTTTAAATAAACGCTAAGCTAAGGGTGTCTTGAACATGTTTGAGCAATGCTCAGACCTAAGCCCCCCATCCCAGAATTTGTGATAGTAATCTTCGTATGTAAAGGTCCTGTTGATAGCAGGACGTTCATAATCAATAAAGTCCTGAGTAGGTCTAATAAGTGCTTTTTGGAGACGGGCAATGAAATTCCGGGATGGATATTTTTGCCGTGTCGCAGTTCACCACGGCTCTAAAGCGTGGTCTAGTACTTGTATGAAGATTTGACAAAAAGATGGAACCGATCCATTGACTGTGATTATGTATTGTTATTTTCTTCAATTAAATGTACACTTTTGATCTCTAGCTTGAGTAAAAAAATGCGCAACTTCCATCTCATCCTTTTACTTTTCTTTTACTATATTGGAGCGAAAGTGCTGGGAATGGGATTGACAGCAACCCATTTTCCATCTCCAAGAACTTGTAAGCCGGGTGTATCATCCTGAAGGAGGATAGCGATCAAATTCTGGTCACTGTGGCCTCGGCAATCCATAAAGTAGCTCTGGCTGCGGACCAGACACAGCGTAAAGCCATGTGCTGTTTATGTTTTTCCAGGTTCTTGCTCCTGCAATCCCTTTCAAGCTCCAGGCTTTTATGATATGGCTTCCAACAGATTGCCCACCGGTTTTCTCTTGCTCTTGTGCAGTACTCACCCGCCTCACTTTCTGCTAGCCAAAAAGATTGAACCAGCAACAACAGTAAACATGTGCCGACAGATTATGTCGGCACACCTGGAATTTTTAAAGGAAGAATCGAGATCAACTTTTGGTAGGCTTCTTTTTCCGATTCTGACGTGTTAGTGAAAATCAATCACTGGAAAGTGTACCTTTTCTTTCCTCTCCCGGGTGGGCCAGTGAATTTTTCTGGATTTTGATGGTAGATTCGATTAGCATCATCCTTTAATTACCGTCTGTTGGTGAAAAGTACGCTTTCCTTCCCTTTTATTTCTTGGGTCCTATACCTTTTTTTGGTCGAATTGGGTCCAATACTTTAGCTGTTGAGAGATTCTCGATGTTGCTCCATTTTGTTCTACAAATATCAGACTCTAGAAAATTACAGTTTGGAGAATGCTCTCGACTCTTAAAAACTTCACTTGAGAACTGACCCCATCACTGACTGGAGAGCCGTGTTAGGGAAATCCCTTATGATGTTTTGAAGATGACAAAATAAATCAAAGGCTACTAACATGTTTAATGGTTAAGTAAAAGACCATGCAGATAATAGAACATGTAAATGATATTATCAAAGTCAGAAGACGGCCAGAAGACTAAACGTAACATATGAAGATTTCCAGACTTCTGTGTCAAAGTTTGAAGACTGCCAGACTCAAGACTCAAAGTTTGAAGGCGAGACTTTAGTGTCAAAGTCTCGTTCTACATCGAAGTCCGCTCACTCGACTAATTCCGGCATCGAACGTGAAGCTGAACCAGAAGACAGACTCTATGCTGAAGCTGAACTGGGTACAAACCTTAAAGCTAAATCTGTTCAGAAACAGATATGTTCAGACCCAGATTGTAAAATCTATAGACTCAGATTGTAAAGTCTACAGACCCAGATTGTAAAATCTACAGACCCAGATTGTAAAGTCTACAAACTCAGACTTTACATCCAGATTCGATGAATCGTAACTCAAGCCCAATCATACAATGGCTAGTGATCTGGTTTGGATTCCACATCAAGATTGATTTGCTTGATTCAATCTAATTGATTGACGATTGGATCTTGAAGACAAGAACTTTCTATACGAAGAAGCTTTACTTATGGAAACCAAGATTTCGTTTGTATGGGCGATCGGAATCAATTTGGGATTTTACCTTTGTCACTCAACGGCTACCAAATCTTCTAGATACAGAGCTGTCCAATGGGTATATTGGAAGACGATTCTCCGGGATACTGTCCAATGGTAGTTTGGAAGTGGAGGAGTATTTAAGGAGATGAAGGACCGATGAGCAAGTAAGAGACGGAGCGTAGAATTTATAATTCCAAAGTCGAGCGATCTTCGATTATACACTTGTCTTTGGAGAGCTTAAACGTTTGTAATCGTGAGAGAAATACCAAGAGAGTGACTTAGTGAGATAGTGTGATCTACTAAGTGTTTGCACTCGAAGTTGTAATCTCTTGTTGATTGCATATTGGAATCCAGCCAAGGAGGCTGTCATCGTGGGAGAGTGGACGTAGGCTTGGATTAAGCCGAACCACTATAAATCTTGTGTTTTTATTCTCTTCCCTAACTCATTTATTTTGTTCATACTAGCACTCTCAAGCCGTGTGCTTTAAGTAGTTAAAATATAAAAGGAAGAGTCCATTTTGTCTTGATCTTGATGTGATCTTGTATTTGCCTACCAAGGCATTTTTCATAGGTCGTCATGCTAAATTACATTTGTTCGGTAAACGAAGTATGTGTTTTAAGATTAATGTAGGAAAAATCCGGATTTTATAATTAAATTAATGCGAAATCATCAGAAAAATAAATATTGAACAATAAAGATACAAGATATTTATGTAATTTGATTTGAGTGTTGGTACTTACTTTAAAAGAAAAGTTGGCAACAAATAATCTACTAATAATCGAAGTTTTAGGGTTACAATTACTTACATATTTGAGTGTTTCTCACACTTAAATTAACTATTCAATTGGATGTAAATCTCATAGTACAAATCATTGTGTGTTCAAGAGCTCGACCTTTTTTCATGCGCCAAAAGTGCTCTATGCTCTTTCTTCTTCTTCGTGTGTTATCACTCCCTATGCTCGACCTTATTAACCTCTTTCATCAAAATAGACAACTCATTCTTGCCGTCCAATGTCTTGGCCAAATATCGTGTTATCATAAAAACAAAATGCATGTACCTTAATGCTCCACAACCTGAAGTCATTCTTCCCATCAAACTTCTTAATTTCTACATTTGCTCTAAACATAATTACAAGATTTGATATTTTCCGCATTAATTTTACAACAATTGGTTTTAGAGCTTAAGATCATATTTTTTGGATTTTGATTTGAGTTTTTGCTTGTGTAATTCTTATCTAATAATTTTATCGTTAATTTAACTGCAAGATCCTATCAGTTTCCAAATTAATATTATGATAGTAAGCCCTGAACCACCTATCTCCCTTCCTTTGCTCAACTTGTTAGATGCGATATGGGCAGGAAAAATAGTATTCTTTAAAATAGAGGAATCAAAATTAAGTCATGATAATAACGGCTAGCCTCTTCTTGTTGCGCCAAAAGTCTTACCATTTTTGATGGATTTGTATTTTCGCATGCCTTTGGAACTCTGAAAAAAAATTTGTACCCAAAACAAACAAGCTACCAAGCCGCATCCCTTTCAATTGGGCTTCAACGTCATTTTAGAGAATCACTGTCTTGTTTGACAAGAGTCCTCAACTCATGAATACTTCAGAGATCACTAGCGTTCTATATATCTTGACCTACTATTTTTCCCTAGTGGTCTGAATGAGACACGAGCCAAACTCGAACCTACCGTCGTTCGCCTTATCAACAAACACGAAACTATTCCTTGACCGCTAGGGCCAATCTCAAAGGCTTCCTGTTTTTCGTGCGCACAAACCCATTTATGAAAAGTTGATAGAGATTAAAATAAATCGAAGGATGAGAATAATTAGCTTCACATTTGTCAATGACCTGAACGATTGAGGATTGGCAGGCCACTAAGGTAGCAGTGGAGTCTCAAGAGGTCCCTCCAGCTAAACGCCTTGTCGGTCTTGACATTACAGTGAATACTGTACCGAGGAATGTATGCTTATCCAATACAATCCAATTATTGAGAAAAACAAGTTATCGAACAATAAAATATATGGAATAAAAATATAAATCGAATGTCAAATTTATGTATTGATTGATGGGACCTACTCCACAATGTGAGAAGCACCCAATTTCCTTGTGAATTAAGCGATACAATGAGGATTACAATAACACTTGAGTCACGCAAACACTTCAAGTAATTCCAACTTCCAATTACATTCAATACCTCACAATAATGTTTAGCCCTTATACTTCTTCATGAAATAATCTCCCAGAGGAATTTACAAATTCTAAACACAAGATTGTCACGATTTCAAACACTAGAGATGTAAGGTACGGGCATGTCAAACGACTGATTGTCATGGACAAAAGTTCATCTTGGAGTGCTTCAAGGTGTAATTCACGAAGAAACCGCCTCTAGGATGCTCATCACAAAGAAGATTCACTTTTTATATATGAGAGATTTGAATCCAAAATAGAAAACCTACTTGAATCGTGTTTTCTATTTCATTTAATAAGCTAAGGCAAACATAAATTCAACACAAATCTTAAAACCGAATGTGTCTCATGAGAATTTACTGATCTAAAAGGTAACGTGAACAATATGCACACACTCACTTGTGCCAGAATTTCACCAATTCGACACTTGCCATTCAATCTCTTACGAAGACATGGTTATCTTGTCATCCAATAACGTAAGTGAAGTGGTCAGTCACCCGGCTTTGGCCAAAATGGAATTAAAGTTGAAGCAGGTGTGCATGGTTCCAAGAGGAAGCAGGAAATCAATTTGTTCTTCTCATGCTTACCCTATATTTTTTTTTAATGCAAATATGTGAATATCATTAATCAGATGAGGTACAAAAACTTAGTGAAATCCCTTAGCATTTCAAAAAGACTAATTATTTGATAAGATGGAGGAAGGAAGCCTTATCTTGATTGAATGTCCTTTTGGTCTTGTATTGAGTTATACCGGATATCTTTTCGAAAGGAAAAAATAGATCACATAAGTGGAGGGTTTGCTTTTTCATGATTGGAGGCTAGCCACTTTCTTATCATGAAATTGATTAGTTAGGTAAGGCTTTAAAAAAAGGGTGGTTTGTATAATTCTATGAAGCTCAATAATTAGGTAGAGGATAGGTAGAGTAAGACCTTCTGGAAGTGTACTTGGGTCTTCATTCATCCTTAGGTCTCCTCGACAGTGTGTATGTGAGAGAGAGAGAGAGAGAGAGAGAGAGAGAGAGAGTATCCATCAGTGATCGGAATGGCTATCATATGATATGTTGCGTAAATGTCCTATAATAACTATTACAGTTTTACTTGTTCGTGATATGTCTGTAATATTATTGCAAGCGAATAATGTAACATGTAAAGACCTATTACCTATAACGTCATAGCAGAATATGCAATTAGACACGGCGCTAATGTATACCTATAACGTCAGCAGAATATGCAATTAGACATGGCGATAATGTATTGTTTTGTTTTTCCGTTACAGCTTGCAGTTTTTCCCCTTACAAATGGGTAACATCAACTACCATAAGATATCTCTAAGAGCAAGAGGGACCTTTCAAATCCGTAATCACAGTCGATTTCATTCTAACAATGAAAGAGTCTATGGGTGCGTATGATAAAATTTCTGGAAGAGAAATCGATTTCTGGCCAGAAATGGATTCCTCAATTTTTATTTCAGAAATTGAAAAGTTAAAAATTTTAGCTTCTGATTTCTTCTTCGAATCTATTTTTGGAATAGAAATATGTTCCAGAAATAGAAAAATCAAATTGCGTTATCAAACGAATTTCTATTCTAAATATGTTCCGGGAAACAAAGAAACAGAGAAATAGAGAAGTTGAAGTTTTATCTTGCGCATCATATGTCGCTGAGGAACAAAGGTGACTGATTTTCTGTTTTACCAGGAGCATTTATTTCAATGAATCAGCCTAACATCAAGGCCCAACTTCCTTGAGCTAGAGAGGCGACCAATCGATGTTCTTGGGCAATCACCTATTGAAGTACCACCTTTCTAGTTTTCAAAAAGATATGCCGGAAAGAGTTGAAAATGTAGTCCCTTCCGCCAGAAAATGTCTACAAATCTGACAAAGAACCTCAATTCAAATTCGAACTCATGCAATTGGAGAGAGAATGCGTTTGATTAACTAGTACACCACATGGCTACCTCTCTAGATTCACGGATGCCTAGATGCATTGCATAATGTCATTTATGTACGGATTTTATTGTAGTTTAGACGTGAACCGGACTTTTCAGGAAAAAACAACCTAGTAAGCATCAGATTCGCCTAATTGAGACATCAAACATCAGTTGTCGTATTAGTTTGGTAAAAAGCCTACAAACAATGTAAAATCAAATGAAGAAACGTATATTTCCAAGGCTATACTGCACACATGGTGACTAATCTTTGTTTATGTGTCCACGGAAGATGTCTACTTACCAGAATAAATGCATCTTCTTCAGAGGAATAGTAGGAATACCTGAAATGGGAGCTCCCAATGACACAGGCATTTCCAAAAATCAGTGGGTCGTCAATGCGGAAAACCTCAAAAGGCAGTTCCCTGAACGCCCTTTCAAATGGACGTCTTGAGTTTCCACCAAAGCAATCACGCTGCCGATGTTCATGTCAATCAAGCAGAAGATTATGATCTGTCTTCTGAATGTAACGGTGTATATGAATCAGAGAGATCATAGCAAAGAACTAGAGAACAACTTAAGATTGAGCTGCATGCAGTTAGACAAGAAGAAATTAAAATCCTCTGAAACTCTTTAGGTGGAGACCAATCTTGCTGCAAAAGAGCTGGCCTTGCGATGATGTCTATAAAGCGCAGTTAGGGTGCATTATTCCCGTTTAAGGCATACTGACTCACAAATTGGCCCAATCGCAAGCCAGGTGCAGATTAGCGGAAAGTGTTATGTGTATGGAATTTGAGGTTATTAACGTGCACATTGAAGAACTAACGGGAATGCAAGTCAATAGAAGGAAAATCTTGATGGTTCTCATTCAATTTCTTAACTGCTTGAGGACTAAACAGCCTACGATGAAAGGAATTGCTTCTCCATTACTTTCAGAAGAAAGAGATGATGAGGCAAAACGGGTTCCAAGAAATGTTAGCCAATTGCTTAGATGCATTGACTGAAGCAGTGTTTCACTGCTTCTTTGTGTATTCAGTTTGTATTCTAGTATTAGTTTCGATGAGGTTTCATCGAAGAAGACCAAATGACAATTAATATCAACCAACGACAATGATTAAGCTTCAAACTTTTGATTGCACAAATACCTGATGAAAGTACCGACAGTGCTTCGCTAGTGATAATTAAAAAGGGAGAATCCAAGTCATCTAAAGGGAAATTGTTCCACTAAGATGGAATATCAAATGCCAGACAATTTCTGCACCATATGACTTGGTGATATCGCAGCCTTGAACATTCTGTTGGAATTGTCTCAGTGCTGCTGATGCTTGGTCGTGTTTCATCTGTTTTTATTTTACAGTCATGCTTTGTATTTAGTTGTGGTACTCAACAGTTTTTGCTTTGAACAAGACGTATGAAGTGCTATGCTCTGTTTTTTATCCTTTCTCTCCCTCGAACAACAAAGATGTTTTCTGTTTTGATTGTTGTTATATAAAGCTTTAACAATGGTATTAGAGCTTTTGTAGGATCTTAAGGGATTGTGAAGTAAGGGTAAGTGAGTGAAGACTGCTTGCTTTCAATCTGAAAAGAAAAAAAAAAGGCTAATGGAGGCAGGATCGAGTGGATTCTGCAATGGCTACTCCAGTCTTTATTGGGGAAAATTATCAAGCTTGGGCTATCAAGATGACAGCATTCTTGGAGGGTCACGATCTATGGGAGGCTGTGGAGAATGATTATGAGGTTGCTCCACTTCCAAATAATCCGACCTTAAATCAGATAAAGTACCATAAAGAGAGAATCACAAGGAAGGCTAAGGCAAAGTCTTGCCTGTGTACTACTGTTTCACCCACAATCTTCACAAGGATCATGAGATGTGATTCTGCAAAGGCAATATGAGATTTCTTGAAGGATGAATACAAGGGAGATGAGAAGATAAGAGGCATGGAGGTGCTGAATCTCTTGAGGGAGTTTGAGAGACAACATATGAAGGATTCACAGTCAGTGAAGGAGTACTCTAATAGGCTGGTTGAGATAGCTGAAAAAATCAGAGTTTTAGGGACTGACTTGAAGGATGAAAGGCTTGTTCAGAAGATTCTAGTGTCTCTTCCAAAGAAGTTCGAAGCCACCATAGCTTCTTTGGAAAATACATGAGACTTAGCCGATCTAAAGCTTGCAGAATTGTTTTCCCTGTAAGCATAGGAGCATAGAAGACTGATGAGAAGAGAAGAGTTTGTAGAGGGTGCGCTGCAAGCTAGAGTGAAGTCAAATAATGGAGGCAAATGGAAGAAATGGATTCAGTCCAGAGGAAATGCTGGTGACTCCAAGTTTGTAGCAAAAGAAGGAAATTCTGGTGGGTCTAGCAAATGGAAGAAGAACAAAAAGCCTTGTCAATACTGTGGTGGAACTAATCATCAGTTTTTTAGATGTTGGAGAAAGCCTGATGCTAGATGCAGAAGATGTCACAAGTTGGGTCACATGGAAGCAATCTGCAAAGAGAAAAATTACCAGCAAGAAGGAGAAGCACAGGTAGCAGTGAATGAAACTGAGGAAGAGCACTTGTTTGTAGCTTCATTTCCTGGATCTTCTATTGAGAATGATGCATGGCTGGTGGATAAAGGCTGTACCAATCATATGATTGGCAATTTGAAGCTGTTTAGGAGTCTAAACAAGTCAGTCAGGTCCAGAGTCAGAATTGGCAATTGACAGTATATCGAAGTGCAAGGGAAGGGTATAGTTGCTATTGAAGGAAATCAAGAGGTGAAGCTGATCAATGATGTTCTCTTTGTACCAAAAATTGACCAGAATCTGTTAAGTATTAGTCAATTAGTTGAAAAGGGCTATAAAGTGAAGTTTGAAGGTGTGATAGCTAGTATAAGCACCTAGAGGGGGGTGAATAGGTGTAAAAACAATTTCTCATGATAAGTGAGCAGTTCTAATTGACAATAGAAAGGAAATTCGTCTTTTGTTAACAAAACAAATTACGATCAAAGTAAAAGAGAGTATGGAAGAGAAAATGAAAACAAAGATTATAGTAGTTCGGCTTATTCCAAGTCTACGTCCATTCTTCCGCACTGACAGCCTACCGGCTGGATTTCACTATGAACAAAAGAGTTGTTACAGTAAAGCTCTCCCTTGATTCCATAGTGTAGAGACTCTACCACACTTCCTCAAGGTTTGTCAAAGATATAGACTCTTTTTTGCGTACAAGATTTCGCTCAACAAATGAATTGACTAAGAACAAGGAGCTTCAGACTTTGGAATTCTTCTATCGCACACCCACTTGAACAACTGGAACGTCTTCCTTATATACTCCTTTATGCCATCATACCCGTTGGCACTTACCAAATGAATTCTTCCATTCTATCCGTTGGACAGAATCAATTAGGAAGATCATCCGAGCTATTTAAGGAACATGACGATAGCCCATCAATCCTGCTCGCCCATACAATTAGGATCTCGGTTTCCATAAGTAGAACCTTCCGAGTATACTTCGCTAATCAACGGATCCACAATCCCTGAATCAGTTTTGATTTGAATAATGGATTCCGACATACTATATCTAGCCAAGAGATCTTCTCTAGTCGATAAGATCAAATCCTTAACGAAACATCCAGTCCTAGATAAGCCTTCTTCGACGGACTAGAAACTGTTAATGAGGATAGATTTTGAGTCTTGAGTCTGGCAGTCCGGAGGTCTTCAAACTTTAATAACAGAGTCTGCAAGTCTTCAGACTAGACTGATGGAAACGTTTTGTCAGCTTCAAAACATTCAAGGAAATTTTCTCCAACAATCTCTCCCTTTTTGATGGTGGCAAAACTTTCCTGTAGATTTGGATAACTTTGACCTGCAAAACATTATTCAAGCAAGTATGGATATCTCACAAAGATAAATGGCTTAGTGATAACACTAGAATCTGCAACCACAGAAAATAGGTTAGTCTTATAGATGAGCAAAGCCATGAGATATCAATAGTACTTAAGATAAACAAATGTTCAAATAGTCAAACCCAAATCCAAACAGCCAAACACAAAAGTCAAGTCAAAACAAAACATCATAAAAGTCAAGAGTTCAAAAGTTCAAATCAAATATGCACCACATCTCTTCCCCTTTTTGTCATCATTAAAAAGGTAGAGATGGAAAGAGAATGGTATTAAGATTGCTTGGGAACACGAACAAGCTGGAAATCTCCCATTGACTGGACAATGCCTTCCAGCTTTTTCAAGTCCTCCTTCAGTTGTACCACATCTTCACCCTTGGCATTTGCTTGAACTTGAAGAGTAAGGGCTTGGATTTGATCATTCAAAGAAACTGAAGAAGCTTGTCCTGCAGTCTGCAAGTTCTGTACTTCGCATCCCAAAGCATATATTTGACCCCGCATCTCTAAGAGAACATCAAGAATTCTGCGAAAATCTACTGAATTATCAGTTTGAGTACTGGCTTCTGCACAATCAGATGGAGTAAAGGCAGATGATGGTAAATCAGCAAAGTCACGCAGATTGGGCGATGAAACATCATGTCCCTCCTCAGGAAATTGAGAGGCATAGATGTCCTCTGGATCTGCTGGAGAGCGGCTTACTCCTTCACTGGTGGCAGGGTATGAGGACATTCCTCTTTTCTCAGGATCTCCCCCTGTTTCCATGCCTTCAGGTGGAGAAGAGTGTTCCTCATGCTCTGCTTTCGCTTGATCTCCTCTCTCCTCCTCTTCTTCTTAAATTCTTTCCTCCTCTGCATCTCTTTCTTCTGCTTCTCTCTCTTCTGTTTCTTTCTCCTCTGCTTCCAAATTTTCTCTTTCTCCAGTCCTCTGTTCTGTCTCATCTGTGTCTTTATCTTGTCTCTCCGTTGATTCTGGAACAGAATGACTCAAGTTCTTCAATGCCATTGCAGAAATGGTGATATCATCTTCATCCTCTTCATCCTCAATGATGAGAGCTCTTTTTTTCTTGGATGGAGCAACCATGGGCTCTTTCCCTTTTCTTTTTGCAGCCGAAGAGATTTGATGAGACTTGACAGGAGTTTTCTCCTTGAATTTCTCCAACGCCTTGTTGAGTTCCTTCAGACGCATTTTAGAAACCATTTTCAGTTCCACCACCATTTGATCACAAGTTCTAACACAGAGAATCCAAGGAGGCTAAACGTTCAAATGTCTGAATAACTTGGTCACAAGAGCTGGATAAGGAAGTTGACCCTTGTCCTTCACCATTGCCCTGTACATGTGGAACATAATAATGTGTGGAAGAGAGAACTTTTTCCCAGCATTGATGGCATACATCAGCTTTGCCTCAGAGTTTAAAACATCGGTCTTTGAAGTAAATTTTGGTCTGAGGCAGTTAATCACAATCTTGTGCAGCAAAATGTTGGTCGCATTCATTCTCATATAGGAAATCTTTCCCTCTGTCCTTCTATCTTGAACAAGCTCCAACGTTGCACAAGCAATAGACACATTGATAGGTTGATATCTCCCTCTTTCAACTCCAATCACATCAGCCAATGTATTCATGTCCACCACATAGTCCTAATCTCGAACACTAAAAGAGAATCTATTCGCATCCAAAAAACTGAGATTCGAATAGAAATAAGCAGTAAGTTTAGCATAAGCTTATGTAGATTCAGAACAAAACTGTTCAAGTTGAAGAAGACTGAATTTTTCCCGCAAATTGACATTCATAGAGTCAAGAAAATCAAAATCCACACTTTTAGGGTTTATCACCCCACGCTTCAGCAACTTAGAGTACAGTTGCTTGTATTCCTCCAATCGAAACAAGTCTGTCCTTTTGCTCCGGATTTTTGCCGCAACACCCATTCTCGGTTTAAACTGACTGTACATCCTATCATCATCATTCCCATTTGGCTGACTCAGCCCTCCAACACGTGGATCGCTTGGGATATTTGCCAATGCCTCTTCCGCCGACCCAGCAGGGGCAATTCCCAATCGTTCCATTGTGCGTAAAAAGAAGGTTTCATTTTTATACCCTTTGTCTTTCAGAAATTCATCAATGTAGTTCAAAGGAGTACCACCCATTTTCAAAGCACGATAAAGCTTGTAGGTAAAAGAGGGCTTAAAAGTTCTTACGGGTTCTACGTCTTCGATTATTTCTTCCTCTTCTCGATATACAACATCCTGAGGTCTAGATGGAGGAGATGGACGCTGCTGAGAATGTTGTGGGCTCTGCTGCTGACTAGGAGATTCTTCTTCCTTGGTGAGATCAAAGTGCGTAGGCCCCTCACGCATTTGCTGTGATCCTCTGTTCGCGATCCTTGAAGACTTTCTTTGGGAAGACATCTTTCTCAGTCCTTGAGAGTTTCCAAGCTTGTTTTCCCAAGAAAGATGACAACTTTTCAAAGATTAAACAAGAGAAAAAGACAGAGGTGGAAGATCGGTGCTCTCTTAGGGTTTTTTAGAGTAAAATGAAGAGGAACCGACAGTATATAAGACAGTCGAAGAGAGGCATACAGAACGTCGTAAAAAGGAAGTATAAAGATGCCTTTTAAAAAATAACGGCCTTTTAAAAAAAATTAGATAACTGTCATTTCAAAAAATAACTCATTTTTCAAAAAGGAAAGATTGCAATAATCACGGAAATTGAAAATAGCAAAAAACAATTACGGATAGATGATCGTACCTTTTCGAGATTTAATCTGAGAGATAATAAAATAACTTACAGTCAAAAATCTTGATTGTTCGAGACTGAGAGTCTTTAGACTTCAATGCTGAGTCTGAACTTCTTCAAACCTTAAGATATTGAGTCTAGAACGAATAACTTCAAATTGATTTTTTTTCAAAGACTTTGTAAATATATCCGCCAGTTGATTCTTTGAGTCAATAAACTGAATCGAAACTTCTTCATTTTGAACATGATCTCTAATGAAGTGATGTCGAATCTCTATATGTTTTGCTCTTGAGTGAAGAATTGGATTCTTGGTGAGATTGATTGCGCTGGTGCTGTCACATTTGATTTCAGTGCATGAATCTTCGATTTCAAAGTCTCTTAACTGTTGTTTTATCCACAGAATTTGTGAACAACAACTTCCAAGAGCTACATACTCTGCTTCTACTGTAGAAAGAGCTACTGTACTTTGCTTCCTTAAAAACCAAGACACTGTCCTGCTTCCAAGTAGTTGACAGGTACTCGAGGTGCTCTTTCTATCAACTCTACATCCGGCTAGGTCTGCGTCTAAGTATCCAAGAAGAGTAAAGTCTCCATTTTTAGGATACCAGAGACCAGAGTTTGAAGTTGAGGCAATGTATTTGATAATACGCTTTGTAGCACTTAGATAAGATTCTTTAGGGTCTGCTTGAAATCTGGCATAAATGCAAACACTAAACAAAATGTTAGGTCTAGAAGCAGTAAAATAAAGAAGTGAACCAATGATACTTCTATATAGCTTCTGGTCAACTTTCTTTCCTCATTCATCTTTGTCCAGCTTCAAGGAACTTGACATTGGTATATCAGTTTTTTTGCAATTTTCCAGTCCAAACTTTTTGAGAAGATCATTAGCATATTTTTCTTGATGAATGAAGGTTCCTTCCTTCAATTGTTTCACTTGAAGCCCAAGAAAGAAGGTTAGTTCACCCATCATGCTCATTTCAAATTCATCCTACATAGACTTAGAGAATTTCTTGCACAGACTTTTGTTAGAAGATCCAAAAATAATATCATAAACATAAATTTGAACAAGTAAAAACTTTTGCTTTCTCTTTTGATAAACAACGTAGTGTCTACTTTACATTTGACAAAGCCATTTTGAACTAAAAACTTACTCAGCCTGTCGTACCAAGCTCGAGGTGCTTGCTTTAAACCATATAAAGCCTTTTTCAATCTGAATACAGAGTCTGGTTTCCTTGGGTCTTCAAAACCGGGTGGTTGTGTGGCATCCCAAAAATTCAAAGCCAAGCCATGAGGTGTGTTAAAGTCTTTAATTAGGTGATAGAATTTCATGGCTTATGCTTTAGCCAATTAGTCTTTTAATTTGATGATTTGTGCTTGTGATTGTGGAAATTTACATTTAATAGATTAATGCTTGGCCATATGATTTAAATTTCAATAATCAAAAATATCCCAAGACTTTGGCCAAGATGAAAATTGGAATTCAAAAAAATATTTATAGAAGAATTTCAAAAAAAAAAAAAAGGGAAAAAGAGAGGTTAAATTCGAATGGGCCTTAGACCCATTTGGCCTAAGCTTAATGGGCCAAGATGAGCTGCCCAAGAAGGGAATTTTCCGGCCCATTAGTGGCCCAAGAGGAGTGACCGCCGGCCCATGCATGGACCTTGCCAAGTGGCAAGACAAGTCCCCATGCATTGGTCCATTTGAAAGGCTTGCAATCATTACAAATGATGAGCTTTAGGGGGGTATAAGAAGGGAGAGGAGAGAGAGTGACCGGCCATTTGCTCGCCCAAGGAGAGAGAGAGAGAGAGAGAGAGAGAGAGAGAGAGAGAGAGAGAGAGAGAGAGACTTCGAGAGAAAGAGAGGAGCCGAGAGGGAGAGGAGGCGGAGCCGAGAGGGAGGTGCCGCCGTTCGTTCGCCGTCCGACCGCCGTGTACGCCGCTGTATGCCGTCGTTTGTCCATCTTGGAGGCAAGTGGAGTCCTTTAACTTCTCTTGCATGTGTGTATATGGTTTTGCATGTTCGGTTTTGAGTGTGTTTGTGAGAGAAACCGAGGTAAGGGTTGGTTGTTTTCAAAACCGTGTGACTGTTCTTGCTTGGTTTGTGGAAGTCAGTAGCTTGTTTGGGCTTGCATGTGTGTTTGGAGTCCGATTTTGGCTTCGGTGTCTTCATGAAAGTTGAAGCTAACATCTTGTAGTATAATATAATGAAATTTCGTAGAAAAATATGGAGATTTGAGGGGTCAAAAGTTCTATCATACAGAGACTTCAGATCTGCGAAATCTTCACTGACCTCTTGTTGATTTCTTGACTGCATGTTGATTTCTGTTGGAGATCTCACTTTGTTGTATCCATGAAAGTTGTAGGTAACATCTTAAAATACAACATACTCAAATTTGAAGATAAATGAACGAGTATAGCCTAGTAAGTCGGCTAGATCTTGGAGATGATTGATTCTGGTGAAGTGTACCAAGACACCCGAGACTTCAAGGACTTAAAAGACGATCATACTTTGGTTATTTAACCTAGATCTCTTCATGAAACTTGTAAAGGACACCTTGATACATAACATACTCAAACTTCAGAGGAAACGAAAGAGAATAGATGGGTGAAAACTTAATATTTCGGAGATGTGCATTCTGGACGATGCGGTAGTGGTTCCAGAAGCTTCGTGAGGATGTACAAATTAATCTAAAAATAATCTGACTTGGAGTTCTTCATGAAAGTTGCACGAAAATGTCTTGGCTATCACCCTGTAAAATTTCGTAATTTTTGGAGGCTATATGAGTATTTTAATCGAATTTATTTGGAAACTGTGCAATCTGGCCATTATCCGAATATCATGTGCTATTTTGTGGAAATTGTGAAATTATGTGAAATTCATTTGGCCATGAATTTTGTATGGAATTGTCATCCTATTGGTTGTTTAATGATTGTTTGAATATTATGATTTTGGGAATATCATAAATATTAAATGTAATATTTATTTATGAAAATAAATAAATAAAATAATAAAATAATAAAATAATAATAAAATAAAAGTGGATTATTTTATTGGCCATGAATTCTATTGAATTTATTATGCATTGTTATATGACATTGGTGTATGTATGATCATGAATAGTGATGCATGTGTGTGAATCATATGCCATGTAATAATGAGATTAAAAGGATGATAAAAGTGGAAAGTGGTATGTGAGTAAGAGGTTATGGTGGAGGATGAGGCCGGAATGTACAGAGATGCATTGCCGGAATTCCCTGGGAGTTTCAGGATGCCCGAAATGTGGGGGGCTGGATGTCCGGTTATATCTCGGATACATGCTCGGAGATGCCTCGCGACACCAGGATTGGGGTGCGGGATGCTTGGCTAGAAGGGTAAAGGCCGGAAGCCCTGTCGGAGGTTTCTGCCCGAAGGGAATGCCTCGTGATGCTAGTTGAGATGCGAGATGCCCGGAATGTGGGGGGCTGGAAGCCCAGTGGCTTGGGAGGCTGAATGCTGGGAACCCTGTCGGAGGTCTTTGCCCGAAGGGATGATGATGAAATTGATAATTGAGAATGGGTGATGTGGTGATCAAAATTAAAAATAAAGATGAGAATTAAATGATGATGATATGCATGATGATGCATGATGATGATGAGATGTGATGTGATATAATGATCACCTATGATATGATATGCATGATGATGCATGATGATGATGATATATGATGTGATATGATGATCACCTATGATATGATATGCATGATGATGATGATGATGTGATGTGATATGATGATCACATATGATATTATATGCATGATATGCATATTGATGATAATGATATATGATGTGATATGATGATCATCCATGGTATGATGTGCATGATGAAATGCATGCTGATAATAATGATATATGAGATGCCATGATGATGATATGTATGCTATGATGATGCATGAATACGTATGGCATCAAAAAGGTAAGCAATGCCTGCAATGTATGATGATATGCATGATGCATTGGGTTGTTATTGGATTTCCCTATTTGCTGAGTGGTTGTACTCACCCCTTTTTGAGGAATAACATTTCAGATTAGCAGTATGCTGCTTCCTGCCGTCTCGCGTGGGGTATTCTATGGTCTACCGTCTGATGTAGAGGTAGAGTGTACGGAGATAGATTGTCCCTCTGTTCCCGGATTGACGTTTATCTGAGTGCGATGTCTAGTGATGTATGATATTGGCCTGGCTGGGGGCTTTGTCATACAAGAGTTCATTTCTGTGCACGTTCAACGGGATGGAGCTATGCGAGGGATGTTGCCGCCGCCACCACTTGATGCACCGGGTTGGGTGTGAGACCTGCGCGCGATGAGTAGGAGCTGGATCTCTTTTTGATGTAGATAGTCGACGCTTCAATGGGAGGGTTTTGTGCACGTATGATGTTAGGGGTCGAGGTTTCTTTTTGAGATTTTAGGTAGGACATGGCAAAGTCCTAACCTTTCTTGTTTTTGTACCGACCCGAAGGAAACCCCATCTTGCTATATATGTATGTAAGCAAAGCATCGAAGTTGTTTATAAAATCCTGATGTTTAGCTGGTGTGTATTTGTATCATGGATTGGTAGGGGGATAGATGGCGATGTTTAATTTGCTTCCGCTATGAGTCGCGCTGAGACCGCTTTAAAAAAAAATGCCTGTGATTAATGACGCTTGTTTTAAGTACGAGACAGAAACGGTAATAAAATGTAACATCGGCACTGGTAACGACCTGCGAAGGGTTCGGGGTGTTACAGGTTGTTCCACATAGACTTCCTCATGAATAAATCCATTTAAGAAAGCACTTTTGACGTCCATTTGGAATAACCTGAAATTCTTATAACAAGTAAAAGTAAGTAATAATCTAATTGCTTCTAACCTTACTACCGGTGCGTAAGTCTCATCATAGTCTATCCTTTCTTCTTGCGTATATCCCTTGGCCACGAGTCTTGCTTTGTTTCTTACGACCTTTCCTTTGTCGTCCATCTTGTTCCTAAAAACCCATTTAGCTCCAATGATAGATTTACCTTTCAGTTTATGAGTCAATTCCCAGACATCATTAATACTGAATTGCCTGAGTTCTTTTTGCATAACTTCAATCCAGCTTTCATCAGTTAAAGCTTCTTCTATGCTTTTGGGTTCTATTTCAGAATTAAGAGCCACAGCACTAGACTCTTCACGCCTTTTGGATCTTGTGCGAATTCCTTCATTAATGTCACCAATGATGAAATCTTTGGGATGACTGGACTTATGCTTCCAGTTGCTGGTTAGTTTGTCAGACTGTTGATCTTTTTCCTCATTTGAATCTTCGATGATCATTTGTTGCTGATCTTCTGAAGTCTGAGCTACTTCTGGAGATTTAGACTTTGTAGAGTCTGAAGCAGGTTCAGATTCTTCAAATTGAGTCTGAATTGATTCCTTTTGCATAGAATCTTGGAATTTGACATTCATTGATTCCTCCACAGATTGAGTCTTCTTGTTGTAGATTCTGTAAGCTTTGCTTGTGGTTGAATATCCAAGGAAGATGCCTTCGTCTGATTTTTCTTTAAATTTGTTAACTCGATCATTTGCGTTTTTCAATATAAAACATTTACATCCAAACACATGAAAATATGAAACAATGGGCTTCTTTCCTTTGAATAACTCGTACGGAGTTTTCTCCAGAATAGGCATTAGAAAAACTCTATTAATGATATAACATGCTGTAAAAAACTTGACTTCAGCCAAAAACGTAAAGAAATGTTACTTTCAATTAAAAGAGTTCTAGCCATTTCTTGCAAAGATCTATTCTTCATTTCCACAACTCCATTCTGCTTTGGAGTATATGGAGAAGAAAACATATGCTGAAAACCAGATTCATCACAGAATTTTATAAAGTCTTGATTTTCAAATTCACCTCCATGGTCTGTCCGTATACTTGAAATAACATACCCTTTCTCATTTTGGACTTTTTTAGCAAACTTTTCAAAGTAAGAAAATGTTTCAGACTTACTTACCAGGAAATATACCCAAGTGAATCGTGAGTAGTCATCCACAATTACTAGGCAATATTTCTTACCTCCAATACTTTGAGTTTTGGTTGGTCCAAAGAGATCCATATGCAGAAGCTACAGTACACGATTAGTGGAAACTTGATTTATTGGTTTAAAGGAGTTTCTTACCTATTTTCCCAACACGCATGGTGTACATAGATCAATCTTTTGGTATGACAGATTGGGTAGACCACAAACAAGCTTCTTTGCTGAAATTTTGGCTATTTGCTTCATATTGATGTGCCCAAGTTTTCTGTGCCATAAGTTTGCTTCGTCTTGAATTGAGATTAGACATTGGGTTTCATCTGGTTTGACATCCAAGAGGTAGATATTTCCATGTTTTCGACCCATGAATGACTGAGAGGAATCTTTACTGGTTCCTGAACATATTCCCTCTTGAAAGTTGATTTTGAAACCGGTGTCGCACAACTGACTGATACTAAGCAAATTGTAGTTGAGTCCTTCCACTAAGGAAACAAAACTGATTGTGAGGCTTCCAATCTTTACAGTTCCGAATCACACAATTCTTCATTTGCTGTTTCCTCCAAATGAAACTTTTCCACCATTAACTTGAACGAACTTTATAAAGCAATTTGAATCTCCTGTCATATGCTTTGAGCATCCACTATCCAGATACCATTTTACATTTTTCTTGATAGTGACTTGCATTTAAAAAAGAGACTTAAGCTTTCTTTGGTACCCATATTTTCTTGGGTCCATTAGTGTTAGTATGATATACGATCTTTGCCCATACTTTCTTAACAGGTTTCCAAACCATAGGACATTCTTTCTCAAAATGATCTAAACTATTGCACTTAGAACATTTAAGAGCATTACAACCTACTGGTATTACAAAAACTCTTTGGAAATGATTTTGATAAGCATCTCTTATAGGTCTTTGCTTAATTCTTTCCTTTACTTTAGGAAAATCAATTAGAGGAATGGTTTCCGCAGTCATTCCCAAACCAGATTTATTGAAATAAGGTCTTTGTGCTGAAAGAATATTCTCAAGTTTCTCAGATCCTATAGAAAATCTTTTAGAAATATTTGAGATGTCATTTTTCAAAAGAACATTTTCTTTTGAAAGGTTGTCTGCATTTTCTTTCAAAGTAAAAACACTTCTGTCTAAACATTTGACCTTTTCTTTCAAAACATTTTCTTGTTGTTTTAGTGCAGAATTTTCTCTTTTAAGTTCGGAAATCCTTTTAAGAGAGGTCTTGAGACTAAGACACAATTCATCAATGTATTTAGAAACTTTAGTATGGATTTTCAAATTACTTACCTCAAATTCACTGTCTGAATTTGAGTTTGTCTCGGAGTTTGAATCTAAATCCGATTGTGCCATTAGACATATATTGGCATAATCATCATCACTTTCTTCATATTTTGTATCACTCTAGGTTTCTGCTTTGAGTGCCTTTCGATATTTCTCAGCTTTTCCTTTCTTTTTCCTCAGAAGGGGACAATTGGGTCTGATGTGTCCTTTTTTCTTACATTCAAAGCAGACTACATTTCTATTGGATTCATCATCCTCAACAGACTTACTCTGTTACTTTTGAAAACTCTGTTTCTTTGGATTGAATCTTCTTCCTTTCCTATTCAGCTTTCTGAATCTTCTTATCATGAGAGCAAGCTCCTCATCATCCATATCGTCTTCAGAATCTGTGACATCATAATCATCATTAAATTTTAAAGCAATGGATTTCTTACCTTTAGGATCTTCATCTTCATTGATTCGCTCAACTTCATAAGACTGAAGAGTTCCAACCAATTCATCGACAGAAAGTGGCATAATTCTTTGTGTCTCCCTTATTGAGGTCTTTATGTGATTCCAATCCTTGGAGAGTCCACGTAGTAGCTTGTTTACTTTCATGGGATCGAAATTGGTTGACCTTGATTTTCAAGACCATTCACGATTTCGTAAAACGACTAAACATGTCGTGATAGATTCTCCCGATTTCATTTTGAAAGCTTCGTATTGACCGAGGAGAATGTTGATTCCGGTTTCTTTCACTCGATCGGTTCCTTCATAAGTGATGTGTAATCTATCCCAAACTTCTTTGGTCAGAACACAAGAAGATATTCTGTTATATTCAGTAGGTGATAAAACACAATATAAAGAATAAATTACTTTTGCATCAAGAGCTTGTCTCTTGGTTATCTCTTCCTGAGTCATTTCACTAGACTCAACAGCTTCTTTTCCTCTCTTTGAGACAGGTGCAGCTTTATGAATGATTCTTTTGTCTATTACATTCCATTCCAGAGGATCCTTTGATCTTAGGAATGCATTCATATTGTTTTTCCATATGTTGTATTCCTTTCCATCAAAGTAAGGCGGTCTGGTATTGCTTTGCCCTTCAACCAGCTTTGGAGCCAACATACTAGTCATGGATCTTTAATTCTGAAGTAAAACACTTCAAATTAAATGAGTACACAGGCTCTGATACCAATTGTGATAGCTAGTATAAGCACCTAGAGGGGGGTGAGTAGGTGTAAAAACAATTTCTCGTGATAAGTGAACAGTTCTAATTGACAATAGAAAGGAAATTCGTCTTTTGTTAACAAAACAAATTACGATCAAAGTAAAAGAGAGTAGGGAAGAGAAAATGAACACAAAGATTATAGTGGTTCGGCTTATTCCAAGCCTACGTCCACTCTTCCGCACTGACAGCCCACCGGCTGGATTTCACTATGAACAAAAGAGTTGTTACAGTAAAGCTCTCCCTTGATTCCATAGTGTAGAGACTCTACCACACTTCCTTAAGGTTTCTCAAAGATATAGACTCTCTTTTGCGTACAAGATTTCGCTCAACAAATGAATTGACTAAGAACAAAGAGCTTCAGACTTTGGAATTCTTCTATCGGGCACCCACTTGAACAACTGGAACGTCTTCCTTATATACTCCTTTCTGTCATCATACCCGTTGACACTTACCAAAGGAATTCTTCCAATCTACCCGTTGGACAGAATCAATTAGGAAGATCATCCAAGCTATTTAAGGAACATGACGATAGCCCATCAATCCTGCTCGCCCATACAATTAGGATCTCGGTTTCCATAAGTGGAACCTTCCAAGTATACTTCGCCAATCAACAGATCTACAATCCCTAAATCAATCTTGATTTGAATAATGGATTCCGACATGCTATATCCAGCCAAGAGATCTTCTCCAGTCGATAAGATCAAATCCTTAACGAAACATCCAGTCCTGGATAAGCCTTCTTCGATGGACAAGAAACTGTCAATGATGATAGACTTTGAGTCTTGAGTCTGGCAGTCCGGAGGTCTTCAGACTTTAATAACAGAGTTTGCAAGTCTTCAGACTAGACTGATGGAAACGTTTTGTCAGCTTCAAAACATTCAAGGAAGTTTTCTCCTGCAGAAGGGAATGAATGTCTTATTAATAATGCATATAGCAAAGAAGTGCTAAGAATCCTAATGAGGGACAAGAGTTTCATGTTCAAGCCACAAGAGATGCAACAAATGGCTTTAAAATGCAAAGAAGAAAATGTAGAGCTATGGCATAAAAGACTTGGGCATGTTCACAGGAAAAGCATGTTGTTTATGCAGAGGAATAGCTTGGCAGATGACTTACCAAGTTTGGAGGAAGAATTTCCACGGTGCAGAACTTGTCTTCTTGGCAAGCAAGCCAGATTTCCTTTCAAAGGAGGAGGCTGGAGAGCATGTGAAAAGCTGCAATTAGTACACACAGATCTATGTGGACCTATATTTGAGTCTTCTTTCAATGGTAGCAGGTATTTCATTACCTTTACTAATGATATGACTAGGATGAGTTGGATTTATTTTCTGCGAGCCAAGTTTGAAGTTGCTGATGTGTTTGTGAAGTTTAAAGCCTTAGTTGAGAATCAGAGTGGGAAGAAAATTAAAATGTTCAGGTCTAATAATGGTCCTGAGTGGGGTCAGTGAGAGGAAAAACAAAAGCATTATGGAGATGGCTAGATGTATGATGCAGGAGAAGAAGTTACCTAAGAAATTATGGGCTGAAGCAGCTAATACTACAGTGTTTCTATTGAATAGATTGCCCACAAAGGCCTTAGAGAAGTCAATACCTTTTGAAGTCTGGCATGGTGTTAGACCTTCTGTGAAGAATTTGAAGGTTTTTTGGGTGTTTGTGTTACACTTATGTTCCTGAGGTCAAAAGGGACAAATTGGATAAGAAAGTAGGGCTTGGAATCTTTATTGGGTATAGTCTTTAATCAAAGGCTTACAGGATTTTCCATCCCATGACAAGGAAGGTGACTGTGAGCAGAGATGTTATTTTTCTAGAGGAAGATGAGAGGAATTGGATGGAAGGAAAGAGTGCAGAACAGCAGCAGTTCGAAAAACAACCTGCAATAGATGTAGATGTTGATGAAGTTATAGATGGATTAGAAGACAATATGGATGATTTACCAGTGAGAGGCACAAGGTCACTTGTTGAAAACTATGAAAGAAGCAATGTGGCAGTGCTCGAATCATCTAACTCTGTGGAAGCTAAGGAGGATCAAAGGTGGATTGCAGCAATGCAGGAGGAGATTGCAATGATCCAGAAAAACCACACATGGGAGCTTGTTGACAGACCATCCGATAAGAATGTGATTGGGGTTAAGTGAGTGTTTAGAACAAAACTTAATCCTGATGGTTCTGTCAATAAACACAAAGCTAGATTCGTTGTGAAAGGCTATGCACAAATATGGGGAGTAGACTATTCTGAAACATTTGCTCCTGTTGCACAATTTAATACAATAAGGCTACTGTTAGCTATTGCAGCAGAGAATGGGTGGCCTATATTTCAGTTAGATATCAAGCCTGCATTTTTGAATGGAGAGCTTGAGGAGGAGATTTTTGTTGAACAACCTGATGGCTTCAGTATCAAAGGGCAATAAGAGAGTGTATACAGGTTGAGGAAAGCTCTATATGGACTGAAGAAGGCTCAAAGAGCTTGATATGAGAAGATAGATCGATATTTGCAGGATTTTGACTTTGTAAAAAGCTTAAGTGAGTTCACTCTTTATGTCAAGAAGTCGAATCACAGTGTTGTAATTATGTCACTTTATGTAGATGATCTATTAGTGACAGGGAATGATATGGAATTGATAGAGAATGTGAAGCAAGATCTATTTGCAGGTTTTAAGATGTCATACTTGGGAAATATGGCTTATTTTTTGGGTCTGGAAGTCAAACAAGCTTCATATGAGATCTTCATCTGTCAAAAAAAAATACATGACGGAAATTCTGAAGAAGTTTCAGATGGAAGATTGTCGAAGTGTAAGCACTCCTATGGCTGCTAAAGAGAGGCTGCTAAAGAGAAGCTGCAGAAGAATGATGGAACATATGTAGTAGATGCTTCTATGTATGGAAGTTTGATTGGGTGTCTCATGTATCTTACATCAACCATACCAGATATTCTATTTGCTGTGAGTGTTTTATCCAGGTTTATGAGTAGTCCTAGTCAATTACATTTGGTTGTAGCAAAAAGGGTCTTGAGATATTTCAAAGGAACATTGTTCTTTGGTGTGAAGTTTAAGAAAGGTCAGAAGTTTAATTTGCAAGGATTTTCTAATAGTGACTAGGCCGATTCAGTAGATGACATGAAGAGTACGTCTGGATATTGTTTCAGTCTTGGTTCTGCTTGTTTCTCCTGGTGTTCTAAAAAGTAAGAGATTATAGCTCAGTCTACTGCAGAGGCTGAGTTTATAGCAGCTATTGCAACTGCAAATCAAGCTTTGTGGCTAAAGAAGATAATCAAGGATTTGTGGTTGAATTCCAGTGATTGTATCGAAGTCAATGTGGACAATCAGGCTGCTCTAACAATATCACATAATCCAGTTTTTCATGGCAAAACCAAGCATTTCAAACTCAAATTTTTCTTTCTGCGTGAGGTGCAACAAAGTGGTGAAGTTAAGTTGGTCTATTGCAAATCTGAAGATCAGCTTGTAGACATGTTCATAAAGCCACTTCAGGCTGGAAGATTTGAACTGTTAAGAGAGAAAATAGGAGTTTGCAGCAGCAATTGATCCAATGAGGAGTTGTTGGAATTGTCTCAGTGCTACTGATGCTTGGTCGTGTTTCCTCTGTTTTTATTTTACAGTCAAGTTCATTTAGTTATGCAGTTAGTGTTTTTGCTATTTTCTAGGAAGTTAATAGCACGTTTGTGTGCAGTTATGTGTTGCACGTATGTGAGCAATTTCTGCTTTGTATTTAGTTGTGGTACTCGACATTTTTTTCTTTGAACAAGACGTATGAAGTGCTATGCTCTGTTTTTTTATCCTTTCTCTCCCTGGAACAACAAAGATGTTTTCTGTTTTGATTGTTGTTATATAAAGCTTTAACACGTTCTTCAAGAATGAAATCTGTAGTGAAACATCAATGAGGGGCGCGAAGTATAGCTCCGCTAAAGATACCAGCGGCTTCAATGTAGTGTTCCATGCGCCTAGAAATGCAACTACTTTCACTTCCACTCAAACTTGATCCTGGCTTAGTAATACATTTTTCGAAGCACTTTCCCATAACAGTGCACAAATAAATGAAAGCAAAAAAAAGTAAATCATGAGAAGAAAACAGAATCGAGACATAACTAGAAAAGCAAAATCGGTAGCAGCAGCATATACAAGCACTAGGAGAACGTCACCTCACATTAAAGTACTAATTCATCGCACGTGAAGCTGCCACTAAAACCAACAGAAACCCACACCCACTGATCAACTTAATAATTCAAACAGAAAAACAAGCAACGATCTATCCTGTTCTCACCACCGGCAAACTGTGAGCTTTCTAAGATGGAACTTTTGAGTCACTTCACATGTCACACGTTCTATCTGCCTTCTTGCCCGAGTTAAAGATTCTTTGATGGTCAGTTCTTTAAACAAAGTATACATCATCAGGCCATGGATTTTGCCCTCTTTTGAGTTTTAATCATTCTTCCTCCATATGTAGGTCCACCCACTTTTAATTCATTCTACCAGTGTTTATATTCTTCCTACTACCTTTGGGATGAAGTGAGTGCCCCTGAAACAGAAAGCAAACTTCGTTGGAAGCAGAGTGTTTGGTGTAACTACATTCAGTCCGCAATGTCCACTGGACTCCAAACCCAGCATTGGCAAGCATGGACAGGTTCAGTACTTTGGACAAGAAAGGCCAACCGCACTAAACTTGGCAGTAAGTACCGAGCAAGTCGCAACAATGCACGTGGGTGGGGAATCGATGCTTAAAGTGTCAGAGAAAGAAGCCAACACTGAGGATTCATAAAACAAGGCAATCGAAAGCCGAGTACGATAACATGCAAGTTCCCACCTTTATCTTTTCCGGGTGCGAGCCTGTCAAACTCTAAAGCAAATTGCAGATCTGTGTAATTTCGACATCTGCCGAGTGAGGCTTGATCGAGATAAGTGATCAAATGTTCGAACGGGTTCCTCCCATCACCGGATTGAAATCTCGAGAACAAAACCAACTTTTTCAATGACTAAATTTACATGTTTGATCCGTAACCTTCGGTCATTGAAAGGACTAGATTTCGTTTCCCACGTTGTGTAGGCTATGGAACTGAGGTCACAAAAAAGGAGGCATGTTCAAAATCATCTTGGGCCGGCCCGATACCTTTCAAACTTACAAAATTCTTATCTAGTGTTAAACCGGTTTTATTACAAGTTCAATACAAAAATATTACTTGTTTTTTTTTCCCCTTTTGAATAACTTGTGTCCAGGTCTTTTTGTTATAGAGTTTAAACAAAAAAACTTAAACCAATAAATGGAAAGAGATAATACATATATAAAAAGTATACGAACCTTTTAAGGTGATATGAGAAACTTTTCACACTATCATGACCAGCACAGTACTATGTGGTACTAAAAGGCTAATACTACAAAAAATCTCAAATTGACATCGGAGCCACATTTATCCTAAATTTATTTTTGTGTCATAGAAAATTCCAAATGGATATACTAATGTTACATGTACCCCAAATTAATTTTGGTGTCATAGAAAAACGCAAATCATCAAAATCTTAGATTGAACAATTTACTAGAATCTATTAATTTTCCCCTAAGAGCTCCCTTAAGTTGCGAAAATTTGATAAAATTCATAATTTTTTGTAAAACAAAAATTTATTTAAAGTAAATGTAACCCTAATTTGAGATTTTTTGTGAGCCATCCGAAAAACACTAGCTATCCTCCCAAATCACTTTCCCTTTGGGTTGTAAACAATCATGTGCCTCCACGAAGATCGGCGGATGACTACATGAGCCAATATGGGTTTCCTCTTTTCCCTTTTCTTAAGTTGGAATTTTTTATATTTTACTAAAATGATTTGTACTTATTTTTTGTTTGTTCTTCTCTTGGCTAAATGTAATTAGGATTTAATCTTTTAATCATCTTATTCATTTGTCTGTAAGCAAAAGTTATGAAATCATTCTTGATTATATCAATTGTTGTATATTTTTATAATTTCGCTTTATCTGTATAGATAAGTCAACATTATAAATTACTCAATCTTTTAGTTAATACATGAAACGGATTAGGAGATATTACATACTCCAAACATTGTATCAAAGCATCTATATCTTTCCCTTGAGAGTATAATGCATATAAAACTCACAAAATGACTCAACCTTTTGTGACATAGGAAAAAAAAAACAAAAGAAGCAACAAAAGTGACTAGAACTCGCCAATTTTTTACGATATAATGTTAATGTAGAAGAATGTTCCAGTTAAGAGAGCAAGTCAAACATAGGTGGTTCAAACATGAGAGATAAATTTGTTAAGGTACACGTGTAAAGATGTTAGGTGAAAGAAGTGTCATATCGGGAATATGTTGTAATACGGATGCACGTGTAAAGATGTTAGGTGAAAGAAGTGTCATATCGGGAATATGTTGTAATACGGATGCACGTGTAAGAGTGTTAGGTAAAATAAGTGTCACAATAAAAAATATGTTGTAATATGAGGATGATAGCAAGTGAATTCTAGCATTGATGATCATTACTTATGGCCCTGCAACATTCACGACCCGAATTAATAGCAAGCTCATATGTTATATTAATGAGCTGAAGAGGTCTATTGTGTTCATACCTTGCGGTTGAATGACAATGTATATGTGACGATTCATTTTCAAATTATGAATAATAAATCTATTCAATATAGGCTCTTTAATTTGTTTTGTCTATCTGTATTTCATAATTGATCTCAATGAGAAGCACGGACTACTTCTTCTTCTTCTTTTTCTTCTTTCTAGATTTGAAGAATGATTCAAACAAACTTTTTCTTCTTCTTCTTCGTCTTCTTCTTCTTCTTCTTCTTCTTCTTTCTAGATTTGAAGAATGATTCAAACAAACTTCTTATTCTTCTTCTTTCTAGATTTGAAGAATGATTCAAACAAAACATGCCTAAATCATATTATTGCGATATATATAAAAATACATGCCTACATTGGTATGCGTTTGAAAATGAATATCAAAACATGCCAAAAGAGTTTATCAAGAACAAGGATAGATGCGTCAAATATCGATACCAAAGCAATCAGAGCTCGATAAAGATTGGAGTGTGGGCGTTGGACCCCGAAAGATAAAGGAGCTTTGAAGGTTTTGGTGAGGAGAGAATGCAAACACACAAGAGAGAATATAGTATTCAAAATGTTTTGCGAAGGCTTAATATGGAGTACACGCCACACTTTTAGAATGCGTTCGATACAACTTTCTCAAAAGACTTTCAACCTCCAAAGCCTCCTGGAGAACTGTTGAGGTGTCTGGTAATTTTTCCGAAGGAGCTTTCGGCTGAAAGTTGGCATTGGAAAAGCTGAAAGCCTAACTTTCAGAATTTCGCCAAATGCTGAAACTAGTTTTTTCTTCCAAAACTACTATAACAAATTATTCAAATTTTCAATTTTGTCCATCGTTATATTTTTTTAATTAAAAACATTACCCAAACCTTTTGCCGATTCGGCAAAGGGCTATTGCCGCCAATGAACCAGACCTCTAGCGAGCTCTAGCGAGGATCGCTCAACCCAGACAGCACACGACCTAGGCGGCGACCGCTTGGGATTGCACAAGCCCTTGCCCAAGTCTCACGAGGATTGTGCAATCCCAAGTGACCACTGCCGAAGGTTGCATGACCTCAAGCAAAGGTCATAAGAGGTTACACGACCCACGTGACCTTCAATGACCCTCGCCTAAGGTTGCAAGACCGAGGTGCCAAGGGTCGGTGCCTAGGTCCACTACCTTGGGCGACCTCAACCAACAGCTGCCTGCATCAAATCTGGCTCATTAGTAGCCATAGCCCTTCACTGGACCAGTGAAGGGTTTAAATCTTTTTAAAAAAATATATATATACACAAAACTCATTGCAAAGGTTTTTTTTTTTTTTTTAACCAAACATAACTTGAACTCAAAGTCCATTTGTAAAGAGTTTTTATCAAATATAATTTGCATTTCTTCAAATAGCTTTGACTTTCAACATTTGCATTACACTCAAAATCCCTTTATAAAACTGAACTAAATGCACTTTTACGAGCTTTGTTAAGCTCAACTTTCTCTCTCTATATATCCTTCTAAAGCTCTCTCACTCTCTTTGAAAAACAAAAAAAAAAAAAAAAAAAACTAACGTAGGTATACATATTTATAAACATGTCCACCACCTGAATTTCACCGCCTTTGACTTCAATATACAAGAAGTAAAGTTGAACTTTTCCTCTTGTTTTCCATTGAAATTTTCAATGTGAATGGGAGTTGCCGAAATTTTGTCCAAGGCCAAGTCCAACTTCAGCATGCTAACCGACTTCATTTTGTCATTAAAAAAAAAAAAAACAATTCAGGTCTTAAATGTTGGGCCCACCACTTAACTTCATGCAAGTTGTTTTCATAAGAGTCGAAGTCGTTTGAGTGTGGGAACTCCAACACAATCCAATTCCAGCACTCTGTTGAAAATAAAACGCGAAAATAATAACATCTTACAATTTACGTCAATGCAAAATTACAAAGAAATAAATGAGAAATAATAAGAACATCAGAAATTTACGTGATTCGGTTCGAATATCAGTACCTACATCCACGGGGAGAGCCAGCAACAAATAATCCATTATAATCGGAGAATCAGAGTTTATAATCACTCATACGCTCGAGTGTTTCCCACACCTAAATTTAATCCTAAATCCAAACTATTTATAAATAAATAACTTACTTGAATATAAACTCACGGCACAAAATTATTACGTGTTCAAGTTTTAAACAAAACGCTCTACGTAAATCAAAATCAGAAACTCGTATTGGGTCCGCGTACGTACGGCTTCGTGTTCTCCTTTTCTTGATCACGTAGGTGGCTCCTCTCTCAAGCGCACCTTCTTCTTCGTAGGCTTCACGTCACTTTCTCTCTTGTAGCGCCGCACGTCTCTTATATGTGTGTGCGCCCAAAGGTCAACAATTTGATCTGGCCCACCACTTTATCTTCAATGTGAACAAGCTTTTGCAGAGGAAAGAAATCTTACATTATCTTTTATCTCCCTTATATAGTGTGCCCCATCTTTTTGTCTATCCTCCTTGTTTCGTAAATCTTCAAGGAGTTCAACAAAACTTTTTCATCCAATTTGAAATCTAATTAGAAAATTTTTATCGATAAATTCGATTTAACAAATTATTATCTGAATTCAAACTCGAGACATTAATTTAACACACTCAAACCGTCTATGCCACGTATAAGGATAAGTCCAAGTAAAATTTTCTTTAATCTAAATCAATTTTACTACTTCCAACAGGACGCTCCCTTTGAGGATGTGCCTATGGATGACTTCTTGATCATCCTTGGATCGAGTTGCAGATACAAATGCGAATGGAACGGGTGCCGTTTCGCGGAATCTTTGCTCATCACGAGGGATTGGCCATACGCTGTCCCAACACATGGGCGTAGGCCAAGAGATAACAGTGGCCCGAGTAAGAGTTCCAATCTCGTGATGCTGTCGGCACTTCAGCTGAAGCGCTAGGAACCCCACGTCTCTTGCTTTCTGACCGTTGAAGAGGATGTGCTCAAGACCATTCCAAAAGAGATCAGCATCCACGTGCCGCTCAAGATCAATTGTTCGGATGCGCCAAACGTGTACAAACTACTCCCGGTCAAGGCTGCATATACATGTCAAAGGGTTGGACTTTTTTAGTTCATACGCTTTAAGAGACGTACATGGTCCTTTGCACCCGTGCTCTTGGATTATTAAAAAAAAAAAATCAATATCTTTCTGATTTGCACTAACTTTTTAATAAGCACAAACAAAATGCTTATAAGTCTATGTATAAATGACAAGCGAAAAAGTCAAAGGACACTTTTCTTTTCTTGATATTTGAAAGGGCTGGGAGGAGCGACCAATTCTCTGGTGGCCTCCTTTTGGGCATTATCAAAAGGGTCCCACATTGATTACGAAATGTTAGATCCACACCGCCATGCCCACCAAAATGCAAGCCGTCAGGACATATCTCCATACGATTTGTGTCCTGGCTAGGTAATGTAGTATGAGCCGTTTAGAAGTTTGATCACAAAGTAAATTGCTCTCATGATGACGAGGAATATAAGTGACCTTTCATCACTAACATTTATCTTGAATTCATCCTTACCTACCCTTATTCTTCCTCCCTTCGTTTCCCCTTTTTTAACTATGGACTTACAGATACAGGTGAACTTATTGACTGGATGCTCAAAATTAGGCCTTTAGATGCAACTATATGATGGAAACGGAGGCAGGTTTCTCGAGGTCAAGACCAAGGTTCTTTTGTCGGCCTAAGCATAGAGTTCTAGTATGAATATGGGATTTTATGCGTACCGAGAAATCTGAGACAGGACAGAAATGACACTGATCGAGACCAACGGCATTATCATCAATTAATTATTGGTACATATCATTAAGCTCTTTTTTTCCGGCTACTCTATAAAAATGATCTGTTATCTGGTCTACATAGAATCACTTTCTTCCTGATAATATCACGTCACCTACCTTAAACAGATTAACACATAGTAATGCATATCCTAGACGTGATATATTGTCATCCAGAAGTTTTAAATAAATCCTAAGCCGAGTGTATCTTGAACATGTCTAAACAACATTCAGTCCTGAGTCCTCTGTTCCAGAACTTGTGGTAATATTCCTCGTAAGTGAAGCTCCTGTAAACTGCTGGATGTTCGTGGTCAATCAAGCCCTGAGCAGGTCGAATTAGGCCTTCTGGGGATGGGCAATAAAACGTTGGGATGGAGATTCTCTCAGTGTTACAGTTTACCACTGCTCTGTGAAGGACGCTCTTGTACTTGTCATTGCTAATGACCTGATTCAAGCAACAATCATGTCCAGTTCTTGGACTTGTTAGGAAAACAACTGATGAACCTGTGCAAAAAGATGGAATCAATCTTCATTGGTCAGAATAATTATGCCGATTTTGTTTCTTGTGCTTAGCTAAAAGAGTCGCTACTTCCACTTTTAATAAATTGTCGTACCAAATTCTCTTCCTCATTAGCTTAGAATCTCATACTTGGACACGGTTTAAAAGAATGTAGCCAAAGTACCTGCATTTGATCTCCTATGTTGACAATGAAGGTGTTGGGGATGGGATTGACAGCAACCCATTTTCCATTTCTAAGGACTTGTAAACCAGGCACGTCGTCCTGAAGAAGGATGGTGATCAAATTCGGGTCGGTGTGGCCGGGCAACCCGTAAGTGAGCTCGGGCTGTGGGCATGGTGGATAGTAGTTCATAGCCATGTGCTGACCATGCTTGCCCAAGTTCTGGCTTATGTATTCCCTTTCAAGCCCCAAGCTTTCTGATATGGCTTCCAACAGTTTGAGCACCAGTTCTCTTACTCTTGTGCAATACTCACCCACCTCCTTCCTGCTTATCAAAAAGATTGAACCAGCAATGCAGTTAAGGCGTGCCCACTGATTATATCGGTCAAGACACTTGAAGTTCGGATTGGGAACTTTTAGGATGGCTGTTTCGTACTTCCACGACATGGTAGTCATAAAAAATCAGTCGAAAGTACCACTCTCTTTTTCTTAATTCTGATTGGCCCACGCCTCGTTTGAATCAGTATTGTCTGTTGGTGAAGGGTGTGCTGTACCCCTTATTTTCTTCGGTCTTACATTTTTTCTGTTGAGAGATTCTTGATGTTGCTCTCTTTTTTGTTTGGCAAATATCAGACTTTAGAAACTACAGCAAGCAAGCTTTTAACTTTCCAGACTTCACAGGAGAAAGCTTGTGAAATCCTCATGATCAACATGAATCTTCCAACGGTTGAATATTACAAAGATCATGTGCGTCTACATATTTCCCTTTTTTCTATTTAGAAGGAAGCCCCATCTCATATGATAATTATCTTTGGCCTATGAAATAGAAATCTTTTGGATCAAATAAGATCCGATCCTAATAGAAATTGCTCACGTGTGATAATAGGAATAATCAAACTCATTGGGCATCTTATAAAGGCGCATAAGCTCATTCTCTAATCACTAAGCCATCCCAATCGAGAAGATATATTAAAAGAAGACATCACCAAATGCTGAACATTTGAGTCAAAATAAACAAATCGCATGTTGAGAATAAGCTTTGTTTTTTACCTGAACGATGGAGGATTGGTCGGCCACTCGTGCATGTACGCTTCAAGGGGGTAGCAATGGAGTCTCAAGAAGTCCCTCCAGTTAGACACCGTCTCTGTCTTGAGATTAAAGCTAGTCGAAAGCCTGGTCGATTTCGTCGGGTCATCGGAGTAATTCTTCAGCCTCTCGCTCTCCGGCAACTGGAAAAATTCCCTGGCTATGTTCATGATGGCCTGCACCTTCTCTTCCGGTATCCCGTGGTTCTTGATCTGCCAAAGAAAATGTTGAGCAGAATCACATGAGACAGAGCAAAAACTCATCATGGGATGATCGGATATCAAGTCTTAAGTGACACCCTTTCGCTTACTTAGCATATTTAAGCCGACGCACAGAGTGATATACAAATGTCGCACCTGAAAGAAACCATCTTGTTGACAGGCTCGACCAATCTGTCTTATGATATCATCACGGTTGGGACCAGAGAGGCCTTGGAGATCTACGAGAGGGATGGAGGAGGCATCTGAGGCCTCGACCTCAGTGAGGTTCGGCCGGTCAGCCTCGGACCGGATGTAATTGTCGGGCACACGGTCGATGCCGGACGCGAGGTCCGTGAGCAAGACCTTTGCAGCAGCTGGAGCCATGTCCTGCAGCACTGCAAATGTTGCTTGTTGGACACACAACAAATTTTGTATTTATAAAGAAATATATGATTGAAAAACTAAAAATATATATATATACCTCTCTTCCCATGTGGTCAGTATATAAATTCTGACTGATTTCTTTTTCTTTTTTTTTTTTTCCTTTTATCCCGTTTTCGGTGCGGTCCTGATATTTAATGTGAAAGTGGGATGGTTGCAGACATCTATGACTCGAGCTTATCATGATGGAGCTTGCCTGCCCCATTTAAATTGCTCAGTGTTTCGTGTCATCACATCAACATGCTAAGCATTATGCAAGAAATGCACAAGTTCGTTTTCGAACGCTTCTAATTTCGTGTTTAGGCCGTCCCTTACAATTTGAAAGACGATCATCCTTTTTTTCTAATTTCTCATTTGCACGTTTCCATCTAGAAAGGAAGAGGGCGATTACGTAAGTGAACCCGTCACCATCCTTACCTCAGCCAAACTGGAATTAGTCTCGAGTAGGGGTGAGCAACGGTTTAGGGTTGACCCTGGACCGACCCTGGACCGGCCCAACCCTGCCGGTCCTGGTCCGGTTCCCAAGGGGACCGGGTCGGTCCTTGGTCCCGGACCTCAGGACCACCTGTACGGGTTGGTCCCTGGCCCCAGAGTTTTGGGTCGGCCCAACCCCTGACCAACCCCGTATATTATATTATATTATTTATAATTCTTTTATATATTCAAACCTAAGTAAAATGTCTATTATATTATGTTATATTGAGATGTTCTATCAATAACACTAATAGTAATTTTAATTTAAAACTTTTGTTAAGTATTAATTATGTGTCGTTTGTTTTGTTTTCAAGTGTTTAGAAGTTCAAGTGAATTAACAAGATGTGAAGTTATATATTCATGGTTTATATTAAGTATTTTGAACTTTTTATGATTTAATTGTATTTTACTAATGAATTTGAACTGCATTTTGCTTTTCAATTTGTGTCAAATGGTAGAAGTTTTTGAATAGTAGAATAGTACTGCAGTTGCTACGGTGATTTGCTAATCAAGTGGTGTGAAGCTCATTTTTTGATTAAGTGGACTCTACATGATCAAATGCTAGTCAAGTGGTGCGAAGCTCATTTTTTGGTTGCGTGGACTCTACATGATCAGGAAAACGCTTTTGCATATGGTGTTATAAATATTAAAGATAGATGATTACAAGAATTTTCCATCTTGTCCCATATCTCGATGAACGGTTAGCAGATACGAAATTTCTATTATTGTGTCATCTTAAATTTGCTAAATATGTATTGGTATTTTATAGTTTAGTTGCACAATGCCGTATTGTTGATGGATGTGTAATTTGAATTTGTAGGTTTTCTTTTTAGGAAGTATAAAAATAAGACAAAAAAATTATCGATCGGCCCCGGTTGATCTTGGAACCGGACCGAACCCATTGGCTTGGTCCTCCCTTTGGTCCCCAGCTCATAGGGCTTGGTCCTCTGGCCCTAAAAATTGAGGACCGACACCGTACGGTTGGTCCCAGGGTTAGGGGTGGCCGGATCAACCCGGATCATGCTCACCCCTAGTCTCGAGGCAGTTGCGCCTTGTTGATTTGAAAAGAATGCAAGAGAAACAAATTCGTACTTTTCTCGTTCTCACCAAATCGTCGACCTAAAAAGCAGAATATGACGTCATCGTGTCGATGTGAGGCCGCCGACGTCACCATGGAATAATGCTCTACAGCTGTAGCCGTATTAATCATGCCAACGAATATTTTGATTGCCATCGTGCTTACACGGGGACCGCGTGGGGGATGACGAGATGACGGGTGACGGACAGATGTTTCATTTATATAACGATGGAAATGTGGAAAGAGAAGAGTGAAAAATGAAACTTTGTCTGCCCCTCCGATGCTTACCGACAACATAAAAATTGACTCGACGTTGACGAGAGAGATCAAAGATTTAAATATGTTCAGGTCGGCAAGGAATCCACTGGAGAAAGTGCCAAGTCTTTTTTCATTAGTCCTTTTATCATGTGAAATGTGTACATAAAGGACCCCACTTGTCAGACTTTTCTCGCTTTTCCATTACCGGGCTTTCCTACCGGGCTTTCCTCCCTCCAGCCCTCTACTTCACCTGCATGGCGCCGACGACGTCATTCGCTTGCCCTCTCCCTCAAACCCTGCATCCGCCAGGTCCTCTGTGGCTTCGATGTGATCGTCTCCCCAAAAATTCCGCATCTAACGAGGACTCGACCCTCGCTAGATCCGGCGCAAGATTGATTTGCCGAATTCGGCAAGGGCGACCCTGGCCTGTGGTCCGTCGCGGGTCATGGCCAAGTATCGGCCACAAGCCAAAGGGAAAGAAAGGAAAAACAACATAGAAAAAGAAGGAAGAATCGGCGAAGAAGAAGAGAATACAGTGAAAGAACAGAGATCATGTCGTCCCCATGGGAATGAAAGGGAAGAAGAAAAAAAGATAAAGGAAAAAAAGAAGAGAGGGAAGAGAAAGGCAAGACCGTGAGGGAGTTGAAGGATTATGTATCACCCAGTGAATGGAATGGGATTTTGATCCACTAGAATCCTACTCCTACCCAATATTTCCTCCACTGCCAACCTTTATCCATAAAAAAAAAGATAAAGGAAAAAAAGAAGAGAGGGAAGAGAAAGGCAAGACCGTGAGGGAGTTAAAGGATTATGTATCACCCAGTGAATGGAATGGGATTTTGATCCACTAGAATCCTACTCCTACCCAATATTTCCTCCACTGCCAACCTTTATCCATAAATCTGTAGATCACCCTTTTAGATGGGAGCCTAAGAAAGTAATATTATGATAAACCCTAGTGTTTCGATTTATTTGGAGTCCGAATGCTCCTGATAGTTAGGGGTGAGCATGGTCCAAGTTGGGCCAATCCACCCCCTAACCCTAGGATCAACCTGCATAGTGTTGGTTCTCAATTTTTGGGATCGAGGACCGGATCGACCCAATGGGTTCAGTCCAATTCCAGAGTCAATTTGAGACCAACTAATAATTTTTTATTTTATTTTTTGTACTCTTTAAAAAAAACGATTGAGGACTGGATTGACCCAATAGGCTCGGCCCAGTTTCAAGGTCAACCTAGAACTAATAAATAATTTTTTATTTAATTTTTTTTACTTATTGAAAGGGCAACCAAAGATCGTATTGATCAAATAGGTTCGATAATAAGTGTGGTCAACTAAGAAAGGCAAGCAGTGAGGGTTAAGTGGGGTGGGTGTTGAACAGAATGAGCATCGAATGTCGAGCGAAGAGCAACAAACTAAGCGAGCATCGAGTGGCGAGCGGCGCAAGTGACCCAAAGCCAGCGAGGCGAGTGTCAAGTGATGAGCTAAGAAGTTATTTTTTTTCGATTTTAACAAATTGAAGACTAAGAGGACAAATAAGACAAAAGAAAATGAATACTAGATGAGGATACCATAAGTGCCTTTTTGGATGCATTAGGACTTCTCAAAAAAACATTATCCTATTTCATAAATTATGACTATTGACATTGTAAAAGATATTAAAAATCTAAGTTATTAAAGAACAATGTAAAATTACTTGAACTCCTCACTAAAAAGTTGTTTGATGTTATTGACGCCGTTTATTTTAAGATTTTCTCTATATAAAAAAAAAAATAAAAAAAAAAATATATATATATATATATAGTTAGGGTTGGTCCGGGTTGAACTGACCCGGAACTCTCAGAATCGAGAACCGACCCGCACAATGCGAGTCTAGAAATTCTAAGACCAAAGACCGATCCAGTCTCCCTGAGAACCGATCCTAGACCGGCCCTGGACCGATGCTCACCCCTATTGATAGCTAGATGATTTTGACGTGGATGCACTAATATGATATTGCTAATCAGTTCGGTTTGATTGATTAATTTTAAGAATTTTCAATTACATAAAAGTTGATGATAATGTAAAATTCCAAGCACAATTTGAACACAAGACAAAATGGCAAGCAAACTAAAGTTTGCTGAGGGGTCAATATGTCAAATAGAAAGCAAAACCAAATTAAAGCTTCTCATGGTGTCTGCATCGGTATCATTTGTCATAATTCATAAACAAAGACTCATGACGCGTGTCAATCTCATCTGAACTTTTACTCTTCAACTCGAACATTAACCCCTCTCTCTCTCTCTCTCTCATTGTTCAACCCTGCCCATCCTCCTCTCTATTCGTTCGAAGTGGCCATCCCCATCCCCAGCGAGCACTGCCGACTCAATCTTGCTCTCTGTGGTCATTGTCTCAGTAGGCATGGTCATTGTCGTCATTGCTCCACATCCACGTCTCCAGCGGGCACCACCTTTGACACCAGAAAGTAGCAAAGTCTTTGAGGCTCCGTTCGTTTCGTGGAAAATGTGGCGTTTCTAGAAAATATTTTTCAGGAAGTCATTTTTTCAGGAAAATGTAATTATTTTCCAATGTTCAGATGAAACTGAAAATAAAGTGAAAAATATTTTTCATTTGTTCAAGTAAGGAAAATCTTTTTCTCCATATACTCTTCTTCTTCATTTATTTTATTTTTTAAAATGGATTTTTCATATTTTTAAAAATTTTTTAATTATTTTTAATTTTTTATATTATTTTTTTCATTTTTTCATTTTCATTTTTCTTTGTTTTCCATCTCCTTCTTTCTTGGCCGGTCGCCGGCCATGGCGACGGACCGTGACCGACCACCGGCGAGCCTCGAGCTCACTACGAGCACGAGGCTCACCACTCACTAGATTGGCGAGCACGAGTGTCGAGCTCGAGACTCGCTAGATTGACGAACGCAAGCTTGAGATCGACAAACTCGAGATTTGCCTAACGACAGCCGTCGACTAGCCAAGAAAGAAGAACATGGGAAACAAAGAAAAGAAAAAGAAAAGAAAAAGAAAAGAAAAAGGAAATTAAAAATAATTTGAATTAAAAAGAAAAAGAAAATTAAAAAATAATTCGAATAAAAAAAGAAAAGAATAAGAAGAAAGGGGAGGAGGAAGTGAGGACTTGTAGAGGTGTGAAATAAGAGAGATCAAGTGAGGAAAATATTTTTCACTTTTCAAAAATGGAAAACATTTTTCCTTAATTTAGAAGATTTTTTTTTTTTTTTTATGGAAAACGTTTTCTCCAATAAATTCATTTTTCGTTAAACGAACACCGGAAAATCTAAAAAACGTTTTTCCGAAAATTATTTTTCACGAAATGAACGGAGATTGAGTGTCGACTTGGGTTCAAGGTAGCCGACCATAAATATAGCAGAGGTGACATTTGCGCAGTGTTAAAGGTCCTCAGTCGGTAGATAGTTAGTTCAACCGTCAGGAAATATGAAAGGAAAACGATGTCCCAGAATATGAGTGTCGGCAAGTTAGGCCTGACCCAGTCGACAAAAGGCCACGACCAACACGATTTATGATAGGCTGGAAACAGAGTAGTTAATTTAAGTAATGGAGTCTATAATTTTGGATACGGTCGTGAAGAGGTGTAATCAATGTAGCCATCAGATTGGGGGATCATGGATCTCGGAAGCCATCAAAGATAGGGGCCAAGAAATGTGCATTATTGCAACCGCCGAGGGTTGGAAAGAGGGGCTTCGGAAAAAAAAAAATGATTATGCTACGCGTGAAAGAGTGGAGAAGAAATAACTGTCGAGTAATGGAGTCGTCTTATGGTTTGTAAATCTAGGTTGCTGAATTCTCGGAGTTACATAGGATATATTTAATTTTTGTGACCATTGTTAATTGTCAGTATTAGATATTATCAGAACATTTAAATATTAAAGCACACCTTCATTTATCAGCTTCAAGTTTTTAAAAAAATTAACAATGATTCTACAAAATCTTACGGATATTGTTACTTGTGCAAAGGACTGCCAATTAGTCAGTGAATACTAGTTCAGTTTTACTTCTAATTTTTTTTTTTAATCTCCAATTTTACTTGCAGATTATCTTTACATTTCAGTACCCTTATACATGGATGGAGATGATTGTCTCCAATCTTAGTACCTTTAATTTTCTCATCTTATTTGTGTTCTTGTGCAGGCATGGGTAAATGACCCTTCATATCCATTGTCAATCGGTTCATTAATCTATAATTTAAAATTTATTTTGTCGCCACTTTTGGCTAAACATCTTTTTTTGGCACGTCTGGTGAGACTTTTGTTTGCTAATATAAGGAAGCTATCATAGCGAAAAGCAGACACCAACAACAGCCAAAAAACGCTACTGGTAACAACAACCCTGTACCACGAACTAGGAATGAAGTTACCGTCATTTTGAATCTTCAGCCTTTAACCAAGTGGCAGAAGAAGGTCGATGTGATAGAGCAGATTTAGCGAAGCATCTTACCGAGAAACAAACTAGAAAAGTTACACCAAGTCCCCCTATGATAGCCACTATGAGTTATTTAAGGATCAGCAGAACAACATGGCTAGCTATATCGTTAGCCACATTTCAAATGTGATCAAGCGGATGATCATTAAAGCTGTGGAATGATGCATTGTCAAGGCCAGTTAGCTGTGGAATGATGCATTGTAGACCCTGCTAGTCAATCCCCTGTAAGAATTATGCAAGTTCTCGAACCAAGATCTAAACAATGAGAATGATGATGGTTAAGAGAATCCCCTTGGTAACAACAATACAACAAACCAGATTGGCTTGTACATTAGTCAAATGCCTGAAGTTGCAAATGGTATGCCAACGGTTATTATAGCACCACCAAATGCTAACATTTTTATTGTGCTTAACTTATTGATCAATCTAAACATAGAGAATCCAGTGAGACTAGTTTCACCGCCTAAGGGGCAGGATGGCTAACTACACGTTCAAGTAAATACAATGCAAATTATCGAAGAAGTTAGGCAACACTTAAGATTGGATAGAGTTGTCGCGAGACCTATATAAAAAAGTCTTATCTTGAATGATACGATAATTAACTCTCTCTTAGAGGATTCTGAAAGTACTAGTATGAACACCTAGAAGGGGAGTGAATAGGTGTTTAAAATAAACATTGGCAAATAAATGTGGAATAAAATAAATTTCGAGTAAAGTCCGAATAAGAATCGGACTTTGAAACTGAGTCTGAAGAACAACAGACTTTGAGCGAGTTCAGATTTTAATAGTTAAATAGAATTACGAACAAAATAAAGGAGTTCATGGAATATAATAAGAACACAGAATTTATAGTGGTTCGGTTTAGATCAAACTTATGTCCACTCTCCCACGCTAACAACCTTGTGACTTGATTCCACTATGCAATTAACAAGAGATCTAGCTGGATTCCACTATACAATCAATAAGAGATTACAACTTTGAGTGCAAACACTTAGTAATAGATCACACTATCTCACTAAGTCATTCTTTTGTTATTTCTCTCACGATTACAAACGTTTAAACTCGCCAAAGACAAGTGTATGAACAAAGGTCGCTCAGACTTTGGAACTATAAATACTCCTTAAATACTCATCTACTTTCAAACTAGCCGTTGGACAATATCTAGAGTATCGTCTTCCAGTCTACCCATTGAACAGATTTGTATCTAGAAGATTGGTAGCCGTTGAGTGATAGAAGTATAATCCCAAATTGATTATGTCACCCATAAGTAGAGGTTATTCGTTTAGAAAATTCTTATCTTCATGATCCAATCGTTAATCAAATAGATTGAGTCAATCAAATCTATCTTGATGTAAAATCCAAACCAGATCACTAGCTGTTATATATTTGGGGCTTGTGTTACATTCTGTCAAGTTGTCTCATTCTAAACATGCTTCATTCTGAATCTGTTATGTTATGAACATGTGTCTCGTTTTGGACATTGTTATGTTCCAGATGTAAAGTCTAAGAGTCTTCAAACTGAAGTAGAGTCTGAGTGTCTTCAAACTGAAGTAAAGTTTGGGTGTTTTCAAACTGAAATAGACTTTACAATTTGGATGTAAGTCTAAACATATATTGCTTCTGAATAGATTTACCCTTAAGGTCTGAACACGGTATGAATAAGTTCAGTTCTAGCATAGAATCTATCTTCTGGTTCTTCCAAGCATATATTTTGACAATATCATTAACATGTTCTATAATCTGCATAATCTGTTACTCAACCATTAAACACGTTAGTAGCCTTTGATTTATTTTGTCATATTCAAAACATCATAAGGGATTTCCCTAACAGATTCAAGGTTTGTGATTTTTCCATGTTTAATTGTGAGGATGACCAATCTATCATTGAACATATTGGTTTCTTTGTTGTCTGGGTAAGGAAGTGAGGATGAATGAGTTTTTGGGGCTATGGTTATTTCCTTGTTTCTATCAAAAACTACATTCACGTGGTACACCAATCTACCACCAAATTTGGAATATACCTAGACATAAATTGAAAGACAATTCTATTCTCAATTTTATAGAATAATATTTCGAAGTGCTGATTACTAATCTAACTAGGCTACATCAATACAATAATGAATTAATCGACCAATTAATTGCCCAATTTAAAGGAACCGATACCTGACACTATTCTTAGAGCAAGATTTCATAAATTTGAGTTTTAATGGTTTAAAGTTCAACATTAGAGAATGATTTGAAGGCCATGATTTTGCAGACTTGTCCAGGTTGGTGACAAGGGTATCTAAATATGAGTGGTTGCTCAAGAAAAGGGATAAAAAGCCCTATAGGGAGTCCAAGCAGAATATTGGTCTATTCAACAACTATGAATTGGCAACTGAATTCAACTTGGATGAAAACATGGAAGTAGCCATAGCAAAAATGCTGTTTGGTAAGGGCTTGTTCGGTAACGTGTTAAAAAGTGTGATTCTATTTTTTTATTCTCCAAAAAAAAAAAAGAATAAAAATCCATTAGGTAATATTTTTGTTCTTAGAAACAAATTTATTCACGAAAATAGATTTTGAATAGAATTAAGAAGTAAAAATAAAAAATAAATAAAGATCGCTTCTTTATTCCCGGGAACAACTCCAAAATCAAGCCCTTTTTCTTTCTTTTTCTCTTCCTCTTCTTCTTCCCCTAGCCAGTCACTTGCCACCGGTGAGGCTCAACCTTGTCTCACCGCATCTAGTGAGGTTGAGCCTCGCCCAACCATAGTGCTTGAACTTGCTGGGGGCCGATGAAGAAGAAGAGAAGAAAAAGGAAAAAAGACGAAAGACGAAAAAGGAAAAAAGAAAAAAGAAAATTGCTATAAAATTATTAAAAATTAAAAAAATTATAAGTCACAATAAAATTTGAAGGTTGTACCAAATGCATTTGTATTTTGAGAATAGAAATATTAGGCAGCTACCAAATGATTCCGAATGCTTTAAAACTTATCCAGGGGACAAAATCAGAAAAAACTATTTCTGAGCAAAATTTGTTCCTAGGAACAAATGGTTATCACAAAACTCTAATTAATCTGAAAAAGCAAATAATAGTAGTGATTAGCTATTACATCGGCAAAGCAAGTACTGAAGACACCACAAAATTATGTCTCGATGAACGAAATCTCAACCCTGGCCTTGAGATCCACCATCGATGGCCAGGTGATGGGAGTTGAAGAACACAAGCTATCGGGGCGGAGATAGTGGACAGAGGGAGGCAATTAGGGCTTCCAAAATTGGAAGATGAACTGGTGAAGGTGAACAATGGATGAGAAGGAAGATCCTCTTCAGTATCCACCACGAAAGAAGCGTGTGCTCTTAGGGTTCTTTCACTTCATGATTTGCTTGCTACTGCCATTATGCTTCTTTCATGATGTGGTTGGGTGGTTGGGTCAACGCCTAGAACCAGAATCTACCCGCTTTCCATCGGACACACAACTAGCCAGTTCAATTCAATCTGAATTGGTCCAATTATTAGGTTAATTCAAGACTGGTGCTCACACCTACCTATAATTACAATCTCGTTGGTGAAGGAGATCAGCAAGATAGCTAGTTTTAGCCAACGGGAAATATGATGGGAAAACTAAGTCTTGGAACATGAGCATCAGTAAGTAAGGCTTGACCTAATTGACAAAGCCATGACTAACACGATTTATGATGAGAAAGAAACAAAGTAGTTATTTAAGTAATGGAGCCTATAATTTCGAATATAGTAGTGAAAAGGTGAAATTAACATAATCGTCAAATTGTGGGATCATGGATCTCGGAAGGCACTAATGATAGGGGCTCAAAAATGTGGTTATTGCAACCGTTGAGTGGTGGAACGAGGGGCTTCAATAGTAACTAATTATGCTAAGCTGGAAAGAGTGGAGAAGAAATAACCATCTAATAGAGTCATCTAATTATTTGTAAATTCAATTACTAAATTCTAGGAATCACATATAATGTATTTGATTTCTTTGTAACCGTTGATAATTGTCGATAGTAGGTATAAATACCTGAATTGTAGTTTATGTAAAGAATCGCTAATCAATTAATGAACACCAATTGTTCAATTCTAATTTTAGTTTATCTATATATTTCCATATCTTTTTATATGACTAGACATAATTATCTCTTGTCTTAGTACTTTTAATCTCCTTGTCGATTTGTGTTTCCTGTCCAAGAATCAACAAAGAACTTTTCACATCCTTTATCGATCGATTAATTAATACTTGATTCTAAGTCATCTAGAAGTTTTAAATAAACCTAAGCTGAGGGCGTCATGCACATGTCTAAGCAATATTTAGTCCTAACTTTTAAGTCCTCTATCCCAAAATTAGTTATACAAGACACTATAAGTGTCATAATTTTCATATGACACTCACTTGAGAGTTATAAATATTTTTGGTTATCACGCTTGAGTGTCTTAAGGAAATTAACAAATACATGCAATGGTAATGAAAACTTTACATAAGTGATCTCATCCACTCCTAAAATTAAGATTTTAACAATCCTTTAGATTGTTAACCGGGAGATCGACCGTGGGCTTGTGGAAAAAACCTTTTCTTCGTTATCTTCATCGTTGGCCACCCAAAATGACGCTGCCACCAAATCACTGTGTGGTTACCAATTTTCTCTCTCTCTCTCTCTCTCTCTACAAAGCTCCGCTGTGATCAAGCTAGCGATAGACACCGGAACAGCAATAGACTAAAAGATGACTTCTGATAGAAGAGACCGAAAAATCTTCTTAGACAAGACAATAGCCTTATCTTGATTGAATGTTCTTTTCGTCTTGTATTGAGGCATAGTGAATACATAAGCCAAAAAAACAAGTAGATAACGTAGGGGGTTTCTTTTCTTATCTTATTTTATTGAGGGCAAGCTGCGTTTTCATCTTGAAATGATTAGTTACGTAAGGCTTTAAAAAAGGTTAGACGTTTGTATCTATCTATGAACCTCAATAAAATAAAAAAAGTAGGACGATAGGTACAACAAGACATCTTGAAGGCGACCCGGGTCTTCATTTACTCTTTAGGCCCGACTAGAACACGTGCATCCGGGACACGGTGTAAGGTAAAAAGTATTGGAAATAGTGGGGCTCCTCAGTAACGTTGGAGGGGTGGTGCAGTCGTCCATTCTCCTCAACGATGAGAGTGCAAGAGAGACTTTCTATCGATGGTTCAAATAGCTATTCTATGATAAGTAATACAGAGGTCATGTAATAATTATTTCAGCTTTAGTTGTTTGCGGTACGCCCTTAATGTTACTGCCAAATACGGTGACACGCAATGGCATATGATGTCATAGCAGAATATTCAACCGAACATGCCGATAGCATATGATTTCGTTCTTTGTCAAAGCACAATTACGTTTTGCTGTTTCTTTCCCTACAAATGGGTTACATCAACTACCATTAGATATCTCTAGTAGCAAAAGGTACCTTCTGAATCCATAATCACAGTCGATTTCCTTTTAACAATGAAAGAGTCTTATGGCCTGCATGATAACGTTTCCATTTCTCTCAATTTCTATTTTTTTGTTTCTCGGAACAAAAAAAGATTAGAAATCCATTTAGTAAAATTTTTGTTCTTGGGAACAAAAACTCTATTTTTTTTGTTCTTGGGAACAAAAACTTTTTTTGTTCTTGGGAACAGATTTGGAACAAAAACAAAAGAAACAAAAAAAAAAGTAGTTTCTTGTTCCCGGGAACAATTTCTAGAAATAAACCAATTTTTTTTTCTTATTTTCTTTTGTTTTCCTTGCTTGTTGCGACCTTGTGTGGCCGCCTGCCAACCACCGGCCACCTCCGCTGGCCGCAACCACCATCGGCCGACCACGCCGTTTGATCGTCATCGCTACCGCCCACAGCCCACTGGCCACCCCCGACCGCCGATGACCGCCACCGACCGCCATTGCCACCATCAACCGCTGGCCGTCATCGCAGGACAACCAGCCACCGTCATCGCCACTGTCGTCGCCACCAACCACCGGCCACCCATCGCTCGTCAGCACTACCCACCACCGATCGCCGCCGTCGGACTACGCCGCCCACAGCCAACTGGTCGTCACCTTCCACAGCCGGCGATCAACGGTCTGTGAGCAAGAATAATAAATAAATAAATACAAAAAATAAAAATAAAAAATAAAATATAGCACCAAACACATTTCTATTTTTTTTCTATTTCAAGAATAAAAATTTTGTATAGTTACCAAATACGTTATTTTACTCAAAATTTGTTTCCGGAGTAGAAATAGAAAATGACAATTTCTAAAAAGAAACTGTTCTCCAACCAAAAAGTGTTACCATGCACACCCTTAACTTATGTAGCTGAACATAACTGAAAAAGCTGACAATGCGCAACACGAAAGGGTACCTATACCCGAAACCAATGCAAGTGGTTAGGTAGAGAATACCTAAGGGCCCGACTCCGGTACTCATTTTTTGTTCTTCTAGAAGCGTTTATTCCAATGAATCAGCCTAATATCAAGGCCCAACCCACTTGAGCTAGAAGGGCGACCAGGCAATGTCCTTGGACAATTTTCTTCCAAAGGACCACCTTTCTAGTTTTCAAAAACAGAGAGCGGATAGTTGAGAAAGTTTTCAAAGAGAGAGAGCGGACAGAGTTGATAATGTCCACCCCTTTCCCTTTCTTCCTGCAGAAAAGGTCTTCAAATCTGACTTTTTTCCTTTTTTTTGGTTTCGGGTCAACCCTTCAAATCTGACTTGGAGGGCCTTCAAATGTCAAATTCAAATTCAAACTTATGCAAGTAGAGAAATTGCGTTTGATTGCCTAGTAGACCACGTGGTTACTTTTCTAAATTCATTGCAAAATCTGGTCCTTCCAACCTAATCTGCCGACATTTAGGTAAGGACTTATCGTAGTTTAGAAATGAGCCGGACTTTTCAGGCAAAAACGACCCCAGTAAGCATCCAAAGCATCTGACTGAGACATCCATCATCAGTTGTCTTGTTGGGCCGTTGGCTTAGTACAAAGCCAACAAATAACGTAAAATCAAATGAAGAAACGTATATTTTCAAGGCTATAATGCACGCATGGTGACTTATCTTTGTTTATGTATCAATGTGCACCTAAACAGCGACATGGACCATACTTTGAGCTCCTAAGAAGTATAAATTTCGAAAGCAAGAGAGGAAATACGAGATGCAGATTCAAATTTGTCCATTGACGAGCTTGAAACGGGACTTTCATGGCTCGAGTCAATGGCCTGCAGGCCACGGCTGAGGACCAGGGGCTGAGGACCAGGGGCTGAGGAGAAAAGCCTTTTACTGCGCTTTCCAAAGCTGGACTCGTTTATCGCGAAGCCTGAGGGGGATACGTCGATATGAACCATAAACATGCAAGGCCCAAAACGTGCGCCGATACTCAAGATTTTGCCTCCATGGTAGGTTTCTAACAGCATAGGCATCTTCTCCCGAGGAATAGTTTGAATACCTGATATGGGGGGGCTCCCAAAGACCCAGCAGCTCCAAAAACCAGCGGGACATGCAGCGGAAAACCTCAAAAGGCGGTTCGCCTCCATGGTGGGTTTCTAACAGCATAGGCATCTTCTCCCGAGGAATAGTTTGAATACCTGGTATGGGGGGCTCCCAAAGACCCCAGCAGCTCCAAAAACCAGTGGGACATGCAGCGGAAAACCTCAAAAGGCGGTTCTGAAAATGCCCTTCTACAACGGAAATCTTGAGTATACACTGGAGCAATCACCCAACCGATGTTCATGTCAATCAGGTAGGAGGGCAGATCTAAGATTCAGCTGCGTGCAGCTAGACAAGAATAAAGGAAAATCCTTCAAATCCTTCGAGGTGGAGGGCAATCTCGCTGCAAAGGAGCTGGCCTCCGATAATGACTATAAAGCGCAGTGTAGGTGCATTATCCAGTTTAAGGTATACCGACTCACAAATTGGCCCAGTGCACAATACAAGTCAGGTGCAGATTAGTGGAAAGAGGAGGTGTTTGGAATTTGAGTAAATTGACCTGCACATCGAAGAAATGGAGGGAATGCAAATCACTAGAAGGAAAGGATTGATGGTTCTCAATCAAGCTCTTAACTGCTCAAGGACTACAAATCAGCCTAAGACGAAAGAGGGATCACTTCTCTATGAAAGCCAGAAGAAAGAGCGAGGCAAAACAGGTTCAAAGGAACTTTCGCCACCAGCTTAGATGCATTGACCGAAGCAGTGTTTTCACGGCTTTTTGTGTATTCAGTTCATAATCTAGCACTATCTCCGATGAGGTTTCATTGAAGAAGACCAAATGATAATGAACATCAACCAGCACCGACGCTTAAGCTTCAAGATTTTGATTTCATAAATAATAGATGAAAGTACAGACTGCGCTTCACTCATGGGTGAGAATTAAAAAGTAAGAATCTGAGTCATCTAAACGAGAAATGTTCCAGTAAATCGGAAATCCAATATCAGAAAATGCCTTCACCATATGACTTGGTCATAGAACAGCCTCAACATTCTTCAAGAATAAAATCTGTAGCAAAATTTCAACGAGAAGCACTGAACATAGCTCTGCTAATGATACCAGTGGCCTCAATATAGCGTTCCACACACCTAGAAATGCAACTACTTTCGCTTCCACTCAAACTTGATCCTGGCTTAGTAATGCATTTTTCAAAGCACTTTCCCCGAACAGTCTGCACAAAAACATGAAAGCAAAAAATGTAAATCATGAGAAGAACACAAAGCAGAGATACAATTGCAATAGCAAAATTGGTGGCAACATATACAAGCACTAGGACAAAGTCACACACATTCAAATACTAATTCATCACACATGAAGCTTCCATTATAAACAATAGAAACTCACACCCACAGATCAACTTAATATTTCAAACAAGAACCATGCATCGGTCTGACAAGCTCTCACCACCAGTAAATCATGAGCATTCTAAGATGGAACTTTTGAGTGCATGGCACTTTATATGTTACATGTTCTATCTGCCCCCTTCCCCAAGTTAAAGATTCTTTGATGGTCAATTCTTAAAACAAGTACATCATAAGACCATGATTTTCCTTCTTTCAAAGTTTTGAATTTCAATCATTCTTCCTCCATAAGTGAGGTCCATCCACTTTTAGGTTCATCCTATCGTTGGAAATATTCTTCCTACTACCATTCGTGTGAACCAAGTGCCAAGAGACAGAATGCAACTTTTTTAGGAGTAGAGAGTGTTTGGTGTAACTTCTTTGTAGTAAGTACAGATGTGCTTCAACTTATATGAACTGTTTAACAACACCCCACAGCTACAGTGTTAACACAACTATTTTTTAGAATGCACTAGTCCTGTTTCAAGGTGCTATAATTTAAGAAATGTGTTTCCAAACACACATTACTGCAATGATTACAGCCACACCAAACTAACCTAAGTGCACACTTGATTTCAAAACACATTCAAATATGTAATTCCTCAACAAGGCACAAAACCCCTGCAGAACTTGCACTATGCTCCTCCAGTGCAAGTCCTGAATAAGATAATCCCTAGCTAGTTCTAGGAACTTCAATTACTTTATATAATCATGACAATATATGGACATGTAACTAATTCAAATGTCAAGCATTTTCCTGAAAAGGTAATTCACACTTGAAAACAAACAAATTACTCAACTAAATGTTGTAAAAGTAACCGTTTGACTAAATTTCAAAACAACCAGAGCATACCAACATCTACACTGTGAGCAAATAGAAATAAAACCAAATAAGACTCAACAGCCTTGGAGGACTAGACATTCCACCAGTTATACAGAGTTTAAGGAAATCTAGTGTGGATTTCAATCCATCCGATCTTAACATGAACTATAGATCTGAGAGTGTAGCTGAATAAACCCATTGGTACCATGCACACAAAACTCACAAGCTCTTACAGAAACATGAGCAAATGGGGTAGCCAGAGCAAACAGAGAACTCTGAAGACCATATGTGTGTATTCCACATGAAATTCAGATTCAGAAGCTCGTCATCTTGACTTTGATTCCATTTAGCCAGCCATGTCTAGAGAGCATATGAAGGAAGAGACAATAAAGTTCTGAAAAAGTCCCTTTTCAAAACAACTACGTAGGTCTGCTCGAGCTAAGCAACTAACAGCAGAAACTACATTCTGTCCACAATGTCCACTGGACTCCAAGCATTACCAAGCATAGACAGGTTAAGGCCAACCACCGTAATACAGCAGTAAGTACCGAAAAGTAAGCACATATCCACATGGGTGGGTAATCGACAGTTAAAGTGGCAGAGATAGAAGCCAACACTGAGGCTCCGCTTGTATCTCTTACAAAAAATGAAACAGAAGAAAATAATTTTACCGTTCACGAAATTGTTTAGACACAAATTGTTGCCAACATTGAAAACACATTTCTTTGACTAACTATTTTAAGCGATACGAGTGTTAATTTTTGAGAAAATATATTTCAAACCATTCATTTTCCATGAAACAAGCTGAGCCCGAGACCTAACAAAACCAGGCAATCAAAGGGCAATTACGATAACTTTCAAATTCACACCTCTTCCTCTATCTTTACTTCGCAACCAAGCACCTTATTTCTTTGGTGGGTGCAAGTGAAACAAACTCCAAAGGAAATTGCACAGACGTGTTACATCGATATCCGCCAAGCGAAGCTCGATTGAGACAATGGGATCAAACGTTCGAACGGAGTCCTCCCGTCACCGGGATGGAAATCTCGAGATACAAAAACCCAGCTCCTTCACCGACAAACCGAAGCTATAGGTAAACCAATATGCGGACGATGGAATGAAGCGAAGGAACGCATGCAGAGACGGGAACTCATGAAGTACATCGAGCGACATCATAGCAACTAGCGCGCAAAGGAATTCTACCCCAGGGGGAACAAAAATCAACGCCAATTAGTGCACACAAAGAGATCGACCTCAAGGAACTCCTCGGCGTAAGCCTGCGCGAGCTGGGTCTTGAGCTGGTCCACGAAGTCTTCCGTCGAGAATTGGGAAGACGATGAGCCGCTGGAGGGCGACGAAAACGAGTCCATCTCTCTCTCTCTCTCTCTCTCTCTCTCTCTTCAGCTGGTTTGCAAAGGAGGAAACTTGGAAAGCCTACAGGACCCTCTGATAAACCCTAATAATTTCCCACGGCGCAGTGGGTTGCGGGTCGGTGTCGGAAACGGGCCGGTCAATCCACCCGACCCGGTTGGACTTTTGGATTTGGGCCTGTGGATCAGAAGACGGGCCTAAAACAGTCTATTGATCCACAGGCCTGGACTAGGACTGCCCATTGACCCGAAAAACTTCACTAATTTTCTTCCGGAGAAAAGTGATCCTGAGTTTCCATGAGTTTCTATGGGATAGGGTCCAAAAGGAAGCAGCTCGGCGAGGCCCGTCCATCGCGCTTCGATCTCCGGTGTGTACGGGACGGAGCGGCCTCGTCATAGTCAAGGTCGTGATCGGCGGCTCTACGTGTGAAAGAAGAATCGAGCTAGGCTCCAAATCGAGTTAATCATTTTCCATGCGGTAAAATCGTATCACTTGACAGCTTTTACTTTATAAGTCGAAGCGATGATAAACACTCACATTCATGTATGGTTCGGCACGTCAAATGAGTAGATTTACAAGTTTGACTTTAACCTAAAGTCGGAAAGGAGTGAACGCTGCAAATGGGCGATCAAAGATGCCTTTCATGTCCTAAAAGCTTCAATCGCCCGACCCAGCAGCCACGTCCATTGCCGAAACAAATGAAAGGATCCGAGGGTTAGGTATCCTTCCAACTCACTTCCCTTTGGGGGGGTGCAAACCAGCATGTGCCTCTTTGCCTGTTCATTTCTCTTAAAACTATTCATCAGCCTCTCTTTTTCTCCTTTTTATTCTCTCTCCTCTTTTTTATATTTTCTCTTGGGCACCCAAACCTAGGCTAAAACTCAGATGCGGACGAAAGCGACGTATGTGCTGCCACGAAACGCATAAGCAGAACCGAAACCAAAACAAAAGGAAGCTGATTATAAAAATGTACTCAGACCGATAACATGGGAAAATTAACCACACCCATCAGTGCAATTTAATAAAGGAAAAGAGACAAAAGGAGGAAGAGAGAGAGAGAGAGAGAGAGAGAGTCATGGGGATGGTGGTCCTGATGGAGTGAAGAGGATTGTCTTTTGGATGGGAATGGGTCGAGAGGGAGAGGAGCGTGTGGTCCTGTGTCTAAGACTAATAGCTACCCACGAGCTACTATTAAACACAAGCATCATCGATGCATCATCTCCCTGTGGCAAAACTCCACCCTCTTTTCTCTATTCTATTTCCCCTCCTTCTCTTTTGGCTTTGTTTGTTCTCCCCCCGCCCTTTTTTACCTCGAAAGCTCTAAGCTAACGACAAAAGCTCGAGTAATCTATATCCTCCGTGGCCGGCGCTGTAAATTGTAACGCACGTGGAGCGACGTCAATACCGCGTAAGAAGTCGCGTCGCGGGGCTAGAGTCGCGACGAGAGAAATCCATCTCCCCTCCTGCCCTTTCACAACTCTCAAAAGGGAAGTCGATTAGACCATGGTCGGCGAAGGACTCGTTAGGTGTGATTTTTAACTTGCTGTGAAATGCTGACCGAAATAGCAACTAACATGAGCAAAATGCAAAGAATTTGTGGGTTTTTTTTTTTTTTTTTTTGGGGGGCCAAAGAGCAAGAGATAATGAGAGAAGAGAGATGAATGGAGTTGGCCTCTAGAGATAGGGAGGGGTTAACCCTAGGTAAATGGCTAAGCGGCCTAAATAAGAGGGAGCAATCACTGCTTGGGTCGGCTTACTTGATTGGACTTATTCTATGTTGAAGTTAACTAAGAGCCTATTTGACACCGTCCATGTACAGCTATGCGATCCACCAGCTAATTTTGATAGTAAAAAAATACCCATTTGGGGTCATTTTGGTATCTAGTCAATTCAATTATTACCTCAATGGCTTCATCCCTAATCGAACCAAATAATTAAATAGCAGATAAATCGGAACTTAAGTATATGAGGATATTCTTACACGGTCTTCCTTCTACAGCTAGAGCAAATCTAATATAGACCAACGAACCATCCAATGAATCGATTTATATAAAACTCGCCACACTTGCACACATGCATGTTGAGATTCTCCCTGTCGTCATCTTGGTTTTATAATAGTGGGGGAAAAAGGGAGAGAATATAATAGCAGGCTAATCTAATTTGGAGCTTCGGGTATTGCTTAGCAATGTGGTAGTTACTTGAGTAATTATTTAAGGTACGTATTAGAAAATGGGGGGAAAGAAGTTGGATACCCTAGATAAAAAATTGAGCTAATGCCCAAAAAAAAAAAAAAAAAGATTGACAAAGCGCGGGAAAATTGAGGGGAAAAGAAAGAATTAAGCTTCTCATCTCTCTTTAACGTGAATAAGCAATATTAGTATTCCCTAACTAAAACGAGAAAAATTGACAAAAAAATTGTAAAATAGCTCCCCCTAACTTTTATTATTATTATTATTATTATTATTATTATTATTATTATTATTATTGTTGTTGTTGTAATTTTACCCCAAATGAAGCTTTTATATGAAATTATGAGAGAGAATTACCCCAGGAGAGAAGGGGGTGTTATAGAGTAGGTGTACATTGTGACAATAGGTGTTGAATTATTCCCAATAATTCATATTAATACAATGTACCGAACTAATTAATACACATGCATAGGGATTCACTGCCTATTATTAACCAAGTGGGCTGCATAATTTATGAGGAGCATTTAAGCCTTATAATTGCTACCTAGATATGAAAAAGGGACGGCGGAAATTAAAGGACGGTTTTAATTTCAGGGACTAGTAGGACAGCCCTCAAATTTTTTTTTTAAAAAAAAAAAGGTCAATTAATTATTCAAATAGTGTCTAACAATTTCTCTATAGGTATTAGTAATAATTATGATTGCCGTGTAGGCCAAAGATGGCCTAAGGGTAGCTTCCTAATAGAGAACGACATATGGGGGCTGATTAGATTTGTAAAGGAGACTTTGTTCATGTACCGGAAATTTAAAAAAAAGAGTATTGAGACACTAACTAGCAAAAACAACCAACTCTTATGTGCATATTGAATATTGAATTGGGGTTCACTTTAGATAATAAACTTCCAAAAATAACTCAACTGTCCATAAGTAAGCATAACAAATATGACAAATTTTAATAATTTTTTTTCAAACCAAATTGATCAGTTTTCCTTAATTCTTGCACCTCATTGGCTCAATCAACTAATACGAAATATAAATGCTTGTTTTGAATAGTCAGACGGATCACTTAACTATCATATATGCGGATTAATCAACTTATGATTTCCTTGAATTTGATCAGATTATGCTTTAGGACAATTAGTAAAAGTTGGGAGAGCAAGAAATTTAAACTCGAGATTTTTAAATTGGTTCTAAAACCTTATATTTTGAAGAAAAACGTGCAGACCATACCCTTATTTTTAAAGAGAATGTAGGGAATCATATTCATTGCAGTGACCAGGCACGTGTACTCAAAATCAAATGCCTTTGCAGGTGCAAAGTCTGAGAAACCATGCGCATTGGAAGGCTCAATTCAAGTGGGGGGCATCCCAGAGAGAGCGCAAGTTGTTCGGAAATTAGGGCCACCTTGCCTCTCGTCTGTTCCATAGTCAGAATGCTCATAATTAGGATTATAAATTATTAATTATGTTTACCCATGGACGATTCCTTTGCTTGATTACTTCGATAAATTCAAACGTCATTGGCATCAGGAGAGGTGACGAGAGCAGCATTGCTCTACTCGAGATTGGTAATTAAGAACGATTAATCTTAAAATCAGCATTTATTTGCGTTACTATATTTGTTAAAGAAATTAGGGGTCTAAAATAGCCTTTGCTTGATCTTGAGAAATTGTCATTTTTTGGGGAAGGGAACTGATTTGAATTGTCTTCGCTGCGGTACATGTGCATTGTGGGTAGGAGAAGCCGTTCGTGTTGTCGCCTTCTTATGTTACCATTTCTTAGGGAAATATCAAGTGTCTAGCCTTGGTCGAGTGGAAGATTTGAGAAGTGAACATTGCGAATTCAGTCTAAGTCCAAGGCTCAACCTCCATGGCCGTCGAGACCCCTAGATTAGGAGGGTGACTGCTCCTCTAGATAGCTGCCAAGCTCGACTACATCTGAAGGTTAGGGCAACGGGACGACAGGCGGCTCCGTACTTTTGTATCAGTTCATGTTAGGGCTTCCATTGTAGGTGAGTTTAGAATAGTGAGTGGGGAAATCTTGAGAGAAAAATGACAATGTGAAACATGTGCATAAGTCAAAAATAACTAATGCCCAACATGATTAACTTGAAGATTTCTTACACAATTGAGAATGCAAATTGTAGATTTTAAGAGTTGGGGAGTTAAAATTAGTTTTGATGTGAAAAATGAAAAGAAAAAAAAAACAGAAATTTAAAAATTTGCTAAGTACATCAATATGACTATTAATGGAGGCTTTATGACATGCGCTTTTAATCCACCTATGTAAAGGACGATTTTAAAAGAGCTGGTGATTGACAGTCGCTGGACATGATCCACCTAAACGACTTTAAGATAGCTAGTGATTGACAGCAGCTGTCAGCTGCCAGAAAGTCTGATTTAATTTAATTAACATCAATTTGTATTCATTGAAATTTCCATGTGAAACCAACGTGCAGCCTATTGCTCCATTGTTCTCAGCTTAGATATGTCCAATTGCTTCAAGCTAAAAGCTCAACTTCGGTCACCGGGTCCAAGAAGACTAGAGAAAGTTAGATCGGAAGCACGTGCTAATCTACGCAGCTTCTTCCACGATGCAGGGTGAAATTTTAAGTGTAAATGGCAAATGAAGGATATAAAGAACCATAATAATCCATAATTTTAAGATCACGACCTATATATATATGGCATGAATATTGACCTTAGCATGTACAAACATCTGTGATTCATGTTACTCATGCTAATATCACTCTGCGAAATGTCAGGGAAGAGAGATCGGACTGTCTCTTCATTGTGGGAGCATATATGACAAGGAGAATATAAGGGCCGTACAGTTTGGATGAAACTAAAATGGATATATTATATAGTCAGTGCACATAAGAAAACATTACATGTGAGGAGACCTCTCCATCATGCGACTTCATAAGTTAGGTGATCATCATAAACTATTCGACCTCCCTTTTGAGTTCAACCCCTTAGGAAAGCAGGCGCCTGTGTTGCTACATATCAAATTAATTTCAAACTTTCCCCAAAGTTGAGGCACGCATTTGGGAATATAGCATCTCGTGACTTCTAATTGATTGGCCACCCATTCTTGTCAGTTCCATGTTTGATTTGGGACTCTGGGTTGATTGGACTGACTGGATCCAATCAAGGTTCGTTCATTTAATGTATATATCTGGCCTTATTGACATTGCAAAGCTGCGGCGGGCCTCTTTATTAGTGTACTTTAATCCAAATGGAAATTGAGTACCAGCTTCAAAGGATATAGTTCTTATATGGGAAGTTAAACATACTTTCAAGAAAAATGAAATTGCCCAAAATTGAGTGGGTGGGCACCAAAGTGGACTGATGAAGATTCTTTTGGTCAACGCAAAGAGTTTGTTAATCAAGACTTGCCTGATATCGATTTAACCCACGTTCAGATACATTAGTGAAAATAGAGCCTCGGGTTGAACAAAGGGAGACTTTTGTAATGATGATAACGCGGGGGATATTGCAAGTGATTATATGCTTGGAGAGACGAAAAAGAGTTTAAGATAATTGAATTACTGTTTGATGGGACCCTGACAGAATTGGGCTTGGAAATTTGGGGGAAGTCTGGTTGGTCGAACATCTTCTTCTAATGACATCGTACCCGCTCGTTAAATAGTATACTCTTTTGTCCCGATCATATGGCTAGGTGGGTATGCAATATTGCCACCGGCATCGTGAGATCCACGATACAAAATTGTATCAAGTCACGTGGGAATATGATTTTGTTTGCAGCGATGGACTTTTCTGAATTGAATAACGTGATGGGTGTATTTTCGTCCGACTCAAGTAGAATCTATCGATCAGTTTCGATTGATCAAAAGAAAGTAGGATATACCTTAGCTCTTGCTTCTTACGTGACAAATTTGATAATAGAACCACTGGCTACTCGGAATTCGTCCTAATAAAGTAACGTGAAACTCGGATTCCACAACGGCTGTTCTCCTCTTAGGGTTAGCACGGTTGGTTGGAGTGATGGCAAATTTCAAGGTAGGAAATTAGAGATCGCCTCTTAATTCCATCATGCAAGCCCTTCTGAATCAAGGTTACCTATAGGAATCAAAGGCTCAGACTTGAACGGTTGATGGCACTTATAGAGTCTACAAATTTGTAGATTGTCGAGTGTCTGTACCTTTACCTTTAAATTAGAGAAAGAAATTACAGTTTGTCGCACGAGAGTAAAGCTCCTGCTCAAGCCGAAAATAGAGCGTTTTTTCACTGAACCCTATTTGGCTTAGAGTAAATGCTACCAGATTATATAGGGGCATCAGAAAATGAGCACCACTCAACCATTATTTTGGGTAGGAGCACTCTTGGGATGGGACTAAACGGTCTCAAAGGTCTTTGATAATTAATCAATAGAAGTATAGCTTTGGCTGCTTTGCGGCTTCCCTAAGCTATAATTCGTAGAATCCCTAATAAGACGCCTAATTCAGTGGGAACTTTTGATAGTTTAGGGAGCCTTGGCATTATTAATGACTCCTGTTCCACTTAATTTCCTTAAAGAGAAGTAACTCAATAATTTATATAAAGAATCATCTGCGATTATAGTCGTTGTACAAAGTAATCAGTATGTACATTACCCTTGTTACCCTCACAAATAATTGACATTAGCTTACTTTCCACAAGTCATCAATGTTCTTTGAATATAAAATTAGAGAAACATTTATTTTAATTGAGTTAGTCAAATTCATTTATTTAGAAACATTTCCATCTGTAGTCAACCACGACTTCAAAAGTTTATGGGTAACATCGCAATGCAAAAGGAAGGAAGAAAAAAAAGAACATGGTACTTTTTCATGTTTTTGTAGAGATTAAGACCCTGATCTACATTTTAGGATTAATTTACTCTCTCTAAATAGTTGGCACATTAGTAACCTAATAATGGAAGGCCCAAATTTGACAAGAGCGATCACTCATTTATTCTGATAATTTACCAATATACACACCTTGGAATAGACCACAACCCCAAATTGTCACACATAGACGCGACCAATTTTAGTATAACTAGAATTACTCAAAATTCTTTTACCATGAAGCAAAGACATACAACATACGAGGCACACAGAAGAATTTGAAAGGGAATACTTACCACTAGTCATATATCTAGATTAGGGTTCGTGACAAGAATTATTTTCGCATGAATTGAGCACAAGTGATGATGTTGAGGGAAAATCAAACAAGATACATCGTGCTAAGTTGTCTACCCAATGGTTCAACTTTTGAGACCGCTATTGATTATTATTTTTTTTTTTTTGAAGCAAGACCGCTATTGATTAGCAGTAATGTGAATGCGTGCTAAATGGAAAGGGGAAATTTTTTCAAAAAATCATCCTCAATCCCTATACTCAGGCAACTTAAGAATTTCCAAAAATGTACAACTTATACCAAGGAGTCTAGCTCTCTAATGGAAATATGATAAAAACCTACGAAAAACTAGAGGTACATAATATAGTTTCTTCTCGAGTAATTCTAGCATACGCTGGAGGAGTCAAAAAAAAAAAAATTACACAGGCGGTGTTATCAACCTTTAACTTGAGGGTTTAAGCAACCATTTTGTCGCAAATCCCCAAATCAATGGTGATTGAGACCAATCTTACCAAAAAAAAAGGTGATTGAGACCATTTATGTAAAATTTTCTTTACATTAGTGGTGTATGACCTGATTTTCCCGCTCCTTACGTTCAAGCACATGGCATATATGGTCTTGAAATGACAATTTGCAAGGATTTGAAACTAAACAGTACAAAAGTGCAGCTAAGGGAAAAGTTAATGATGATTTTTCTACCAAGCCAAATAAAGAGATGAACAATTTCTTCTTCTTCTTCTTCTTTTTATTATATCCTATGATATCTAAACTTTTGACTCTAACAGTCTTAACGTAAATTGCACGTTAATTACACAGCGCATGTCAAATAAGATTCCTCCCTTAAAAAAAAGAAAAAAGAAAAAAAGGCATTATGTCCATTGAAATGCACTAAAATTTAATTAACAGTAAATTGTCAGTACGGCACAGGATGTTACAAGTACCGCAACCCCTCTTGTCCTAAACGCCAGACGTTTTTCTAAAATGTTCTCATACATTCCGAAGCATATCCCATTCAATCTATGGAAAATTTCAAGGGAAAAGAAAAAGAAAAAAGAAAGAACAGAACATGAATTCCAGTCTGATTTAGTGAGACCTTGTTTGCATCCGCAATTAGGGCGGGTACATACTGTCCATGCTCTAGCTCAACAAGAATTAAATTCTAGTGAGCAGTGATTGGTATTTTTCAACTGGCTCGCCTCCTATCTAGGGGGTGACTAGAAGTACAATATGGGCTCTGGTGTTCATATGACAGCATGCTTCTGAATCTGCAGGGGACCTTAGGCTTTACAATCCAATTCATTCCTATCTGCTTAGTCACACACCCCACAAGAGCAGAGAAATGGGGGTAAAAAAGGAAAAAGAAGAAAGAAGAAAATGGTCCTGCCTAAAATTCAAGAAAATAGAAAGTCAAAACCCTAACAGTACACCCCCAGTTAGATAACCAGCATCAGTACAACCAATTATTTATTGCAAATTATTGCACTGTTTTTAAATATTCAAGCCAAATGCAAAAGGAGATTAGAAAAAAAAAACTGAAGGGGGGAGGAGGAGAAATATATAAAAAGAATGCCTAAAACAAGTCCAAATTGAGCAAAAGCTATCAATTAGAAGCCAATGCTCTCCAAAAACAGCTGGCCCTTATAACCAAATCAAAACTCGAACAACAAAAAACAAAGTAATGATTAAGATGAACATAAATAAATGTATAGATATACACTTTACGCACACCCTCCTTCAAGATGATGACAGGGACAAGCTCACATGAACCCAACCAGATAATACAGAGGTCCCTACGTATAATCCCTCTCCCTCTCCCTCTCCCCCTCCCCCTCCCCCTCTCTAAAAGCATGAGAAAGAAATTAACCAAGAAAGGAGGAGGAGGAGAACAAATTTGCCTAACTTGAGAAGCTTCCAGGGACGCACCTCCTGTGATCTAATCACAACCATATGATTCCCTTCCTTCTCTCTCTCTCTCTCTCTCTCTCTCTGTCTTTGAGGGGGTGTGTGTGTGTCTAATCCATCCTTTCTCACACTAACCCTACTTTTCCAAGAGGTCAACAGCGCTGAGAGCAACTTCAACAGTGGCTCTGTGCGTGCGAGTGAGTGTTCGAGACGTCCATATTAGATGTGCCGATTGGTTTCCTGTTCGAGTGCTCTCGTGAGTCAAACCAGAAACCGCGGAGCGTCACTGTTACTAGAATTTTGAAGCTCCCATCTCTTTCTTGGAAGCTCTCAGTCCTCCCCCCCCAACACCCAGATTTTTTTCTTCTTTCTCCCCAGAATCTTTTACCCTAGAAGAAGAACCACAAAGGTGGGGTCTTCCGTCAATTTGGTCCGTCTTCTTGAATTGGGTTTCGGTCTGGTTCGCCTCAGATCCAGAACCTGAAGATCGATTTGATTTTTGGTGAAGAAAGAGAGAGTGGGGGGCATGGATTTTAGAGAGGCTTTTGTCGAGTTCGAAGAAGCCCAGGTTGTCAAAGGTAAGCAAAACCCTTTCTCTTACTCGTCCTCCTCGTCTTCGCCCTCTTCTTCCACTTCTCATCACCAACACACGAGGGGCCTCTTTCCTGTTGGCAACGTCAGTAATGGCCAGTGGGACCCCCCGATGGGATCTTGGTTAGCCCACGGATTCGACCGCGAAGCCGACGGCCGCTCGAAGCCCGAGCTCATGGACGTATCGCCGCCTCGAGATGACGAGCATTCGCGTCCCGCCGCTCCTGCACCGCCGATTGAGAGGGAGCACATGTTTGACAAGGTCGTCACGCCGAGCGACGTTGGGAAGCTCAATCGCCTCGTCATCCCGAAGCAGCACGCTGAGAAGTACTTCCCGCTCGATTCCTCGACTAACGAGAAGGGCTTGCTCCTGAACTTTGAGGACCGCAACGGGAAGCCATGGCGGTTCCGGTACTCCTACTGGAACAGCAGCCAGAGCTATGTGATGACCAAAGGGTGGAGCCGATTCGTGAAGGAGAAGAAGCTGGACGCCGGGGACATCGTCTCGTTCCAGCGCGGCGTCGGCGAGTTCGGCAAGGACCGTCTCTTCATCGACTGGAGGCGGCGGCCCGACGCCCCAGACCCGCCCCAGATGGCCGCCTTCCAACTCCCAGGCCACTTCTCATTCCATCATCGGGGCTCCGAGACAGCAGTCCCTTGGGGCCCTCTGCTATTGCGGCCCGGGGCAGCTGCAGGTGCAATGCACATGTCCGCGAGGGACCACTCACAAGCGTCGCACCTGGGTCCATACCGGAACAGTTACGGAGGTGGCAGTGGTTGTAGTTATGGTTATGGTTGTGGGAATGTGGTGAGCTTGAACACTTGTCCAAATTCGTCGTCGGTGTATTACCAGCTCAGATCGAGCATCGGTGCAGGCATAGCCCCAAGGCAAGTGTCCGCTGGGATGGTGCAGGTTCATCAAGGTGCGGGAGGTGGTGGTGCCGGGGGGAACGAGCCGGTAGTATACGACTCGGTGCCCGTGGTCCATGGGAAAGTTGCAGCCAAGAGGCTGAGGCTGTTCGGAGTGAACATGGAGTGCCCGATTTCAGAGTCCGATGACGAGTGCGACATACTGTCCTCAACCTCTATATCACATGCTTCAATCTCATCGCAAACCCACCAAATGTCCTCCTCTTCTTCACAGCAGCCTCCTCTCCAATTGAGGCTGTACAACGGTACGCCGTTGCCGACCATCCAGGCGGAGTTCTTAAACAAGGGAAAGGCTTCGGTCTCGTCATCCCTGGACTTGGATATTTGAGAGAAGACGACCCAAAAAGAGTTGGCACTAAATTGATTGGTTTTGGTTTATGTCGTCAACTCATACGATTAACCAGGACCATAATCTTGCCAGAATGTCTTGCTCATTATCTACTGCAATTCTTGCATTTGTGGAATAATTGGAGGGCTTAGGCATTGAAGGGCAAGAATCAAGAATTGCCCCAAAATGGCAGTATGTTTTGTATGGTTTTGACGTGTGAAACAGAAAGGGGGCATTTGAGAGAATCTGGGGTTTCCCGTGAAGAAATTGTTAGAGACATCATCAAAGGAGACAGAGAGGAGATCCAGAGCTGTGCAGCCATCATTTTCAAGAATTACATATGGAACAGTTCTTTCTTTTATAGAAAGAAAAACATTTTGCTTTGTGTATAAAGTACATATATGATATTCATGATCAACTCATTATAGATAGAGTCTAATATGGAGAGACATCTGATAGATCCAATCAATCACAGCCCAAGATTTCATGTCCCTTTTGTTTTCCTTTTACTTTCCCGTCTTCTATTAGGACCTGGTTTCTCCAATGTGTATTCATCCACTGAATCAGCTCTTTATGATCGATCTTTATTCTCTCTCTCTCTCTCTCTCTCTCTCTCTCTCTCTCTACCGCATTTCACTTTCTCTATCTCTGCACTGTTTCCAAGTGAATAATAACAACTTTTCCTGATTCCTGGGTTCAAGGGTCACAGTGCCTAGTTTACCTGAATGCCATTTAAGTCTCGTTCCTCTCTTTCTTTCTCTCTCATATGTTTCTTTCTCCTTGGTGTTTTTTTCCCCTTTCTTTTTCTTTCGTTTTCTTTTCTGGGTTTTTGGACTTTTGGGGTCTGTGTGTGTGTTTTAACCACTGTGTAGGTTGTTGATCTTGTCGCTGCTTCGTTGGGCACGCCTGCAGGTAGTTCAGAGAAAGTATTGCAGAGAGCTTTAAAAGGTATGATTTATCTTTAATCTCTCTCTCACCTCTCTTCGTTTTAGCCGCTTCCTTTTCTGCCTTCATCGTCTGCTCTCTTTCTTGCTCTTTTCGTGCAAAGGATTTCCACCTCTCTCTCTCTCTCTCTCTCTCTCTCTCTCTCTCTCTCTCGCCTGCTAAACCTTTGTGGTTTATTAATTGCTTGAATGTCCAACTTCCTAACTCTTCTACATTTGCGCTTTTCCTCTTGGTATTCCCCCCCTTTTCTAACTTTAAGTAAGTATCAAGAGATTCAAACTTAACGACATTGTTGACACATCAACGTTTTTAGCTTCAAGAGCAAAATTAGGGGTCCGTAAACTCTACAAATAGAGATATCAGGGAGGCATAACGTAACATGCCGATCGCATGCTTTATTTGATTGTTTTGATTGCTTCTTTTCATTACAACATATGCAATGTTCTACATCGATTGATGCCATGCTAATCATCGTCATATCATTTATTTGTGGGCGAATAAACCTTCTTTTGATAAATAAATAAGGGCCGCAAACCATGCTATTTCTTACTCAGCAAGATGTCAAAGTAATGCTTTTCAGTGATGTTTCTACTTCTCCGTGATGGCCACTTTATAAGCCTTTCATTAGCTGCTTTATTCCTAAGCTTTCCACTGAAGTCGTGTCCGATCTTTACCCTGAATACTGCAATTAGTTAGGTAGTCCGATGTCTATCGAATAAGCAAAACATGCTTGAATTTGATGGTCTCCATTTGTTTATGGCGAGTGATTAGTGCGATTGATTTGAGACCTCAATCATTTGATTTAGATAACATTGATTCAAATTCCAGCTAAATATCAAGATTTCTCATGCAAGCACATTCATTTATTTATCCATGAAGTGACTAGGTGTTTTCTATTTTAATTCTTGAATTAATTTTGGCTTCGCTCCTTGAAGTTGTTACCCAGTATTCCACCATATTCTCTATAATGAAAGGAAGTGAAATAAGATTTTTATACGTTATTAAGGCGAAGTTAGCATTTTTCTTTTGGCCACTGGTAAAGTTAAGAGTTTGCTTTTACAACTTCAGGAGGGAAAGCTCTATGTATCTACCATGTTTAATTGAGAAAACAGAAATATGTACTATTTCATCACATAAGATTCATTGCCTAGCAAATGAACTAAAATTGCAATAAGCAGTACAAAAAATCACGAGACTTTGAAAATTAAGGAAGCTACTATCTCTCATAAAAGGAAAAAAAATAGAGAGAGAGAGAGAGAGAGTAGTCTAAATTCCGTGTAAATCCATCGTCAATAAAAGTAGGAAACTCAATTGGTAGCCTCATCTCTCATCTACATATCACTTTATATTATCACCATCAAATGATTATTATCGAAATGATATGTTTCTTGAGCCACGCCTTGAATATTGCCCGTCATCTCAAGACTTTCCAACATCGATGTGATTTTCTCTACCATAGAACAAATGGTTTACTCTATATATGTTCCCCACTCCGTAGTCATTTAGCTAAGCCTTTATGAGAATCCGGGTAGTACCATTTTGTTGCTTAACGTTGTCTTTTGCTCTTGCATACCATTTAATATTGGAGATAACCTCAAGTGGATCATCTTTGGTGCATATGCATGCAATCTTTGGTTGAAATTTTTTAAGTCGTGATAGCGGACAGACCATGATACCGGCAAGCTGGTCGTATGATCCATATACAACTAGCTAGAATTTCTAGAAATTTTAGATTCCAAGATCATGTTTATCTATATATAATCCATCTGTATGTTCAGATTATAATGTGAATCACAAAATGTTTCACGGACAAGCCTGATTAAAGCACAAACGAACATAAAAGTTAATCAAGAACATAGTGCACATGCATGTACGTGAGTGTCTTTATGCATTAGAAATGAGTCTCTCAGTTGCACTCTGATTAAAGGTTGGCCAAACAAGAGAATCTGTAATTCTCCTAAAAGAACGCTGCAAATTTTTCATCATAACAGCTTGCTTGCGTATATTTCAGGGCTGCACGTTATTTTCCTTGAATTGAAGCAATCCAAAAGAAATTTATAGAAGCCTGTTCATGGCAGCTTGTTTCTGCTGATCGTTGAGAAATAAACTTTGCGTATGCACAAGTGGGTGCGTATGTGTGTATTACTAGCTAAGGGACGTGGACATGTATTCCTCATTGATAATTATCAGCAAATAATAGACTAATTAATTCCCAGAGTTGTTTCCTAATCATCTGTTCCTCAGTTGGTAAACCACTGACTGATCTAGCTAGGTTATGCGTCTATTTTGCCCATGCAACATTTCCTCTTTCTGTCAATTGCCTCAGTCCTTGTTTTGACATTGGTGCAACGTAATTAAGTTAGGTTGTGAGTATGAACCGGGGACCCATATCAAATATTGTGGCTTGTCTCTTCTCTAATGATTGATGACTTGCATATCTTGGTTAGATGATGAAAGTGATAGCACCAGAGCTGATCTAATCATGGAGATGTAATTCGGCAAACATTCTCTCCCGGAACCGCTTGTCTTTTGTTCCTCATATCTTCTGAAGATCATCAGTTTTCCTATTATGTACTTTGCTTAATTGGACTGGATTAGGAAGGTGTCATTACTTTCTTGAGGTATTGAATAAAAAATTAAGAGAAAGATGAAACTGGTTTTTTTTCGTTATGTTACTTCGTATTACATATTTACTTTTGCTACGCAATGAACTTGTGCAATTTTGACTTCAAGATAACCACTCACGGCCTAAACAAGAAATATTCATCATTTAATTTTTTTCATGAGAGCAGAAATTCTATTTTTTACTCAAGGTTTGGTTTAATATTTAAATATTTTAACACTTTCCCTCACATTGATTTTTGACCTAAGACTTATCGCGGAAATATGCAAAATTTGAATTCATAGTCTCCTGCTCTGATGCCATGAAATTTTAAAAACTTGAATTTGTAAATGAATGTGTTGATTAATATTTAAATATTCCAATACCAATCATATATTAATGGTTGGCTGACAAGCCAAACTTTCGATTTTGATGAGATTGACTTCTTACTCAAATCACAGGTACGTACCGAAGTCATGTCTATCGATGCCATTCTCTATCTATGTATGGAGTCTTTCTCAATATATGCATCGTCCTATGGGGTTGAATTGATGCTTCACATAACCTTTTTTACTTAGGCAAAAAGGGAAAAGAAGAACTCAGACTATATATCCATTCATAAGTTGCTCAAAGTATCAATCAGAGTAAAAGTTACTTTTAAGTTATTTCAAGATCTGCAAAAAGGTCAAATCATATGCGATGTGGCCATTTAGGTTTGCCAATGCTAGTTGCATGGTCAAATCATATACAATGTGGCCATGTAGGTTTGCCAATGCTACTTGCATCATACTGTGTGACTTAATTACTCGATTTTATGGTTAAGCATGTCCAGGTTAAGTTTATTGCTGAAAAATGAGCTTATTGCTGATGGGTTTACATCTTTTAATCGATTTTAATAAGTTCATACAGATTTAATTCAGTTAAGTACGTTTACATGCTATTCCTATTTATTATACTTTTATACACATCTATTACATTAGACACATTATTTTCATAATTAAAGTGTAAGAAAAAATTTCTTAAATGTGTTATACAGGCTGGATTGTGTCATGATTGGTTTGAAAGATGTAAAGTGATTAACAAATATGTCATCGACTTTTATGAAACTTTTTTTGCTTGTATATATGTCTGAGATGATAAAGTTACGACACTCAAAATACATGAATAGTCATTCCTCTACAAATTGGATTATGAATGTAGCATAGTTTAGATTTTGAAAAAGGAAATAGCTCTATTGAGACCGTCACTAGGACAGAAATTGTTCAGCTTCAAGATGATATACAAGAGTCTCTTCAAGGACTATCGCCGAAACAAATGAAAGAGCAGCTAAATTAGTTAATGGTGCATTTGTTTCGTTGAAAACTTTATGATAAATGAAAATATTTTCCATGGAAATCATCTTAAAATAAATGGTTAGTTTTTATTTATTTGGTATTAGGGAAAGTGAGTTCCTTTCTGCTAGAAGAGAAAGTTGTTTTCTCCCAATAGAAACTTGTTATTTTCAGTCCATGAAAAACGTTTTCTGCACATCAATTAGTTTTTTGTCATTCAAACATCAAAAAATCATAGAACAATTTTCTGAAAATAATTTTACTTCAAACAAACGGACCCTTAAAATAAAATGATTCAACCTATCAAAAAGACGATGACTTATTTCTAGTGACTCTACACATATTATTCCACTGGACTAGTCAATTTCGATACCTATACTTTATATCCTAAAAAAAATTGGGTAATCGCTTGCGTTTGGCTCACTGAATCAGGTGGACCGATTGAGATGCAATTCAGCTGATTTGGACACTACCTGATCATGATATGGGAAGTAATCATAGAGTTGCCCGTGCGAGTATGTCTCTGTATAGAAATTTGTGTTCGACATCAACCGAGAACGCAGAATAGGGAAGATGATGACGTTATTTTACCATATACTTATGATGATATGTGAAGAACCAAAACGAAGCTCCAAAACTTGCAACTTGATTCCAACACCAGATGTGTTTCACCTTTATAAGAAGGTGGTAGGAAGAGAGTTTCAAATCGAAGGTGTAACTAAAATAGTTATTCTGACCCTCGTTTATGTCCCTGTGTCCTGTGGTTCGGATCAAAGACAGGCCATACACGTGAGATTGAATAAACTTGTTCCATGTCGCACATTTAGTTCGTCGCCTGCCCATCGAAATGTAGATAGTACGTGCAGTAAATGGATCCTTAATTAATCATGCTAGCCATCTTCCTAAAATAGTCACAACGGTGTGGTAACATAGCTATCTAGCTAGTTATATATTTAACGGACTAGCAAATTTTAGGACCTTTTAGTGGAACTAGAGTTTCATTACATGCGCTGATTGATAATACGTTGAACGGCCCACGCTTTATTATTTATCGCTAATAAAGCACACCGGTAGATAAAAGTGCACCAAATATCTCTGTCAAGGTACCATTTACAAGCATTTAGGCTTTAATTGATCACTAATACAAAATTTCTTTGAACCATGTAAAACATTAGTGTAAGAGAGAGAAAAAGAGAATTGGAGATACAAAACGGAAATCAAAAGATATACAATTTATCTTAGATTGAAAAACAGATGATTTCGATAAGTTTCCTTTTCGAAGAAGGTAGTAAATCTATTGGGGGCAGATCACTCCTTAAGAAAGGAGGGAAGTGATTATGAAGAAATGTGTCATATGTCATATGCAGATACAATTAGGGACAAATAATGCTGAAAGATGACTCTTCCCATGTTGTCTTCTTCCCAAAATCAGGTTGGACATTCTGTCTATCTCTTCGACCACTCCACAACGAATCCATTTAGTGACAAGTGATAAACCCGTCGATGTTCCTTGTCGAGTGAACCACGTAACTGACCGACTTACGTGCAATGAATATGAAGATCATTCAGTCGTGTCGACTACATCATGAGCAAAAGAAGTCATGATGACGAATTGACAGTAAAAATTCCTCGAAAGATTGTTTGATCCAATCCGGTCCGAAAGTCACCTAATATTGTGACTAAGGTCAGTAATCTTACTAAATTATGATGTTGACTCGTCAATGACTTGATTTAGTGATGTCTTCCCCCCCTCTTTTGTGTTAGAAAAATACATTTCTGATTTCGAATCTTCTTTTTGTGACAGAGGATTTTATTAATGAAATTCTTGTTAAATAAGTATTAACGGAAGTTTACAGTTTTCAATGCACGGCTTTCTTGAAATTAAAATATGCTTTTTTGTTAATCATTGGAGGAGCAACATGCGCATAAAACCGACGATGTTGTTCTTCTTTTCCCCTTGTTGCCATAGCAATGTCATTGACTTAAGCATGTACAATCTGGCTTTGGAATTAAACTCGACCAATTTCTTTTCCAATTCCATTAGATTTAATTCGTGGTACTCTAATATTAACCTACACTTTGGCAGGAAAAGTACCAAAATAATCCTAAACATTTAGCATTGGTACCAATTTAATCTTAAACTTTACAATTGAACCAATTTAGTCCTAAACCTTTTTACATTGGTACAAATTCAGTCCATCCGACTAATTTAAGCCAGAAATTGCGCGTACGCGCGGCGGTCTTATGTGGTGTCGCGTGGACAAATTTTATAAATTTTTTTTTTTCAGATTTTTAAATTATTATTTTTCCTTTTTTTTCTTTTTTTTTTTTTTTTCCTTTTCTCCTTATCGTTTGGCCGGCAAGGTCACCGGCCGGGCTGACCATTGCCGGCCACCGGCTGGTTGGGGCGAGGGGCCTCACGCCCTCGCTGGCCACAAGCGAGGGCGTCGGCCCTCACCCAGATCCAAGCAAGGGCCGAAACCCTCGCCGGCCAACCGGCGAGGGTGCCCTCATCGACCACGGGCGAGGGCACGACGGCCCTCGCCTAGATCCGGGCGGGGGCCAATGCCCTCGCTTGTGGCCGATGAGGGCACGGCGGCCCTCGCTAGTGGCCGGCGAGGGCGCGGGGCCCCTCGCGCTGGCTAGCCTGTGGCTAGTGATGGTCAGCCGACCGGCAACCTCACCGGCCAAGGGATAAGGAAAAAGAAAAAAAATAGAAAAAAAGAAAAAATAATAATTTAAAAAATCTGAAAATTATAAAAAATTTTATAAAATTTGTCCACGTGGCGCCACATAAGACCGCCGGTGGCCACGTCAGCAATTTCTAACTTAAATTAGCCGGATGAACTGAATTAGTACTAATATAAAAAGGTTTATGACTAAATTGGTCCAATTAAAAAGTTTAGGACTAAATTGGTACCAATACAAAAGGTTTATGACTATTTTAGTACTTTTCCCACATTTTGGCTTGCATCTTTTACCTATAATATGAGTGGTCCTACAAGTGAGTTATCTTATCAGAAAGATTCAATCTACTGTTGTTACATACCTTCAACACGGTTGATGGATAATTGTAGCTCTTGACATGATGATATTAGTTCTTGTCTTCTTTTGCATTATTAATATGGTCAAGATCTAAACTATGTACCCAAAGAATGTCGTTCCCTAACCTTAAATCCCTTTATCCAATGCAAGGAAAGCAAATAAAACTTTGCAATCATCGACCAATAGGCAAAGAGCATAATCCTATTACACGGCACTACCCTGTCCAGTCACAAATATAAACAAAATAACCAAAAATTTTGGGGGTGGAGAATCTGCCCTTTTAGCTTGGCATTTAGTTTAGGCAAGATTTTCACTTAATTTCTTTTGTCTTCCCAACGTTTTGCTTAGTAGAAAGAGGCATAATCCACCTCAGAAGGCATAAGCAAAAGGTCTCGGATCTTGGCTATGTTATGTCCTTTGCAGAGGAAACATATATAATCCCTATAGCTCCTATGAAAAGCAAGATCTGTATATGACCATTTACAGCTTGTCCTCTTCGTCTTTTCCTTTTTCCCTTAACTCTCTTAGTACCATCATGTAATTTGGTGTCCGACTGGCTGTCATCCAACGCCACCAGTGCCATCGTTCCCCCTACCCCTTTCTCATTCACGGATAGGTATAACTTCTGTGATCTTCTTTATTCACCCTCAATTCAATCTCATGATTAATCTAAACTGTCTCATCCACCGTTCACGTGCATCAAAGAAAACTCAACCCATAGAGCATCGAGCGTGATTATACAGTTACACCAAAGTGCTTGATTTGAACACGGGTCCGTCGCATCCAAACCAAATGAAACACTTAATCTCTCCATCAATCCCCTTTAATAATACAGCACTCATGATTGCTCAAACAATAACTACACATCTATCTTCTTAAGTTGAGATCTAACTTCGAACTACTCTCCTCGCACCTTTCTCCTGGGCCATCCCAAAAACCAGACCGTGTCCAGTGCGCGTTGGGAATCACGGTCATTCGAGTATGGAGATTGGTAAAAATGCTCGAAGAGTTTTAGACCGCTAATCACAATCAAATTTGTTTAAGGAGAAAGGAAGGAAGGAAAAGACAAAATATGCAGAAAGTGAAAACAAATATTTGCTGCAGATGATATAAATATGATAAAGATAAAATAATTGCTAGGATGGGGTCCACGGCAGACCAGCTGGGGGAGAGGGGGGTGTCCTAGAATGTAGGGCGCAGGAGGATTGAGGGCAGAGGCCAAGATAGGGGAGGGGGGTGGTGGTGGTTTAGCCTAGATTAGATGAGAGAGGGGGCTGCTCTGATCTCCCCCCTAGCCCAACCCCAGCAGACAGCCGTAACGAAAGCTTGCGCAATTCCACACCCTCTTTACCAACTGCTTTTCCCATCTCATTTACTCCGTTCATTTATGTATCCATTTCATTTTTCCGTGATGGGCAATGAGAATGACTGTGGGGATTGAGAACCTCCATTTTCAGCTCTTGGGGTGTGAAGGGTAGTTGGGGAACTTGGAAGTGTATGCCAAGCCCTTTTTCTTTTTCATCTTTCTTGTTTCCTTCTATCTTCTTCTTTCTGGGTATTCTTGTATGCAAGATTGGGTTGTACTGCAGTAAAATATGAACTTCTTGAGGGCTAAGTCTTTGTTTCTGCTGCTTGTACTGCAAATGGGATGCATATGTGTGGTCAATTTCTGCTCATACGTTTAAAGGTGGAAGGTACTGATGGGTCACTCAATCCAACCCCGAGAGAGAGAGAGAGAGAGAGGGAGAGATTATACAATCAGCAAGAAAAGAGGGAATTGGTTAAACTATCAATTCCTCAAGCTGATGATTCCACCCATTTCGGTGTAAAACCAACCCCACCTATCCAAGAGCCTTTGTCTACCCTACTCCTATGAATTGTTCCCGCTGAATAATGTTTTTTTTTACTTAGGACTTAGCAGCTACCCTAGTCTTATCATTATCAGCCTATACAAACCCACACAAACCCGCATATCTAAATTGTCGCTGTGTCAGTTCTTGTTTGGTGCCCCATAACTTCCCTGCCCTCCAATGACTCAGTTCAACAGTGAAAAGGGCGGAGCTCTAATCATACTTTGTACCCGCTGGTTTTTCCTTTTCTCTGTTTCGATGCTTTGTTTGTGTGTGTTTGCCTGCTTCAGCCACCAAAACCCATCTCCCTAAAAGAAAATCAACACGAAAAGAGAGCTTTGCTCATCTCATTTCTCTGAACTGAGCATGTACATACATAAAGGAGGGAGTCCCCACCCTAGAAAGATGACTTCGAGGGTTAGGGTTTGCATAGGCGTAATCAATGCCAGAAAAATAAGTGGGAAATACTCCCCCATCTCCATCTGTACAGTGCAAAACACGTTCTCTCTCTCTCTCTGTGTCTCTCTGAGACGAGCGCATGCGATGTACGTCTCACGCTCCTAGAATATTGTTTCTGCATGGACCACGTTTGATATTTTTCCCTGCGGGATTCAATGCACCACATTCTTTCCCCCGTGACGCGATTTTCCTTTTCATCTTTGATCATGTCCGCCTTTTTCTTGTCTCTTTCCTGCTTTGGACTTTTCTTTCTCAGAAGGAAAAAAGTATTGATTAAAAAAAACAAGGCATCGTCTGATTTCCGGGTCGATCCTCATCAGGTAAAAAAAGGCATACGGACCCCGATGTCATATGGATCTCCATTTTCTTCCCCATGCTCGGGACCACGATGGATAAAAATGGAGCCTTGCGACTTTCATCTTATAAGTAAGATGGCGCTCTAATTGATCGCCTGATTGGGAACTTGCGGGGTTATTTCCAATGCTCTCTTTGGAGAACGATCAAACGAGTCGATTACCTCAAATGGGGTTCTTGACAGTAAATCATGCTATCTGTTATTACATCCCCAATGCTAGGCCAAATGGGTAAAAGGAAAATTTACGAGTTTTCACACATCTTCTCCTTTCAAAACATGGACAATTAAAATTCGGACTCTTCCTTATTTAGCAGTCTATCCAAAACAAGCCCAGAAGAGCACTCGCTGATATAATCTTGATGGGATTATAGATCGACTGAACATGGAACTTGGGTTTCATTCCTTTTTCCTGTTTTTTTTTTTTTTTTTTGCCCCCGAATTCTTGGCCAACTAGACATTCCACGTTGCTAAAGAGTGAGAATGGGACAGCATATCCATTTGGGACCTGGGGCTCTGAGTCTTCAAACGTGTCAAAGATCGGACGGCTCTGGTGAGCTGGTTTTGTCTGGACTTCCAATCTTCCTCTGCTCCCTCTCTCTCTCAGCAAGAAAATCAGTAAAGTGAAGAGAGAAAAGAAAGGGAGTGCATAGAAGCAGCAGCAAAAGTACTAGGAGAGAGAGAGAGAGAAATGGAGAGGTTGTGACAGAGCATTAACAATGACAGTGCAAAAAGAGGGGCAGCCGATCCCAGGCAACTACCCACAATAATAGACAAGTGAATGTATGTTTTCATGCAAAAAATAAAAATAAAAATAGATTGTATGTATGTTATGTATGTGTGGGGAGGGGGGATGATAGTTACAGGTCATGCCCATACAATCCCCGTACACAGCATGGACTCCTCTTTTCTTTTCTTTTTTTCTTTTTTTCTTTCTTGCCCCTTTGATTTGAGTACACACCAGGAACTTTGTTTCTATATCTACAATCCAACATTATAAAATTCGCGATTCCATCGATCGGTGATCCCGCTCACGGCTTGCACTCGCGGTCTTCTTTCTTGTTGGATCTTTTTATTACATACACAAAGATGCCAACGGCAAAGGAAATGATTTATATCCAAGACTGATTTTTTTGATATTTTGATTAGCGAGTCACTTTTGCGTCACTCATCCTTCTTAACTGGAAATTTAAGTGTATACAGGAGTTGCTCATTAGATATCGCAAGATCACGGTTTTTATGGATGATATATTGGGTTTCCTCGAGCATGATCTTTTTTTATTTTGCTAACAATGAAATTTTGAAGCTCTTTTTTTGGCATTCGATTAATCTCCATTTGGTGGCAGCCCATCTGTCATATACATAACAGGTAAATTATGAGAGATAAATATGCTTTTGCTCTATGTAGACTCGCCAAATGAGTGAGTCGGGTTAGGTCGAGTCGGATTGAATGGAAAATGGTCCAACCTAAATAGATTCATTTAACTCGTTTTGATACATTTCCATACAATGCAAATCTAGTAACTCATACCCAACCCGTCTCATATTACCAAGACACTTCCTTATTTAACCCAATCTAGAAAAATCCATCCATACCTAAACTAAGGTAAGAGTGTGCAATGAGTGAGCACGAGATCGAATGAGGGTAAGAGAGAATGAAGAAAAAGTTATAAAGGTAAGTTTGGTATATATAAATTGTAAATCCATTTATGACTCATTTGCTAAATATAAATAACATGTATAATAACTTAGCCCATTATATATGAGTTAAGAAATGTTTTTATGACTTATTTTGAAAAACTTAGCTCTATGGGATAGTCTATAGAATCTGAAACTATGAAGAATCGAATCCACATTAGAACTAAAGAGGACAAAGGCCACTTCTCGTTTGACTTTCACAAGTGTGGTTTTTTTTTTCCCTCCTAGAAATTAGAAGGGGGAAATGAAGGGATATGTGCACTACAAATCCTAAAACTTGTTACAAAAGTGCAATTGAGTCTTAAAACTTTCAAAGAATGCAATCAAATCCTAAAACTTGTCAAATTTGTATAATTGAGTCCTTCTACTGACATTGTCTATTTGTCTAACGAAAAAAACTAACGTAGTATTTTTAAATTAATTTATTTTTCTTACGTGGCATTTTTATTTTTATTTTTTTTTGCTTTAACTCTTATTTAAATAATAGTAAAAAAATAAAAATAAAAACTAGAAAAAAAAAAAGGGGTAGGATCGTGGTTGGGTGTTGCCATCATCGCCCATCACTAGAGGGACAGGCAAAGGTCGCTTGCCCTCCCTCGTCAACCCGGGCAAGGCCATCACTGGCCTAGGCAAGGGTCGGCAAGGCTCACCCAAACATGGGCAACGCCTCGGCTAGGGCCAACACGGCTCACCCAAATCTGGGCGACGCTAGCCCTCACCTATGGCCGATGACTCTCACTAGGCCCTGAGGACTAGCATCGCCTAAATTAGGGTGTCGTCCCTCGCCTTGAGCAGCAATGGCCAGCCACCCTTCAGTAATGGATGGCAATAGTAGTGCCCAGCTATGATCCCTATTTATTTTTTCCAATTTTTTAAAATTATTTTAGCTTTGTGTAGTTTTTTTACTATTATTTACATAAGATTTAAAGCAAAAAGTAATAAAAAATTTCATGTATGAAAAAATAAATTAATTCAAAAATACCACATCAGTATTTTTTGTTAGACAAATCTATAGTGTTAACGAAAAGATTCGATTTCACCAATTTGTTAAATTTTATGATTTGATTACACTTTTTGAAAGTTTTAGGATTTAATTACACTTTCATGACAGGTCTTAGGACTTGTAATGCACATATCCCATTTATTACTCATATTATGTTCAAACTCATTTACTAAATATAAATAACATATATTATAACTTAGCCTATTATATATGAGTTAAAGAAATGTTTTTATATGACTCATTTTGAAAAATTTAGCTCTATCGGACGGTCAGGAGAATGTGCAGCTATGATGAATCGAATCCCCATTAGAGCCGAAGAAGACAAGGGCCACTTCTCGTTCGACTTTCACGAGTGTGGTTTTTTTTCCCCTCCTGGAAATTAGAAGAGGGAAAAGAAAAAGGAAATGAGGCAATGTAGGGACACTAGTGTGGGCCCTCCTTTCATTTTCTAAGGAGCTGCATGAACGAAAAAAATAATAATCTGAGAGATTTCTGAGCCACCTGGGGATTTAAAGTGGGGGGGGGACGGATTTTGTCCAAAACCCCAGGTCTATAGATATCATTTAATGCTGAGTACACCCTCCCCATTTTGTTGCTTAGGTATCCCCCCGCCCGCTGCCCCTATTTTGCTATTCAATCCCCCTATTTTTCCTTTTCACCTTTTCCTTTTTTTAGATGATTCTTCTTTTGAGTTCCAATCCCAATCTCTTTCTCTTGTCCCGATTTGCGTCTTCTTCACTCCAACCAGACCTAATTTTCCGATCCCATCTTTCTCTTTCTTTTTTCATGCCAGTCGCTTCACTTGGTTTGCTCAGCCTCAGCCCAACTCTCCTATTCTTCTTCCTCCCCCTCCTCTTTTGGATGCTTTTGAGGCACTCATGTCACGTCATCACTTTGGTTTTAATGGATACAAATGTGATCATCAAAGTATGGACCATATGGATCACATGGACCATGTGGGAAAGATTAGTGGGAATTCCTCTCCAAGTTAAAGAGGAATGCCAAATCCATCTACTCCTAAACACTTGGCATAACGTAATAAGTTAGTTTCGATGTAGTATTTGAAACATTCTAGCAATATCTAGGCCGCCGCAAAATTATTGCAACCAAGAGGTGTATGAATAATAAACAATTGACTAGATGCATAGGGTTTTTTTGTCTAGATATGTTAGAATCTAAAGTTCTACGTTTTTCTTCCTCTTGTACATGTTGATTAGGGGAGGAGACAATGACATTGGAATCGAATGTGGTGACATGGGCTTGGCTTCATCAAGAGATGGGATACCAAATTAACCAAGTTTCTAAAAAAGAGTCCCCACAGTCATGACTCGTCGCTTTCTCTGCGTGGAATGCTACATGGATTGTCCTTGTACTTCCAACAGGTCGTTCGGCATCTAAGCCTGCGATGTTTCTGTGTGGTACCGCTCCAAAGCAATTTGAGGGGACTTGCACAAGCAGTGATGTCACCTCGCTACTTTGTCCCATCTCTTTCTCTCTCTCTCTCTCTCTCTCTCTCTGTATGGAAAGAGCTTCTTCATTTTCTAACCCACTTCTTTAAGCATTGGGGAAGAAGAGGAAAGAAACAAGGCCAGTCTGTAATGATCTGTGACAGTTCGTGAGATCATGACAGTCGAACTATGATCAAAGCGTAGAGATTGCTTGGGCCATTTGTGGACATTCGTGGTTTGGTGAAATGGCACTGCTCTGCTATTTCCTCTATTTTTACCCGAAATTCAAGACTTTATCCGATGTGGTCCTTGTATTTTTTAAAAATTGTCACCATTAGTCAAATGATTGATTATTACTTTCGGAGTGTTGAGTTGGCAAGACCAACACGACATCGCCTAGAGCATGCAAATCTTGTTCCTTAAATTTTTTTCGAGGATAAAAGAGAGAGGGAGAGGGAATTTTGCAAATTGCACAGATACTGAGAGTTCACAAAAAATCTTATAAATTTCTTATTAAGTCCACGTTAGCAATTTTTATAACGCCAAGTTTATGTTTGCAAAATCCAAACCTAGAATGATGCAATGGTAGACGTCGCACTTTTTAAAAAAGTAAAGGGACTATTTTGAATTAAAAAAAAAAAAAAGCAAAGTAGAAAGACGGTTTTGAATTTCGGGCAAAAACTAGTGGGATCTTTAGTATCATTTCATATTTTGCTTGCAAAGAGACATGACTATAGTTTGGCCCAGTTTAATGGAGTGAAATTGGTGATGACACGTGAAGTGAACATATACCATATATGCAAATAAGATAAGACTATTGGTGATCCTACCACTACATCAAGGTCCAATGAATTAAACCCTTTTGCTTTTATGAAGGTCCCATCTATTCCCTTGCCATTTTAACATGGTATTACTCTCTTCTTTCCACCAGTTATTGAGTACTTAACAATTAGAGCTGAGCAAGTTCATGTTATTGGAAGTATAAAGGCCACATGTGAGGACCATGTTCGATAAGACAATCAAAAAGGGAAATAACATGTGGATCCTGTAATTTGGTCGTTAATAGACAAGATGATCACATTCATAATCCGCTTGGCTTCAGCATATTCTTAGCTCGACAGTTCGAGCTCTTACCCGCAAATTTATATTAGGGAAAAAAAAAAAACCATTCATGTTCTGTTGTTGAAGAAACTTATGTTATTTGTCTTCCTTCCTAAAGATGGAGCCCCTAATGACAGGGCGAAGCTCATGTGCATCCACCGTTCCGCAAAGGACGTGTAAGGGGAAAGCCCTCGCCCTCCTTTTAGCGTCTTGGGAAAGAGGGACGAGTTCTTGTTTCAGTGTCACTCGCTTTTGTACCACATTGCTTGAAGGGTGGCATTCAAGCACTGTCGATATGCAAGCACTTTTTTGATGCCCCTTCACCTTTAACCCAGCCGCACCTACACAGCTGCTCTCTCTGTCAAATTGCAGGTTCGATAAAAGTGAAAACGATGGTAGAGAGTATTAATGTCCAACAGCATCAATCCCATAAGCGAAAACATGTTGGGGGTGTCAGTCAGTCAGTCAGGGCTTGACAAAAATTACACAGACAACTTGTGCTGCACCAGTTGCTCGCCAGCTCAACCTCCATCTCGCATCCTCATGTTCTTCCGTCTAAATGATAAAGCTGTTCAAATTCTTCTGTTGAGTAATGAGAGTCCAATGGGCTGTTGAACTTCCCAGACCGTTGGAAAAGCATGCATGCATAAAAATCCTGAAGCTGCTTCTCTCTTGTGCAATTTAGGGTCTGTGTGTGCATGTAAATCGTGTGATGGTGGAAATGGATAGTCTCCATGGGTGGGTTAACTTATCACGTGACACTGGCGACCGAGATACGATTCATTCTGGATGAGATGCAGACGTCCGATCATATAAAATGCGTGACCAAATACGCAACGATCTATACGTACTTATAAAGATACCCTCCGGGCGACAGAGATACAACTTGCGATATACATTCTTGCTCAGTATGCATCTACAGAAAGAAGGATTGAGCTGGATTTGACTCGGATGGCTGCCCCTCATCAGTCCAAGCTTGCTACACGCAATTGGCCCACTAGATGTGAGGCTGTGGACCTGTAATGATGTTCTTTCTTGTTTTCAGTTTTGGGCTGAGGCATTGGCATTTTCCTGCTGTTGAAACATGGACTGTCTTTTGACCAAAATTTAAAAACATGGACCGTCCATCCCTTGATTACGCAAGGCCACAGATAATTCTTCAGTGTTTACAATCATACCGTGTTCAGATGATCATCTCTGTGATGCCCGTGTGCGCACATACAGAGACACATATCTCCATTTTGTGATGACTCCCTGTTGCTAAATACTATGTAATCTGCATGAAATTGAGAGAGAGAGAGAGAGAGAGAGAGAGAGAGAAGCAGTAGGTTCCCTCTAATGAAACAAAACATGCATATCCGGTCGGACCATTTGAGCCATCAAGGGCAATCATATGCTCTCATGAACAATGCACAAACATAAACCTGTGCTTGGGTTACAGTTTCTTTTGTCATCTCAAACGTGTGTAGTTCCCCTTCCCCACCATCTCAAGAACGCTAACATCTACGATCAAATACAAACTCTCAAAGTCTCAAAATGACTTTCACTCTGAGCGGCAAAGAATAGCTCATATTCTCATACAGCAAAATCAAGGCAAGATACTCGGACAGTAATCCAAATTTGCAGCTACGTTCTTTCAGGTCACCGAACTTAAAACCTCCAATCAGGTCATTGTCCTTCCAAATGATTTCAATCATTTCATCTCATCAAAAGTTCAATAGGAAAGTTACCAAGATGCTGAGTTGCCATATGACACGTGGATAGAGTGACACGTCTTTTTTCTGTCAAGCCAGCCTTTTGTTACTTGATCTGTTAACACCTGATGGAATGACATGGTTGAAATTGTGTTAAAAGCACGATCACCTGATTAAAACTTGTTCTCTGATTTTGATCGAAAATATCTAAAATTTACAGAGAACATGATTTACCTGCAAAATCAAGCTTCTACCATCAAGCAAAACTTAAGTGTTCTCTCTGGTGAAACTATGTCTTGGACTTCATACGTGCAACGTATGCCTTGTGCTTCATTGCATGTAATGCCTCTTGAGCTTCAAGCCATAGGTTCTTATATAATATAGTCTGGGGACTCATTCGGTCCTCAACATAACCAGCTTCCATACTCTTATCATTGAACTGCACCTCACAAACCACGAGCCATCTAGTATTATGTCCTCTCAGTGAAGACAACTGTCAATAAATATAATTTAACACAATGTTGCAGATATTACCTGGGGAATCCCATTGCTTATATTGCTGACCAGAGAACGAGCATCCTGCAACTCTTTATTTGACAGCACTGAATCAGTATTCTGCATCAAGTAGTTACTTAGTGAAGCTCAGGGCCATAAGTTACAACTAGATGACATTATATAAATGTTTAAGCAGCTGATTGACTAGTCCACATTCCTAGCTTTTCATTGACTAGCCATAAAGTTGGACCGGCATTCAGACCACAATCCTCATCCCTGTCAAACAGCACAAAATTGCAGACTTCTACATAGCAAATCTGTCAATTTCATTGTACTTCAACACAGTGTAAATAGCTTATTTCAAGAATATTTAATCGTTTCCTAATATGCAGCCAAGTCAGAGCAAAAACAGAATATCCTAAGAATAATATGATCGTTGGCAAATTCCTTAGAGATACAGGAATATTGCAGTCAAAAACTCATCATTCTTTTGCAGCTCCAAAAGGAAACTGTAATTCCTGTCATAGACTTTGGCAGAAAAGTCGTTGGCAAACGAGCATGCTCCTCAATAGTTCATAAACTAGCATGCCCAGAGAGCTGGCATGAAAATTTCTAGATCAATTAATGTGAAATATGCAGATCCCTAGGTAAGAAGTCTCTTTTCCCCAAAATATTATCTGTCTATATTCCAGTTACTGATGAGAATGAAAATATAAAAAGAGCACTACCAAATCATACCATGCATGCATAAGCGGACTTGTTTGAAAAGCTCAAGATCCCGGGAATATTTGATCCATCCAAAGATGTCCACTGTCTCTCCCTCTGTTTTGCGCAATTTGAGAGATTGCTGATTACAACCTGGATTCTGTCATGCATAACATCACTCAGCATGCATCCGTTCACACACTTATCTATAAGCAACTCTGAAAGAGAATGCATCGCATTCACGAGTACATCCACTTCTGTCCTTGGTGATGTGGACACTAGTTCAGATACATTGGAACGAGCCTCAGTGTAAGAGGGCTCTCCAACTCCTAAAGAAGACCACTGTTCAAGTGACTTTGCCTCAGAGACATGCACCACTGCAGAGACAGAAACACTAGTTGCATTGGGAAATGTGATATCATTGATAATGTTCCCTGGAACTTCAAGATTTGTTCCCCTGCCAAAATTACTGGTATGTGTAACAAAACCCTCCTTAAGAAATGGTGATGTGACACCATAATCAACCTTAGCAAAGCTACACGTCTTTCCCTTCAGAAGAGGTTCCAGGCCAGGTTTATGCATATCGGCCCTGCACTGAGGGTCAATTACCTTTAGTCCTTCCCAATTGGAGAGTCCTGCCATGTTGTCACATTGCATTGTCTGTACTTCAGACAATGGGATAGGAGCAGAAGATGCACACTTTTGGAAAGGCAAGGAATCATTCTGTGCACATTCAATCTCCTTGAGACACAACTTATGTTCGAAATTTTGAGGAACAAAAACAGGTGCTAGGGGATTCAAACTTTTTCTTGCATCCGATCGATTTTCATGAAGTTTATTATCACGAGCTTCATCAAGTTGATGATCCGAAGCTTCAGATTCTCTAAACGCAAATGGTGAAAGTTTCAGTCCTTTCCAACAAGGTGAATCTTCGTCATCATCACTCTTGTCTAGCTCACTTTGGTTGAGCCCATCCTTTTCAAGCATTAAAAGAGAACCTTGGGCAAAATTACTTCCTTCAGCAGCTTTCCGTTGGCATTTAACTATAGGCAAAGATTCGACATTCATGACAATTTCTAATCTCTGACTTTTTCGTTCCTCACCTTTTAGAGTAGCAACTCTCTCCTGATAAGCAGGAAAGTCCATTTCCAATGTACTATCACAAGAAAAAAACTCCCTTCTGTTGAAAGCCCCAATACCACTACAACTCGGAGGTTTTGAAGCAGCAAGATTGGAGGGAGAAATTATTTCGTCAATGCTTGACTGCCCAAAACCCAGAGCTTGACAATGATTTGTACCTGGAAAAGGAGTATCTGCACTTTTTTCTTTAGGAGATTCAAACAGGGATTCGCATCTCTCAGATTCAGATGAAACGATGGTGGGATAATTGTTGTTCCCTCTGACCACATCTGCTGGACATTGCGAGGGACTGTAACTATTTGGGGAGGCTGTGGAGGTATACTGATCCATTGAAACTGAAAGCTCTAAGGGGATGACACTGGGATCCAGTACTGAAAATGAGGTACATTCAGCTTTTTTTTGCTCTGTCCCTTGGAATTTGACCTGATCGTCTCTCGCAAAAGTTTCTAAATAACCCATACAGAGATCGTTACAAGTTTCGCGGAAGCTCTTTGATCCTTTAGAAGCGTTACTCCCTGCAGAGAGATAAGTTTATGAGCAGACAAAGTGACACCAAACTCATACTGTTTTCAAATCCTCATTCACTCCATGCATCACACAAATTTTTCTCTTTCTTACTACAAACATTATGCAAAAAAAATCCTGTAGACTGTTAAACATCCAAAATACTTTTTTGGCTAAAAAAGAGATCCAAAAAATCAAAAGCTCATTACATTACTATTATGAAGCATCAAGGAACATCTATCTCGCTCGGCTCAAAGGAAAAAAAGAAAACGCAAGTAAGAGAACTGTCGCTCAAGCCAAAAACAGTTGATAAGCCAAAATTACTATATCAAAAGCTTTATGACTGTCCAGGGGCTGCTGATGAGGGCCTGGATAAATTTACATAATATTATCAATCCACGCCATCCTGATACCTAGTGAAGTTGTTTCCATTCAGAGGCATATGGTAACAAAAACAGGTGACGAAAAGGAATCTGTGCAAGATCCTCAAGAGCCCACTCAAAAGTTAAAGATTCAAGACAAGTGGCCAAGATAGTTGAGTCAGAATATTGGCAAAATCCAGACCAGAGACCTAGCTAGATTGGAGCACCCTAATGGCATGCCTTGTTATAGAGGTTCTGTGAGGTAAATGATACCAAACACAACAGACCTTTAATATCTAGATCTATAACCACTATAACTAAGAGTCAAGCATACCAGTGGATTGGAGCCAAAAAGAGGAGCAAGTCCTTAATAAATTCTTGATGAATTTGAATTGAACAAAAAAATCAATATAATACAGACTTCCAAATACTAAATTTCGCAGGTATCCTGACATGAACTGAAACCAAATATGTGGTTGCTTTTTGTCTAATCTAACAAAGTAGTCTAGTTCTTCGCTAGCAAATTTTCAAAATAGCCATCAGGATTGAGGCAAAAACAGATTTTCTGAACGTGCGGGACAAATTTGACTGAAAAAATTTGGACGACTTTCCCAAATCAAAGCAATGCTACCACAATGACAAGCCATAGCATCCATTACACCATAACATGGACAAGCTTAGAGGATGTAAGCGCTAAATCAAAACCTTTGTAGACATTGATGTACATACTAGTAATTAGAGACACTTATGTATAACAACCAGAAAAGAGGCAAAGTTCAGTCAACGAGAGTCAGGCCAAGTGAAACATAAATAAGAAGAGAAAGAACTAATTACTGACCATACAGCACTATCATCTTAGAACAATAAATGCAAGAGACAGTACTGGGCCTTATTTCCAATTTCAAAGGGATCTTGAACACTGGATAGGACAAGAATAATCATATCTCACCTCCATCTATCCAGCCTACCCAACAGGACTGAAAAACATCTAAATTCGAAAAGAAACTACTGACCTTGCTTTGCAAAGAGCTGATATGCGGTCGAATCACTAGCATTCTTCCCCTCAACAACAATGCTCCGCTGACAGCCATTGCTGCTTCCCTTTTTATCCTGAGTACCCTCATCCTCAACTCCACTGATTTGGCCATCACAGACCCGATTGGAAACGTCTTTGCCACAACTCACATGAGACGACTCTATTACAGATACAGTTTCATAACCACTCAGATCCCGGGATGACTCAGATGGGTAATCTTGATAATCATAAGGAAAGCCGGAGACTTTAGTTCCAAAGTCATAAACAGAGTAACTGCAATCACCCGGCACGTCGCTTTCCAATTCAAGACCGGAAAACGGATGGACCAACGCAATGGAAGGACCAAGACTTTGCCAATTGTCAACAGAATGCTCCGACGAGTGAGTATAAACTTGCTGCTGATAGGGCTTGCTCAATTTGAAGGGCTCGGCCAATGGCGAGAGGCGAGACGATGAGGTCGATGATTGTCTCTGGCTTGGACCACCCATTGAACCACCACTACCTCAACAACATCAAAAGTTAAAACCCCCCTCATTCAAGAAGTCGCTAAGCACGCTCAAAACATCCGATCCACCTACACTCAACACCTCCAACGGGTGATCGACGCCCCAAGTTCCCAAATTTCGCAAAAAACACAGGTACCCATCAAACCATATGCACTAAAACATGGAAAATTTCGCATCTTTGGCACGAAGCAGGGTCCTTGACTGGGAGCGATCCGCTATGAATTGCGTGAGAGAGTTCAAGCGAGGACTGCAAGCAACAAAAGAATTAGAGAACAAGCTCGTACCTGTGCGAGAAGCGAGCGGAGTGATGATTGATGAGCAGCTTCTTCGCCTTCTTCCTCCTCCTTCCGAGACGCCTTTATCGCTTGACCTTCCGAGCACGGGTCAAGGGGAAGAAAGAGGAGAGAAGAAAGGGATGAGAAATGCTTAGGAAGGAAGAAAAAGCTTCGGATTTCTCCTTATTTTTGCTGCTATGTTCTTGTACCGATACTCACCATCATTTGCTTTGTCGTATTAAAATTTTCAAAAGTCTTCCTCCCCCACGTAACTCGTTGGAAAAAAAAGAAGAAAAAAGATGACTATTTTAGCACCAATCGAAATCGTCTCTCCTCAAAAAAAAAAAAAAAAAAAAAAAAAAAAAAAAAAAAATCGTCTCTCCTCTTATAAACAAATCTGAAAAGAATAATTTCCGCCAAACTTTGATCATCAATTTGGAAACCCATTTGTTATACTGAGTGACTCGAAATTGTATAGCCTAGCTCTTAGGGGAAAAGAGAGAGACTATAATGCCAAATGGAGGATACAATCTTAATTTAGAAAACAAATTTCTTAAACGGCTTCTTAAATTTCTGACACTTCATAAATTTAAATTGGAACCTTCTTATTGTTTTATTATCTTAATTTTTATCATTATTATGATTCGATAATCAATTCATTAATAGTTGGCTAATGAGAAAGGAATTAACATAGCAAGCCACCACTATGACTCTCAACTTAAATATAAGTTTTTAATAGAATATAACCCATAACAATCCATTTCTAAAGAGAAAGTATGAAAATGCTCATGTCACAAGATAAATCCCAAGATGAGATAATGGGGCATGGTCTCCTTTCTCTAATTTTCTAATAATGATTTTCTTCTTTTGCTTAATTGAGATATGTGTCGGAAAAGCTTCATTATATTGTTAAAGTGAAGCTATAAATCCGTTGCGCATGATTCACTAATCTTATTGAGTTAACGGTGAATGTTGTTGAGCACTTATATATTTACTTAGTATGTCAATTTGAACCCAATTCAGTGCAATTTATCATGTTCAATCGCAAAGGGTTTAGATTACTTTTAAAGTGACTATCTACGAGAGAATTCAAGTTATCATGAAGGACCGTATCATTGTCCAATATAACGAAATAGTTCCTCTTGAATCCAATGAAAAAGAATGATGACTTAGGATTGGCTAGAAAATTTGCGGCACTATATTAGAATCATTACCAATGGCACATTGTATACCTAAGTACGAAAAGATAGTGCAAGTGTTGTTATGTCAAAACCTTAATGTAAAGCCTTATAGCACTTCCCCTCATTTCAGAAAGTGGCTCAGCTACACTAGCGAAACAGTTTAAGGTGAGGAATTTGAGCGTAGACCTTGGTCCCATTTCAGTTTGCTTACTTTTTAAGTTCTCGTAAAGCCATTTAGATTATGGGAATACATCTAAAATAGTTTATCGAGTGCTTTATATAATTGAAACAGGCACCTTGCGTGTGGTTTGCTAAATTCAATACCACTATGGAGCAATTTGGATTCCATCCCAACTCTCATGACAAAGCATTACTTGCTCGCCAGAACGATCGAGGCCATTTTGTTACTTTTGCTTCATGTGGGTGATATGATTATCTATAGGAGATGATGACATCAAGGGAACTCCTAATCTAAAATAATATATATGTCGTCATCTGGAATTTTTTCTTTGGGTCGGAAGTTGTCAATTTGAGTTGAAAGACCTGGATTTGCTTGATTATTTCTCGGGCATAAAAGTCTCTTTTGACTCATATAGCTCTTATCTAACTCAAGCAAAATATGCATTAGATTTATCGCTTGAGCAGGATTGACAGATGCTGAGATCACTCCATTGTTATGCTACATGTTCTGCGATACATTATGATGGGAATTTTGTCTTATGGTCTTCATTCCAACACCGGCTTGGAGTTATGCATCGGCGTGGAGTTACATGTCTACTTGCATGCGGACTGTCCTGGAGACATCAAAAATCACATTTCTACAACAAGGGTGTTGTGTGTTCCCGGGCAATTTCTTGATTTCTTCGCGTAGTAGGGAGCTAATCATTGAATCATTGTTTAGCGCCGAGTTTTAAGTATCGCTCTTTCTATGATACTTGTGCCGAGCTCGTTGGGCTCTGCTGGTTTTCAGAAGACACGGGTGTTCCTCAAGAATCACCCACTGTCATTAGAAATGTAATCTTTTCCTTAGCCCACTTCACATTTTTCAACATCCGCCTTGATCTCGAAGGATGTTAGAAGGATGTTAGAATGTTGTTAGAATATTACAAGATATCGTCAATTTGTACGAGATTCTAATTCATCCTGTAATCTTGTTTATTTCCTAAGTTAGCTGACTTCCTTGTATATATTATTCAGGTATAAATACACTTGAGTGTGGCACACTATTCATCCAAATAATATACAATTCATTCTTCTCATTTGCATATAACTTTACCTAATAGAAAAGATTATGGGAGTATCTCAAGTAAATCAAATTAATCCATTCGACATGCGTTACAGTATAATCAATCCAAATGAAGGAAGTGCATGAAAAAGTTTGCGCTATTCACGCTAAATCCAAATCGAATAATTTATTTACCACACAACACATTTTTTAACTTAAGGATTTACCCGGTGTAAGATATCACATTGTTCGAGGAACCCTAGATGCTGTCGGAGTAAAGGATTGTCAACAAGAGCGTTCATAGTGCGTTGTAGATTCTTATCCAAGACTAAATATCAACATGGATCGCAAGTCGCAATCTTTAGTATATGATAATAAGAATTTGTGCCATTTCGTAATGTTAGGTGAGAAGTTGCCATTATTATAATTGCAACAGCTGACTAATTGGTGCCAGCTAACCCGTTGCTTTATCTCCTTTCCACCAATCGGCAATCACCGCGGCTGGGCGCATTTTGCCTTCTCGAGGAAGTCATCTCCATCCGATAATTTAAAATTAGAGTATGCGCGCCAAGAACTATTTATTATTCTCGAACTAATCCGCTTGAAATTGAATGCACAACTATTTACTCCAAAAATTTTATTTGTTAGAGTACGATGCAGAGCATATTTTATACATAAGTACTATCAATTATTCTCCATTGAAGCGAATGAATAGATAATTTATATACTCTAACCACGATAATCTTTAAATAAATTCGGAACTAATTGGCACAATCTATTACCATAAATAACAACACAATTGAGGACGATGACCATCCATTTAATTGAACATAACTGATTGTCCTAAATATCACGCTGATATAGATAATTTTACTCAAAATAATGTCCAAAGGGGACTGTTATGTCAGAAAAATCTAGCAGCAATAGACTTATAGGATTATATTAGAATTTCGCTCAAATGTTTAGGATACATTAGTCAAATAAATTTTTTTAGCAATAAATCAATATTTATAGGGTTAATACCATGAAAAACCCCAAACTGGTACACTTGTGACAAATTTATCCTAAACTATTTTTTTGACCATGAAAAACCTATGACAAATTTACCCCGACTGACTATAAAAAATCATAAACTAGTACATTTATGACAAATTTACCTCAAACTAATTTATTCGATTGCAAAAAGCCCCAAAATGGTAAATTTATGACAAATATACCATCTACTAAATTGAATTAATACCACAAAAAAATCACAAAAATTGTAAACTGTGACAAATGGAGCGTAAAATCCTAAATTGGTATACCGGTCAACTGTCATGTGTCATTTAACTTAATAATTTGATAATAAAATTTACCTAAAACTAACAGAGAATAAATTTGTCACAAGTGTACCAGTTTGGGGTAAATTTGTCAAAGGTATACCGGTTTTGGGTTTTTTGTGATCAAAAAAATAGTTTGGGATAAATTTGTCACACGTGTACCAGTTTGGGGTTTTTCAGGGTATTAACCCATATTTTTATATGATAGATTTATGACTGAATTGATAATTTCTCCCACTTATAAGTAAGTCTCCAAAAATGTAAACTATTCATAATCTATGAAATTATATTGTGGAGTAAAATCCTCAATTCGCCAATCGAGGTAGGCAAATGCGCCTTTGAGATCCTTTGGAGGTGGATCGAATTACGCAAAAACTATACCAAACATTACTTCTTTGGCTTTATTATAAAAAAAAAAAAAAAAGAAAAAGAAAAAAGTCTGACACATCACTTAATATGTTAAATTTCTAAATTACCCAACCTGCCCATATCCTAATGGTATATAAATGGGTTTGGGATTTTGGGCCGAGAGACGAGTTTGAGACTGACTGCCTAAAGCTGGGTTTTCTTATATTTGGAAAATCCGATTAATTACGAAAATACGTTTATTCCATTTATAGTTGTTATTCATGTAATTTGATCAATATAAATAATTACCGTGGAATCCCAAAAAAAGTAACTAAAATCCGATAAATTTAACGACAACCACCGTTGTAATAAGTCCCGCTCTCAATACAGGATTATCGAATTCCGGATTTTTACGAACATTAATCTCAAACTTATGGAAATACAATAAACGAACTTTAGTAAAAACGAGTAATCATCGTATATTCCTACAGACAATCGATTTGAGAGACGGCTTTTTCGCGTACGCGAGAATTCCGAGGAGAGGATGACGTGATGAACTTTTGATTTCAACATTCAATTCATTCGTTCCGTGGAATGTCGATGGCTAGGCGAAAACAGAGCATGGCAGAGGAAGAAGAACTGACCAATCCAAAGCCAAAGGAAAAAAAACGAATAAACTCCTCTCGTATTTACACACGACTAACCTCTCAACCTCCAACCATATCTCCAAGAAAGCAAAACGGGAAAAGAAAAAAGCTTCAAATCACGCCGCGACTTGGGCGGGCACGGGAGCGGGCGCTCCTATGGCGTGGGGCCTCGGCGGCGACGCGAACGGGAGGCTGCGGAGGATGAGGAACCGGACGCGCCGCGGCAGCGGGGCCTCGCGGAGCAGATGCTCCATCGTCCTCGCCAGGACCTCCGTGTACACCTCCAGGATCTCCGCCACTATAGCCACCATCATCATCCTCTCTATCTCTCTCTCTTCTTCAACAGTTCTTTTCCTTCGCGAATCGAACAGCTTCTTCGCCTTTGCTGGGAACCCAGACCGGAGCTTCGAAACCTCGGGGACGACCGTTGGACGCAGCGGCGCTGGTGCGTATTAATACCCTGCTCGTGGACGTGGACGTGGACGTGGACGAGGACGAGGATGAGGATGAGGATGAGGATGAAGGGGGGGAGGGAGCTCGTGCTCTGCAGGCGATTCTGTGTTCTGGTTTTTGTCGAGGGCGGCGACGACGGTGGGTTGCTTTGAGTTTCGAGCGCCTTCCATCCAGTGGGCTGGTTTTTGGCGGCGCCCCCACGTGGGGGCCCAGTTTCGCTACTTCCAGCGGTCTGAAGACGAAATCCTCAGGTGCGACGCGTTCACTTGAGTCGGACGCATCCGAGCCTTCGATCTCGATGAGACTTACGTGATCTAAAGGCGGAGATGCATCGGGCTCGGATACATCTGGTGCGGATGCATCTGGTGCGTCCAAGAATGTCTGCATCACGAGATCTACCGGGGTTTGGTGCCTGCCCACTTCATCATTTTCTTTTTTTCCGTATTGATTGATACATGCGGGGCCCATATGCATTCGATGCATTTAAGATTATCTCGATCTCAAGATCTATCCGCTTTGACGTTGCCCGCTTCATTTCTTTTTCCCCTATTTTTTGTCGAGGAGACTGAGATACGTTGGAGTCACATGCGTCTGGTGCATTCAAGAATGTATCGATCTTAAAGGTCTGATAGGTTTGACGATGCCCGCTTCGTTTTTTTTTTTTTTCCTGTTTTGTCGAGGAGCTTGTTATCTAACGAACCCTTCATGGCGCAAATTAAGCAACTAATTAAGTAATTTCCACCGGTTTCAAGACATTGACCATTGACCACGGATGTCATGAGGCAACTTTGGGAGTCTGTTGGCGAAGAAGACGAGGTGTGTTTGAATTACCTTCCGCGTTTTACTTTTTACTTAATATAAACTTTGTGTCCACATCGTGATTTTTTGCTAATCACATTACCTGAAACTTTTACAACATAAAATATTGATATGTAAATTCACATATATTTTATTTATAATTTTGGAAATTTACATAGCTTTTTAAATTCTAGGGCTGGGTCTAATTGGGTCTTAAATGGTCTAACTCAAATTGACTTATTTTTTGACAAAAAAATAATCAATTAATCCGTTTATGATTCATTTATTCATAATGCAAACTTATTGATCTAATCCATATTGCTAAAATACTTTCATGTTTAACCAAATTTATGAAAACTTCTACCTAAATTGATTGAGAGTATGAAATGAGCGAGTATGAGATCAAGTAAGGATGAGAAAAATGAATATAGAATCATAAATATGGATTGTGTTTAAGTATGTTTGTAACCTTACTTAGAACCTATTTGACACCCATATCATGTTTTAATCTATTTATGACCCAAGCTGTTAAATAGGTCCTATGAGTTAAAAAATGGTTCAAATGGGTCTTTGATGGGTTTAGTAAGAGGACAAAAAAAATTCAATCTACTTTTGCTTTATTCAAAAAGGGGGAACAAAGATAATTAAAGCCATGAAGGGAAAGAAGAGGGATGAACAAGGAAGTAGGCTTATAGATAGAAAGCTTCACCTAATTGACACCAAATATAAGTGTTCACTCATATTTAGGATGCATTTGGTAACACTTTATCAAAAAATTTAGGCTCTAAAGACTCTTAGGCAAATGCAAATACCATATAATAATTTTTTTTAGAGAGTTTTGTGGAAATGCAAAGCATTTTCAAAGATCTTTAGACCAAAGCACGTTTGGAGGAGTTTTGACCTTCGAGCATTTTTTGGAATGCCGAGGCATTTTTGTCCATTCAACTTCGCTCTTGCAAAACTTTCACGATTCTACAAAATGCTTTTGCCTTATGCAACGTCATTGGTGAAGGGGTCTAGCTAACAATGAGGCTAGATTTGGCATTGGTCAACCTCGGCTGAGGTTTCGTCCAAAAAAAAGAAAAAAAAAACCTCGGCTGAGGTCAACCTCACGAGGTTAGGCATTGCTAGATTTGCCCAAATCATCCCCGCCAACAAAGATTTGCGATTTTTTCTTTTTAAATTTATAACAGCAAAAGTCCTTTATAATTGTAGTTTTTTTTTTCCGGATATTGTTTAAATCAAAGTTGCTTTACAATGTATTTTTAAATTACGTTTTACCAAATACTATTTACATTAAAAAAAATCCTTTCACCTAAAATCTTTTACATTTTCCAAGGCTTTTTCCAAAAACACAAAGTTTTTTTCCAAATCATCCCCGCCAACAAAGATTTGAGATTTTTTTTTTTATAACAGCAAAAATCCTTTATAATTGTAGTTTTCTTTCAGATATTGTTTAAATCAAAGTTGCTTTACAATGTATTTTTAAATTACGTTCTACCAAATACTATTTACATTTAAAAAAAAAAATCCTTTCACCTAAAACCTTATCAAATGCATCCTTATTCTCTTCTTCACTTTAAAGAACGAAAACACAAAGCTTGTTATTGCCAAGCGAAGCTATAGAGAGGAAAACTAATATAAGTGCACATGTGGTTAAGGTAAATGAAGTAGTGCATCAAGCACATATAAACACCAAGCGCATATAAACACCAAGCACATATAAACAAGTTTAGTTGCTTATAGCTATGAAATCTTGATTCCTAAAATTAATTATTGGAGGATAATATTGATGGATGCTTTGAACAAATTACTAGCTATAAGCACTTACGTGAAATAAAGTAATTAAATGCAAATATTCATCACTAATTAGGGGAAATTGCCCAATCGGTCCTAAATTGATTGTATGGATATCAATTTAGTCCTACACTATTTAATTTTGTTTAATTTAGTCCAAAATATTTGTCCTAGAATTCCAAGGTAGTTCTTCTGGCCAATTTTTGCTCGAAATAACTAACATGGCAATTGTCATGTAGGAAAGTTGGTGATGTTAATGATGATTGGATAGCTACATTAGCGATTTTCCGATGAAAATTGACTAGAAGAACTACATTATAATATCTCACAAAAATTTATGATTTGAATTGATAAAATTGAAAATTGTAGAATTGAATTGGCATTTGTAGAATAAGTTTACAATTAATGGATAATTTTCCCTCATTAATTAAACACATTAATAGTTGCCTTTTTTTTTATTATCAAAACTTGCTACTGACATGAGTAGGCTTTCAATCACATAAAAATTTTTGCTTTCCCATATTTGAAAACTTCCTCCATTTCCTCCTTCCAAAAATTTTATAATCTTACTTATTATTTTTCACTCATTTTTTTAATTCCCCTTTTTCCTCCTCCCAAAAAAAAAAAAATGTTGAAGTAGATTAACCCTTCACCAACTTGAGCTCGCAAACGAAGGAACTTTTGCTAAAGAGATGAAAATATTAAAAACTTAAATTTTTGTATCCAAAATAATTTCTCAAAAGACCACAATCAAAGTTCGTGGCTTTTTCTAGTGGACTGTCAGGGGCTTTATTCACCGTTGATTCACGGATTTTATTGCTAACGGTCAGATGAATACGCAATCAACGCGATCGGAAGAACGAGATCCACGGTCAGCCGTTGGAAAGCAACCGCGACAGAGTTAAAGTGTCCTGAAGTTCGATATTTCCTTACGATGTCAAGTTGCACCATGCGAAAATTCAACTCAACCACATAAAATTTGCCGAAACTAATGGTATTGCTCTCAAAGAACATCGAGGTTTGCATGCTCGACGATTGCTAATGGCAACAATTTCACGAACAGGTGTCGCGACCCGTTTTCAGATCGCGACAAACCATTCTGTCGTCAGACTCTGACTCAATCAGAATAAAAAGAAAAAGTTTCATGAAGAACAAGTGACATTCTTTCATCTGCTACTTTCTCTGGGCATCTCAGGGATGCAGAGAAACATTAGGCAGCGACAACTTCCACTTTTGCTTCTTGAACCTCAATGTCTCGGACCGACTGCGCCATTTTCTTGATACTCTCGTGCATCTCTCTGTTCTTGCCCCACAGAAGAACGTACAGTCCCACGATCACAATGACAGATCCCAACAGGCTGGTCCATCCAAAGTTTGGATGAGACAAAGAAGAAAATTGCCAACGTGAGTTGAAAGAGATTGAGATTTTTATGTAATGGTTTTTGCTTGATCGGAATGAAATGAGATTCGGAGTTACCTTCCTAGATAGAGCTGCTCTCGAAGGGCAGGGATGCCGATCATGGCGGCGAATATCTGAATGAGGGGGCTGAATGCTGCCGTGAACACGGGACCCCTTTTCTTGACGCACCACGACATTCCCACATAGCACAATCCTGAGCACACTGTCCCCTGCACCATGTCCCACCCATACGCTATGTTAAGCATCAAGACCCGTGAGTAACAGAAAAGATGCGACAGCTTGCTTTACCTAGTAGAGCTCTATGAGAACTTTCGAGACGAACTGCATCATGTTGGAGGAAATATGTATCTCTCACTCTTTCTTTTAGTTATATTTGATTTTTTTATTGTTTTAGACGGTTCGGTTTGGTTAGATGTATGTGTCGCGACATGCGTTCGAGGATGAGCATGAAAAAGATGGACATGATGCAATGTACAGGTGCAAATGCGTAACTCTCTTTCCTGTGGGTATCGACTCGAGTTAATGACGTCTGGGGTTTTTCAAAATTTTAGCACTGAAGTCCAATTCAAGTAGTGCACAGATTTGAAGATGACCCTTTTTTGTGTGAAAGAGATCATGCAAAAAGATCACGAAGATCCTACTTTTGGCCGAGCTTCTGTCTGACTGTTCTTCAAGTGGGCTTGGATGAAGTTCGTTTGGCAAAGCATACAAAGAGCAAAAGCTAGATGGATCTAGCATAAAGCTTCCTAGCTTCCACTGGAAGAAAGATTTTGAGGTTCGACATTCATTCGACATTACTGGAAATAAGTACTTACGGCAAAGACGACGGTGAATATCTCGAGTTTGTCCTTGAGAACCCACATAGAGAGGTTCCTTCCGGACGACATGCTCACTAACATGGCAGATTGGAGTGCACCGAAGAAGGACATGAAGGCTGTGCTGGCGTACTTGCAAGGGTATAATTTCCCAATATGGGATTGAACAAGGAACCAACAGGACCACAGTAAGGTCCCTAAAAACAATGCCACTGAGCTAATCACCCATTGTCCCGTGCTCCTCTTCACCCCGAGCCTCGCAGTGGTACTAAAAGCATGCGGACTCAACTGCGGATGGTTGAGCAAAGAGCTTCCTCTGTATAGAGTGAGTGTCAGGACACCAGCAATGCACACTGTTGAACCCAGCACTTTGGCTATTCCGCTGCTGCTTCTTATGTCCACGACCTCCATCCTGTAAAAAAAGGTCGCTTACTGAGTAGACTTATCGAGAAGATTATGTGTGTAACACAGTCGCTCGCTCTCTCATGCAATCTAGCTGGAAGAGCGAGTCATTGATCGGTTTTTACAACAGTACCTGAATGGTAAGGCCACAACAAAAGTCATGATGGGGGCCATGTTTAGGAACGCACACGAAAATGTTGCAGATGTTCGTTGAACTCCGAAGAGGAAGAGATATTGACTGAGTGACGCCCTGCAAAAGAATTCAACAGACCTCCCTACAGTTATTTCCGTTCTTTATCAAGTAGCAGAATATTGGGGGGAAAAACCAGATTGATTCATAAAACTACCCCAGCAGCGCACTGAAGAAGAGGTAACACAAAATTCTAAACGTGAGCCTCGGCCTGCTATTCCTGCAAACAAAGAGTTCTTTGTTTAGTCCTTTACCTTGAGTACCCAAAGATAATCGGAGGAAAGCAGGATTGAACTTATTGGAGTTGCTTCGGTGGTGAATAACTAGCAAGAGAAGAAGGTTTGTCTAGATAATCTTTAACAACGTGAGGAACTGATAATAAATGTGCGAAGGATAATCTTGACCAATGAAAAAATTGAGTAAGAGCTTCACCTTTCCAAAATGTAGCTGATTGGAGCCAGAAAAAGGGCCGAAACTGAATGGCGGTATGTGATGAGGACCAAAGGATTCGCTCCATCATCAAGCGCTTTCTTGAATAGTACATTTACTATGGCTAAGGCAAGCTCAATTGCTAGCATTGCAACGAAAGGTTGCCATGTATTACTCCTGTTCTCTTCAGCCATTCAAATGAGATACTCTTGAGCAATGCGACGAACAGCGGACCTTCTCGCTCTATTAATTAACTCGGAGTTGCTTATGTTCGACGTGCACCAGAAAGACATCTGTGGCTCTATATATACACACACACACAAGGAGCCTCTGGAACCAGCGGACGTAAAGCGAGAGCAAATTCTTCAAAGCAAATCAGTGCTTTAAGCCATTTTTTTTTTTTTTTGCATTAGTTTATTAGGTTATACTCTTTCCTTTCCCTTCTCTATTGCCGTGCTTTCTATTGACTGATCCTTCCCAACAAAGTGAGATTATTTTGTGTATTCCTTCTCCCACGGTCATGCAACAAGCAGTCGAGAATCACGTACAATCTCATCGCCGGATGCCCCATTAGACACGAGTTTCTCGTTTACTATCTTATTAATTGCTGTATCAAGCAACTTCGTTCATGGTGGTCGGTTCTCTATAGCTCGGTATTTTTCCCATTTAAAAACCTATAGTAGGCATCTTTCTTTTCTTTCCCCTTTTAAGTGGGAACGCAAAGATGACTGATCATTCGTTCGTTCGTTCAACCTACGTCTCTCAGCCATGGCACTGACAAGGCATCTAATACTTCCTCAATTTGAATAAATTAATTGAAATCCTCCATCCGACAACGTGGAGAGCAAGAACAATGTGTCAAATCCTGCTTAAATTGCAAGAATATAAAGATCGGCGATAATATGCAGGTGCAAAGGCCCGAAACCTTTTCCAATTATTCCCGATAATCGATTCTGAGTTGCATCACCCAAGTCTACCTCACATGAATTAAAGCAAATGAGAAACGCATTTCAAAGACTAAATCGTCATTATTTTGCCTGTTTTAGGATCTTCAGCTGGAAAGGTAGGGTAGACTTTTCGAGCCACTAAACATTATAATATATCAGTTACTCAGATTATTCCCAAATCTTATTGTAGTTCTAAAAGTTTCAACTAGGCAAATTATGCAATTTCGGTACGTAACTGAAGAGACAAAAACAAGCTCTTTTTTCTTTGGTGAAAAGAAAATTATATTCATTGCTCAAAAGTATATGTGAGAAGTACATAGACTTTTATAACAAAGCAAATTAGGGCAAAGTAAAGATTGGAATACCACAAAATAAAACCAAATCTAAAAAATAAGAAGGATCAACGGAGCTCTAGCAGGGTTAAGTACATACCTGTTTCATAAAAACGAATCTGTCAAGTAAAATAAATTGCGATCGATTATTGGATCCCGTATCACACATCGGAAATTTCTTCTTCGATACTTACGGTGTTGCCAGTTTTCACTAGCTATGGGGTTTGTGCACTTAAATTCACATTTTTGACCGTGACCATGAACAACGTCCCGGTACCTGATGTCAGGTACTCAGCAATCAATAACAATTTGTCATCTGTCCCAGTCCGGAACTTTGTGGCTCGAGCTCATGATTCCCCCATATGCCAATTGAAACATTTAGGGCGTGGGACAATTCATCACCATCCATTACTAAGACCTCTCAATTGATGCAGCCATGTGCAAACTTTCCTTAAATGGCAGGAGGGGTCCCATTAAATCTTCTTGTCCACATTTTTCGGTCGGAGCTGCTTTATTGTTTCCAGTTAGGGAGAAGACTGTAATCACGCACTTGCACATCGCTTCCGCAAACTAATAGTGATGTGAGAGCTAGGCTCGTTCGATTGGTTTTGAGCGTGATCCACCTAATTTCCCAATATCAAAACTATGGCCATCTCTTCCTCATTCTTATTTCCGATTCCTATTTTCAATTGGAATAACTATGATCACTGGAATATTAAAATGACTACTTTCTTGATGGCCTAAGATTTATGGAACATTGTGAAAAGAGATTATGCTGTTATGTGAGAAGGTCCAAGTGTTTCTAAAGAGTGATTATAAAAAGACGCAAGGGCATTATGTGTTATTTAGCAAACACTCTTGGAAATGATATTCTCGAGAATATTCCCGGGGGGGATAACAACGAAGAAGGAATGGGAGATGCTAGAAGAAGAATTGCGAGGCACAACTACACACTTTCCGACTTCAAACTTTGAGAAGGGAATTTGAGAATTCTAAAATGAAAATTATGAGATTGTTCGAAAATATTGTGGAAGACTAAAAAAAAGGGATGAGTACATCGGAAGTCTAAAACCACACAAAAGTGCAATTGAGTCATAAAACCTTCAAAAATTGCAATTAAGTCCTAAAACTTTCTATGAAAGTACTATTGAATCCTAAAACTTTTAAAAAGTACAATCAAGTTCTAAAATTTATCAAATTGATTCCATTAAGTCCTTCCATAGATTGTACTTTTTGAAAATTTTAGGGCTTGATTGTCCTTTTGTGACAAGTTTTAGGACTTGATTGTGCATTTGAAAGTTTTATGACTTGATTGCACTTTTATAACAACATTGAGGACTTAGTTGCACTTTTTGTAAATTCAAAACTTAATTGCACATTCATGACAAATTTTAAGGCTTCTAGTGCACTTATTCCCTGAAAGAACTAGTTAATCAAATGAGAGCCTATGGAAATGAAATCACTAACCAAAGGTCTATGAAAAAAATTGTGTCGATTATTAGAAATACAACCCTATTGTCACCACTATAGAAGGAACTAAGGATTCAAAGGCCCTTTTAGTGAGTGAATTAATTGGCTCTCTAGAAGTGTATGGAAAAGATTGATGGCACAAGATGAAGATTCGGTTGAAAGTGCCTTTCAGTCTAAAATAAACATCTCATAATCTAAAAATGGTGGAAGTAGGTCATGGGAAAATAGAAGAGGAGGAGAAAACTTTCAAAACGAAAAATATACAACTTACAATTTTGTAAGAAAACTAATCATTTGGAGAAAGATTGTTGGTTTCGAGATAAACTACAATGCCACTCTTGTATAAAATATGTCAACGTAGACAGAGCATTGCTTGAAAACAAGTTATCGAGCTCACTATGTTGAAGAAAAAAAAATGAAGACAATATATTCTACACGAGTCAAGCGGCAAATGACAAGAAAAATGATACATGGTACATTGATAGTGGGTGTAGCAATCATATAATGAGGGACGAATCTATATTCACCGATATTGATACATTGGCGAAAACTCAAGTGAAATTGCGCAACAGCGCATTGGTCGATGTGAAAGGACAAGGCATCATTGCCATTGAAACAAATAAATGTTCAAAATATATTCATGATGTATATTTAGTCCTTAGTCTTGTCCAAGATCTACTCAATGTGGGCCAAATGATACAAAATGGGTATTCACTATACTATAAAGGAGATGCCCGCACTATCTATGATAGATAAAAAAATAATATTATGCCTCCATTAATATGGAGAATAAAACTTTCCTATTCGATGGAAATATGTCATATATATAGCTGTGAAAGCTCAAGTTGATGAATTATGGCTATGGTACTGGACATTTGGCCAATTCAACCTTGCAAGACCAAAGACTTTTTTTTAAAGAAAATTATGCTGAGAGATTTTCCATCTATCTCAGAAATTTCACATGTTTGTGAAAGATGTCTTCTTGGAAAACCATAAAGATAGTCTTTCCACCCGGAGGTGCATGGAGAGCTAAAAAGCCACCGAACTAGTCTATATGGACGTATGTGCTCTAATAAGGACCCTAACACTCAGCCAAAATCAATATTTCATTTTATTCATTGGTGACAACACATGAATGACACGGGTTTACTTTCTTAAAAAAAGATTGGGGGTCGTCCCTATTTTCAGAAAATTCAAAAATAATGTCAAGAATCAAAGTGGCCATATAATCAAAGTTCTAAGGAGCAATAGAGGCACATAATACAGCTCAAGAAAGTTTAATAATTTCTGTCTAGTTATTCATCATCGACTTACCAAAAAAAAAAAGTTATTCATCATCAACTAACTATTGGTGATGCCTTAGAGCAAAATGGAATTGTAAAAAGGAAGAAAAGAACCATCATGGAGATGACAAGGTTGATGCTAAAGGAAAAAGGCCTTCTCAATTCGTTCTGGATAGAAGCAATCTACACAATTGTGTACATCTTAATTGGGTGTCTTGGGAGAAAGAGAAGATTGAAAAGAAGTATGTCACCTTGCCAAACATACCTTTAGCATGTGAGATTCCACCACTCATGACGTAATACCACCATCCTCTCCTAGCTTGACAGGAGAAGAATCTGCTATAGAATCTCATATTCTACGGATAAATCTCTTAGAAAAAACATTGAATATTTCTATATATTTCAAAGATTAAATTGAACATTTACTAAATATCTAGGAACCACGTTGAACAAATTAAAAGTTTAGAGACTATTTGCACAATTATTTTTTCTTAATACTGATTGCATCTCCTTCATATTAAAATAAAGTAAATTACGCGCAGTTTCTATTACGTTAACATTACAATATCACGTTAGCTTTAGGTCAAAATATCATGTAACTATTTTTTTAGGGAAAATGACACCATAAGTGTCATACTATTATAAGAGACTCACTTAAATGCCATAACTTTTTTTTAATCACTTAGCGTCATACAACTTTTCCATTGATTACTTTAAGTGCTATGAGTTTTTAAAAATATTCACCACAAGTGCCCTACATTGGATTTCTAGCACTTAAGTGCATGCTATTAAAAAGTTATGGCGCTCAAGTTGTCAATTGAAAATTATGGCATTCTCAAGTGGTCGAAAAAAAAGTTATAGTACTCAAATGAGCATTTGTGGTGTCTTTATTCCATTTTGTCGTATAAGTAGCTCAAAATGATTTATAATATGTTAACGTTACAAGGGATGTCCATTCCTCTATCCTCTTCTCGTTTGATTATGGTTTATGGAAGTGGAATGACATTCCAATTGTGTAGAGGGTATCATGATTTCTTCACACCTTTCTCCTTGTGCACCAAAAATAAATTATAAAAAACTTGAGATATTGGTTAATATGAACTATAATCGATAACGTAGTGACTATTACATTGATAATAATATGATCTATGAGGTTTTTGAGTCAAAAGCATAATCTCTCCACCCAGATGAGAAACCTAATGCCAAAAATTATAAGTTATTATAATTCTGTTAATTAGCAAAACAATTTAAATCAAACGAATAAAATTACACAAATTCAAAGCTTACTTTTATAGCTCCAGACAATAAGAAAGAACGACTTTGTTGTTAAGTGTGACTATTGTCCCCTTCATAAATTTACCATGACATGTACCCTACAATAGTAGATGATGCCTTCTGTTGCTTGCCCACTCGGTCAGCAAGTATAAAATCATTAAATCTTGCAGATTGGAATGTAGGCGAAGAAAATAGGGGAACGAGAAAAAAAAATGATATTGCTTGAGATCATTTTTCTTCGGTTTCTACTTAAATGAGAGCCACTGCTCTTACATTTGTGCTATGTCGTCCACTAGAACATGGGACCCCATTTTCATCATGTGTCTTTCATAGTGAAATCGCTCTCCATGTTGTTTTCGTGAATTTTGTCAAGCCAGTTTCTCGCCTGATGAACGGTGGAATAGCACCATAGCAAAGATAATTTGAATTAAGAGAACAGTGATAGTAAAATCAAAGCACTAGATTAATGAAGAAGAAATTAGTTCCGTGGATACTTACTATTATTCATGTGAAAAAAAAGAAAGAAACATGATAATCAATCCGTATGATATAACATTAAAAAGAAAAATAAAAGAAAGATAAATTCTTTTTTTGTGGAAGGTAAATAGATAAATTCTTAATACTGATTGCATCTCTTTGATATAATACGCGTATCATAACGATTAGGAATCTTGAAAGTTCTTTAATATAATACGCTTATCATAATGATTTGGAATCTTGAAAGTTCTTTGGACCGATGGCCTTTCAATTTTTGTGGAAGTTGAGAAGTTTAAGACATCTGCCTTTCAATTAAAGGTAAATTGAAAATAAAGAATCTCTAAATATGTTAACTTTTTGATGTGTTGAGGGTGAAATTAATAGTTGGAACTTGAATTTCTTTCTCGTTAAGTAATAAGTGTGCTTATCTTGCTTTATAATGTCACTTTCAGTGTCACCTTCTTTGGTTATGTCAGTCTTGAATGCTTTTTACAGCTTTTGGGCAATCATCCAGCAGTCCATTTGAGTCCCAATTTTGAGGGGGCAAGTAACGCAACCGATCCCTTTGGCACTCTAACGGGGAGCTCCGAGAACGGTAGAACTTCAACTGGTGTCTTTGGTGCTACTCAACCCTCTTCGCCTTTTTCTACTGTGCCTGTCTTCGGTGCTTCATCTTCACCATCTTTTGGAACTTCAATACCCGCTTCTGGTACATCGTCAACTCCTGCTCTGGGAAGCTCTTCCTCAATTTTTGATGGTAAGTGATCAGTTATAACTCTCCTGATCACGAGGAACGTCTGAAAGTAGACATATAGATAGGCATTTGATCGGGCGCTCATCTTTTCTTTGATATGGGAAGAATATTTGGAATTGAATTTTGATAGCCTAGCTTTCAAACAGATCATGGGACAAATCGAAGAGTATGTTGACATTTGTTCTATAACTCAGTTTCTGTGCTTGGCAAATTGAGAGGCGAGAATGATAGTAGTTAGTCTGCGATTCCAGCACAGCAGAAGCCAAAAGGCAAGCAACTTGAATTATGGTCAAGGAATGCAAAATAACACATAAGCTCAAGGAAAGTCAGAAGGAGGGCAGGCATGTTTCTTATGTTTTATGTACCTATGCATGAAGCACAATTAGGATGAGAAATTGTCTAAGAAGATCCGAGCATATGATTTGCTTTCACGATTCCCCCATAAATGTGGCTAAACATTTAGTGATATGATGGTCAAGATTCTTGAATTTAAGTTAAGAAGGGCACGGAAGTATAGCTAGATCCACCAAATGTGATCAGATTTTCATAGGTTCTGGTCTTTGGACACAAGTCAAACAGTTTCCATTTGCGTCATTCTAACTAAATAAAACAAAATCTTCTATGCTCATTGTATGATATGCTTCTAAGTTTCCTTTTGTCATGTTCATTGTTTTCTAGGCTTTTCTCTTTCATGAGAACATTTGATCTAAAAGATGAGGAAACAATACAGTAAAGGCAGTGGTAAAAGAATTCCCAATATGGAATGTACAAACACCATGTTAGCTCATACTTTTGTGCAATTTGGAGAGCACTTATAATGAAGAGAATTTATTCAGTACAAACGAGGGCTTCGAGCTTGCAAAGTGTGGAAAAATGTTACTCCTAAATAGGTTCGAGGGGAAGAAATTGTTTTTGAGTTTTATTGGAGCATAATGTTTTTATTTTTTTTTGGAAGCTTTGACTTGAAAGAAGGTTGAGTTGTCAGAATTCGACCGCTGCACATTATAGGTTGATGGCTTTGTTTTCCCTTTATGGACCCTTGTGTAGATTGGAATGTCAAGGGATAATTGTTTGGTTAACACCTACCGTGTTACATCAAGATTATAATTCAGCTCTAAAGTAGATTAGCAACTAACAGTAGCTAGCCTTGAGCTTTACGAAAATAAATTTGATTGGAGCCGCCTGCTTCACGACACCTTGCGTAATATTTGCTGATGCTAGTTATCTTAAGTGGCATTGATATAGTACTTTAGTTGCTTCATTCGATCAATGTCAACCTCTCCATCGATAATCCTTTTACCTTTCTTTGGTGGAAGTTTGCATTTTAGCCAAAAATTTTGCTTTCTGTTCCTCTGCTCCAGTACCCAGTCACCTGGCTATTGTACTTTAGGAGTTATATTCCTCCCTGAAATAGTAGAGTCAAATTTTGATGTTTTTTTCTTTTCAAAGTACAATTGCAGTTGTTTCTCCATTTTTCCGGCTTACAAGCTGAGAATTTTTCTTCGCTAATAGTCTTCTTTTTTAACAGGATCTTCTCTTTTTGGACAAAATCCTGCTTTTGGTGGGTTTGGTTCAACCACTCCAACAAGTCCTCTTAGAAGCACAAGGCAGCAAACACAGCCGGCATTTAGGAGCAGTGTTCTTGTCTCCTCCCTAACCTCCGGTGCATCAGGTCAGTTGACATTTGGTTTTATTAGCACTCCAGCCCTTGATTCTATCTATATCTCTCCATTTGGAGCTCCTACCTTTGGACAAGCAAGCACTCATGCCTTTGGTGCTGCAAGCACTCATGCCTTTAATTCAACCGCCAGTCCTCCATTTGGTAGCAGAGAGGCTGCGTTTAGCTCATCAATTGCCTTAGTACTCGGCACAGGAAGAACCCTTGGGTCTTCCGGGACACCACTTGGATCTTCAAGTAACCCTGCATTCCGCGCATCCAGTACTCTTTTATTTGGTGCTTCAGGTACCCCTGCTTTTGGTGCATCAACTACCCAAGCTTTTGGTACTTCAAGTACCCCAACCTTCGGTGCTTCCAGTACTCTAGCTTTTGGTGCTTCTAGTGTCCAGCCTTCAATTCCAATACCCCAGTTTTTAGTGCCTCACGTACTCCAGCTTTTCAAGTATGCCCGCGTTTGGGGCTTCTAGTTGTCCATCATTTAGTGTTCCATTACTCCAGCTTTTGATGCCTCAATTATGCCAAGTCCCTGGGATGATGCCGCTTTGTTTTGTTTTTCTTTCTTAGGGATTTCTCATCAGTTCATGTGACGTGAAAGTTCCTTCGTGTGATGGATTATGACATCTTCCTTCACTTATGTATTGCCGGTTTTCAACCTTTTGTTGTCTGATGAATTTTTTGGAGTGCTTTTCTCTTATGTATGCCACGAGTATCCAGCAGTGCGTTACCTGTGTTTTCTTCATGAACTTTTCTTAGTTAGTCCAATTAATCTTTTGCATATCAGTGTGACACTGCTAATTTATTTGCTATGCCTTCCTTCACGCTGCACACATAAAAGTCCTACTTGTTGAGATAGCGTTGTAAGATACTTATTCTAGAGCAACTGAATGTCTTTTCCGGGCCATGTGTATTTGTTTCTTTATACACTTTAGCGACAAGGATTGTGTGCTTATCTTGTTTTATTGTGTTACTTCTATTGTCACCCTCTTTGGTTATGTTAATTGGAATGCTTTTTACAGCTTTTGGGTAATCATTTGGCAGTCCCTTTGGGACCCAATCAGTCTTTGGGCAGGCAGGCAAGTAACTCAACCAATCCTTTTGCCCCAAAACACTTTGGTAGCCCAAACCTTTTTGGCACTCAAACGGGGAGCTCCATGTTCGGTGGAACTTCAACTGGTGTTTTTGGTGCTACTAAACCCTCTTCACCTTTTTCTACTACGTCTGCCTTTGGTGCTTCATCTTCACCATCTTTTGGAACTTCAACACCCGCTTCTGGTGCATCATCAACTCCCGCTTTTGGGAGCTCTTCCTCAGCTTTTGGTGGTAAGTGATTTGTTATTACCCTCGTGATCATGAGGAACCTCTGAGAGTGAACTTATAGATAGGCATTTGATAGGGTGCTCATTGTTTCTTTGATATGGAAAGAATATTTGGAATTGGATTTTGATAGGCTAGTTTTCCAACAGATCATGAAACAAGTTGAGGAGTATGTTGGATTTATCCCATAAGTCGGAGTTAGTTGAGAGGCGAGAGTGACAGTAGTTGGTTTGCCATTCAAAGGGAGCAGAAGCCAAAAGGCAAGCAGCTTAAGTTATGTTTCTTTTGTAGAAAGGTGAACTAGTGATTTTGGAGATGCCACATTTGAATCAGCCGGATTTATCAAATTTAAAGTGCAATTAGGATCTTCCAGGAATGCAAAATGCCACAGAAGCTCAAGGAAACTCAAGGGTTTACGGAGGGCAGGCATTTTTCTTATGTTTCGTGTACCCGTGAATGAAATGAGCGCAATCACGATGAGAACTTGTCTAAGATGATTTGGGCATGTGATTTGCTTTCATGATTTCCCTGAAACACGGTGACACATTTGGTGACATGAGGGTCAAAATTCTTAATTGGACGCAAGTTGAACAGTTTCCATCTGTGTCATTCCGACTAAATATCTCCTACCAAAGAATTTCCTTTTCTCATGTTCATTTTATGAGACGCTTTGAAGTTCTTTTTTCTCATGATCATTCGTGTCATGACGACATTTGATCAAAAGTTGAGAAAATGATGGTCAAGCATAGTGGTAAAAAATTCTTAATGTGGAATGTAAAGACTCCGCGTCAACTAGTGCCTTTGTGGAAGCTGAAAAACAGTCATAAAGGAGAGGATTTGTTCAGTACAAATGAGGGCTTCAAGCTGCGAAGTGTTGACCAATGTTATTCCTAAATGTGTCCAAGAAATTCTTTTTTTAGTTTTAATTGGAGCATAACGTTTTTTTAAGCTTTGCCTTGAAAGAATGTTGACTTGTTAGAATTGGACCGTTGCAAATTATTTGTTGATGAGGATTTGTTTTCCTTATATTCACTGTGAGTAACTCCCAATGTGTACATTAAGGTGTATAATTTGGAATAGTTGAGCAAATGACTGTAGCTAGCCTTGAGCTTAACAAATATAATTTTGAATTTTGTTTCAACTGGCTGCTTCACATGCACCTTGCCTAATATTTTCTGACGCTAATTATCCTAAGTGGCATTGATTGCGGTAGGATCTATAGTACTTTAGTCGGTTCATTCAATCAATGTCTACTTCCCAATTGATAATCCTTTTGCCTTTCTTTTGGTGGAAGTTTTCATTTTGTCACAGTTCTCTTCCTGTTCCTATATTCCAATACTCACTCACCTAACTTCAAGAGTTATATTCCCTACTGAAATAGTAGTCGAATTTGGATTTTTTCTTTCCAAAGTATAAGTGCAGTTGTTTCTCCATTTATTTGGCTTACGAGCTGAGAATTTTTTTTCGCTAGCAGTCTTCTTTTTGAACAGGATTTTGTTTTTTTGAACAATTTGGTAGGTTTGGTTCGACCCCTCAAACAAGTCCATTTGGAAGCACAAGTCAACCATCACAGCCAGCATTTGGGGGCAATGTTTTTGGTTCCTCCTCCACTTTTGGTGCATCAAGTCAGTTAGCATTTGGCGCTACTAGTACTTCTGCCTTTGGTTCTACCAGTACCCCTTCATTTGGAGCTACTACATCTGCCTTTGGATGAGCAAGCACTCCTGCCTTTGGTTCAAGCACTCCATTTGGGAGCACAGGCAATGCATTTAGCTCATCAACCACCCCAGGGGTCTGTATTATTTTTTAATATTTTAACTAAATTAAATTTTAATTAAATTTTATATTATTTGGGACTTCCAATGCACCACTTTTTGATCTTCGACTACCACTGCATTTGGCGCATCTGATGCCGATCCATTTATCCGATTGGGTGCTTCAAGTGCATCAAGTCAGTTAGCATTTGGTGCTACTAGTACTTCTTCCTTTGGTTCTACTAGTACCCCTTCATTTGGAGCTACTTCATCTACCTTTGGACAAGCAAGCACTCCTGCCTTTGGTTCAAGCACTCCATTTGGGAGCACAGGCAGTGCATTTGGCTCATAAACCACCCCAGGGTTCTGCACTGGGGGAGCTTTTGGGACTTCCAATGCACCACTTTTTGGATCTTCGACTACCCCTGCATTTGGCGCATCTGATGCTCCTATATTGGGTGCTTCAAGTGCATCAAGTCAGTCAGCATTTGGTGCTACTGGTACTTCTTCCTTTTGTTCTACCAGTACCCCTTCGTTTGGAGCTACTTCATCTGCCTTTGGACAAGCAAGCACTCTTGCCTTTGGTTCAAGCACTCCATTTGGGAGCACAGGCAGTGCATTTGGCTCATCAACCACCCCAGGGTTCTGCACTGGGGGAGCTTTTGGTACTTGCTTTTCAGGTTCCTCAACGAAACACATAGCAGAAATTTTTGGGTATCATCACTATGATGAATTTTTGAGTTAGTTGTTCATTGGAGATGTATACATCTTTTTGATGGATTGTGAAAACTCTCGTATTATAATTAGATGACTTTTTTTTTAATATATATATATATCTTGGTATTAGGTTGAGTTATGGTTACGTTTAAAACTGTATCCTTTGGATGAAAGGACGGGTGAGTCATGGCCCCTGTTCTTGTAAAGTTGGGGGTGCGACATTATGATGCTAGTTTTATATCTATTTAGTGGTGTCAACTGGTATCTGTGGCTTTGGCACCCAAAATATATTTGAACAGAGCAACGTCAGAAGTTTGCGTGACCTTTTTCCCTATACTTATCCTTTATTTCTATGACTGTGTTGAGGTGCCCATGCTCAACAGGTTGGTCAACCTGACCCCTGCCATCATGCAATCAGTTCTTATTACTAACCCATTTGGAACCCGTCTTGCGATGCCTTGAGTATCAACTGGCCGAACTCGGACTAGTTCAACCACGCCAGTAAGTAAAGATGATCTTGCTATCTTACCTGAGATGATTAACAGCTTGTTCGACCCGTTTGAATTCCTTTGTTGACTTCTCTAATGTGGAGACTACAATCCGATCCACTTGGTTGCATATCTTGTGCTTGTTTCATGTTACCGTATGCTACGTAGAAAAGTGATTCAATCTTTTAAATCCTCTCATTTAGGTGGTGGAAAGACCTGCATCTGTTTGCATATCCTCTTTATTGACATCGCGACGTTTTGTCGTAGAGGCGGATTAGGTTGCCTGTAAGGAAATACCACCTTAACAGTGATGTGCCAAGGGTGAAAGTGGATCCACTTTACTGGATATGCTCTATATACCTTATACAAATTCTACAACATCGATCCACAGGACAATATCAAAGTTATTCTTCTTGGGCCACAAAGATATTGGGAATATGCACTTTCTGCTCCATTACTCGTCTCTCGCGAACGTAAGTCACACTAGCGTGCAACCCTTGAGGCATCTAGTTCCTACGAGTCAACAATGGCAGACTAATGATCTTTTAGTTTGACAGCTTTAACAGTAAAATGGACGTCGAATATATAAGATGGTCGCTTAAACGACAACAAAGATGTTCCTGCAAACCGAAAGAAGATTCAAGAGAAGTAAAACTTGCCTTGCCATGAGGACTTGCAACATTCTCAGACGAAGAATGCTCGGTATAACTTCCATGCGCACAAACGTTGCTTCTTATTGAGGAGCATAAACGTCTAAACAAAATAAAGAATAAAGCAGAATTCTACCTAGTCTTACCATAATCCTACTAATGGGCTCGACCCACAAGTCAAAGATAGATTGCGAGGAGAGCTTCTACAATCCCATAAGTAACCCTTTTTGAGAGATCCTTTTAGTAGATATTGCATGCTATAGCATGTATAGGAATTAGGATGAAGAATGTCTCAAGTGCCAAAACCTAACATGAGTGGACACATAAGTGTCAAAATTTGCAAAAAGTACACTTAAGTGCCAAAATCAGAAAATAATGGAACACTTAAATGCCAACGATGAGAATTTTTGATCAAACACTTAAGTGACTTTTCCGGCAAGAATTTTAAATGATGCGGCATTTATTTAAAAAAAGAAAACTTATCCACATAGCTAGATAAGCAAAAAATGATATCATTTTGGTCTAAATTTGACTTTTATATAAGTAGTAATTAAATTAAATTTTAAAAAACTAAACTAAAAAAAGGCAGCAAATCAGTGAGGGCCTTCATGTCCCTTGCCGCTACTGCCCCACCGTCGTTGGGCTCTAGCCAAGGGCTGTGGTGTGTGTTTGGTCCAATTTCCAAAAATTCTCCATCCTATTTTGTTTAAATCAAATTATATGTTTTGGACAATCAGGTCATGAGCTTTTCATTGATGCGAAAATTGAATTAATGGAACTTTGGAATCTTATTCCTGATCATACTTTGGTTGAATTTATGTGTTTCGAATATGTGCACGCTTCTGTTTGTGGAATTGCAACAAAGGTTTTGCCCCACCTATAATGATAGTATATATTTTGAAGATACCACACTATGTTGTGTATATGAAGTGACATATATTTCATTAACTTTTGAACAAAAAGCTTTTAGATGTGTTTAGATTTTTTTTTCCATAACATGCATTATAGGAATATGTATGATGATAAGAACATTGGTTTCAAATATGTGTACATCTTCTCTATGAGAAGAAGACCTAAAGTGTCAAAACTTAACACAAGTGAACAAATAAGTGCCAAAACTTCTAAAAGATATATATATATATTTACACAACATTTTTTAAAAATTGGATACCTAAAGTGTCAACTTGGTGAGGCTTGCTAGAAATCTTACGTTAAGAAAACCGGTCTATGTGGCTTATTGGAATATCCACTCAACAATCATTGCCCTAAAACGCCGATTTGTCCAAATTTGATTTTTAATATAAATGTTAATTAAATTAAAATTTAAAAACTATTTTTTATTTAAAAAAAAAAAAAGCAACAAACAAATGAGGGCCTCCACAACCCTCGTCATTGCTGCCCTACCATTGTCAAAAATGACTAGCAACACGATGGGGCGAGGGTCAATGGGGTCACCAAGCCCTAGCTAATGGTTAACAACCCGGGTCAATCACATGCGATTTGGGGCTAGGGATCATGACCCTCCCTAGATTAGGTGAGGGCCAGTGTCCTTGCCCGGGTAGGGCCAAGGACTACCACTTGCTAGGGCGGGGTTGCCACCTAGCTCAATCACATCTAGTGGCGGCCCTTAGCCCCTCTAGGCAAGGGCTAGCAATCCTTGCTCGATCTAGGGGAGGGCCATGACCCCTCGCCTATAGTCAATTAAGGCCGTCATACTTTGAAAGGCAAAATGACCCAACAATTAATACTTATGTCCAATACTCATTTAAATGCCATAATTTTTTTTTTCAATCAGAGTGCTCAAAAGTTTGGACTAAGAACGGGGACTCGTCTCCTTTTTTATTTTTTATTTTTTATTTATTTTGTTGAAGTGTTTAATCTTAGTAAAACAGTATGATCATGAGATGTAACTAAAATCCAAACTAGATTTAAAAATTTCTCTCTGCACTATCCTCCCTATGTCATGTTCAAATTCCTATTTTGTGATGGAAGCATACCCAGAGCAGCAATGACGAAGCTCCGTCCTTAGATCTGCGGCATTTCATTTTAGACCATGAGGTGCCTTTTCAAAGCTGCCCATGTCTGGTACGAACAAATCACTTCTTGTCCTAATCTCAAATTTCAGTTCACTTTTTAACATTATCGGCAACTCAGATCTGGTCCAAGTTCAAATTTTTAGGTATATGACAAATGCTTGGATGTGTAGTCTCTGGTGCATTCGATTCACCTCGTAGAAGAACTTCTATGTGATTTTTACCCTAAAAAAACTACCATTTGATATAATTGTAGTCGAATTGACGGTGAGAGACAGGTTTTTGATCTTGCTTTTGAGGTTGAGCTGAATGCACATAATCCAAAGATACTGGGTTCAAAGGTTATGAGGCTTCTACTACTTTGCATCTGTGTTATTGTTATGAATGCGATAGAATCATAAATAGCAACTCTTGATGCATCTTCTAAAGAAGATGAGGGAGTAGATTAACTTAGTCAACAAGGTGGCTAAATTGTCTGTTTCACAAATATTTGCGTCCAAAAGTTCAGGATTGGAATGGGGTGGGGAATTTGTCGCCCTTTTCAAGTCATGATATGAAATTAACGAAAATAGGTGAAGAACATTTCAAATGCCAAAACTAAACACGGATGGATACATAAGTATCAAACTTTTCAAAAGTACACTTAAGTGCCAAAATTAGATAAGAAATAAACACTTAAGTGAACAGTATCAATAACGAGAATTTTCAACCAAACAATTGATAATTTTTTTTTTCTGGCGAGAATTTTAAATGATGTGGCATTTCTTTAAAAAAAAATCCATGTTGTGCTGATTAGTTAAATAAGTAAAAAAAAATGATGTCGTTTGGTCCAAATTTTGATTTTAAATATAAATATTAATTGAATTAAATTTTAAAAATTAAATTAAAAAAAGTCTTCGCTGATTTGCTGCTTTTAAATTTTTTAATTTAATTAATATTTATATTAAAATTTAAATTTGGGGGCAAGTTGACATCATTTTGGGACAGGTGATTGCTAAGCGGACATTTTGGCAATCCATGTAAATCAATTTCACAACGTCGGAATTGGCATTTAAGTGTCCAATTTTTTTTTTTTAAAGCAACACTTAAGTGTATTTTTTGGAAATTTTAACATTTTTTTATCTATGCCAACTTTTTTTGACAATTAGGATATTTTTATCTCTAAGAATTATGATAAATTACATTACGACGGAGGGTATCGACCCACCCAGGATACAATGACGCCTTGAAGAGGAAACGAAAGGTGGTGTCAAGCGTAAATGAGCTGTTCAACATCTACATATCACACGGGTACCATCAAAGCAGCCGGTGCACAAAAGGATATATGGAGTGATTTATATCGTTTTCACGGTGTATTTATAATAGTTTAAAACATGTTCTTGGCTTGAATATGGATACTTGTGTGGTGACACACCACATCATTAAAATTTTAATATTTTCCAAAACTATTATTAATTTAGTGACACATATAATGGTAATACATTTAGTTATCTCTTAATCACTTTGGTTTCATTTGTTTAGTGAAAAATAAATGATTTGTAAAATGTTTTTTTTTTTTCTAAAAACAATAATTTATGTTGCTTATTTAAACGAATGAACAAAAATAATTTTCATCGTTTATGAAAAATGTTTAAACATGAATTGTTGTCGATAATTAAAAGTTTTTTCATTGACTAATTATTTTAAGTTATACAAATCTTCAATTTTTGTTTTCTAGATCATTTATTCTGCATGGAACAAATGGAGCCAAAAGATTATAAAGTTTTCTTCTAGTTCCATGTAGAATTTCCGTGTAATACATGCAAATTTGGGTGAGTTTGATTCGAAAATGAGCTTTGGGTGTGATATAAATGTGGAAAAGCCAAAGTCCTATGAGGAAATGGAAATTACGTTTAATAAGAACTCTTTGCAAAAGGACTTTGGGGTTAAGTATTGTTTGGCAAAAAAACCTTTGCAAGGAGGGGCTTTGGCTACATTTTTTATAAAAAAATTCAAACCCTTTCGCCAGAGGGTAAGGGCTCAGGCCGTTGACTAAGGCTGCTCAACCTGGGGTAATCGTTGTGAGACTAAGACAAAGGATACTTGAGGTTGTAAGACTCCTGGCGAGAGTCACAAGATCGAGATGAAGGTCGCTTGAGGCCGGGCAACCTTTGGCAATGTTTGCTAGGTGTGCGGCCTCACCGGCCTCTCATCAGCCCTTTGCTAGCCCTTGCCAGCTCTCTTCACGTAAAGAGATATACAATAACAAGGAGGGCTACTTTAGCGATTTGGCCAGTTACCGATGATTGCCAATTATTCCATTCGCCCGATGTTATTAATGTATAATGGCAAAATCGGAAAATTTAAGAATTAGTGAGAATAGTTTTAGAAGAAAACAAAGATATTTTTAATCCTAATTTTAGAATTCTAGAAATACTACTTAGGAAGACTGGTTTCTATTTATTTTGGGCTTTCCACATTTCCAAAACCAGCATTTGATCGAAAGATATTTCAAAATACTTGTTAAACACCCTGGCTTGTAAACATTAAATAGTCATTTATATTAATTGAATGGTGATTTAAATGGCATAGTTTAATTTTCAATTCGAATGGTGATTTCTTATTTAGATTTTGTGAATATTTCCTGCATTGTAGTAGGTCCAAAAATCTCCGATAGTAAAAGAATTATTTTCCATTTTGTCTCGTTCTTATTTTCCTTTTCGACCCTCTTTATATCAATAGGTACTTTTTGATACATTCGATCTATATAAAATAACTTTCTCGTATAATGTTTCATCTGTTGTGGGCGGACTATGCATTATTTAAAAGAACAAATAATAAAAATCACTAATTTTTTTAAAATATAATTTATGTAATCTGAATTTTCTTTTTTCTTTAGAAATATCTTTGATTAGTCAGCAAGCATGGAATCAAAATCAATGTCCTAATACTAACAAGAATAGCCATTATCATCGCGCCACATCTACGGCAGAAGGCTCGCTAAGCCCCCGTAGCTTCAAAACGACGCGCCAAGCGAGGGAGCTACGCGGCACGCGCTCATTAAAATCCCCCCCACACAGCCTTTCTTCTCCGCTCCCCGTCCTCACGCAAGGCTTCACTCATCGTCTCCGCCCCCTCCTTCGCCCTGGGAGGCTCCGGCGTCGTCTCTCTGCGCCTTCCGCTCCGCCGCCGCCGCCGCAGCAGCTTCAGATCGATCGAGGTAACTCCTGAAACCCTAGCCGCCGCCGCCGTCTCTCGTCGCTTCTGGCGATTCGCTTTCGTGAAGAGCCCTAAGCTCTATCGGATCCGCAACGCGCGCGCTCGCTCGTCCCCGGCGCGAGGGACCGGTCGCGTCCGGGTTCCGATTGCCTCTCCTCGTCGGCCGTTCTCTCTTTGCTTTCCCGGTGTGCGTTTTCCTAGGGTTTACTAGGCGGTTGGGGCGGATGAGCTGAAGGCTCTGTTAGTGCCAGGCCTGGCCTGGCCTCAGCTGTTATCTCTTTTGCCGCATTGGCATTGAGATTAGATTCGCCGTACGTAGCTGTGGAATCTCTAGTCTATGGCTCATTGCCGATAGGTAGGCGAAAGATTTCGTGGTCTCTGTGTTTGCTGATTTCTTCGGGATGATGTTGCAGCTTCTGATCCGGCTTGGGGGGATTTCGGAAGTCCTTACACGTTGCCCCGTGTAGAGAACCGCGCAGCGAAGATGTTCAGCGGAACGAACCGTGAGTATATCCTCTAGATTTCTAGTTTCTTCAGCAGGGTACATTGCTTGATTGAACTGTTGAATCTTTTTTTTTTTGGTTGCCCATGCCTATTCCCTGCGATGATGCTGCTTTTTTTTTCCTTCTCTTTGTTTTTTTAAGGGATTTCTCGTCAGTTTGTGTGATGTGAAAGTTCCCTCGTGTGATGGATTATGACATCTTCCTTAACTTACGTATTGCCGATTTCCAACCTTTTGTTGTCACCTTCTTTGGTTATGTTAATTAAAATGCTTTTTACAGCTTTTGGGCAATCATCTAGCAGTCCTTTTGGGACCCAATCAGTCTTTGGGCAGGCAAGTAACCCAACCAATCCTTTTGCCCAAAAACCTTTTGGTAGCCCAAACCCTTTTGGCACTCAAACGGGGAGCTCCATGTTCGGTGGGACTTCAACTGGTGTTTTTGATGCTACTCAACCCTCTTCGCCTTTTTCTACTACGCCTGCCTTTGGTGCTTCATCTTCACCATCTTTTGGAACTTCAACACCCGCTTTTGGTGCATCATCAACTCCTGCTTTTGGGAGCTCTTCCTCAGCTTTCGGTGGTAAGTGATTAGTTATTACCCTCGTGATCATGAGGAACCTCTGAGAGTGAACTTATAGATAGGCATTTGATAGGGTGCTTATTGTTTCTTTGATATGGGAAAAATATTTGGAATTGGATTTTGATAGGCTAGTTTTCCAACAGATCATGGGACAAGTTGAAGAGTATGTTGAATTTATCCTATAACTCTTAAGAGTTTTTTTTTTTTGCTTGGCAAGTTGAGAGGCAAGAATGATAATAGTTGGTCTGCCATTCAAATAGAGCAGAAGCCAAAAGGGAAGCAAATGAAGTTATGTTTCTTTTGTAAAAAGGTGAACTAGTGGGTTTGGAGATGCCGAATTTGAATCAGCTGAATTTATCAAATTTAAAGTGCAATTAGGATCTTCTAGGAATGCAAAATGCCACAGAAGCTCAAGGAAATTCAAGGGTCTATGGAGGGCAGGCATGTTTCTTATGTTTTATGTACCTGTGAACAAAATGAGCGCAATCACGATGAGAACTTGTCTAAGAAGATTTGGGCATGTGATCTGCTTACATGATTTCCCTGAAATGTGGCGAAAGATTTAGTGACATGAGGGTCAAAATTTTTTAATTGTATGCAAGTTGAACAGTTCCATTTGTGTCATTCCGACTAAATATCTCATACCAAAGAATTTCCTTTCTCATGTTCATTTTATGATCTGCTTTTAAGTTTTTTTTTTTCTCATGATCATTTGTGTCATGATGACATTTGATCAAAAGTTGAAAAAATAATGGTCAAGCATAGTGGTAAAAAATTCTAAATGTCTAATGTACAAACTCATTGTCAACTAATGCTTTTTTGGAAGTTGAAAAACAGTCATAAAGGAGAGGATTTGTTCAGTACAAATGAGGGCTTCAAGCTTGCAAAGTGTTGAACAATGTTATTCCTAAATGTGTCCAAGATTTTTTTTTTTTTTTTAATTGGAGCATAAGGTTTTTTTAAGCTTTGCCTTGAAAGAATGTTGACTTGTTAGAATTGGACCATCGCAAATTATTTGTTGATGAGGATTTGTTTTCCTTTTTATCCACTTTGAGTAACTCCCATTGTGTTACATTAAGGTATATTATTCAGCTCTGGAATAGATGAGCAACTGACTGTAGCTAGCCTTAAGCTTAACGAAAATAATTTTGAATTTACTTTCAACTGCCTGCTTCACATGCACCTTGCCTAATCTTTTCTGACGCTAGTTATCCTAGGTGGCATTGATTGCGGCAGGATCTATAGTACTTTAGTCAGTTCATTCAATCAATGTCCACTTCCCAATTGATAATCCTTTTACCTTTCTTTGGTGGAAGTTTGCATTTTAGTCTTAATTCTCTTCCTGTTCCTCTATTCAAATACTCAGTCACCTGGCTATTGTACTTCAGGAGTTATATTCCCTACTGAAATAGTAGTTGAATTTGGATTTTTTCCTTTCCAAAGTATGGATGCAGTTGTTTCTCCATTTATCTGGCTTACAAGCTGAGAATTTTTCTTCACTAGTGGTCTTCTTTTTGAACAGGATCTTCTTTTTTTGGACAAAAGCCTTCGTTCGGTGGGTTTGGTTCGACCCCTCAAACAAGTCCATTTGGAAGCACGAGTCAGCCATCACAGCCAGCATTTGGGGGCAATGTTTTTGGTTCCTCCCCCACTTTTGGTGCATCAAGTCAGTCAGCATTTGGTGGTACTAGTACTCCTGCCTTTGGTTCTACCAGTACCCCTTCATTTGGAGCTAGTACATCTGCCTTTGGACAAGCAAGCACTCCTGCCTTTGGTTCAAGCACTCCATTTGGGAGCACAGGCACTGCTTTTGGCTCATCAACCACCTCAGGGTTCAGCACTGGGGGAGCTTTTGGGACTTCCAGTGCACCACTTTTTGGATCTTCAAGTACCCCTGCATTTGGCGCATCCAGTGCTCCTATATTTGGTGCTTCAAGTGCTCCAGCCTTCGGTGCATCAAGTGCGCCAGCCTTCGGTGCTTCCAGTACTCCAGCCTTTGGAGCTTCCAGTGCTCCAGCCTTTGGGGCTTCCAGTGCTCCAGCTTTTGGGGCTTCTAGTAGTCCATCCTTCAGTTTTGGCTCTTCTCCTGCTTTTGGCCAATCATCCTCTGCATTTGGTGGCAGTCCATTTGGAGCTACATCATCCCCTTTTGGATCCCAGATTGGTGAGTCTTGTAAAATGAATTAATTTTGCTTTAGGAATGTTTTGGACTACTATTGTCTTCCCAGTTCTCACTTGGAATATCCAGCCTGCCTAAAAAAAGGCTGGTCCAACAGATTTTGGGTTGTGGCTTGCTACTATAACTTATGAATAATTTTCACTGCAGTGTACTGTAAGAATTTGGTCCTCACATTATTTTTCATGCAGGAGGCCAGGCCACAACACCAACTTTTGGAACTAGTGGTTTTGGACAGTCACCTTTGGAGGTCAGCGCGGCGGAAGTAGAGTGGCTCCTTACACACCAACAACTGAGTCTGATAATGGCAGTGGGACTCAAGGAGCTGGTAAGCTAGAGTCAATATCGGCAATGCCTGTATATAAGGATAAGAGCCACGAGGAGCTTAGATGGGAGGATTATCAAGCGGGAGATAAAGGTGCAGCCCTCAGACTGTTCTTTTTATGTAAATATTGGCTTTAGCTGCATTGACTGTATGCTAACAAGACATAATTTTTAGGTGGACCGAATCCTGCTGGTCAGTCCGCTGGTGCTATTGGCTTTGGTGCTTCTTCTTCAACTCCTTCACCAGCATTTGGTCAATCATCTCCTTTTGCTTCCAACACAACCTCCAATCCTTTCGCTTCTAAACCCTTCAGTACTGGGTTTGGATCCTCGGCTACACCTAGCATTTCACCTTTCAGTTCTTCAACCGCATCGACTGCACCTTCCTTGTTTGGATCGACTCCAACTCCTGCATTTGGTGCCAGTTCATCATCATCCATTTTTCCTACATCAGGCCCTTCTGCGTTTGGTTCATCACCATCAGTTTTTAGTTCTCCGACTATGGGGAGCTCTCCATTTGCCTCTAGTTTTACCTCTCAGTCCACCCCATTATTTTCATCTACTACGCCATCCTTTGGCCAGACTGGCTTTGGACAGAGCACTTCTACTTTTGGACAGACCGCGTCTCTCTTTGGACAGACTACATCTCCTTTTGTTCAGACAACTACTCCTTCCTTGGGTCAAACAAACATGTTCAGCACACCTACTGGTGGGTTTGGGGGAAGTTCATTCCCAAGCACTTCACAGCTTCCTTCTACAACTCCCACTGGATTCAGTCCAATAAATGTAAGTTGGTTTGGATAAAAATTTATTGCAGCATCTTATGTGTAGCTTCTGCTTTTTGCAGTTTTATTTCTTCCTGTATAATTGTTAAGTTTCTCTCCTCCTCTTGATATTTAGGTGAACTTATAGTTTTTTTTTTTTTTTTTTTTTTTTTTTGGGGGGGGGGGTGGTTAGTGGGGTTCACTTCTCCTCTTTTAATCACATTTGATGTTGTGTCTGCAGCAGTCCTTCTCGACTCCCTTTCAATCATCTCAACCCGCCCAAACAACCAGTCTTTTTAGCTTTGGCCACGTGGGTCAGACACAAACAGGTTACTTGAGCTTGTTAAATTATTTCTGTCTTTTCTTTTGGTGTCAATAGATGAATTTGTATGTATAAATGCTGATTTTATTTCTGTTCTGTGGTGTCAGCTGCTACCGGTGGTTTTGGTACCCAAAATATATTTGGCCAGAGCAACCTTGGAAATCCGTGCGTCCTTTTACACTATACTCGCTCTTTATTTGCATAACTGCGTTGGGTTTGCCTCGCCCAATTTGGTGCTGCCTGTGTTTTGATTATTGAGTTGTATTATCTTTTCGTTCTTTCTATTGCTTATTTATTCTTCTTTGGCCAGTAAGAGGGGATTTTGCACTGTGCAATTAATTAATGATGTGATGCCCATGCTCAACAGGTCGGCCACCCTGAACCCTGCTGTCATGCAACCAGTTGCTGTCACTAATCCATTCGGAACCCTTCCTGCAATGCCTCAAGTATCAATTGGCCGAACTGGGACTAGTTCTTCTATTCAATATGGAATTTCCAGCATGCCAGTAAGTAAAGATGATCTTGCTACATGAGACGATTATGAGCTTGCTGACCTGTTTGACTTTCTTCGTTGGTTTCTTCAATATGGAAGACTACTTTCCATTTTAGTTGCTAATTTTGTGCCTTCTGTTTTGGTAAGCTTATGATGTGTAGAAAGTGATCTAATCTTTTAAATCCTGTTGTCTAGGTGGTGGAAAAACCTGCTCCTGTCCGTATATCCTCTTTATTGACATCCCGACATTTGTCGCAGAGACGGATTAGGTTGCCTATAAGGAAATATCACCCTAAAAGTGATGCGCCAAAGGTAAAAGTGGATTAATTAACTGATGTGCGCTATGCTTGTTATGTTTTCTAGAACATTGACTGGGAATATGCACTTTCTGCTCAATAACTCTTTTCTCATGTGCTACAATGAAAACCTCACTTTTTGGATTGCCATTCCAGGTTCCCTTTTTTAGTGAGGATGAAGAAACACCTAGCACGCCAAAGGCTGATGCTCTTTTCATTCCTCGGGAAAATCCGAGGGCTCTGGTTATCCGTCCATCTGAGCAGTGGCCTTCAAGAACTAGCACAGAAAAGCCATCTCCATTGAAGGACACATCTGGAACCGGGCAGGAAAACGGTGAGATTCTTATGTCTTGGTCTTGCTATATAGTCCTGTAAATTTGACAAATAATGACTGGTGATTTTCATTGCTTGTGACGACATCTTAAGATGCTCGGATATGATTAGCTTTTGTCATCCCTTTATGCTTGACAGAGTGATTTTATATAACTCATCTCTTTTGAAATAATTTTTGATAAGAATTAACACGTTTATACACGATTATATAGCAAACCATAAAGTGACACAGATTGACTCCAATTCTTAATATATGCTTGAGTTTTATAGCATGATAAAAAAGTAGTGTTTCCAGTGACACAACTTAACACTATTACAAAATATAACATGTGAAAATACATAGCTAACCCTTGAATACATCTCTCTTTTTCCATATTTCTTGATTATTCATTATCCTGGGTTATTGTTTAGTGTCCAAATTCTGGTTTTGCCATTTTGGACTTAAAACTGAACATGATGCAATTGTGTTCATTGGCCTTTGCTCTGTCTGACACTTTTTCTGTTCGAGTTTCTTGAGGAAACTGATGCCAGTCTTTGGGTATTTTGACTTTTGAAGTTATAGCTTTTGCTGAGGAAATTGTTAAGAGCATAGACAAAGGACTCCAATGTTCTTATGTTTCAAATTAGAATTCTTTTTATCGTTGTTACATGTATTTTTATTCAAAAGTGAAGTCCTGAGGAGTAACTATTGGATGATTATTATTATTATTATTTTTTTTGAAGTAACATCTTGTTCTATTGATAAGTGAAAAGCTTCTCCTGACAAAGCCGATTTTTTGTGTTTGATACTACTTTCTCTAACAATCTCGAGTATAATTCGAGATGACAAAGTAATCTCTCAAAGGTGACTCCAATCACGGAGATGTTCCTGTTTTGCAAATATGCAGAGATAGTTTCAATTAGAAGTTGTGAAATATGTAAATTATCGTGGTTATTATTGTAGATGCAAAGACCTTATATGATTAACTTAATTATTATTTCCAACTTGCAACAGGAGGTCCAGTTGAAAATGGTCGTGTGAAGGATCAAACAGATCATGTTAGAGGCAGCCACAAATCAAATGGAGACCATGATGATCACTCTGTTCTGAAAGGTGACTCCTCAATGACACTCAATGGACACAGGGCTGGTGAGGCTGCAATAGTGTATGAGCATGGTGCAGACATTGAGGCACTAATGCCCAAGCTCCGTCACTCCGATTACTACACTGAGCCTAGAATCCAGGAGCTGGCTGCCAAGGAAAGGGCTGAGCCAGGGTTCTGTCGCCGTGTCAAGGACTTCGTCGTGGGGCGGCATGGTTATGGAAGTATCAAGTTCATGGGTGAGACTGATATTCGACGGCTTGATCTTGAAGCCCTTGTCCAGTTTAACAACCGAGAGGTGATTGTTTACCCGGACGACAACAAGAAACCTCCTATTGGACAAGGTCTCAATAAGCCCGCTGAAGTTACACTTCTTAACATCAAATGTTCCGACAAGAAGACTGGACAACAGTGGACAGAAGGGCCTAAAATTGAGAAGTACAAGGAGATGCTCAAGAAGAAGGCTGAGGATCAAGGTGCTGAGTTTGTGTCGTATGACCCTGTCAAAGGAGTGTGGAAGTTTAAGGTCAGGCACTTCAGTAAGTACAAGCTTGAAGATGAAGTTGATGATTGGAATGTATCTGCTGCCTCTGAGTCCTGATCTAAAGAAGGATTGATAATTGAGATATTGTAATTTTAGATCTTGTTGAATCAGTTTTGGGTTTTGTATAGCACCAGCATGATGTCTTGGATGGTGTGTTGTTCTTTGTAGTCTATATTTTGCTTGTTATCTGCTGGTATCTGATGGCTTTCCCAATCCTCTGTAATCCTTTGTTTCTTTCCTTTTGACTTGGAACTTTATTTTGGCTGGTGCCACGAAGGTTTATGGAAAAAGAACTTGTACTCACGAAATTGGACGAGAATGGAGAGAATTTCACATGCTTCATGGACACTTTGGTGAGGAAATTATTAAAAAGACTCATAAATTTATTGTAATTATATCAATTTAATCATAAATATTTTTATTAATTTAATTTTAAATCTTTTGTAATTATGTCAATTCAGTCAATTTTGGTTGGTTGGTGTTGACGTGGACGCCAGAAGCCATCCGACAGAATGTGGTAATTTTTATTATATTTTTTATTTTTTATTCTGTTTCTTTTTCGTTTTCCTTCTCTCTTTTTCTCTTCTTCCTTCTTTTGCTTCTTTGCCCACAACTAAGTGAAGGAGGGGCAATAATCTGGTCACGGCGGGCAAACATCTTCCGTTGTCGTTCCTTCACCAACGGTTGAGGTCCCCGGTGGTCCTCTTCCCCCTGCTCCTTGTCCTTCTCTTCCTTTTCTTCTATTTCTTCTTCTCCTCTCTCTCCACTTCTTTCCATTATCCGACGCTGCCTTTCTTTACTCCGGTAAGCCCGAGACCTCGTTTTTGGTCTCTTTAGAGCACTTCCTCGCTCGCCGCTCATCCTCCTCGCTCTCTTGCAATCCCGAAGATATGACCAACCTGACCACGGACGACAACGTCAGGAAGTTCGACAACTCGATTTTTGCGTCGGAGGGTGAGAGGTTCTGCGAAGATCTGTACTACTTGCTTGATTTGCCGCTTTGGGGTTATGTCTATGAAATGCCCTACAAATTCACCTACCGTTTGGTCTCGCTGTTTTGGAACACTTATAATGAAACCTCTAATCTCACCTCCAACGAAAGCATTGTGCATTGCCTCATCGAGCCGGTCTTTGCCAGGGCCTAGGCAAAGGTCCCCATGGCCTCACCAATCATGGGCGAGGCCATGATAAGGCTGGTCTTGCTCAAATCTAGGTAAAGTCGCCTCACCTGCAGCCCTTAGCAAGCATTGTGTGCAAAGATGGAAGAATAGAAAAAAGAAAATGAAAAATAAATGATTAAGGTAAAATTACTTAAAAATTTAAAAAATTATTTAAAAATTGCCACATCAGCATTGGCTGGATAAAATTGGCTAAATGGATTGAATTAGTATAATTGCAAGATGTTTAAAATTGAATTGATAAAAAAAAAATTTAAGACTAAATTAACACAATTGCCATAGATTTATGATTTTTTTTGTAATTTTTTCTCATTCTAGCCATGCGTTATTTTTTACAATTGGGTGATGTTGTGCATAATTGAACTACTCCTAAATAGGAGGGATTTTCAACAAAACCCATTGAGCGAGGCCATCGATGGTAGCGATGAGGCTTTGGGGGCTGCGGGACCCACCACCATTGATAATCTATGAATCCCAACAAAACTCTTTAGGAGCCTTCATGTGGTAGGGCGGTAGTCTCAAGCGGCTATTGATAATCTATGAAGCAACAAAATCTCTAGGAGCCTTCATGTTGTATCAAATATTCCAACACTTCGACACTCAGTCAACACTTGTTAGAAAATCTGATACTTTGTCAATTTTTTCGACACTCTGACATTCGAATTCAGAATTTTGACATGTGAGTTCGACATTCCAACATGACATGAATGGGGCCAATTTTAAAAAAATTTAATAAATGAGAGGTTAAAATGAATATATGTATAAAATAATAAATAATTAAAATAATAAATTGAGAAAGAAGAAAAATCTAGTTTTCATTTCTTTTTGACTTTCATTTCCTGTGACATATAATTCACTTTCAAAGTTAATTTTTTATCTTCTCTTCTAATTTTCCGACACGTGAGTCAAGAATATGAATTGCTTGTTTGTTTTGTTTTTTTTTTTTTTTTTTTTCCATGTTTCATGTATTATTGAAATTGAGTTTGTTAAATTCAAACAATGAATGATATTAATAAATGGTGAATTAATGTTTTTAATATAAATTCATTCTAGGATCTTTTATTATTTATTTATTTATTTGTGAATTTGCATTAAGTTAATTTGATTAAAATAATCATAAAATGATGATTTATTGTGTATATACAAAAATATACATTTAACATACAACGTATCTCAATATATCGAAATTTCTATTTTTTTTTTTTAAAAAATCACGTTTCAGCATGCCGCTATCGATATCAATGATACTTTAATATTAATATCCCTAGTCTGGAAGAATGTGGACCTTGAGTTGACGGGGGCAATGAAGTTGGCGCCATGACACCAGGGTCCCTCGATCGACACAAGGACCCGAGCTCAGGTGCTGGTGATTTGGATCTAAACATAGGGGCACCCCGGACTCGAGTTCGACGGTTGAGATCTTAGTCTTGGTGGTTGGGCGCCTAGGTCGGGCTGCTAAGGTCTCAGGTTTGGTCCTGGGTTGGGCTGTTGATTTCGCAGGTTGAAGCATCGGAACCCGATCGGAGGAGACAAGTCGGATGGGTTCGATCATAGGTTGACGGGCTGATAGTTGGGGACTCGAGCTCAAAGGTTGGGGACTTGTGTCCAGGCGCTAAAGTCGCGACACATACCACTAAGAGAGTGTTATAACAAAGGAAGTGTTCCGTCCGATAACTGGGGTCCCTATGATTCATGACTGTAGATATTTCAATAACAAACACCATTTTTCCATAACTGAAGTATAAGCATTCATCGATATAAAAAACATATATCATCGACTAATTTTCCGTATCATTGCCTAGCAACGAAAAATGAGAATTTTTCTTGGCCATTGTCAATCCACCGGGCAAGAGGATCCTAGTTCCTCCGAGAAATGATCTTGCAGGCTAGATGTTTTTGCTGGTGAAATTAGCTGCCTGTTTTTACATTCCTTAATTAAGAAGCAAATAAAATCTATTGGACGTACCGATGTTGTTCATGCGATTCAACCAGTTCAACAGAATTCTCGAATGCTTGTGAACTCGAATTGGTGCTTGAGAAAGCCTGAACCGGAAGTCGAGACTGAGTGTTGCCAGAAGCATGATTCTGATTGAATAAGATCGATTTGCTTCGATGGTGTCTGCGCCGAACGTCGGACCAGTGATGAGTATTACCGCCTCTTTTTTGAGCATCCACGCATCGTTCTATTTTCATGGATTGGAGCAATTTGTTGCTTCCGAAAGACATGAGACATATAGTCTTTGTGGTTACGCGAGTCGAAACCAAGCAAATAAGGTCACAAGTCTCTCGACACAAACCAAAGCATACGATTTCACACCCTCCTGGCCCTCCCTTTCCCTTGGTAGCTTCGGCATATGGGAACTTACTGTTTAGAACTCATTCTGGAGAGCAACATACGGAAAAAAATAAAATAAAGAAAGAGCGAGACATGTAGAGACGTGCATAGTGATATTTTTTCATCGAAATAGCACTAAAATGATCTATCGAAAAAGTAAGCGTGGTACTGAAGTTACAATACCTCTAGTAGGCTCTTTCCCAAGTAAACTATATCAAAGCATTATTAGATTCAACAATAGCAAGAACCATTTTGTAAAACCCGCCAGGGCGATTGATCTTAATAGAGAACGTGCTATTTCGGTTCCTTCTTTCATGAGAACAGAGTGAAACAGAGCAGTAGGCTCTAAGATGTGTTGATGACTGAAACCTGAACCGGAGGAGGAGCTTCAAGCAAAATCTGAACGCCTGAGAGCTTTCTGGGCGTGGAACAGAGCTAACAGGGGAGGTGACTCACAGAGATGGCGACACCGCCAGAACTGGCTCGGGATGTCGGAAATCGTAAGATGAGTATGAAGGAAATCGCTTATGGTGAGAGGAGCTTTCAATGCTCGGTGCGTGGGTAACCAGTCCCCTGCTCCCGATTCTGTTCCATGAGCACATCTCTTGCATTTAGTTCAGAGACGACGAAGAAGAGAGTGGGGGTGAAAGAGAAACGGGTTGGGTTTATCTATCGTGGGCTTCTGATCTAATGGGTGGTCGAATCCATTATTCTTCTTAATACCAACGAGCCCATTCTTATAACGTATATTACGGTGGGTGTGTTTGGACCGGGCCGAATGACGAAGTCGTTTGGCCCAGCTTTCATGGATCTGCACTGACGTCGTGAATCTAGGCCTAGCAGCCGAATTGAATATGGCCGAAGCTCTCCTATTTTCTCTCTTCTTTATTGTTTTTGGGAAATATTCCAAATAAGAGCATAAAATACCTTCATTTTCTCAAATAAGAGCTTCAAATGAGTTTTATTTTAAATAATATATTCGTCTCAAAGAAAGATTTGAAGTAGTCATGACTATTTCAAATAAGTTGGAGGGCCCTCTCCTGTTTATAGTGAGGGTCACTGGTCGTTAGCCATCGCAAGAGGGAGCCCTCCTTGCCATGTGTGTTCTTTTTTTTTTTTTTTTGGAAATGAAAAACAAAAAAGAAAAAGAAAAAAAGGAGACAATTTAAAAGATGAAAATGCCCTTTAAATTGTGAGTTCAGAGTAGTTCAAAAAAAAAAAAAAATTGTGAGTTCAAGTCCTTATTTAAAACAATGTCAACTCTAGATTTTTTTTTTTTTTTTTTGGAGAAAAAATGATGGCACTTCATTTTTTTTTTTATTTGGAATTTTCCCTTGTTTTTGTTATTTTGTTTATTTCTCTATTATTTATTTATTGGGTTACCACAAAAACCCTAAATTGATATATCTATCATAGATTTATCGTAGATTAATTTTTTACCACAAAGAACCCCAAAAACTAATATTCCCATGACAAGTTTAAATGAACTATTTTTTTTTATCATAAAAAAAAAACTACCACAAAAAACCACAAATTGGTAGACGGAGGGTAAAACCCTAAATCATTATACTCATTAATAGTCACATAGCATTCAACTTAACAGTTTGAGGGTAAAATTTAAGAGAAATTAATGGAGGATAAAATTGTCACAGGTCTATTAGTTTGGAGTTTTTGGTAATCAAAAAATTAGTTTTGGGAGTATACAAGTTTGAATTTTTTTGTGGTGTTAAATTTTGTTTATTTTGTTTTTATTTTTACAAAAAATGTTTGCTTAATTTGTTAACTAAAATTTAGGTGTCAATGTCTTATAATGACAAAAATTTGGAGAAAAGTAATAGAGAGAGGTCCTAGATGAAGGAAAAAAGCAATTTGTGGAGGAGGACCGCAAGGGACAAAGAGAACATATTAAATCAAATTCCAAGCTGAAGTTTGTTGAGAAAACTCCCATCAGATTTTTGAAGTTAACAAAAAATTCTGATTTTAATGCTTTTTTTTTTTTTTTTTTTTTTTTTTTTTTTTTTTTTTATAGAACAAATTGATTATGTGTATGTTCCTGAGTTTCTATTGAAGACTTCTGTCAAAGTCTATTGAACTCTGACGAGTTCAAATTGAGATTGTGTTAAACCTAGAACTTGGAAGAGTCCAGAACCGGGCTTAACAAGGTTGCGACATAGATCTAGAATGATCCTTATTTGGATACTATTCTACAATGACTAGTTTTTTGGCAAAATATTTTACTTTCTATATTTATATATATTGATTGAGTCAATTGCAAATCGTCTCTACCTTCTCAGGGAGGGTTGGGGTGGGGACAATTTCGTTTCAGGAGTGGATTTCGACTCCCACGCTCTGCAAGGAGACATGGCAAAAGTTTGAGAGTGAGAGTTAGTATAGGAATAGACTAAGACCGACAAAAAAATAAAAAATAAAATCTTGAAGATAAGTTTTATATAATGAAGCATCACTAAAATTCTATTGTATAAATGACTAAAATCAAGTGAAAGTTCCATTCCCGTCTTCAATAGCCACAAGATCTTTTTGAATTATTCTGTCTAACAAGTAGATTGAAAGAATTTCACAAGTAGATTGGAAGAATTTCCTTTGGAGAATGTTAACAGTTAGTGTTGCATGGAAGGATATTTAAGGAGGTCATTCAATTAAGAAAAATAACGAATGTGAATTTGAAATTTCAAAGTCTAAAACTGCTCTCAATTACTTGTCTTCGTCTATGAATGTTTCAAATCGTGATCAGGAAAGAGAATACAACAAAAATGTCTTAGTGAGATAGAGTGATCTACTACTAAATATTTACACGTACAAGTTGTAATCTTTTGTTGATTCTTAGTGAAATCCAGCAAATAGGCTGTCAACGTAGTAAAGTGGATGTATGCTTAATCTAAGCTTAGCCACTATAAATTTCGTGTGCAATATTCTCTTCCGTTAACACTCTTTATTTAAGTTCGTTGCACGTTATTGCAAAAGTCTGATGTTCCGCAAAACTGATTTTATTTCGCATTTATTTGTCTAAGATTTTTTTTTACACCTATTCATCCCCTCTAGGTGTTCATACTAGTTTTATCAAAGTCAAGATAGCATAATTCTAAAGCTAACAATTTGGGCTTGTTTCCAAAAGAGCAGTACGTGGGGTTTGCATCAGAAACTAGAAAAGCCACGAATCGAGGATTCATCTTTGTCCAAACTTGTTCAAGGAGAAAAATCTCGATGAACAAGGAGAACTTCATGGTGATGAGGTAAATAGTGATGAAAAGATGAAGGAACGAGCAGCGATTTAAGGTAAGGGTCAAAGAATAACCTGTTCATCCTCATATTGATCTGGGAAGTGTGGAGAGAGAGAGTTCGCCTTTCCATTTGAAACCTCGGGGATTAGTGAATCAATCAACGTCTACTCCGGGGTGGCTAAGAGGAAAAGGCTGAAGATCTGGCGACCGGCGCCATGTTTGAAAGAAGTTTGAAAGCCCAAGGTTGAAGAAGATTTGGATTTGTAGAAGAAACGGAGGAAAGATGCGACCATTGGCTTAGGTCACGCGGTCTAAAGAAATAGGTTTTCTAAAATAGTATAATGTGGCGTCTCTTGCGAGGAAGCGGGAGAGAACGTGCAAAATTACTGGCGAAAAGTGTTGAGGTAAAAAGATGCGATCATCAAACGCGTCTTTTCTGTTTTTAAATAATGATGGTACACGAATATATAAAAGAACCGGAAAGTATTCACTTCTTCTAAAATGGGGCCTGTGTTATTACCAAAAAATGTCCTAATTGACAAGGGTTTACTCTAATAACGACAAAAGCAAAAATGGCCAAGTGACGATAGAGTACAATCCATCAACAAGAGAGTCCGGTACTAAAAGAGCTGTCCTGTACTAGCGGGCAAAATGGACACAGCCATTTAAGGTGGTAACTGTGGAGGAAGTGACGGGATGCGCCTCTACTAGGGATCGAAATTCTCGAATGTGAGCAATTTGTAAACTTGCGATAGGTGGTATAAGTATTTGAATTGTAATTTGTGCAAACGTCCACTAATCAATTATAGAATATATGCTGTTTATATTCACTTCCAGTTTATTTTTACATTTTCAGTACCTCTGTACACAGGATAGTCACGAACTTTCCCTATCTGAGTACCATTAAAATTCTCATCATTTACATTTTCTGTCCAAGGAATCACAGGACCATTCACAACTTTTGTTAGTTTAGATCTGACCGATTCATACTTGGAAAGGTATCTTGCCTTTTAAGGTGAAATTGATACAGAATCTATTGATGAAAAACTAAATTAACTTGGCCACGAGATCAGTATATGCGAGAGATGTTTTCGGGTTCGCTTTTCTTTACAAATAATTTGACTGTGGTTCAGTGTGACATGTTAGAAGCAATTATTAGGAGGAGCAATTTTGGTCACAAATTGGGTGCTTGAGGTGCAACGAATGGCCTCAAAATTAATGCGGCCTGGATGAAGTATATATATATTGGAGTAAGTGGAGGATATATACCTAATAATCAAAGGACTTTGTAGGGAGGTAACAAGTGTCATACCCTGAATTCTATAAAGATAAGGGTATGACCTGACCATCTTTCCCTCCCAAGAATGCAACCTCAAATTATATTCAAAAGTCCAACACCCAAAAGTCCCTGTCGTTAGCACTTTTGTACTATCGCCGCTTGCCAAAGAACCTAAAAATATTGGGAAAGAGAGGAGTGAACAACCATAACTTAGTGAATAGTACATTTTTTCTAAGTAGATCGAATAACGACTATGCATATGTACAAAGTGATACCAAAAACTTGTAATCCAAACTCAAGGTATAAAAAAAATATCAAATTATATACGAGTTATTTCATTTCAACAAAGCTTTGTTTAAAAAAAAAAAATACTCACTTCCTTAGTAATATTAAAATAATAATATCAATGGTTCAATCCATTGATCAATAACTCACATATCAGTGATCTATTCCATTTACTAATTTCATTAAATTACACATTGATGGTCCATTCCATCGACCAATCCATTACTCAATATCCTATCATGATCACGATACAACATTTGGTGACAAGACCATTAAGATTCTTCCCTTGGCAATGTCTTCACTTACAAAGCCGATGACTCGATTCAGAATAATATCCTAAACCGGTATGCATACCCCCAAATCCCTCACTCAAAATTAAATTTGTCATTTTAAGAATAAAACAACAAACAAAAAAAAAAGGTCGTAACTTCATACGCACAATAGATAAAGGAATCTTGAAAGGAAAAGGGCATAAAGTTGTCCTGGCTTAAGGTCGCATTTCCTATGCAATTATAAATAAGCTTCTTCTCTCTATGCTATCACTAGAAAATACCAGGAAGTATCAATCCCATGGAAAACAAAGGCGTTTATCATACTGGCATAATCAAGTTGTCAAATGCCATCAACTACATAACTCTTTTTAAACCGAACTTCCCAATAAAACTTCTGGTTCAACTTCAATCCGCCATAGTTAAAATTCAGAGCGAAGAAACAGAACAGGCATTTGTTTCTTCACTTGCTTACACTCTTCGACTAACCCTTACAAAATCTCGTACTTGTCACATCTCAGCATACAAAACAGTGCCTCAGTAATCTCTACAACACTCCATCCACTAGCTCACAACACCAGAGCAGCTCTGCGAAACACGAAGAGCCGACCTACCCAGCAAATCCTCTCACTCGCCACCACCAAGATCAGGGACTACTCGAAGCGGTCACGTCCACATACCGCCAGTAAATCACACAACCCTATACATATCACCCTTTCAAAAGCAGAACCCAGAACGTTCCCCGCTGAACGAATTGAATTCATCAAGCGAAAAGATTAAACAACCACTGCCTCCACATACGCACAGTCGCGACACCCGATTTCACCGAAAAACAAGGAGGCGATCGATCATTGTTGGATTATAATGTCTCAGTGCTGCTGTTTTCTATCTTTTTTTTCCTCTGTTTTTTTATTAAAAAACAGCCAAGTTCATTTAGTTATGCCTTTAGTGTTTTTGCTATTTTCTAGGAAGTGAATTAGCACGTTTAGGTGCAGTTATACGCTGCACGTGTGTGTGTGGTTTGTAAGCAGTTATTGTTCTTGTTTAAGTTGTCATGTACTTGACAGTTTCCTTAGAGAACTGACGTATGCAAGTTTGTGTTCTGTTTCTCTGTGCTTCTCTTCCTCATTCAAAAACTATAGCTTCTGGTTTTCTGTTTCTTGTTTATTGTTTTGATTAGTAACAACAGTGGTATCAGAGCATGAATGATCTTGAGGGACTGTGAAGTGAAGCAAGTATCAAAGTGTAAAGAAGTTAAAGGGTGATGGAGACAGGGTCGAGTGGTTTCTGTGCGATGGCTTCTCCAATATTTACTGGAGAGAATTATCAAGCATGGGCTGTTAAGATGACAGCATTTTTGGAGGGTCATGATCTATGGGAAGCTGTGGAGGATTATTATGAAGTTGCTCCACTTCCAAATAATCCGACCATGAATCAAATCAAACTTCATAAAGAGAGAACCACAAGAAAAGCCAAGGCAAAATCTTGCCTGTATGTTGTTGTCTCGCCTACCATCTTTACCAAAATTATGAAGTGTGACTCTACAAAGGCCATATGGGACTTCTTGAAAGAATATGAAGGAGATGAGAAGATAAGAGGTATGAAGGTGCTGAATCTCTTGAGAGAATTTGAGAGACAACAGATGAAAGACTCTGAGTCAGTGAAGGAATACTCTGATAGGCTAGTGGGGATAACTGATAAAATCAGAGTTTTGGGGACTGACTTGAAGGATGATAGGCTTGTTCAGAAGATCCTGGTGTCTCTTCCAGAGAAGTTCAAAGCCACCGTAGCGTCTCTGGAAAATACAAGAGACTTACCTGATATAAAGCTTGCAGAATTGTTGAATACTTTGTAGGCACAGGAGCACAGAAGATTGATGAGAAGAGAAGAGTTTGTAGAGGGTGCGCTGCAAGCTAGAGTGAAATCAAATGATGGAGGCAAAGGGAAGAAATGGATTCAGTCTAGAGAAAATGCTGATGACTCCAAGTTTGTAGCAAAAGAAGGAAATTCTGGTGGGTTTAGCAAATGGAAGAAGAACAAAAAGCCTTGTCAATACTGTGGTGGAACTAATCATTAGTTTTTTAGATGTTGGAGAAAGCCTGATGCTAGGTGCAGAAGATGTCACAAGTTGGGTCACATGGAAGCCATTTGTAAAGAGAAAAATTACCAGCAAGCAGGAGAAGCCCAGGTAGCAGTGAATGAAACTGAGGAAGAGCACTTGTTTGTAGCTTCTTTTTCTGAATCTTCTGTTGGGAATGATGCATGGCTGGTGGATAGTGGCTGTACCAATCATATGACTGGAAATTCGAAACTGTTTAGGAGTCTAGACAGGTCAGTCAGGTCTAGAGTTAGAATTGGCAACGGACAGTATATCGAAGTGCAAGGGAAGTGTACAGTGGCTATTGAAGGAAATGAGGAGGTGAAGCTGATCAGTGATGTTCTTTTTGTGCCAAATATTAACCATAATTTGTTGTTGGTCAATTAGTTGAGAAGGGCTATAAAGTGAAGTTCAAAGGGGAGGAATGTCTTATTAATAATGCAGATAGCAAAGAAGTGCTAAAAATTCCAATGGAGGACAAGAGTTTCATGTTCAAGCCACAAGAGATGCAACAAATGGCTTTAAAGTGCAAAGAAGAAAATGTAGAGATATGGCATAAAAGACTTGGCATGTTCACAGGAAGAGCATGTCGTTTATGCAGAGAAATAGCTTGGTAGATAACTTGCCAAGTTTGGAGGAGGAATTTTCACAGTACAGAACTTGTCTTCTTGGCAAGCAAGCCGGATTTCCTTTCAAAGGAGGAGGCTGGAGAGCATGTGAGAAGCTGCAATTAGTCCACACAGATCTATGTGGACCTATGTCTGAGTCTTCTCTCAATGGTAGCAGGTATTTCATTACCTTCACTGATTATATGATTAGGATGAGTTGGATTTATTTTCTGCGAGCCAAGTCTGAAGTTGCTGATGTGTTTGTGAAGTTTAAAGCCTTAGTTGAGAATCAGAGTGGGAAGAAATTTAAAATGCTCAGGTCTGATAATGGTTCTGAGTATACTGCTCACAAGTTTAAGTTGAATTGTGAGCAAGCAGGAATTGTGCAATAGTTCACTGCTCCCTATTCACCTCAATAGAATGGGGTTAGTGAGAGGAAAAACAGAAGCATTATGGAGATGGCTAGATGTATGATGCAGGAGAAGATGTTGCCTAAGAAGTTTTGGGCTGAGGCAGCTAATACTGTAGTGTTCCTATTGAACACATTGCCCACAAAGGCCTTAGAGAGGTCAACACCTTTTGAAGTTTGGTATGGTGTTAAACCTTATGTGAAGAATTTGAAGGTTTTTGGGTGTTTGTTCCTCAAGTCAAGAGGGACAAGTTGGATAAAAGAGCTGAGCTTGGAATCTTCATTGGGTACAGTCTCCAATCAAAAGCTTACAAAGGAGTTTTCACCCTATGACAGGGAAAGTGACTGTAAGCAGAGATGTTGTTTTTCTAGAGGAAGATGAGTGGAATTGGATCGAAGGAAAGAGTGCAGAACAACAGCAGTTTGAAAAACAACCTGCAAAAGATGTAGAGGTTGATGAAGTTATAGATGGATTAGAAGACAGTATGGATGATTTACCAGTGAGAGGCACAAGGTCACTTGTTGAAATCTATGAAAGAAGCAATGTGGCAATGCTCGAACTATCTAATTTTGTGGAAGCTAAGGAGGATCAGAGGTGGATTGCAGCAATGTAGGAGGAGATTGCAATGATCCAGAAAAACCACACATGGGAGCTTGTTGACAGACCATCTGATAAGAATGTGATTGGGGTTAAGTGAGTGTTTAGAACAAAACTTAATCCTGATGGTTCTGTCAATAAACACAAAGCTAGATTGGTGGTGAAAGGCTATGCACAAATATGGGGAGTAGACTATTATGAAACATTTGCTCCTGTTGCACGACTTGATACAATAAGGCTACCGTCAGCTATTGCAGCAGAAAAGGGGTGGCCTATATTTCAGTTACATGTCAAGTCTGCATTCCTAAATGGAGAGCTTGAGGCAGAGATTTTTGTTGAACAACCTGAAGGTTTCAGTATCAAAGGCCAAGAAGAGAGTGTATACAGGTTGATGAAAGCTCTATATGGCCTTAAGCAGGCTCCAAGAGCTTGGTATGGAAAGATAGATCGATATTTGCAAGATTTTGGCTTTGTAAAAAGCTTAAGTGAGTTCACTCTTTATGTCAAGAAGGTGAATCACAGTGTTGTAATTCTGTCACTTTATGTAGATGATCTATTAGTGACGGGGAATGATATGGAATTGATAGAAAATGTGAAGCAAGATCTATTTGCAGTTTTTGAGATGTTAGACTTGGGAAATATGGCTTATTTTTTGGGTTTGGAAGTCAAACATGCTTCATATGAGATCTTCATCTGTCAGAAAAAATATATGAAGGAAATTCTAAAGAAGTTTCGAATAGAAGATTGTCGAAGTGTAAGCACTCTTATGGCTGCTAAAGAGAAGCTGCAGAAGAATGATGGAACAGATGCAATAGATGCTTCTATGTATAGAAGTCTGATTGGGTGTCTTATGTATCTAACAGCAACCAGACCAGATATTCTATTTGCTGTGAGTGTTTTATCCAGGTTTATGAGTAGTCCTAGTCAATTACATTTGACTGCAGCAAAAAGGGTTTTGAGATATCTCAAAGGAATATTGTTCTTTGGTGTGAAGTTTAAGAAATGTCAGAAGTTTAATTTGCAAGGATTTTCTAATAGTGACTGGGTTGGTTCAGTAGATGACATGAAGAGTACGTCTAGATATTGTTTCAGTTTGGTTCTGCTTGTTTTCCTAGTGTTCTAAAAAGCAAGAGATTGTAGCTCAGTCTACTGCAGAGGCTGAGTTTATAGCAGCTACTACAGCTGCAAATCAAGCTTTGTGGCTGAAAAAGATAATGAAGGATTTGTGGTTGAATTCCAGCGATTGTATCGAAGTTAATGTGGACAATCAGGTTGCTCTAGCAATATCACGGAATCCAGTTTTCCATGGCAAAACCAAGCATTTCAAAGTCAAATTTTTCTTTCTACGTGAGGTGCAACAAAATAGTGAAGTTAAGCTGGTTTATTGTAGATCTGAAGATCAACTTACAGACATGTTCACAAAACCACTTCAAGCTGGAAGATTTGAAGTATTAAGAAAGAAAATTGGAGTATGCAGCAGCAACTGATCCAAGGAGGAGTTTGTTGGATTATAATGTCTCAATACTGCTGTTTTCTATCTTGTTTTTTCCTTTGTTTTCCTCTGTTTTTTTTTATTAAAAAACAGCCAAGTTCATTTAGTTATGCATTTAGTGTTTTTGCTATTTTCTAGGAAGTGAATTAGCACGTTTAGGTGCAGTTATATGCTACACGTGTGTGTGTGGTTTGTAAGCATTTATTGTTCTTGTTTAAGTTGTCTAGTACTTGACAGTTTCCTTAGAGAACTGACGTATGCAAGTTTGTGTTCTGTTTCTCTGTGATTCTCTTCCTCATTCGAAAACTATAGCTTCTGGTTTTCTATTTCTTGTTTACTGTTTTGATCAGTAACAACAATCATGGGCAGCCTCGAAAAGTACGAAAACCAATGCCGAACCGCTCAAAATCATATCTTCACACGCTAAACCGAAAATCACAAGCGATCTTGATTTGGACGCATGAACCAAACAAGCAAGCACAGAAAGAAAGATCCATACCTGGACGACCGGCAGGTTAGCCAGCAAGAAGAAGAGCGAGGAACCCACCAAGGCAGGAAGAGAGCGAACGCGAGGGAGGCAGTTCTAGAGAGAGAGAGAGAGAGAGAGAGAGAGGGAGGCAGAGGAAGAGTCTTTGCTTGCCTTCCTCGAAGCCTATCGGGACAAAGAGAGAGAAGACTGGAGAGAGGGGGTCATCTGCTATTGGCGGATTTTTGTACAAGCTTTTTCTAAAATTATATTTTAAAATTTTTTAGTTTTTTAAATGTTTATTTTTCAGAAAGGCGGTGCCTACCGGTAAAGAAAGGTAAGTTTTCGAATTCTGACTGGTAAATGTTTGTCATGGTATTTACAATTCAGTACATGCTAGAAAATATCAAGTCGAGTCGTCCATGTTTCTTTTGACTTTGGCTTTTCCAATGGTCTAAAGTGCATTCAAAATATTTTCTTTCTTATTATGGAATAGGGATCGTGAATAATCTTTCACACGTTAAATTAAGCTGACCTTTCGCGATTGAGTAATAACATATCTTGCAACTTCAAGAACAAAATTCAGTCTAGAGTCCCCGAATAAGTTGTGTGTATACATTTGTGAAATCAAGTGATCGACGATGAATTACACTTCGTCGTTGAAATTTATTGTATATTGTCAAATATGATAAATACAAAATAAGCCAGTTTGTAATATCCCTGTTTACATAGTAGATCATTAAACATAAATGTGAATTGATTAGAAGGATATTGATCTTAAAAAAGAAAAAAAAACTTAGAAATTAACCCTTTATATGCTCTTGTTTTATGCGTACATATCCCTTTATAACTTAAATCTTATGTATTCAGAGCAATAGAGAACAAAACACAGGAAGATGGTATTAAGACACGAATAAAAAAAATATGTTATACCTAATGAACTAGTTGGAATCAATATTATTTTAATGGAGTGGCTAAGAGGCTCATGAAACACTCCGTACATCCCATGAACTGGTTAAGTACGAGCCTTTAGCCTATGTCAAGTGGTCCTAATTTAAAGCAGTACTTGTGACTCGAACGGAAAGTTCCTAAATTGGAAATCCCCTAATGCCCAATTGTACTATGTAGTCTAAAGACCATAAAAATAACTTAAATTCATTAGATAAAGAATTTCGAGCAATTTTCCATACCAAATTATTAGTATATACTATACACAACCTGCTTATAATATTAATTTATTAGTAGCGAAAGCTTCTACAGCACATTAATAATAGTAACACATGCGATTATTTTATCTCACACTTTCCTGAGGCTCAAAAGTTGATTTGCATCAAAATACTCTTTTTGCAAAGAGAAGGAAAGGATAAAAGCAGCTAACCATATCAGATAAGAGAAAATATTCCGAAACCCTGATTAAAGCTTCTAAAGCTCTTCAAAAGCTGGGATTCTGACGAATGTCTCCCTCTTATAACCTGCAAAAGACGATCAAACCCTCAACAAATATATTCCACATCCAAATAGTCAAATAAAATTTCACCAGAAAGGAAAGGCAAACAGCTCAAATGCACTAAGATTTCTCCTTAATCTGTAAATATAGATTGGCATGGATAGATGGAGTCAATACTTACCTGTAACAAACATCAGAATGTATACAAGAAGTAGCGAAAACCCCTCAAGTCAGGCAAGCAGTATATGCTGCACTCTTCGTGGTTATCTCCGACAGCTCGGCTACTATAAATATGAATTTCAAGCTTCTCCACGTTCTTAGCTTAGCAACACAGCGGCCTAAATTCATAGCCCTTACTTTCCTCTTTTTTATGAGGAAGTTACTGTCGAAGGCAAACCAACGACTCTGCAGGAAGAAGTCGTATCATCAGCAAAAGTTGAGCCCGAAAACAATCGTATGTGAAGTTTGTTAGGGTATTCATTGTACGTGAGAAAATATCATCTGGTCTTATTTAACGAACTTGCCATATTAAAGAAGACCAATTGCATGATCTGGTTTTCTTAATCTATTTAAATTGCTGTTAAAAAATTGGGATGCGCTGGTGTAGTCGCTTGATTCCTACTTTCTTGACCATATCCAGTAGCTGGAGATTCAATCCTTACCCTAAGCTGATTTGAGATGATCCATCATATTCAGCCACAAGGCACAAGAAGTATCTCTTTGAGAGAGAGCGTCAGAAGATAAGAATCTGAATTGTAAGTATAACCTCATTGAGCTAGAACTATTATCTCCGAACTAGTTGTGAATAGATAGTGTCAATGTAATTAGCTAAAGGAATTTAGACCGGAACCATGCTCAAAAAGTTTGCTCGGGTTACTCAAGCCACCAGGAAGCCACGACAGGTTAACTCTCAAAAGCACATGCACAAGCAGACATGGAATAAGATTGTGCCAGTAATCTAGGCTTTTCATGTTATGAAAGGGTTCATTTATTTCACTCAGAACTTCTGGTCTACAGCCATGCATGAGCACTGCTTACGAAGCAAGCAGTTGCTTTTCCAAATCTAAGGAGAAGGTACTAGGAGCACCAATCTCTCCAGAATCCACACACCATCATTTGGTATTCCTATATCCACAAAGGGGCTGCCTGAGCTCGTTGACTGATAGATAATTGATTGCTGGGCGATATAGCCACAACTATCCAATTTGACTGATGCCCCCAAAGCGAAAATCAATCTGTCTTCTGGGCCTGCCACACCAGTATGCCAGTAACAAGGCATGAAGTGAAGATCAATCCTTTTCAGAGCCATGATGAAGATCTTGTATCTGCCAGAGGAGAGCAATATGGAGACGAACATAGTAAGAACTCCGTTCTCTAAATTCAAACATAGTAAGAACTCCGTTCTCTAAATCCAAAACCAAACTTTCGTATTAAGACAATGTTTCCTACCCCTTTTGGTTGTATTTTAAGTTCTCATTGAAAACAGCATATGCTGCAGCAACTGCAATGCCAGGCCCCACAAAAATCCTATATTTGGTGAAAATCAAGATATTCATGTGTTTTGCCGCACCAGGATAAATATCAAAGGTATGACGAAGGACATTCATGAAACAACTTAAATAAATATAGTTTATTGTTTATTTTAACCTTTAAAGGTTTGGCGCAATTAGTTGGAACATCAGGAGATTTTTAACTCAGGAATTGATGGTTACTTATTTAAGTCTCACTAACTGTGTGCAAATTACTCTTGGTTAGAGCCACATGCACAAGCTAAAGGCCAAACTTAACCTGTTTATAGGGCTTGCAGGGTGTTTTATCGACTTGTAAATAGCCGGATCTCTATGCTTATGCCCTTAGATAATAGTAAAGAAAAGTTTATTTATCTATGCCGATGCAATTCTTTATCTTTGGACAGAAAAGACTTTCCATTCGCTAAACTCCTGGACTGAAGTGGAAAGATGAAATTCATGACAATCAAATAATTAGGTTCTCACGACCTCCTGTTTAAATAGCTTGCGCCGCGCGTGCTCGCAACCAATCAAAGCGATTGGAGTAACATCAAAAAATCACCACATAAATCAAGAATCAAAAGTGCGTAATATCAACAACTCAATTTGTCTGAGAAAGTATTTAGGGATCACTGTACTAGACTAATCGTACTCTAGGCTACTGGGTTGAGTCAGATTTGGGTCAAGTCGAATATGGTTTGACCTATATTGACCTATTTTCATGCATTGTAAATTTGATTACTCATATCCGACTCAATCTATATTATCGAAACACATTAATATTTAACTCAATTTAGGTTAATCCACTCCCCCCCACTTAATTTACTTTAAGCTGTTCACATCTATGTTACTTGAATAAAAAATCACATCAACTTTAAAAATTAAATTAAACAATAAAAAATTAGTAAATAAAATAAAAAAAATGTGAAAAGCCTTTAACTAAACCTAAGAAAGCTTATTTCTTATTATTTTTTTTAATCGGAAAAAGGTATTGTTGAAACACTTTCATGCAACACAAATTTAATAGACAATTCTTAATTCTTTTAAATTGAATTTTTAATTATTTCTATTTTTATTTTTAAAAAATATAATTTTTAATTATTATTTTTTCTTTTTCTTCTTCTTTGGCCAACCATCAGCTATGATGATGGCTGGCAACTAGCCATAGGTGACTTCGAGCTCGCCCAATGCCAATGAACTCCAAGCTCGCTAAATCGATGAGGCTCGAGCCTCCCCAGATCAGCTCGATTGAGCTCACCCACCGCTAACAAGATCGAGCTTGCCTGACACTGGCGAGCTTGAGTCTTGCTAGATTGGCAAGGCTTGAGCCTTGCTAAACGTTGGCGAGGCTCAGCCTTGCCAAATTAGTGAGCTCAAGCTCGCCCGGACCCGACGAGCTCAAGCTCGAGTCTCAGATCGGATTGGTGAGATCGAGCTCGCCTGATGCCTACGAGCTCTAATCTTGATAGATCCAGCAAGCTCGAGTTTCGCCAAAAAGAAGTCGGCGATGCTCAAGCCTCACTAGTCGTTGGCGACCTCAAGCTCACTTGGCTAATCATCAGCCATCATAGTGCCAGCCACTGGCTAAGAAAGGAGGAAGAAGAAAGAAAAGAAAAAAAAAGAAAAAAAGGAAAGAAAAAAGAAAAAGAAAAAAAAAAAAAAAAGAAATATAAAAAATTATAATTTCGATTTTTATAAAAAAAAAAAAAACATTTTTATAAAGTTAAAGAGGGAAAGAGAGTGTAAGGCTTGGGTTGGAAATGGGAAAACGGGTCAAGAAAATTCTAAACCTTTTGCATTTGTGCCAATTTAATCCTAAACCTTTTATTGATACTAATTTGATTCTAAACATTTTCACTTGGTGCCAATCTAGTGATAAATCCTTTCACTTGATGCCAATTTAGTCATTTCTAACTAATTTTGGTTGGATTTTGTTGACTAGACGTCGGTCGACAGATGTGGCATGATCGATACTAACGTAGATAAATTTTGATAATATTTTAATATTTTTCAATTGTTTTATTTTTATTTTTATTTTATTTTTCTTCTCCTCCCCTTTTCTCCAATTGGCTGTTGGACCTCGGCGACTGTCTAAAGGCGATGCTAGTGAGGTCAAGCTCGACCCTTTGCTAGATGTCACGAGGGCTGCTCGCGCTAGGTGATGAGTGTGACATCCTGATTTTTAAATTTGTTTTCAAGGAGATGAAATGAGCATTTCATCGACGCACCTATGACCTTTTTCTCTAAGTTGGCCACTCATGAGATAACTAGTCTATTAGGTGAAGCCGTTAAGGAATTTAAAAGTGACTAACTTGAGAATTCGACCAAAAATCGACTACTCGACCATATTAATCTTCAAGAGTCAATACAACACCATTAAAATTGATTAAAAATCGAAGATAGATCGATTCGATAAAGGCATGTAATTAAGAGTGGGTGATTCCATCTAATTGCAAAATTCGTGTCGAACGACACTAAACCGACCTTCGTCAATTTTGTACCTTGTGCCTGTATTTGAGATATTGAGATTTTTACGACAACTAAGAGTCACCTATGAGTCGAAGATGCACATTGTGAATAAAAAATAATCGACCACAGGTCAAATGCACTAAAATTCCTAAAAACTACATGGTAGATTAAGTCACGTTAAAATCACATTTGGTTGAAATTAACCAAGAAATTAAACTCGGTTTCAAAAATCGAAAGTTGTGATGTGTCACAATATATTTTAGGAACGTCGACTCATCATTTGAAGATTTTTCGGCAAGTTTGGATTTTCGGCGAAAAATCAAGAATTGACGGAATTGGACTGGGAAAATTAGATGACTATTTTTTAGCGCACTTTTGGCATCCAAGATAGATTAATTGGCAAAAAAAAATGTGGATTTGATGTGGGTACATTGGCTAGAATTTTTGGGCACCAATTGAGCTCAAATGAAGGAGGATTTGAATGAAATTGAAGAAGCAATTGTGCAAATTCGTAGGCCATGGTGGGGTGCAGCATTTGGGACACATGGGAAGCTTCTCGAGGAAGATTTGGGAGAGAGAAAGCTGATGTGGATGAGGCTGAAGGTGGTGGGGGCAACACTCAAGTGTTTGAAGACCTTAGGGAGAGCATTGAAGGCTTTTGTCCCTTCAAGCTTCAGTAGACCTCTTCTCCTTCTTCCTCAGCCCTACTTTCTCCATTCGTGCTGTCTTGAGAGCTCAAAGAACTAAAGGAACCAGCCGGCCAAGCCTCCAAGCCGGCCGAGCAGATTGCACGCTTGTTCGAGCTCTCCTGCTCCTATCGCTGCCACCCGCGCGTTGAGCCAGCTCTGTTCGTCTCCAGCTTGCGTGCTTGCCGTCCAGAAGTCGTGCGCCACTCCAGTTGCTTCGTTCGCCACCGTCGACCACCGCACGAGCTAGCCTGTCGACCGCTTGGCCCCCTTGCCGCCCGTTCGTCCAACTACTGCCGCTCGAGCCACTAGCGTCGGTTTCGCCTCCTGCTCATGTTTCGCGTCTGGTCGTTGGTTCGCCGTCCACCCTGGTCGCCATCTAGCCACCTGAGCTCCTCCAGCGTCCATCCAAGCCATCGGGACCACCGCCTAGACTTGCTGAAGCCGCTGCTGTCCCGCCTAGCCTTTTCTAGCTACTGTTGTTGCTCGGTCCAACTCCTTTGTGTAGCAAGCAGCAGTGAAGCCAGCAACAAGCCGTGAGGCTTCATGGCCCATTTTAGGTCACTTCCGGGCCTCCCTTGGTGTCGTCATAGGCTCAAGTCTCGCCCGCCTTGGCGTTGCCGTCGCCGTGGACTCACCGAATCGCTAAACTAGTGAGTTTACTTGCTAAACCTTGTTTATAAGGTTAATTATACTTAAGGGTTGATTATATTAGGCAAAGTATGGTTTATGTGGATAGAGTAGTTTAATTAGAGGATAATTAGATTATGTAGTTTAATTAGTTTAGTAGATAATTAATTAAGACTAATTAGGCAATTAGATTAGTGTAAGCTTAATTAGGGTTTTAATTAATTATTTTGCCTTATTTAATTATTTTGTAATTATTTAATTAATTTTCGAAATTTATTTAATTATTTATTATTTTCAGGAAATTATACCGGGAGAGCCGGTTGTTAGAATTCCGTGTTGACTGCTGTGGTGTGGTTAGTTTATGCAATTGATTGTTGGATTGTGAAATTGAGTGATGATTGTGAAAATTTGGTATTTAATTAGAAAATATCAGGTGTTGGATTTTGACACCGAAAATGTTTTTAAGTACTATATTGAAATAGTGAGACTTTAAAATAGGAGGATATTACTTTTTAAGATTCGATTTGATCGTGTACCCATACATGACTATTTTCCTGAATGTTTTTAATACTAAGAAAATAGGCTAAGCACATTATCTTAATTGAGACATTTGAGTGCAATGTACGATATCTTAGCCATAATTGATTGGTCGTGTGTTGGTTATGAAAACCCAACACAAGCGTTTATGTCGAACAATGCCTCTATATGGGATGTCCCTGGACAACGGAAGTCGATCGCAGTAGATTCTAGAATGATGCTCCTTCAGGAATACCGTCTAGTTATAGACGTTGTCGTGCTCAATGGAGTGAGACGATGCCTGGCTATGCCAGTAGACCGTCGAACATCGAGTATTCCGTGCCTTGGGGGCCGAGATTAATAATTGGAATGCATGACTGGTTGAGTTAGATGCGCTTGATTATGAGATGAAACTATGTGGCATGGTATGAGACGTGTCATAACGGTTTGGCCTTATAATTGGGACCCCTGTGTTTGGTTGAGTTGAGTGAGATGTTTCAATTGTTGTGTGCATCTGTTATATGCATTGTGTATATGAATTGTGCTGACGTGTAGAAGGGAACTGAGGTGAGGTAAGTCCGCTGTATTGTGTGACTAGGTCACCCCTAGGTGTATTTCCTTCTTAATAGGGGTTTAGGGGGGTGAATTTGCTGAGACATTGTCTCACTCCGTCATTGGCTCAACCTTTTTAGGTTCGTAGATGGCAATTCCTCCGAAATGTTTTGATTGGCCCAAGAGGGTCACCAAATAGGTCACCGAGATTCCTCTTCCCGAGGACCAAGGAGCCTAGGTCTATGAACTCGTGAGAACCATCATCTAGGTCGATGCGGGTCCACCTCGGAGGGTACCCCATCAATTCAAGGTGGGCTATCGTTGTGGGTGAAATGGACCTAGAGAAGGTCCCCTATAGGATTCTGAGGTCCCTGTGTCGGTGTTGGATATTGCTTTTGGCGAGGGTATAGCTAACCCTCCCAATGGTGATGTGGTAGACCCAGATCCCCAGGAGACTTCAGAGTTTTTAGTTGGGGACTCGTATGCTTAGTTGACTTGTTGACCCTCCCTTTTTGTAGTAGGTTTTTGTTGGCTGACCTTTGTTTATAAACCTGGTGTGTTTATATAAAAGTGTGGTTTGTGAAAATGACTATTATCCTGCTTTCCTATCCCATGTTGAGTGTTGTATGGGGTTTGTTTATTTATACGCTTCCACATGTGCATTAAAAAGAATGGGTCGGCGAAGTGTCCTGAGACGTCATAAATTTCATCGACCACCGAAGGATGGGCATGCTCTCGAGGATCGAGCCGTGACAGTGAGGCTCACCTTTATTGGATCTGGCAAGGGTCAAGCCTCGCCTAGTCTCTAGCAAGGCTAGCTCGAGGCCACCCAAGCTGCCAAGGCGGCCTCACACTATGCTAGAGAGGCTCGTCTTCGCTAGTTATGGTCGAGGCTCGACCTCACCAGATCCAATGAGGTCAAGCCTTACCTGGCCACTACGAGGGCTCGAGCCCTCGCTAGCGTGACCTCATGACCTTTGGCGAGGGCTTGAGCCTCGTTAGTGGCTAGTGAGGCTTGTTGGCTATCGCCTTTGGCTGGTTGCTAAGGTCTAGTGACTGGCTGGAAAAAGGAGGAGGAGAAGGAAAAAATAAAAATAAAAAGAAAAATAAATAAAATGAGAATAAAAAAAAAATTTCGAAAAAATATTAAAATATTATTAAGAGTTATCAACGTTAGTATCGGCAATATCACGTCAGCCAATTGGTGCCCAGTCAACAAAATCCAACCAAAATTAGTCGGAAGGACTAAATTGGCACCACATCAAAAGGTAAATGACTAAATTGGCATCAATAAAAGGTTTATGATTAAATTTGAATAAATACAATAAGTTTATATTTTTCGAAACTTTTCTCATTAGAAATGAGCTTAAGCTTTCAATTTTTAAACCCATTTAACTAGTATTTTCAAAATGTAAGTGACTCATATATGATTAATTTATGACCCATTTATGATATACATGGGTCATATATGGGTCTAAGACCCATTTTGACACCTCTAGGCTAGAGTGATGTACTTGCTTCTTGACCAAAGCAACTAAAATAATTTAGTAAGGGAAAACTAAATTAACATGGCCATAAGATCAGTATCAGTGAGAGATATTTTTGGGTTCACTTTCCTTCGCAAATAATTCGATCGTGGTTCTGCATAACATGTTAGAAACAGCTGTTGTGAGAGATATTTTTGGGTTCACTTTCCTTCGCAAATAATTCGATCGTGGTTCTGCATAACATGTTAGAAACAGCTGTTGTGAGGAGCAATTTTGGTTACAAATTGAGCGCTTGAGATGCTCCTAAAAGACTCAAAATTAATGGTGCCTTCGCTAAAGCATATGTATCTTCGCCTAAGTGGACGATATACACATAAAAAATGAAAGGATGGCCAAATGCTGGGAGACAAAACCTCACATTCCTTCGTTATTTATCATCTTTTTGTTGCCTAGAAATATTGCTTTTAGATAATAATAAGACTAATGGTCTTAGATGAACAAAGACAAAATTGATCTGTGAAATTATATAGCATATTTCTAATGTTTGTACATCATTTTGAACCGTGCGTAAGCTAATGGGCCTATAACAATCTAGTTCAACAAGGATGGAAAGTGATCACCTAGGCGAGTGAGCTCAAACAAGATGCAGCTTCCAGCAGACTATTAAAGGGTCAAAGGGATGAGAGTGGATTGGCTCAAGAATCGAATAAGGAGTATTGCCGAGTGGTGCAAGTGAACAATAATGATGACATTAGCGGTTTAATTAGAAAAGTTTGTGACACCTCAAGTCTTACATTGAATAAATGAGGCAATGTGATATTATTCATATATAAGATCAATCTCAAAAGGTCATAACCTCTATGGTTATTTTGAGTACTCCTTTTAAGGGATTGACTTTATGTAAAATGGGTCGGATCATTACTATGATTTTTATCAAAGAATATTATTTATATCTATAACTGACCACGTGGAAAATCGCAAACTTTCTTTATTTGGGTCACTTTTTGATATTATTGTTACTATTTTTGGGTTTACTATCCTTTACAAATAATGTGAGTGTGGCTCCAAATGACATGTTAGAAACAGTTATTAAGGGGAGCGACTTTGGTCACAAACTGGTTGCTTGACAATGGCATCAAATTTAACGGATGGACCATATACCGATGGGCGGCTTGGCGTCGGTGGAGGATAAATACTTAAAAGATTAAAAAGGCTACTGAGGGAGCCTACTCGGTCCAACTCCAGGGCCTGGTATCGGCTACCCGGGTGGCTGCCTTTCGAACCTATCCCATGTGCCTTCCCTCCCACGGTTTTACCCGGGGATGTTGGCGGGAGCAGCAGTCGGGCTGTTTATATTTCTTCCCAGCCACGGGAATACGGGAGCTCCGACGCGGGGGTCTCTCACCCCTGGGAGGTTATTCCTCCTGTCGGAGTTACCTCCCTAAAACGGATGGACCATATACCGATGGGCGGCTTGGCGTCGGTGGAGGATAAATACTTAAAAGATTAAAAAGGCTACTGAGGGAAGTAATAAGGAGAAATTATTGGGGGAAAGCTTGGATTCTACCCTGTCGAAATCCTAAGTCATTTACCATGCGACACGTGTCTCTTGAGCCCCCGCTCCAAAACTCCACCGACACTCTCATCCTCTCTGTTCCCTCTCTTTTTTTTTTTTCCTTTGTTTTTTTTTCTTCTTCTTCTTCTCTTCCATGGTGGTCTTCTTTCTCTCTCTCATCCGCCTAGCCATTATCTCTTCTCCGGCCTCAACCTCAACCTCAAGCTCGAGAAAGGAAGGGAAAAATCTCGACGTGAGAGGAAAAAGTTTCATTTTGATTCAGCTGGCGACACCCGAGTGCTTTTCGCTCCCCCGACCCCTCCCTAACGCTCACAATTTACTCTCCCATCTTTGTGTGATCTCTCCATGTATTTTAATTGTCTTTTACTCTTAAAGTGAGCAGAGAGGGAGAGGGCGGAGGGACTAAGGAGTGAGGGGAGGTGGTGGGGGGAGTGATTTGTAGAAGTGGGTCGAGGGCCGGGGCCTAAAGAGAAATGGCGGACCAGAGGTCTTATGAGTGGCTTTCCTCCGAAGAGGTCGGGCTCGAGGTCGAGGTCCAGACGGCTAGGAACTTCGCTTGATCATTAGCAGGGCTTCAGATCTAGACTGATTGTGTCATGCTCGGGAAGAAAGCATGGCTTTCCCTCCCTCTGCTTCAAATTTGAACCGAAGTCGTGCTTTCTTCAACAGTGGATGGTACTAAAGGTATGGCTCCCAAATCTGAAGCCACCTTCAAATTTGGCCACTGCTCGTCCATGGTCGTGATGGGCAAGGTTGAGATCCCAACGACCATAGATGGAACTTACATATCAAGAAGAAAAGTAAAGGAAGTAGGCGTTCATGGCCGTTGGACCATGGACGGAGCTCACATATCCCAACGACCATGGACGCCTAAACACGACGGATCAACATCGACGATTTTGGCGATTGTAGGGAATGACTAATCCCCGATAACGCGGATTCGACACTAAATCGAACTCCTAAATCAATGCGGAAGCGAAGCCCGAGAAATCAACGCGAATCACCGATCGTAAAGCAAACCACGGAATCGAGCGTACCTTGTTAGCCACAGATTAAACACCGTCGTTGATGGAGGAAGAGAAACCGGTCGATTTGATCCGATGAAGCCTTGAAGGGAGGAAAAGCGCGCCGTATGCCTACTATTCTTCGGGAGAGAAAACGCGCGGGAGAGAACATAATTGATTCAACGTAAAACATACGTCTCTCTCTCTCTCTCTCTTCCCTTTTATACCCCCTCCTTTCCACGGGCCCTATTCCCGTGGGCCGGGCTTTCTAGGCCCAACTTTGGCGGATGGGCCTTAAGCCCAATTACTAATTAAATAAATCCTTCATCTCCCACTCGCACATGGTGGTCCAAAAACAACATGGGCGGACAGGGCCTACTCGGCCCCATCGAGAATAATCCATCATAGACTCTCTCTTAACATGGTGGGCCGAACAGAATTCTCTTTACCTCTATTCAACATTCATACGGTGAATAATCCGTGCGACCAGCATACTTTGAGAGCTCGTTGCTATACATCGTTAGGAATATATAGCAGCTCATAATGGGCATCACACTCCGAGTAGATTTAGTATGCAGTACCCTAGATCGATCGATCACATTTATATCTCTCTTGATCTCTTTTAAACAATGATATAAATATTGTATTCACAATTACAATTACCACAAAGACAATCATAATTGGTCGACCAGTGAACACAAAAACTACAATGTGATTCTCCAAAATCGATCTTCCTCTTTCCTTCAAACTCTCAATTTCAGTTCAGCTTGCTTTTCTAGAAATGTCCCATTAGATCGAATCAAACACATGACCATTGGCAACATCCTAAGATAGCAAACACTAAATAGAAATTTTGAGAATAAGTAAGAGTCATGAGGGGACAAATAATTGAGGAACTCTTTTCCTCAAGAGTCTCACACGTCATAAAAGTTGAGATCAAACTTTTTGCCACTCTTATTGGTCGTATCATGCATACGTAGTATGAAATACGTATTACGGTATTAACTCCTTTCCCATGGAGCGTATGTCTATACTTGTTCAATACCGTATAGATGATAGTTCAGACATACCCAATGTCTAACTTGAGTTCACCTATCTACTCATTCACAAAATCCATCAGAACTCACATCTGGCATCTTAGACAGATAAAGTAAAATATGTGGGGTATTTTACTTTCGGACATCATAACTATTATGTCTTCATCTTAACACTTAGTTAAGGCGACATGTGTATTTTAAGCTTGAGCTCTCGATTATCACCTAGATAATAAGCTTAAATACAGTCTCATCCCTATTTATCACATAGTAAATAGAGGCGATCACCCGTGTGAGTGGGCTAATCTTATATCTGTCCGACATACTCCTCTTAACTTAAAGTAATGCACTAAGTATTAAGATGCATAAAGATCACATAAAGATTCATAGGCATTAATCAATGAAAATCAAAATTTCATAAATGTGAACTACTCGGGAAATTACAATCCAAGACATCGACTCTACGCAATCCTAGAGATTTTACATGACCACAAAACACATCTCTAGGTATTGGCTTTGTCATAGGATCTGCTACCATTCTATGCGTAGATATGTACCGCAAGTTCACATCCTTTCGTGCAACCATATCTTTTACAAAGTTATACTTGGTATCTATATGTTTGGTCTTGCCATGATACTTTGGATCTTTGGTGTATGCTATAGCTGCTTGGCTATCACAATTAACCAATAATGGATTTGCAGCTTTCTCAATAACACCTAAATGATCCAAGAATCTCTTAAGCCAAACTCCTTCTTGTACCGCTATTGATAATGCCACGAACTCAGCTTCCATCGTGGACAAGGCTATACACGTTTGCTTCTTACTGCTCCATGATATGGCGCCATTGCTCAGTAATAAAGCATATCTTGAGGTAGATTTTCTTTCATCTAAATCTCCTCCCCAATCAGCATCTGAATAGCCTTCAAGTCGCAGATCCTTTCCTTGGTAATTCAACTTGAAATCAGCAGTTCCCTTCAGATACCTCGGTATTCTCTTGACGGCTTTCCAATCTTTGGACTGGATTGGATTGGTATCTACTCACCATTCCAACTGCAAAACATATGTCGGGTCTTGTACACATCATAGCATACATCAAGCTCCCAACTGCACTTGCATAAGGAACATGTTTCATTTGTTCCTTCTCTTGTGGAGTCCTTGGACACAGTCTATGGCTCAATCCTTCACCATTTGCAATAGGAGTGTCTATGGGTTTACAATCATGCATACGGAACCGTTCAAGAACCTTATTTATATAGGTTTCTTGCGAAAGAGACAACGATCTCTTCGAATGATCTCTTGAAATCTTAACTCCAAGAATGTATGCAGCTTCACCCATATCCTTCATCTCAAAGTTGGAAGACAACCAACTCTTGACAGTCTTAACAAACTCCATATTGCTTCCGGCAATTAGTATATCATCAACATATAATGATATGATCACAAATTGATCATTGGATCTTTTGATATATAGACAATGATCCTCATCAATCATTGTAAAATCATATGCCATTATAGCATTATGAAAACGTATATACCATTGTCTTGATGACTGCTTAAGGCCATATATCGACCTCAAAAGTCGACATACTTTTTCTTCTTGACCTTTCATTATGAAACCAAAAAGAGGTTGTTCCATGTATATTTCTTCCTCTAATTCTCCATTGAGGAAAGCAGTCTTTACATCCATTTGATGTAACTTAAGATCCAGACTAGCCACAATTGCCAGAATAATGCGAATCGAAGTAAATCTTACTACAGGAGAAAACATATCTTCATAATCAATTCCTTCCTGTTGATTATACCCCTTCGCCACAAGGCGAGCCTTATGCCTTTCTATTGAGCCATCAGCCTTTCGCTTTATTTTGAGAACCCATTTGTTCCCAATAGCTGCGTCCTTTAAGAAGATCAACCGGTTCCCAGACTTGGTTTGATTTCATTGACTCATTTCCTCCTCCATTGCATTAATCCATTTTTCCTTACTAGGGCAATTCGAGCCTCATTAATATTTCTTGGCTCATCCTCATCTTGTGGAGCAACCATAAAAGTTTCCCCTTCAATGCCAAAACGTCGACGGGGAATACTTTGGCGACTTGTTCGCCGTATGGGAGATTGTACACTTTGCACATCATTCCCCATCATGCTCCCACTTGGATTAGGTAATAATGATGCCGTCTCATCAAGTGGTTGTAACTGGGAATGAGTAGAATTCAATTCATCACTTCTCATATTACTCCCACTTGGACGAACTCCACTAAGGTCATTATCTTGATCCAAGGTTTCAAATAGGGAACAATCTTCCCCTATTTCGCCCTTCTTAGGAAATTCATCCTCTAAGAATGTGACATCCCGTGATTCAAACTCAGTTATACTCCCACTTTCCTTCTCACCTATGAACACATAACCTTTTGAGTGTTCCGAGTACCTTATGAAAATACTCTTCTTTCCTCTGGGACCTAATTTCCCAAACTTGTGAGATGACTCATGTGTGTAGGCAGCACAACCCCATGGCTTAAGAAAGCTTAAGTCCGGTTTTCTACCTGTCCATAACTCATATGGAGTGGAAGCAACTGATTTGGAAGGCACACGGTTAAGTATATAGGCAGCAGTTAACAACGCATCACTCCAAAAGGCGATTGGTAAGTTAGCATGCGCCATCATGTACCTAACCATCTCCAGTAGGGTTTTGTTTCTTCTCTCTACAACACCATTTTGTTGAGGAGTATATGGAATAGACAACTGTTTTTCTATTCCTTTTTCATCACACAATTTTCTGAACTCATCAGATAAATATTCTCGACCTCGATCGGATTTCAATGCTTTTTATTTTCTTGTCTAATTGATTTTCTACCAGGTTCATAAACCTTTTGAAACAACTTATCGCTTCAGATTTGTGAGAAATCAAATAGACATATCCAAATCGAGTGTAATCATCTATAAATGTGATGAAATAAACAGCCCCATGCCTTCCTCTCACATTCATTGGACCACAGACATCAGTATGGATTAAATGCAGAGGAAATTCAGCTCTTTTCCCTTTCCCAAATGGTTTCCGTGTTGTTTTCCCTTCTAAGCAATGCTTACATATAGGCAAATCGACTTTTTCAATGTTACCCAACAAGCCCTCTTTGGCTAGTCTATTCATACGTTGTTTGGCCAATGTGACCAAGCCTAGCATGCCACACATTCACATCATTATCATAGGTATTAGAAGACGTGATAAGGGAATAACAAACATTAGCATTAACATAATCAATATCTAATACAATGAAACCATCAAGAAAATAACCACAACCATAGTAATTTGTATTCAAAAACAAATTCACACCTCTATTACAGAAGTTCACATTAAAACCTAGTCTAACCAACATTAATACAGACACTAAATTCCGACGAATCTCCGGAGCATACAGCACATCATGAAGGAACAAAGTGCGTCCACCACGCATGTTCAGTTGGCATGTGCCAATTCCTTTCACTTCAGCTCTGGAGTTGTTTCCCACGTAGATCCACTTAGTTCCAGTAGGTACTCGTCGGAATTCCACGAAGGATCCTCTATCCTTCGCTACATGGTCCGTCGCTCCTGAATCCACAGTCCACAAAGGATTAGATTCAGTCAAGAACACAGAACTCGACACAAGAGTAAAGTTCTGAAAAGTACAAGGGGTGCATACCTTCTTTGGCTCACGACAGTCGCGAGCATAGTGACCATTCTTGTCATAGTTGTAGCATTTCACCCTTGCCAGCTTCTTCATGCGAGGACGCTTTCCTCGATCATGTTGGTTAAACTTGGGTTTCTTTCCTGAAGGACCAGCTTCTTCCTTGCTTTTCCCCTTATCAAACCAGCTAGGGCGCTTGCGCTTGGAGCCCGAAGCTCCACTTGAGCTAGAATTAGCATGGTATAGTTCAGCATCCGGCTTAGACGCCAAGAGGCGGTCCTCTTCCAGCTCAAGATGACGCATTGCATCCTCGAAGGTTTTGATAGACTCATTATGGGTCAGGTGCACCTTCATATGCTCCCAACTCTGAGGCAAGGAACGGATCACTGCTTGCACCTGCTGCTCATCTGTGAGGACATGGCCAGCATCTTTCAGCTTAGTTATCATGTTTGACATCTTTCTAAGATGTTGCTTCATGGTCTGACCATGAGGCTTCTTATAGGAGTCAAACCTGATAGTGAGCTGCCTCGGTCTAGTCATCGAAGTATGACCAAATCTTGTTGCCAATGCCTCCCACATTTCCTTAGCATTGTCGAAACGCCTAAACTCCCGCATGACATCATTTTCCATGCCGCTCGCCAACGTGATGCGAGCGAGAGAGTTCTTTCGTTTCCAAGCAGCAAAAGCTTCTTTATCTCTTTTGTGCTGCGCAGTATTTCCCTCTTCAGGTTCAACCATGGTCATTAATATGATGGGTCTATGCAAATAGGGATGCATAAATGATAGGCCTATTAGCTCAGCTGGTTAGAGCGTCGTGCTAATAACGCGAAGGTCGCAGGTTCGAGACCTGCATGGGCCACCAATGAAGGATTTATTTAATTAGTAATTGGGCTTAAGGCCCATCCGCCAAAGTTGGGCCCAGAAAGCCCGGCCCACGGGAATAGGGCCCGTGGAAAGGAGGGGGTATAAAAGGGAAGAGAGAGAGAGAGAGACGTATGTTTTACGTTGAATCAATTACGTTCTCTCCCGCGCGTTTTCTCTCCCGAAGAACAAGAGGCATACGGCGCGCTTTTCCTCCCTTCAAGGCTTCATTGGATCAAATCGACCGGTTTCTCTTCCTCCATCAACGACGGTGTTTAATCTGTGGCTAACAAGGTACGCTCGATTCCGTGGTGTGCTTTACGATCGGTGATTCGCGTTGATTTCTCGGGCTTCGCTTCCGCATTGATTTAGGAGTTCGATTTAGTGTCGAATCCGCGTTATCGGGGATTAGTCATTCCCTACATTGGTATCAGAGCCCTAGTTCACGTTTTCCCGATCTGTTTATTGTGTTTTTGATTGAATTTCGCAAAAAGAGTTTCGACCGTACGGATCGGGCGAAATCCCGACACCCGAGCGCTGTTCGGCCCTTTTCCGAGTTTTCGTAAGTTGAAATCAAAATTTGAAAGCACTGGGTGAAAGGCGACGTCGAGACGATTCGGTGATACCTCGAGCGCCGCCGGCGACGCCGCACGCGCCCACACGCGCGGCCAGAAGTGGCTACGTGTGGTCGCGACGCGCCCGGAGACGCTCGGTCGCCAGGCGCGTGCGGCACACGCGCCGGTCGACGGACCGGCGTGTGCGCGCCGCCGGCCGAACCGGCGCGCGCCGGTCCACGGACCGACGCGACGCTGACGTCACCCAACGGCAAGAACCGCCTGGGGTGACGTCATCGCGACGTCGCGACGCCACGCCCGATTGGCCGTGCGGTCACCGGCCGGTGACCCAACCGGCGACCCGACCGCGGGCGATGGCACGCACGAGGCACGTGCCGCCGACGCCCGCGTGACGTCATCGAGGCACGCGCACGGCACGTGCGTCGGTTCGACCGACGCGGTTCGACCGGCTGACCGGTTCGACCGGTCCGACGACCGGCGACCGTTGACCGTTGACCGACGACCGTTGACCGTTGACCGTTGACCCGAAAAAAAATAAATAAATAAATAAAATAAAAGGGAAAAAGAATGTGTTTCTTTTTCAATTAAGTCTATGTGGGTTATAAGTAATCACTTATTTTTGTTCTGCATTTGTTGCAAGAACAATGCCTCCCCGAGGTTGCGCACACCTATTCGCAGCTTATTCGATGAACAAAAGGAAAGGCTTTGTCTAAGTTGATAGCCGAGCCGATCGATCATCGATGGGAGAGAGGTGACTTAATTGATCACGTCCTTGAAGTCAACGGGAAAATTCAATAGGTCATATGGAATGGTCGTCCCATGTCATAGTTAGAGATGGTGCGATTTTTCATAAGCACTCTTCCGCCTGAGTGGCAAGACATGTTGAATCGCATATGGGATGTCAACGGAGCTGCTTCCTATAAGAAAATTGTGAAGGATTTTGTAAATGAATATTTCTGTATTGTTTCAAGGGAAAAGATCAAGATATTAAATAAAAGAGGATCTTTCCCAGTTCGTGTGCTGATTAGGTGTTAGTTATATTGACTGTTTGTTTAGTGTGCTTTGTGGACACATTATGTAATGATTGACTACCTGATTGTTGTTGATGAAGCAACTTATATGTATTGTTTGTATTAATTGAAAGCATTATTGTTTTTATTTTATGTATATTATCAATTGCTTTCAATGACTGCTGGTTGCTGTGGGTAATTAGCTGTGGGTAGTTTTAGAAGTTTTTGTAGCTTCATAAAATTGATTTTGCATATGACAATTATATTAATGATAATTTTAAGTTAGGATTTTTGGAGGAAAAGCGCGCCGTATGCCTACTATTCTTCGGGAGAGAAAACACGCGGGAGAGAACGTAATTGATTCAACGTAAAACATACGTCTCTCTCTCTCTCTCTTCCCTTTTATACCCCCTCCTTTCCACGGGCCCTATTCCTGTGGGCTGGGCTTTCTGGGCCCAACTTTGGCGGATGGGCCTTAAGCCCAATTACTAATTAAATAAATCCTTCAGCGATGGACAGGCCAGAATTGAGATATGGAGGACGAAGAAACGAAGAAAATAGGCTCGACTTGAACGCAGTAGTGGTCGGCCTGTTCACGGTGCCGGCGACTCTGCTGGTGGCAACAGCTGAGGAGGAGCGAAGTTCGGTGGCTATGGATGGAGGAAAAGAGAGCAAAGGTGAGGGAGAGAGAATATTTTCACTTAATTTCCACATTAATCATCATGATATTGATATGTGAACACGTGTCAATTTATCATTAGATATGAGTGAAAAAAATATGTCATGTAAGATGTTGATGCAGTGATATTAAACCACTGAATATCTCAAAGAGGAGAGGTTAAGGGATTGTCAAGGGAATTTTGGTGTGGTGGGATCCGGGCGACACATATTACCTAGTGAGTGGACTAGGATATTGACAGGTGGAATATAAACTCTACCCAACATTTTCTCAGTAGTAAGGGCTAGAAAATCCAACAGTAAAAGCGGTAAGGGACATTGGGTCCACCTTGCGCAAGTCTTTTCCATGACATTCTTACGTGTGAGGATATGATAAGCCAAATAATTAAAAGCTAAGAAATGGGAGACTGAAATATAATAAAAGCCTAATTGCATCACCATCAGAATATTACACAAAAAAATCATAAATTTATTATAATTTTGACGATTCAATCTTAGTTTTTTTTTTTGTTAATTAAAACCTAATTTTTTTGAATTTGTGTCACTTCAGTCCATTTAACCATCTTGAGCCTAAAATTGCTAACATGAATGTCAGCCATCCTACATGGTGCAGTTGACATTCACTTGGACATTTTAAATAATATTTTAGTATTTTTTCAATTTATTTATTTTTTTTCCTTCTTCCCTTTCTTCTTAAACTAACTAGTCGCAAAACTTGACAATTAGCCAAAGGCGAGAGCTAGTGAGGTCGGCCTTGCCAACTATGGGAGACACTTTGCCTCGCCATGGCTAGGCGAGCCCTCATTGGTGAGGCTTACCCTCGCCTAGTGATGGTAAGGTCAGCCTTGCCATGGCTGGGCGAGCCCTCACCTTTGGATGGTCGCCAGACTTTGGTAAACCAGCTAGAGGAAGAAGGAAGGAAGAGAATTAAAATGAAAGAGAAAGAAAATAAAAAAAAAAGTTTTGAAAAAATATTAAATTACTTTAGAAAAATTCATGTTAGCGCCGATTGCATTATGTAGGACGGCTAGTGTCCGCGTCAGTAATATTTTGTCAAAATTAGCCGGATGGACTAAATTGACACAAAAAAAAAAGTTCAGGACTTATTTGAAAAAAAAAAAGAAGGTTTATGACTTAATCATCACAATTATAATAAGTTTAGAATTTTTTTCTCATTGCCTCCTGATTGCTTTTTTGCTTCCTTTAGGTAAGAAAAGAAAATTTCTTCCACCAACTTAAGAAAGTAATTGCATATTGCGTTATTTGGAGTACATTGTGGCTTTGGTTGTACTGTTACTTCAACGTGTAATTACTAGCACATTGTTTTTCCCCCCTCCTTCTATGAGAATCTTTATGATCAAAATTGAATGGAATAAATAGAGCATTGACTAATGCTAGGTACAAATAGAGTATTTATTTTTTACAATAAATGATACCATATTAAAATGTGGGTAGACACTTAGACAAGTTGACCATATCTAGGAAATTATGAAAGTCTACCGCATTGCTCAATACTGAGTTACTCAACAGTCAACATGAGGCTTTTGCCTTGGAAATCAACTAACCAACAATGCCACCAAAATGATTAACAATATTATCGGCTTTTAGAAGATTTTTAGTGTCCAGACAGGTAAGTCGTTCAAAAACTCAAGAAAAATGAATATCTCGACAAATTTCTAGATCAACATATATTATAATCTTAATCAGTCCTGCTTGTGCAATAATTTTGTATTACACGAGTGTTTTAAGTTCTACGCAATTGGGGAACCGAGTCAGGCATGATACATGAGTGATGTGATTTTAGTTGAGCCACGTCTTTTAGAGGTTTGGTTGCATAGAGAAATGAATATCTAGAATGACTTTAATAAAATAATGGATCAAAAAATGGGATAAGAATTGAACGGTGAATTAGTTCACTTTGTCCCTATCGGGCTTGGGGCCCCAAGACAAGGTTCACACGATCAGTCTATAATCTTTCAATGTGAAAGACAGTTTGATTTCATGTAGTGAATTTTGTCACAAAGTAGGAGAAATAAAAAAAAGAAGAGAATCTGAATTTATATCGATTAACTTGTTTTTCATTACATGCATTATCCTCTATTTATAATACAATATGTATGAACAATTTAAGGAAATAATAAAGTATGATACATGAAATCAAATCTAATCTCAGATCAATCAATTACGATCCTAAATATCAGCTAGCATATCTCCAACAATTTTCAATTATAGAATGTCCATTTGTTGGGGGTTCTTTTTCTATATTTTTTCAAAGACTTCTGTTATTCAATCAGACCCTCTATGAACCCCATTGTGGTTAGGGTTGATGAGAAAAGCCTGCCACCAAATTGAGAGATAGAGGGGGTCACATTAGAAAGTAGCGAAGAGCTAAGAGCAAGCCAAGAAACACATGTCACAGGTTGGTCGATTACAAACAATCCCACACCCGTGCAGCCTAAGGAGACACTCAGCTCACAAGAATGCAGTGTGAGACCGTTCTTGTGAGCTGAGTACGTGTGTAAGGCTGACTTGAGATAGAATCTTGAGGCTGCACAAGTGTGGGACCCGTGACACATGCCTCATAGAATGGAGTAGCCATGCAATAGGCCTATTGCGGGAAGTGAACCCGGTACTTCTCTTCATTTTTTGTCTTTGCGCTCTAGTTTCATTTTTCTTAACCTCAAGTCTTTTTTGTCATTCTTGATAAGTCATGCCTTTGCTTAGACTTGTCAAGTGTGTGAGTCAGGGTTGAAAATTGTCCAATCCATATTTAATCCATTTAACTTGTTTTGATTCATACTCAACTCAACCCGTATTGTTAAAATCTACTAATATTATAGGAAAACCCACACCCACTTTAAGCTATATGCTAATTGGATAAAAGTTTCAAATTAAATTTAAAAAAAAAATTTAAAAAATTTAAAAAATAGTTAATAAAATAAAAAATTGTAAAAAAACCTATTGAAATATTTATAAAGAATTTGACCAATTAAATATATATCTATAAAATCTACTTAGATTTCCTCACATCTTACTTGATTCAGTTTAGTGAGGCGAGCTTAAGGTTTACCTACCTAGGAAGGCGTTGCTTAGAACATTAATTGAGATTCTTTGCATATCAAATTGGTATAAGAAGCATTATCCAAAACACAAATAAATTCCCAGCTTACTCTTCAACCTTTCTCTCTCTTTTCATCCCTTCTCATTTCTTCTTCATCCTCCCTCCTCCTTTTCGTTTTCTCCTCCGTCCCCCAAATCTTTCTATTTTTATTTCTATTGTTGTTGATCACATCATCGACATCCTCCTCCTGCTACATCCCTACCAACCCCAAACCCCCTTGAGCCGGGCCACCACCACCGCCTCCTCCTCCTCCTCCCGTCCCTTTCCAGTGAAGTTCGCCGGCCTCGGGGCCTGCAACTCCCGGCCCAAGATCGCCTTCCTCTTCCTCACCAACTCCGGTCTCTCCTTCTTCCCCCTCTGGGAGAAGTTCGTTTGGATCCACGGAGCATTCCTTAAGCATCTTGTAAATTCCCTCCTCACCGTGGCTGCCCGTGATCTCCTTTATGTGCTGGATCGTCTTCCTCACGCCGCTCGGGATGGAGGGGAACTTGGACCCAACACTGCTGCTCATCTTCGATTAACGCCTCGGAGAAAAAAACAACAACACCAACCCTTCCCAAACCCACGACCAGGAAAACCAGACCCCCCTCTCCTCCTGCCGCCGCTCGCTTGCTCTCTTCTCGCTTTCACAGCAAGGTCATACGAGTGCGCTATTTCCTGAGTGTAAAGGGCAGGAATTGGGGAGGGGGTTGCAGAGGCGGAGGCGAAATGGGGGCGATTCGGGATTGTGGGTAATGGAGGAGGTGGAGACGGCGGCGCGAGGCGAGCGGCTAGTTACTCGGGGAAAATGGACGACCTCCCCCGCACTTCTGTTAAGTGTTAGGTGGGCGTTTAATATTTTACATGGGTCGAAACTAGGTCACAAGTTGTGACTCATTTTTTTACCCATTTAAATCAGACTCATTATTTGGATTTAATTTTACTTAGGTCTCTGACTCGTATAAAACCTATACCGATAAATTATAAGTCCAAAAAAAGGTCATGGATCATTTTGACACCCTTACTTTTGCTTTTAAACTTTTCGACAAATATTTGTTTGACTGTAATTGCCTTTTAGATGATTTAGTCAAGACCATGACTGTCATGATTGTTAAGTTAGAGTTTATCTTGCCATGAACTTAGTCTGGTTTGCTTCAATGGGATATATCAACAAATAGGATACCGATTTGCATTAATTTGATAAGTTTCGAGACTTGATTAGATCATCTTAACAAGTTTTAGAATTTGAATGTACTTTTTAAAAGTTTTAATACTTGATTACATTTTTGTGATAAGTTTTAAAATCAGTATACTTATTGTTTAAATTATCTTTATTGCTTAAGTTTCTAAACAGGATTAGCTAAAACTCATCTTCGTTTAACTGTGATTATTGTGTTTAGGAAGTTAAAAGGTGTTTCCCCAACAAAATGGGGCGCAGGAGGGGAAGTCGCCGTCCGTTTACTTACAAGCGCAAGGCCTTCCACCGAGGATCAAAATGTATGTAAAAGCCAAATTGGGTGAGTTGAACAACAGCGACCCTGGAAACAGTAAAAAAAAACGGGTATGTTTTTTTTTTTTTCTCTCTCTACAACAGCCACATCTAATTGACCTTTACTTTCTTTTTTTGTTTTTTACATAATCAAATTTTTACGATGCACACACTTTTACTTCTTGCTAATCCAACTTTACAACATGCAAATGTTGGTTGGTAATTTTGCACATAATTTTTGCATGATTTTTTGAAATATGAATGATATATACATATATATATAGCTTTGCTTAATCCAAAACAAACGGGCTAGCGCATATGTACGTAAGTATTACCATGAATAAATCCTGCAGAAACTAAAAAGAAAACCATGCAGAATTTTTCCAAGATTTTTTCGAGTGGCTTTTCGGGAAGGGCTCAAAGCCCATCTATATGACGACCCAACTTTGAGTATCAGAGCAACAGTCTAGATAAGCATTTGAATATCTTCTATTGAAAAAAACATAATGCTATCTCTGTTCATCGGTCCAAATTGAGGATGAGTATGCTAATAGGAGATGGCTTCATCTATATTATTTAACAAGGGTTAGTAATAGAAAAAACTTTAAACTGGTCCATTTATAGCTAATTTACCACAAATTAATTTTTAGGTTATCAAAAACCCCATATGTATGGATTTATCTGTGGACTTGTTATGTCAATTGAGTAATTGTCATGTATCATATAACTTAGCAATTTCATAGATAAATCTGATGGAAGTTATTATAGGGTAAATATGTTACAAATTTACCAGTTTGGAGTTTTTTCTGATTAAACAATTAGTTTTTGTGTAAATTTATTATACGTATATCAATTAAGAATTTTTTGTTATATTAATCCTTAAAAGAAGGAACTAATAAATAATTTTTTTTGTGGGCATTATAGTTAGCGATTGCCTATCTATCTGCCAAAAATTACAACTGCGGTCGCCCAATCTTTATGCCGCGAGGGGGATCTCGAGAAACCGGATGGAGGGTTCAACAAGAAAGAACTGGTATTTGCAGTCGAAATGCTCGTCACATTAGATGTTGCCAGGTGTAATGAACTGGTTTGATGACATTGGTTCCCCCAAGACCATGGGAATATTGTCTTCTAGACTTGAATTTCTAATCTGATTACTGGATGGAGTGTTTAATGTACCCAAATTCCAGATTTGGGTATGGAAGATGCCTAGTATGTCCACCATATTGTGGAATCGTCATTTCTTTGAGCTTGCTTAGTATATTCTGTGTTTCCGCACTGGGAGGACTCGTAGCTATTGCTTATAATAAAATCCTTGTGAGCCATTTTATAGTTTGCATGCGTGCTGTCTAACATGGCTGCTCATAGGTCTCTCGCTCTGAGTGTTTTTTTTGGAAAGGCAGTAGGCTTCCAACGGTAAGGATCCCCAAGGTAGAGTGGTAGAGGTTGTTCCCCTATAGCCATTTACAGTTCGCAAGTATTTGCAGCACTTTGCCTCTATGTGAGCCAAAAGTGAGCTTGTCCATCGCTTGTGGTCGGTCACTAGCCGAGGAATAAGGAAAAACAAAAGGAAAGAAATAGTAAAAAATTCGTTTTTTTGATAATTTTTTCTTGAAAAGTCTAATTTCCTTATCAAATGGTGAAAAATATTTTCTAATTCATCTTTAGGTTTTACTTGAACACTAAAAAATATCATCATTTTCCCATAAAATGATTTCTTGGAAAACATTTTCTAGAAATGTATTATTTTTTTCCGAAATGAATGGAGTCTAAGAAAGGATTGTTCACATATTCCTAGTTTCAAAATCAGATGCATCGATTAATCTATGAAAGGATTAGTCCATCAATTGACGCTTTCTACCTTTTTTGGTCATAATGGCATTTTCTCATTCACACTAAATTTTCGGAAAATTGTCTAAAAAGTCATAAATCTATTGTACTTTTATTAATTCAGTCATAAACTTTTTAATTTTATCAACTCAATCTTAAACCTTTTCATTTTTTTGTCAATTGAGTCCATTCGGTCAATATTGATTGAAAATCATTGACATTGACATCAGCCATCCTACATGGCACAGTTAATACTGGTGTGGGCAATTTTTAATAATATCTTAATATTTTTCCGATTATTTATTATGTATTAATTTTTTCATTTTCCTTTTTGCTCTTCTCCTTTTCTCCTTTTTCCTTTTTCCCTTTTTCTTCTTTTTCTTTTTCCTTTCCGTTTTTCCCTTCACCAACCATTGGTGGATCTTGTTAGTAGCTAACAGAGGTCATTGGTCTTAGGCGAGGGCCACTCTAGTCTCTTGGGTGAGGAACGTGCAGGCTTGGGCTAGCCATGGCACCCCTCCAATGGGCAAGGCCTGGGAGGGCGACCCTCACCCTCACCGCCCCAAGCCTAGGCATTCCTCACTTCAAGCTAGTGGTGGAAAAAAAGAAAAGAAAAAAACATGAAAGAAGGAAAAAGAAAAAAAAAGGGAAAAAAAATTGAACAAATATTTAAATATTATTTCAAATTGTCAACTTCAATAATGATTGTCATACATGGCACGATCAACATCTACCTTAGTGATTTTCTACCAAAATTGGTTGGACGAACTCAATTGGTAAAAAGAAAAAATGTGCTTTATTAAGCTAGCAAAATTGAAAAGTTTAAGTGCAATGAATTTAGGACTTTTTGGATAATTTTCTCTCAAAATTTTTTTGTTCCTATATTATTATGTTTGATTTGTGAGATTTCTAATATAGCCACATGTTCTTAGCCCTGATACCACATAGGTAAGACTTTGTGTAAAATCAATGATTAATACCCTGAAAAATCCCAAATTGCTACACCTATAATAAATTTACCCCAAACTAATTTTTTGACCACCAACAACCAAACTGATACACTTTTGACAAATTTACCCCAAATTGATACAATTGTGACATATTTACCCCAAATTGATACAATTGTGACAAATTTACCCTCTATTAGTTTCTGTTAAATCTTACTGTCAAATTATTAAGTTAAATGACACGTGACAGTTGGCTGGTATACCAGTTTGAGATTTTACTCTCCGTTTGTTACAGTTATACAATTTTTGTGATTTTTTGTAGTATTAATCTAATTTAACGGAGGATATATTTGTCATTGGGGGTTTTTTTACAATTGTATAAATTAGTTTGAGATAATTTTGTTACAAGTGTATCAATTTAGGGTTTTTAATGGTTAGTTGGGGTAAATTTATCACGTGTACTAATTTAGGGTTTTTCATGGTTATAAAAAAAGTATGAGGCGTTGGTTAGGGCTTGGTACCCCAAACGCAGGGGGAAAATTTGTCACACGTATCCCGCGAGCGCGTTCGGAGGTTCCCGGGTTTGAGGTAAATTTGGGTTTTGGGGTTTTATTAACCCTAAAATCAAATTAATAATAAGATACTAAGGAACAGAGAGTCCGATGCTGACTTGGAAATGAATACCACATAGGTAGGATTAGCTAATATTGATTTGAGAACGATTTACAAATGAATAACCAGCCTACGAGGCAAATAAAAAAGCTGGCTTGGACACTATTCAATGTAGGAATTATAGGTCCATCTTTCTATCAATATACATTTAAGCTTGTGATTCAACATCCAATCTTGGGCTAGAAATGCAGGAGAATGATATATCACCATACTACAAAATATGCATAATTCTTGTACTTCTCATGCATCGATTAGAGATTTATTACCAAAAGATGCTTAATATTTAGAGATGCAAAATTAGATTTGATAGAATTAGAGATTTGCTAAATTGATCATCAAAAACAAATTACTATATAAGGCTCGTACATAACTATTCCATGTGGTTCAATTTCGCGTAAGCTTTAGCCACTATTTATAACTTAAACCTTTATTACCAAAATATGCATAATTCTTTTGCTTTTTTTACATCGATTAGAAATTTGTCATTAAAATATGTATAAGAACTAGAGATGCAGAATTAGACATTTGCTAGGGTTGGAGATTTATCAAAGTAATCATCAAAAGTAAATTACTGAATAAAGCTTGGATTGAGTATGCCATGTGGCTCAATCTTGCGCATGACATATGTATGTGTGGGGATAGTTGAAGAGATGGATTAGATGATAAAGTTGCACGTGGTGAGATTTGTAGTAGATGTTTTTTAATTGAGGCTTAATTCCCCTTGAAGTCAAATTTTGAAGGCAATTATTTTGCCTTAAAAAAGAATAAAGAAAAATTTAATTTTATATCAAAATATAAGCGTCTTTACAACTGTGGAACGTTCGGCATCAAATAAAAGTCAAATTTTAAAAATGAAAATTCCAAGTAAGGACCCGGAGTGAATCTTTTTTCTCAAATAAAGACAAAAACTGAACTTTGTGTCAAATAAGGACCCGAAGTAGACCCATTGTTTCAAAGAAGGACCTGAAGTGGATTTTGTGTCAAATAAGGACCCGAAGTGATCAAGTTAATCTCTATTAAGGACCTTAGCTCGCCGGCAAACATTTTCCATCGATTAAAATAAGGGCAATTTTGTTAGAAATTTGTGATTGGAAAAAAATGGAAAATTCTAAATTAATTAAGTTTAGGTTATTTATTTAGATGTTTATGTTTTCTTCTTTCTTCTCCCTCACTGTTCCTCAACCAAATCGCTGCCCGGTCGTCGTCGTGACTAGATTCTGGTCGCTCCTCGCCTTGCTCGACTGGCGGAGAATTTGGGTCTCCACAAACAAAGAAAGAAGCATGGTTTTCTTCATGTTTTTTAATTTGTGCCTCAACCGGCGGAGAATTTGGGTTTTTGACTTTGCGAAGAATGGGTACAAGGAATGGGGAGAACTTCGGTCTTTGACTTTGTAGAGGACGGGTACAAGGAACATGGAGACCGTAGAAAACCTAGGGTTTTTTTTTTTCTGTTTTAGGATTTGTTAATTTTCCTTATATTTTTTTTTTTGGACAAAATTGCCCAAACTCCAGTTGTCAGAAATGTCACATGCTTGATAGCTGGCGAATATTTGGCTGACCAGCAAGCTCAGGTTCTTATTTGGAATTGATTCAACCACTTCGGGTCCTTATTTGAGACAATGGATCCACTTTAGGTCTTTATCTGACACAAAGTTAATTTCGGATTCTTATTTGAGAAAATTGGTCCACTTCGGATCCTTATTTGGAATTTTCCCAATTTTAAAGGCAAGCAAGCTCCAAATAATACAACTTTTTTTTTTTTCTTTTATGTAGATTTCGTTGAATACTTCATCGGGAAGTAAAGAACATTCTATGCATAAAATTTTCTATTTTGCTGTTTTGCAAAGCTCAAGAAGAAATATTAGGAAAATAAATGGTTAATATCTTGAAAAACCCAAAATTGGTACACTTATGACAAATTTACCATAAACTAATTTTTTGATCATAAAAAATCTCCAAACTAGTACATATTTGACAAATTTACCCCAAATTGGTATATTTATGACAAATTTACCCTATGTTAGTTTTCATTAAATTTTACTATCAAATAATTAAGTTGAATGACACGTGATAATTGACTGGTGTAATAATTTGTAATTTTACTCTCCGTTTGTCATATTTATACAATTTTTGTGAATTTTTGTGGTATGAATCCAATTTAAATGAAGGTATATTTGTTGCAAACGTATCAGTTTATAGTTTTTGGCAGTTGAATAAATTAGTTTGGGGTAAATTGGTCAGAAGTATATCAGTTTGGGGCTTTTTATGGTTAGTTGCGGTAAATTTGTCATATGTGTATTAATTTGGGGTTTTTCAAGGTATTAACAAAAAAATGTATTAACTCAAAAAAAAAAAAAAAAAGAATCCTGCTCAATAATTGCATTTTGTACTAGAGGAAAGAGCAATGTAGTTTCGTGGTATCTTCTCATTAGTCGCCTAGCCACTTTAGCAGGAAAAATGCCAAAGTAGACTTGTACAATTTGACCAAGCGTAATGCATAGAGACAAACAATTACCTAGGGCGGTTTTTGGAAAATATTGAGGTGCAGACATCTCAAGTGTCACAACTTGACACAGGTAAATATATAAGTGCCAAAACTTTCAAAATGTACACTTAAGTGCCAAAATCCAAGAAGAAAGGAAAATTTAAATGCCAATAGCAAGAATTTCCGGCCAAATAACTGATGTTGCATTTTTCAATGAGAATTTTAAATAATGTGGCATTTCTTTAAATAAAAATTATCCATGTGGTGCTAACGTGGCTAGATAAGTCCAAAACGATGACATTTTGGTTGAAATTTGATTTTAATATAAACATTAATTAAATTAAATTAAAAAACTATATCAAAAAAAAAAGGGAAATCAGCGAGGGCCTCCACGGCCATCACCACCACCACACCATCATCGTCGGAAAGGGCCAGCGATGGTGGGATGAAGACCTCGGTCAATCACCGACAACCTTATTTAACTAGAAGTGAGGGCTGCATGGCCTCACCCAATTCTAAGGTGAGGGATTGCAGCCTTCCCCCTATTGAGTGAGGGTTGTCGGCCTCGTTAGAGGGGCCAAGGGTAGCCATTGGTAGGGTCGGGCGGTGACCTCTTGCCCCAACTAAGGGCACCCTTTGGCCTGATTTGGGCGAGGGCTGGTGACCCTTGCTCGATTTGGGGAAAAGCTGTGGCCCCTTACCCCCAATTGCTTGCTATTAACTAGGGTCGTTAGCCATTGGCTGGGGCCCTCGCCCCATCATTGTTGGCCCTTATCAATGATAGTCAAGTGGTAGCAACGAGGGTTGTAGACAGCCCTCGTTGATTTGCTTTTTAATTTTAATTTTATTTTTTAAAAGATAGTTTTCAAATTTAATTTAATTTATATTTATATTAAAAATCAAATTTGGACCAAAACAGCATCATTTTGAGACAAGGATTGGTAAGTATACATTTTAGCAAGCCACATAGACGGATTTATTAATAAAATAATGCCACGTCAGATTTCTAGTAAGCCTCATTAGAGTTGGCACTCAAGAATCTAATTTAAAGAAAAAAAATTACACTTAAGTGTACCTTTGAAAGTTTTGGCACTTTTCTGTTAATTCTGCCAAGTTTTAGCACTTAGGGTGTACTGTTTCTAGAAAATATCTGAAAAGAGAGAGGGGTTGTAGATTAGGATGGGTACGATACATACTAGAAATTTCAAAAGTGAAATACATAAAAACTTTTGAGGTTGGGTCAAAGTATGCCCAAAGATAAGTTGATCGATTCAAAATAACAAGAAAAGAAACTCATAATGTGAATTATTCCACTTAAAATAAAGGAATGGAAGGAACAAGAGAAAGAATATGCATCTCACGATGCCCCCCAGCACGAGACTATTTTCCCCTTGAAGTGTAAGGCGAGGTAACTCGTGAGATGGGGACAAGAGTCCTTTAGTAGCTGCCACAGGCAATATCCTTTTAATCCCCCTAAGCGACGAATGTTGGCTGTGGACGAGTTGCCCTTCATGGAGAAGTTACTTGAGGAAGAAGGAGATGGAAGAAAAAGAAAAGGAAGAGACAAAAACATGTCAACCACAGTTTCCTCCTTGAAGTGTAGGGCAAGGCAATTCACGAGATGGAGATAAGAATCCTCTTACGGCTGCCACAGACAATGTCCTTTTCACCACCACAAGCAATAAATGTTGGGCGTCGATGATTCACCCTTCATGGAGAAGTTACTTGAGGAAGAAGAAGATGAAAGAAAAAGAAAAGGAAGAGAAAAAACATGTCAACCATAGTTTACCCCTTGAAGTGTAGGGCAAGGCAATTCAAGGAACAAGGATAGGAGTCCTCTTGCGGTTGCCACAGGTAATGTCTTTTTAACCACCGTAGGCAATAAATGTTGGCTATTGATGAGTCAGCTTTCGTAGAGAAGTTACTTGGGGAAGAAGGAGATGGAAGAAAAAGAAACGGAAGAAAAAAACATGTCATCCACATTTTCCCCCTTGAAGTGTAAGGCAAGGCAATTCAAGAGATGAGGATAAGAGTCCTCCTGTGGCTGCCAAGGGTAATGTCCTTTTAACCACCACAGGCATTAAATGGTGGCTGTTGACAAGTCACCTTTCATGGAGAAGTTACTCGAGGAAGAAGGAGATGGAAGAAAAAGAAAAGGATGAGACAAGGACATGTCAACCATAGTTTCCCCCTGAAGTGTAGGGTAAGGCAATTTAAGAGATGGGGACGGGAGTCCTCTTGCGGCTACCACAGGCAATGTCCTTTTAGCCACCACATGAAATAAGCCTTGGCCATTAATGAGTCACCCTTCGTGGAGAAGTTACTTGAGGAAGAAGAAGATGGAAGAAAAAGAAAAGGAAGAGACAAAAACATGTCAACCATAATTTCTCCCTTGAAATGTATGGTAGGGCAATTCAAGGGATAGGGACAGGAGTCCTCTTGTGGCTGCCACAGGCAATGCCCTTTTAAGTACCATAGGCAATAAATGTTGGCTAACGAGTTATCCTTCGTGGAGAAGTTACTTGAGGAAGAAGGGAAGGAAAAAAGAGAAGAAAAAATACGTTAACCATTAAAAGTAAAGGTACTAATATGTTTTTTTCCTAGAAATAAATTTTAAATGTAATTTACCTTTCAAATTAAAAGAACATTTCATACTATATCTACATATATTTCCCAACTAATTAGACACGATGGGACATCAAAATTAAAATATCATCATTTAAAGGCTTTTATGCACCAATCTTTGACAATTTGAAGACAAATACCGATTAATGACATCCCACATATAACATTTAGCATAAAAGTTAAATGAATAACATGTTTCACTATTAAGAAGTTGTTTGGTTTAACTTTGCCACAATATCTTAGCTATGTGCATTGTAACTTTTATAAGGTGCAAATTCATTATAATTGCAGTTCCTCTAAACTACATAAACTTATGGTAGCTTTTGGGAGGAAACCTCATCCAATTTTAAGATGTTGCTACTTTAAAATATGTGTTACCAAGCACGTAAATTACAATACACTTCACAATACAGTTTAACAAAACACGGTTACAATTCAATCACAACTACATTGTGCGGGCTTTAGTAGCCCATTACCCAACTATGCCATGAAATAGAGAAATAGGGAATGATTTTAACCAGCAATTTTAAGATGGATCACACAATTATTGCTCCACTAGTATACATCTACACTTGCAATTTGACTTCGAATCCAAGGCCTGAAATACACCTATAATTGATCACACTAGAGATCAAAACAAAACTAGGCCGAGTCTCGAGATAATCGCCACCAAAATGTGGGCATATCCTAAGCAATTCATCCATGTGGCTCGACGACCCTTGAACCTCTCCTTCAAAATCCCATGACCTAGCACCCCTCCCATGTTAGCATTTGTAGAAATTAGATGGTCAACGTTTGTCTTAATGTTCCTCATCTCTCTTTCATAACTTTAAATAAGTCATTGGAACATGTTAGAATGATCATGCGAACATCAAAGTCATTCTTCTCACAAATTGACACACTTGTACTTATATTTAATAGAAAAATTTTTTTTTGTAATTACCGTAAAATGACATAAATAATCCATATTAAATTTGATGATGTGAATTTTCAATCCTAATCAGAGCGTAAAAAAGTCCTTTTGTTTTGTTTTTGGTCTAGGATGCTTTGTGGAATAAGGACGGAAAAATCCCTTTCGCCGTAGATAAAACTTTGCGTTTAAATTCACCTTGGGAAAGTAGAAAACAATGTGTACATAGTGCCCAATAATTTAGCTTGAAGGAGGACCCCTCATCAAATTGAATTGTCCGATGATTAGTGGTTTGGTGGTCTTTTTTCCATGGAAAGGAGTTATCATGAAGGGTCAATCGATGGGCGCTTCGGCTTGTAGGAGGGAGGACCACTCAGCATACTGAATTGCCGCTCGTGACTGACCGTACAGGAGGGACGACTTCTTGAGAAAAGAGGTATAAAAAAGTCCTCCGCGTCTACAAAGCTTCTATAAAGGCTCCTCTGTGAGGCTGTTCAACATATAGCTCAAGCTGCTCAACCAATACATATTACTTCACTCACTCTTTCTTGTCCTCCCTTAGAGAATTATTACCCAATTTGTGCTCATAAAATGAGACATTCGCGTCTCAATTATGCACAGCTTCGTTGTTCTTGGCTTCTTTTTGCTGCCACTTTGGTGTTATGCTTCGCTGTGATCGTTTCTACTACCAACGATTCGGATAGGCTTGCATTGCTTGCATTCAAGGCTGAAATAACTAGCGACCCTTTCGAGCAGCTTAACTCATGGAACGACAGCACTGACTTTTGCCAATGGTATGGGGTTACGTGCAGTCATCGACACCACAGAGTCACGGTATTGGATCTTCATTCTCAAGGACTCTTGGGACCTATCTCACCCCATATTGGGAACCTTAGCTTCTTGAGAATACTGAGGCTTCAAAACAATAGCTTCAACCTTGAAATCCCTCCACAAATTAGTCGGCTGCATCGGCTCCAAATGCTGTATCTATCCAATAATTCACTATCAGGAGAGATTCCCAGGAATATATCAGCTTGCTCGAACCTTGTATTTCTCTTCCTCGAGTACAACCAGCTGGTCGGGGGAATTCCAATGGAGCTAGGTTCCTTGTCAAATCTTCAAATGGTCGACTTTACCGCGAACCAATTAACTGGCAGCATCCCTTCATCCATAGGGAACTTAACATCTCTAGAGAGGATTTCTTGTTATCAAAATGGTTTGAGTGGGATTATTCCCCAATCTCTAGGTCAACTAACTAAACTAAAGGTGCTCACCTTGGGAAGCAACGAGCTTTCGGGTACCATTCCGCCTACAATCTTCAACTTGTCTTCACTGATTGAAATCGACATAAAAGCAAACCGGATTTGTGGCGATCTTCCTGAAGAAATTGGATTCACTCTCCCAAACCTTCAAGATTTGAGCATTGCTTATAATCGGTTCACTGGATCAATTCCTTTGTCGATATCCAATGCTACAAATCTAAGACAACTTGACCTTGGAAGCAATGAGCTTTCAGGGAAAGTCCCTTCATTGGCGAATCTTCGTAACCTTTGGATGGTTACCTTATACACTAATAATCTTGGGAGTAGAAGGTCCAATGTAGATGACATGAGCTTCCTTTGCTCACTAACAAATTCTACTAAGTTGATGGTATTAGTGATGCATGAAAATAGATTTGGTGGGACCCTTCCTACATGCATCGGTAACTTCTCTACTACTTTAGTAGCCCTAAGATTAGGCCAGAATTTGATATCTGGGGAGATCCCAAAAGAGATAGGAAATCTTGTGAACTTGCAGGGATTCCGGATGGATGACAACCTTCTTTCGGGTCCAATCCCACCAGATTTAGGAAACCTTTCTCATCTTCAAAAATTGATCTTGTCAGGTAACAATCTATCTAGTATAATCCCATCCTCTTTGCAAAATTTACATATGTTGTTCTCTTTAAGTCTTGCCAGAAATAAATTCGAAGGGCTGATTCCTTCACATCTAGATCAGAGCTTGACAAACCTAGATCTTTCAAGTAACAATCTCAGTGGTCAGGTTATATTCCCCGTGGCCGGGAACCTCATATATCTTAATTTGTCTCGAAACCAACTGAGTGGAGTCCTTCCAATGGAAATTGGAAGCTTGAAACATTTGGAACAATTGGATGTCTCAGGAAATATTTTGGATGGGGAAATCCCTGATAGTCTAGGCAATTGTGATGGATTGACAATACTAAGAATGCAAGATAATCTCGTTCATGGCTCCATTCCTCAATCAATTAGCTCCTTAAGAAGCATTGAGGAATTAGATCTTTCCAACAACAATTTCTATGGTGAAATTCCAGAGTTCTTAAAGGCATTTCAGTTCTTGGAAAAGTTGAATTTATCTTACAATCATTTTGAAGGCATGCTCCCAACTGAAGGAATTTTTAGGAATGCAAGTGCGACTTTTGTAGCCGGAAATAAAAATCTCTGTGGAGGAATGCCTGTATTTGAGCTTGCTAAGTGCGTCTCTCGAAATGCCAAAAGTAGAGGACGAGTCCATAAGTTGAAACTTATCATCGCCATTGTTTTTAGCCTTCTTGGAGTAACTCTCCTTGTCTCTTTACTATTTATAAGGTGGCTGAAGCAGAAAAGAAAGGAGCCAATTTCAAGCCCCTTAGATGATTCATTGCTAAATCTATCTTACAGAGCTCTTCTAAAAGCAACTGGCGGTTTTTCTTTAACTAATTTGATTGGGGTTGGAAGTTTTGGATCTGTCTACAAGGGGCTCCTCCAGGAGAATGAAAATTTCATTGCGGTGAAGGTGCTTAATTTAACGCAGTATGGCGCTCTCAAGAGTTTCAAAGCAGAGTGCGAGGTTTTAAAGGGCATAAAACACCGAAATCTTGTGAAAGTATTGACGGTATGCTCAGCCATTGACTATAAGGGTGATGAGTTTAAGGCTTTAGTTTATGAGTTCATGATCAATGGTAGCCTAGAAGATTGGTTGCACCCAAATCCAGCTCGAAATGATGCAGATGGTTACTCAAAGAAATTGAGTCTTGTCCAAAGGATAAACATTTCTATTGATGTTGCTTCCGCATTAGATTATCTACATAATCAATGCCAAAGCCAAATAATCCATTGTGATTTGAAGCCAAGCAATATCCTTCTGGATGTTGACATGGTTGGACATGTTGGAGACTTTGGGTTGGCGAAAATTATTTTTGAATCCATGTCTAACATTACAGCAAATAGTAGTTCTATCGGTTTAAGAGGAACAATTGGTTATGCTGCTCCAGGTACTCTCTCTCTCTCTCTCTCTCTCTCTCTCTCTCTCTCTCTCTCTCAAATCAATTTGTCCTTCTAGAGACTATTGTTTTTTTTTTTTTTTTTTTTGGTCAATCCTTTAAGCCTCTATTTTGTGAATCCAAAGTTTTGACATTTCTTATGCCATGGCATGTGTAAACTGCAGAATATGCTAATGGAAGTCAGGTCTCAAGAGAAGGTGATTTTTATAGTTACGGCATCCTCTTATTGGAGATATTCACAGGATTAAGTCCCACTAATGACATATTCAGAGAGAATTTGAATCTTCATAATTATGTTGCTGAGGCTCTACCCCAACAAGTTATGGAGATAATCGATCCAGTGCTGCTTCACGATGGAGAGAACCACAATGATTCCCAAGATTCACTTCATGAAAGAAATCGCATATTTCAGGAATGTTTGGAAGCAATATGTCACATTGGACTCGCTTGCTCCGTGGAGGAGCCTAGAAGACGCATGAGCATCGATAAAGTTGCAACTCAGCTACACTCGGTCAGGAAAAAACTTTTTGCGGCTTCTTTACTTGAAAGGATGTGAATAGATGGCATTGGATGTGACAAGTTCTTTATTTCATGCAATATATCTCTCTCTCTCTCTCTCTCTCTCTCTCTCTCTCTCGTGCTATTTGATTCCCAACTTCCTCGTTAATGTAAGAAAGGATTGTCCCCATAATACTACTTTAAAATATTAGCCATCAATCCACACCTTCTAACATTTTCTATCGGAAGAACATTTTCTCATTCGCACTAATTTTTTCCCCACTTTTTTATGTCTAACTTGTGAGAAGTCCAATAAACCCAAACATTCTTAGCCTTGATACTACATTGGTAAGATTTTTTGGAAGATCTTATAGATAAACTACGATACTAAAGAACAGAGATTCCTGCATACCTTGATATTGATATTAATGCAATTTACATCTTTATAACCAGCCTATGAAAAAAAAAACGTGGACTTGGAAAATTTCCAACATTGGAAGCACACGCTCGTTCTACCAATTTTACATTTAAACCTGTGATTTGACTTCCAATCTAAGGCCTGATAAGCATGAGCACAACGAGGAAGCTCACAAGGTCGAGTCTTAGGGAAACCGCATCCCAAATGTGAGCACATCCTATGGCCTTCCTCTAAAATGCTTCGGTCCAAATTTAAACCACTCATCTCGGAAACCTACGGACTAGGTCCACCTCGTGTATAGGCACGTTACACCCAAAATCGCTAAAAAGGTCATCAGCTAGAGACCTTAAACGTAAATCTACATGCAACTGCTAATTTCCAATATCACCATAATCATGAAAAAAAGATCAGTTCTAGGTCTTGAAGGATGGCTAGGATCCATCATTGCCGTCTCCTAGCTATTGTTTCGATGCACACCGGAGACATCTTGAAGGCAATGTCCCAATTCACGAAGTTAGCAAATGAAGGCAGTCTGAGCACATAGGGCCCCTCCAGCCACATGATCAGAGCTATTCTTTGGTTGGCCGTTGCCGTCGAATTGGATTAGGGCTAGTGAGAACAGGGAGGGAGCGTGAGATGTGTAGCAGCTTTTGTCATCAAAGACAGTCCGGTCGCTCGTTTTCTCAAGCAGCAGAACCAGATCTGCAACAAAGGTTTAGGAAAGTAAGCGGGACGTGCATTTTCTCTCCAAACATCGTATAAAAACTTATCATATCATGATGTTCATATACACTAGCCCATGGAATACTTGCTGCAACGTACACCAAATCTCCGTGGCCCATCTTGATTATCTCTTCTAACTCATTGCACAAGTTGAGAGCATTTGGAATTGTTATTTGGATTGGATTCGAGCTTAAGCGATAGATTCTTTTTAGTGGGGGTTGCGGGTGTTGAGAAAATTGCTTTGGATTGGGTAGAAATGGAATTTGACTATAAGGCATGATAACACTCTCTTTAATGAATGATTTGTCCACAACGCTACTAATGGTTACAGGCAATTCTCTAGGATACAAAAAAGTCTTGATTGAGAATACCGGACAGCAATTCTGGTATATTTTCAAGAACTCTCAAAGAAAATAATTGGAAAGAAGGCTGTAATTTCTTGGAAAGAAAGTTGAACAAAGATTTGATAATCATTGATACCAAAAAATTGACATACTTATCTCAGTCTTTCTTTTGAATTGAAGTGACCTTTTGGAAAATGTTACAAAGTGAACGGGTATGTTTTTAAATCTTATGTTGAAAAGACAAAATAATAATAATAATAATTTTTTTAATTCCAAACACCAATTGAACAAATACAACCTTTCAAAATAACTATACGAAACAAAAATTAATAATAATAATAAACAAGGAGTAGTGCTAAATATTATCTGCTTAATAATCGTGCACTAGCAAGCGAGTATCGTGGAGTTTAGCACACAGCCCATTGTCTCCATCTGGGACAAGAAAAATACCATTTTGTTTATTTTACTAACAAACAACCAACAATGTGGAAGCAAAAATCAAATGAAATTTATCATTCCATGGGTTTTGATTGACCTACTGTTGTGTAGTGTAGACATGGATGAGGCCTAACTGTATAGATCTGGTTCCAATGTGGGAATCGGACTAACCGACAATATATATTATTATTTTAATTTCTTAAAAAACTAATTTTTTTCCCTTAGTCCCTCAATCCCTCAATTCATTCCCTCAATCCCTCTCATCAGCAGCACGTACAAGTTCTGGAGGGAATGGAGTTCAGTAAAATGGCCCGGAAGACATGATCTCTTTCATTTTGGTAATTTTGATGTAGCCTTGCAGAAGACTTCTGCACCCTTTTGCATGTCATTATCTTCCGGAGGACATGATCAAGGCTGCAGAAGACTACTTACTCCATGAGTTTTCATAAGGAAATGTCACAAATCTTGCTTTTTGTTTGTTGAGTCTGTCTGGAAGATAATGACATGCAAAATGGGGTAAATTATATTGCGAGTCTGGAGTTTGGCTGACCATTTTATAGTCTCTTTTCTTAGAAAGAACTTGGACTATGTGTGGTACACGTTGATCTCGATTGCGGATAGGAAGAAAGCAAATAAGTGACTGGTTTTATTGTAACCGAACCACACCGGCTGGTCCGGTCTGGTTTCTAGTCCCCGGACCAACGAGTTTGGTCCAGTTCCCAATTCCTTGGTGGGACTGGATCAAACCAGGAACCTATCACTCTTACTAGGCATTGCTTATTGAGCAGGTAGTTGCTTTTCAAAGTTTAAGTAGAAGCGACTGGGAGGCCCAATCTTTTTAAAATGCACATCCCGTCATTTGGTCCTTCCTACAACCACGAAGGAGCTGCCTGTGCTCATTGAGTGATTGATAATTGATTGCTGGGCGGCATAGCCACAACTATCCAATTTGATTCATGCTCCAAAAGCGAAAATCGATCTATCTTCTGGGCCTGCCATATTAGTGTGCCAACTAAAAGGCATGAAGGGCTTTTATTCTCACATGCATACGTACAAACCTAACTGTCATGTTGAATCCTTTTCCGAGTCATGTTGAAGGCCTTTTACCCGCCAGAGGAGAGCAATATCGTGACGAAAAACGTAGTAAGAGCTCCGTTCTCTAAATTCAAAACCAAACATCCCTGCTAAGGATGACAATGTTTCCTACTCCTTTTGGTTGTAATTGAGCTCATCGAAAACAGCATATGCTGCAGCAGCTGCCATGCTAAGCTCCACAGGATATCCTATATTTGGTCAAAAATTCAAGATTTTCGTGACTTTTGCTGCGCTAGGATCTAAATATTAGGGGTTAGATATGACAAGCGTCTCCTCCAAAATCATTTCAAAAACATGAAACAACTTCGGAAAAATAACATATTACTTGTATAAACCTCTAAGGGTTGGTGCAGTTAGTTGGAACATCAGAACAATTCCAGCTCAAGAATTGAAAGTCATTTATTCAAGTCTCACCAATTACGTGCAAATTACCCTTAATTAGAGGTGCCTCTATGGGGTAAAGGCTAAACTTAACCTGTTTATGGGGCTTGCCGGGTGTTGTATGGACCTGTAAATAGCTTGATCTCTGTGCTCCCTAGATTATAGGGAAAAAAAAAAGGTTTATTTATCGATGCCAACACAATTTCTTTATCTTTTGGACGGAAAAGACTTTCATTCGCTGAACTCATGGATTGAAGTGGAAATATGAAATTTATGATGATCAAATAATCAGGGTCCCCACCCGTGGGAGCTGCGTTGGTATTCATTCTCTCCTACTTTGATGTGGTCGAGAGTTTGAATACCCACGTTGCTATCGTGATTTAAGTGGGAGACTCTGGTGGGGGGTTGTTGGGCTAGCTTCCCCCGAGGTAAAGTCGTCCAAATAGCTTCGGTGAGGTCCACTGGTGCCATCGGGCACCGGAGGGCCGAATGACCCCAACTAGTGTAAGCAAAAGGGGGCTCAGAACAGATCCTTGATTACAAAAAAAAAAAAAAATCAGGGTCTCACAACCTCCTGTTTAATTACCTTAAGCCATGTGTGCTCGCAACCAATCAAAACAATTATAACAAAAATAAACAGTCACCGTGTAAATCAATAATCATAAGTGCATAACATCATAGGACCTTGACATCTCCATTTGTCTAAAAAACTAATCGAGGATCACCATATTAGACTATCGTACTCTAGGCTAAAGTAATGAACTTGCTCCGTGACGTAGGCAACTACAATAAGTAAGTGAGGAAAAACTAAATTAACATGGCCATACTATCAATATCAGTAAGATATTTTCTGGTTCACTTTCCTTTGCAAAAAATTCGAGCGTGGTTGTGTATGACATGTTAGAAAACATTATCAGGAGGAGCAATTTTGGTTACAAATTGAGTGGTTGAGATGCTCCAAATGAACTCAAAATTAATATGGCCTTAGATGAAGTTTATATATGTTTGCATAAGAAGACGATATATACATAAAACAAGATAAGTGCATTGAAAGTCTTAAAACTTATCAAAAAAGTGAAATTGAGTTCTAAAACTTTTAAAATGTGCAATTCCTAAAATTTATCACGGAATGCAATTGAGTTTTAAAACTTTCTAAAAATGCAAATAAGTTCTAAATTTGTCAAATTGATCCAAGAAAGTCTTTCCATTGATTGTACTATTTAAAAATTTTAGAACTCAATTGTACTTTCTTGACAAGTTCTCGGACGTGAATGCAGTTTTTGAAAGTTTTATAATTTAATTGCACTTTGCAATAATTTTTTCTGACTTGATTGTATTTTATGAAAGTTATATGACTCAATTATACTTTCGTATTAAGTTTTAAAATTGGAACCAAATTATACCCCGGGAGCGGGGGCCCCACCGCCGACCCCCAAGCGCAGGTAAGACGCGCATTATTAAGTTTTAAAAATTGGAACCAATACACTTATCGCTAGATAAAAAAAGAAAAAGAAAAAGAGGATGGCCAAATGCTAGGAGACAAAACAAGCATTCCCTCATTAATTATCACCTTTTTGTTGTCTAGAGATTAATGGTCTTAGATGAACACAGACAAAAATTGATTTGCAAAATTATTAGCATATTCCTGATGGTTTGTACATCAGTTCAAACCACATGGAAGCTAGTGGACCTACAACGATTGAGTTCGACGAGGGTGGATTGATCATCTAGGCGAGCGAACTTAGATAAGATTCTGCTCCTATCAGACTTCTGGGATGTTGAAGGGATGAGAGTGAAATGGATCATGAATTGATTAGGAAGAGTAACGTCGCATGCCAACACTAATGATGACATTTGTGGTTTAAATAGGAAAGTTTATGACACCTCAAGTCCTACGTAAAATGAATGTGGCAATGTGATATCATTTATAAATAAGATCCACCATAAAATGATCATCACCTCGTGCGCTCATTTTGAGTACTTCTTTTAAGGATTTGGCCTCATGTAAAATTGATCAAGTTGTTATAATGATTTTTCTTTTAAGAATCTTTACAACAAGCAAATCATGGCATGGAAAATTGCAAACTTTCTTCATTTAGGTCGCTTTTGATATTATTGTTATTATTTTTGGGTTGATTATCTTTTCCAAATAATTTGAGTGTGGTTCTGAATGACATGTTATAAACAGTTATTAGCCTCGCGACTTGGCGTCCGTGGAGATTAAATACATAAAGATCCAAAAAAAGAAAAAGAAAAATATCGAGGGAAGTGATAAGGGCTAAGAAATCAATCGGTAAAAGCGGTTGAGGACATTTGGGTCCATCTTGCTCAAGTCTTTTCCCTGACATTCGCAGGTGTACGGATTTGATAAGCCAAATAATTAAAAGTTAACAAATGGGAGAGTGAAGCAGAATAATTGCCTAATTGCATCGCCACAAACGTGCTATTTTGCTTCCTTTAGGTAGGAAAGAAAAATTCGTCCTCCAACTTAAGATAATGTGGCATATTTCGTCATTTGGTGTAAATCAAAACTCTAGGAAGTTGCGCCTTTGATTGTATTATTACTTCCATATGTAATTAATAACTACAAGCACTTTGTCTGTCCCCTCCTACGAGAATCTTCATAACCAAGATTGAATGGAATAAATAGATCATTTACAATAAATGGTACCGTATTAAAATGTAGGTAGAAATTTAGACAAGTTGATCATATCTAGGAACTTGGGAAAGTCTACTACATTGCTCAATATTGAGTTACTCAGCAGTCAACATGAGGCTTTTTCCTTGAATGTCAACTATCCATCAATGCCACCAAAATGTTTAACAGTATTATTGGCTTTTTGTGAGATTTTTAGTGTCTAGACAGGTAACTCATTCAAAAACTTAGGAAAATGAATATCTCGACAAATTTCACAAATAAATCAACATATGCTGTAACCTTAATTAATCCTGTTTGTGCAAAAATTTTGTATTACACGGCTGCTTTGAGGTCTATGAGTCACGTGATTTTAGTTAATCCATGTCTTTTAGAGGTTTGGTTATATAATGAATAGCTAGATTGGGTTTAATAAAATAACTGATCGAGAAATGGGATAAGAAGTAAATAGTGAATTAGTTCACTTTGTCCCTATCGTGCTTGGGGCCTCGAGACAAGGTTCACACAATCAATCTACAATTTTTCAGTGTGAAAGACATTTTGATTTCTTCTAGTGATTTTCAATTATAGAATGTTCATTTGTTGGGGGTGGGGGGTCTTGTTTTATATTTGTTCAAAGACTTCCAGTACCAGAGTAGGTAAAGGCAAATAAGGGCAAAATATAATATCATCAACGAATAAAGGTGATGCCACGCCTCTGATGAAGCGTTTGGACCGCCAATAAGGACCACTTTCATTGATAGTTGATGACTGCGCATCATTACGTTCTTTCAATATGAAAGACAGTTTGAATTCCTGTGCTGATTTTGAATTATAGAATGTTTATTTGTTGAGGGGTCTTTTTCTATATTTGTTCAAAGACTTCTGTTCCTTTATAAACCCCATTGTGGTTAGGGTTGATGAGAAAAGCCTGCGACCAAATTGAGAGAGAGAGAGAGAGAGAGAGAGAGAGAGAGAGAGAGAGAGAGAGAGAGAGCAAATTAGGAAGCAGCGAGGAGCTAAGAGCAAGCTATGAGGCAGCAAATTAGGAAGCAGCAAGGAGCTAAGAGCAAGCCAAGAGACATGCCTCATAGAGTGGAGCAGCCATGCAAGGGCCTCCCGCCGGCAGTCAACCTGGTACTTCTCTTCATTTTTTATTTTTTTTATTTTGTCTTTGCGCTCACATTTTTTCTTAACCTTAAGTCTTTGATGTTATTCTTGATAAGTCATGCTTTTTCTTTTAAACTTTTCAACAAAACTTTGTTTGGCTGTAATGCCACTTTTGAAGATTCAGATAAGACCTTTCCTACATCCATGAATTGTCATGATTGTTAAGTTAGAGTTTCCCTTGCCTTGAGCTTAATCTCGTTCACTTCAATCAGATATTCCACTATTTTCATGTCTGAGATACAAATTGGTCAGAAATAATTTTTCAATTTTTTAAGTCTTTCGGGAATTCAATATTTCACCTTTAATTTTTGTCTGAAAGACCTAAAGTGGAAGGGCCAATTTATGCCCATTGGGGTGAGCCATTGAATAACCTTCTATCTCCTAGAATACAATCAATTGTGCTCAGATGTTTTTTGTTTGTTTGTTTTTTTTTTTTTTTTTGGGGGGCAGAACGTGATGACGAATTGCCCCGTAGATATTGTCCACCAGTTCATTATGAAGTGAAGATAAATTCAGTTACCGAATTATAAAAATTGGACACCTATGAATCCGGTATTTTTAAAGTTGGGGCTACGAATGGTGAGTTATCGAATTTCCCTTTTGTTTCATATAACTCAACGCTCGTATCATTTGGAGCCCCAATGAACTCAATCAAGAGATACAAAGGTCAATCAATTCATAGCTAAATTAAACGTTTAATCCGTTCTTTTCAAGAGCCTATATCTTGACCCCAAGGGATACAGGGACCGTGAGGGGAAGGTATATATGTCCTTATATCTGTCAATCGAGAAGCCAAGCCAAATAAGCTTGGAGACCATGGGAAGGTCGAGGTCAACTTCAAGTTTTTCGTATTCGACAACGTTTGTGGGACCTACGTCACCTTCAAAAGTCGATCATCGTGTATCATGATCAATGACAATGAAATCACACTCCCGGTAATGTCATCATAGTTTAGAATTGACAACAAAGTTTATATCAACTTGTGGAATTGTGTGTGCAGAGTAAGGGAAGGAACTGACGGCATTCAGAATAGCAAAGACCCAATGGGGGCTTTCTAAGTTCCTTTCCTTGGGAAGTTTCAACAATCCTGAACATGGATTCCGCAAGGTCGATTATTGCAAATTTGGGGCTGAGGTTGTGGTCAGCAAAAGTGAGAGGAAAAAGGAGACCCTTACCATCGTCAAAGATCCGCCTCACAACAAAACCACAAAACCACTTGCAAGATCCCACAGTTCTCCGCATCGAACAAGGACCCTTAGTATTCCGACGCCTTTACCCTCGGAAGGAGGAATTCGTACATTCCCAAAACGAAAAAGTTGGCGAGGAAATGGAATTAGCCACTTGCCTTTTGCCTCTTTTTAAATTTCAGAAATAAATACACAACAAGTCCTAAAATTTGTCAAAAAAATATAATTAAGTTATAAAACTTTCAAAAAGTTTGATTAAGTCCTTAAACTTGCTAAGTTGGTGCATTCAAGTTCTCTCATCAACTTTGTTAAATTTGATAAATGAAAAATGCTAGCAAGTTTTAGAAAATGTTAACAAGTTTTAGAATTTGATTGCACTAATTTAACAAGTTTTAAGACTTGAATACATTTTTGAAAGTTTTAGGACTCAATTGCACTTTTATTATAAATTTTAGGATTTCATTGCACTTTTTCTTTTTTTTTTTTTTTTAAATTTTAGGATTCAACTATACTCTTGTGAAAAGTTTTAGAATTAGCTAAAACTCATATTTGTTTTAATTATGATTATCGTGTGTAGTAAGTTAAAGGTGTTTCCCCAGCGCAATGGGGCGCAGGAGGGGAAGTCACTGTCCGTTTACTTACAAGCGCAGGCTTTCCTCGGGATAAGTACACTAATGGTGCCATAAGTTGTGTATGGCGCTCACTTTGGTGCCAAAAGTTTCTGCCGGATTACTTAAGTGCCAAATCGGAGAAAAAACGATCACTTTGGTGCCACCGGCGAGAAATTCCGGCCAAAATGATTACGTGGCTTTATATTTAAAAAAAAAAATTCGATAAACCCTTTAAACGACGTCGTTTTCTGTCCTACTTAAGAAAACAACGTCGTTTTGCCGTCCTATGTGGATGGCTTAGGAAAAACAACGCCGTATTGCTCATTTGTGATTGAAATTAGGGTTTTTTTTTTGTTCATCCTCGCCGACCAAGCTTGCTCAGCCACCATCACTTGGCCACCGTGCTCGGCCACCGTGCTCGGCCACCGTCGCTCGGCAACCATGCTCGGCCACCATCGCTCGGCCACCGTGCTCGGCCACCATCGCTCGGCCAAGAAGTGATGGGAAAATAGGAGGCGAGGGCAGAGGAGGAGGAGGAAGAAGGGGGATTGAAGGTGCAGAGAGAGAGAGAGAAGACGAGGAGTGTGAGGGAAACAAGAAGGGCGTAGATGGAGATGGTAGATTGGGCTCTGTTCAAAGAGTGGCTGGTGTTGGTGTTGTTCTTCGAGGAAGAAGACGCCGCCGCCATGGCTTCTCTCTCTCTGTTGGTGTTGTTCTTCGGGGAAGAAGACGACATCGCCATAGCTTCTCTCTCTCTGCTGGTGTTGTTCTTCGGAGAAGAAGATGATGCCGACATGGCTTCTCTCTCTGCGCTGGTGTGGTTCTTCGGAGAAGAAGATGATGCTGCCATGGCTTCTCTCTCTCGCGCTGGTGTGGTTCTTCGGGGAAGAAGACACGCTGCCGCCATGGCCTCTCTCTCTCTCTCTCTCTCAATTTGGGGATTAGGGTTTCGACTTGGGGTGCCAAACGACGTCGTTTGGTGGTTTACTTGCTAACTGGACTCTCCGGCGAGCCACATCGGTATAACAAATTAATAAAAAAAGGCCACGTTGGATTTCCGGCAGTTCAAATCGGCGTTGGCACCAAAGTGAGCGTTTTTCAAATATTTTGGCACTTAAGTGATCCGACGGAAACTTTTGGCACCAAAGTGAGCGCCGTACACAACTTATGGCACCATTAGTGTACTTATCCCGGCCTTCCTCTGAGGATCAAAATGTATGTAAAAGCCAAATTGCGGGTGTTGAACAAAAACGACCCTAGAAACAATAAGGAAAAAACAGCTATGTTTTTCTTTTCTTTTTCTTTGTAACTGCTGCGTCTAGATTGAGTTTTACTTTCTTTTTCTTTTTTAAAAAGAAAAATCAATCTCTTACGATGCACACACAAACGGGCTTACGCATATATATGTAAGTATTACCATATATACATCCTGCACAAATTAAAAAGAAAACTATGCAGAATTTTTCCAAGATCTTTATAAATGAATATCATTCTTATTTAAAGGAAAATTTCCAAGTGGCTTTTTGGAAAGGGCTCAAAGCCCAATCTATTTGACTTCCCAAACTTTGAGTATCATAACAACAATCCAGATAAGCAGACGAATATCTCCTTTTGAAAGAATAATGCTATGTCTCTTCATCGTTCCACATTGAGTATGAGTATGCTAATTAGATATGGCTACCTCTATAATTTAACAAAAAAAAAAAAGATTAATACTCTAAAAAACTTTAAACAGATATACTTATGACAAATTTTTCTTCAAACTACTTTTTTAATTACCAAAACCTCTAAACTAGTACATAGCAATAAATTTATCAAAAAAACCCCAAATTGGTCACTTGTTAGCTTCTGTTAAATTTTACTATGAAATCATTGAGTTGGATAACACATGGCAAGTCCACATGAAAATTCATATAAATTTGAGGTAAATTAGGCACATATGTATTAATTTGGGATTTTTTGTGATTCGAAAATAAGTTTTAGGCTAAATTTGTCACTTATGTACTAATTTAAAGTTTTTCGTGATATTAATTTTTTTAAAAAAGAACTAATTAGTATTTCTTTCGGGGCATTGCAGTTAGTGGTTGGCTCTCTGCCAAAAATTACAACTACGGTCGCCCAAACTTTATGCCGTGGGGAGATCTCGAGAAACCGAATGGAGGGTTCGTTAACAAGAAAGAACTGGCATTTGCAGTCGAAATTTTCGTCATATCAGATGTTGCGAGGTTTAATGAATCGGTTTGATGACTTAACGTCGATATTTATTGGGTCAGAATTACTCCTCGAGAGCAAAGTGTGCGGACCAAATTGGCGTAGACATTGGTTCCCCCGAAACCCTGTGAATGTCTTCCTGATTTGGTTTCTGATTTGATTACTAGATGGAGCGTTTGATGCACCCAAGCTCCAGATTTGTGTATGGAAGATACCTGGTATGTCCACAACCTTGTGAAAACGTAATTACTTTGGGGCTTGCTTAGTATATTCTGTGTTTCTGAATTGTGTGTAATCGTAGCTATGCTTATAATAATTCCTTGTGAGCCATTTTATAGTTTGTCGCGATCTTTCCTCGTGTTGTAGTAGAGCCAAGATGTCTGCATGCGTGCTATCTAACATGTCTGCTCGTAGCTCTCTTTGTGGGTACCCTTTGTAAGGGTGGTAGGGTTCCAACGGTGAGGATCCCTAGGAAAGGGTGGTAAAGGTCGTTCCTTATTGCCACTGACCGTTCACGAGAAGCGCGGTGTTGTGGGGTTAGGTGTAAAACAATTCAATGAGAACTATGAAGAATTTTTGCGGAATATAACAAGTTAAACTTCAGCATCAATAGAAACAGTTTAACGTAATCAGAAGTGGTGCTGATGAACAGTTACTAATAATCAACAAGTGATGCTAATAATAAAGAGATAGAAGATAACATACTAGGATTTATAGCAGTTCGGTTTTTTCCCAAAACATATGTCCATTTTCCAGACTAATAGCTGCAACAAGATTGAAATCCACTAGTAAACATTAAAGCAAATTACAATCAGCAATGTTACTCCCATCAACCGATAGATCGCACTATCTTGACACAACCACTATCCTTACACTTGTACACTTGACTATTTACTATTACAACTTAGTAGCACTATGTAAAGATATGATTAGCAACATAGCTACTATCAATAAAAATAAGGCAAAGAAGAAAACTCAAAAGTAATAGACTAACTCGGTCATTTTCACCCACTCTTACTACTTCTCTTGGATTGAATATATAAATTCATTGAACCTTAAATAGTCGTTTCCCACTCAACTCCATGAAGTAGTCGTTGGTTTGACCATCATCAGTGTCGGAGCGGCTTCTGTCACTTACTAGTGTTAGAACGGCTCTTGATAGTGGCAAATTTCCCAAACTAGTCAGAGTCTATCTTCAATTTGATTACCTGGTTGATTTAGTGCTATCATAATTATTTTGATAGTTTTCTCCAATTTTCAGAGGTGCGGTTGTCTTCCCAGAACATGCATCTATTGACTTGTCGCCCATGTTTCCTTGCTAAATGCTTGGGAATGTGGCTGTTATCTGGTCCAGACTTACATTTTTGCTCCTCTTCCGGATTATCCATCCTTCTCTTCTTCCGAATCGGAGTGGTTCTTCTGTTAGACAGCCGGGCTTCCCCACCTGATTCTTGAACCGGGTGTAGTTCGGATAATGAAATACCCACTTGTATGAATTTGGAGAATTGAACTTGGATGATTCTTTGTTGGCTCTAGTACAATTCAACAACGAATGCATCAATTGGTTGAATTGCACTCCATCAAATTGAGTGAGAAACCATATTAGGGGGAAAAAGTCCACTGACAAATTGGTTGATGGACATTGTTCTCAAGGAACTCATGACACCATTAAAGGGAATGATATGAAGTTAATGCTGTCAAACTCCTACGACTTTGGCAGCCGACACCATGAGGATTCCCACTTCGATGATAAGAACATCATCATAAAATACCTGAATTAGGATTAATATAAAGTACACCAAAGTCGCCGTTTTTGCAAAAGAAAGTTTAATGGAAAATCTTGAGTCAAGAATGAAATTTATTACTTGCGTACAGTTATTGTTTATCGAAATAATGTCACATGACTCGTATCTTATTTCCGCTTAGTTAGGATTTTTGGTTTTTTTCTTCTGGAAGCATTCACCTTTTCATTTTTCCACATGAATTCAAGCAATATGAAGCTAAACTTTTAAGAAAATGGTTGTCTAAAGAAAATCAGAAACATGAAGGCACTAAACGCCTCGGCCCATTAGGCGCGTTTGGTAACGATTCTGTTTTTGAGAATAATTTATTATTAGAAATGATTTTTTCTAATTTTGTTCCCGAGAACAATTTCTGAGTAAAAAAACGCGTTTGGTAACTGCATAAAATTTTTATTTCCAAGATAGAAATGCATTTGGTAGGAATCTTAAATTTTTTGTTTCTTTTAAACTTTTGATACTTTTATTATATTTTTCTTATTTATCTCTTATTTTTCTTTTTTCTTTTTCTTTTCATCTTATTCTTCCTCCTTTTTACGGCCGGTCATTGGCCACAACAATGGCCAGCGACCAGCTAGGTGAGATCCGGTGAGCTCGCCAGAGTCTCGCCAGGCTAAGGTGAGGGTCAGTGAGCTTGCGAGAGGCTCGCTGGCCATTGCGAGGCTCAATGACGCCAGACCTTGCCCAGGTGGTGCGAGGTTGGCCTTGCCCTAGTCTAGTGAGGCTGAGCCTTGCCTTGGCTAGGGAGCTCACCTAGATCTAGCGAGGCTGAGCTCGCCCAGCCATCGTGAGGCTCAAGTCGATGAGGTTGCCGGCCCTCATCGGCCGATCACTAGCCCTTGTCGACCAGTCATCGGTCATGGCTGAGGCCGGCGACCGGCCAAAATGAAGAAGAAGAAAAGGAAACAGAAGAAAAGAGAAGAGAAAAGGAAATTAGACTTGATTCCAGAAATTGTTTATGAAAATAAGAAGCAACTTTTTTTTTTTTTTTTTTTTTTTTACTTCTTGATTCTATTCCAAATCTAATATAAGAACAAAAAAGAAGGATTTTTGTTCACGAGAATAAAAATTTTACCAAACAGATTTGTGTTCTTTTTTTATTCCGAGGAACAAAGGAATAGAATCAGCTATTTTCGAGCGCGTTACCAAACATGCCCTTAGCATCTTAAAGAACAAATAAGACAGTGAGCAAGAGTGATCCTGAATTTTGAAAGATCCCTTTATAACATTAAAGCCAAAACCTCTTTTTAAACTTACTTTTTTACATTATTCCAAAGTACCACTGCACTATTCCATTATTGGCTCCCCATAAGTTGCAATTACCCATCGGCAAATTTGTCATCACTCAAAAGTGCAACTTCATGGCTAACAAATTTTGCAATAAAACTTGTAATTTCTTAGATTTAGATAAAAAAAATAAAATATTTAAGAAAATTATGAAGAGTTCATGAAACATAGAAAACATCATGCTGATTCCAATGTTGAAAACAACATCGAAATCCAATTTGAGAGTGGACGATACGAGCTGCCAGGAGTTAGTGCACTTTCACGGTCAGGAGGGTCTTTTTCAACTTGTTCAAAATACTTCCAAAACAAAAGTAGGTGTAGCTATCTGTGAACCTGGTACTTCACTTATATGTTAATCTTAGTAATTCATGTCTTCTGCTTTTAAACTTTTTATTTTTTATTTTATTATAAAGATTTCAATTGAGAATGTGTTTCATAAGCTAATATAGCAATTTGTGTTTCATAAGCTAATATAGCAATTTGTTGGCATTGTCCACTATTTGAAAGAAATCCGCTAAATATTTTGCCCATTGCGAAAGCTTTTGGAAAAAGATCCACGTTCGTGGGGACAGTTAACACACACTGAACTCGAGTTAGCCGAACTCCCTCTCTCTCTTTCTCTCTCTAGCCCGACGACACCAATGGCCGACCTGTCCTCCTCGCTGTCCCCTCCTCTGATCCCTAGCCTCCTACTCCCACCATACTCGCTGCCGCCTCCGCCTTCACCCCCCGGCCCGGAGTAGTCGCCGCCACCGTAGCAGCAGCAGCTGCGGATCCTCTTCTCGTTCCCGAAGCGGCCGGCCCTCTGGGTCACCTTCGAGTACGACAGCGACAGCTCCGTCTTCCTCCAAAAGGTCTCATGCAAGCTCCTCGATAGCCTTGCCAAGCTCAAGCTCTCCTTCCGCAATGACTGGAAGGGCGAGGTCGCGGAGCCTCGGCTAGCCTTTGTCTCTAAGCACCTCTCCCTCCACTACGACGTCAAAAAAGCAAAAGAACTTGGAATCGTGTTAAGCGTCGTTGAAGAAGAGCCAGACCTTCAATGATGAAGAAGAAGATCTGGACCTTCAATGGCGAAGAAGATGCGCACCGTTGAAGAAGAGCCTGTCGCGACCTCTTTTTTTCGGCGCCCGCAATCGGGTACGGGCGCTTAAGGAGGCTAATGGCTCGGCTGAATTTATTAAACCCGGACTCTCCTAAGTCCACCAATTCACGACTTTAATAGTCCGAGTTTTTAACCTGTAAATCAATTTTTAAATTGGAGTCGCCACTAATTAATTTGGGGTGGGTCGATTAGAAACCCAAGTGAAGTATTGGGAGAAATACTCACTCCTGCGCAACCAGAGAAATTAGGATCGGGGACTTGATTACACTAGTTAATCACTAATGCCCTTTCGGTACCTAATCTTGTTTAAACCTTGAGGTTTTTTGGATGTTCGAGGATTTTCCATGCATTTTTTTGGGAGGAAAAACATTTTTAGGTCTTTTTTATTTTTTTTTGACTCAAAAGGGATTTTTTTGGGATTTTTGGTATTTTTTTGGAAAAATACAAGTCTTTTTGGCTTTTTGGCTTTTTTTTTTTTTGGCATTTTTTTGGAAAATATAAAATATTTTTGATTTTTTTTTTTTTGAAAATAAAATATTTTTTAAATATTTTTGGAAAAATAAATTATTTTTTTGATTTTTTTCAATTTTTTTGGAAAATAAAACATTTTTTAACATTTTTTAAATTTTTTGATTTTTGAAAACAAAACATTTTTGATTTTTTTTTAAATAAAATATTTATTTATTTAAAATATTATTTTATATATAAAATAAATAAAAAACCGACTCGGGTCGGATCCGCGGGTTGGGTCCGACCCGCCGCCGACCCGAGGATGGGCCCGCAACTCGGGCCCGACACGGATTTTTTTGACCCTTTTTTTTTTTTTTTTCTAATGACGAAACGATGTCGTGGCGGGCGTTCGGGGACACCCGCTCGGCCGCTTGGCCCGACAGCCGCTCCACGAACCGACTCCCCGCGAACCCTACCGGATCCAACCCGATCGCGACCCGACTCCCGCCGCCCCCGAATCTCGCGGAACCCTACCCGGTTTCCGATTCGACGACCCGGAAATCGCAAACCCTAGGGTTTGCGAATCCGCGGCGCCAAATGGGGGGAATCGAGGTGCTTGGCGGCGACGGCGACTACGGCGGCGACGACGAAGTTGACAACGGCGGCGGCGACTATGACGGCGACGATGAAGGTGACAACGGTGATGGCGACGACGGCTAGGTCAACGGAAAACGGCCTTTTTTACCTTTTCAGGAACGGCGACGGCGGGAGGACGGTTCGCGATGGTGGAGGTCGCGGCAAACAATGACGGTGACGGTGAGACTAGGCAACCACGGCGGCAACCCAGCTTCCCGATCTGCCACGGCTTCGGCGGATCGATCACGGCAACGGCTTCGTGGGTGGGGAAACACGACACACCCTTCGAGGCAACGGCGTCGGGAGACTTGGCCGAGGCGAATGGCGTTCGGCGGCAACAACGGCGGCAAAAAAAAAAGGAACCGGATCTGCGGCGTAGACCTCGGTAGGACCTTCCTTGGCCTCGATCTCTTCTCACTCAAAGCCGGATCCGAGCCTCCACCGGCCGGCCCGACCTTCCCGAAGTCACTCGCCGCCCGCCTTCCCGAAGTCTCTCGGTGGAGGGTGGGTTGAGCTCGCGACCGAGCTCTCTCTTGCGCTCACCCTTCGACCCTTCCCGATGTCTCTCAGTGAAGGATCTTCGAGCTCGCCACCACCTCCGACGATGCCTACGGCCAGCTATTTATAGGCGAAAGGGGCGGCCGGTCGACGAAGCTTCGACCGCCGGTCTTCGCGCATCGAATGGTCCTCCTCGGCTGAACCGGCGTCTCATCTGAGCTTATCTAGTGAAGCTCGCTCAACATTAATGGCGCCTGCAATCTTATCTCCTCCGGCCGACGTCGGCCTACTCCCCTCGGCCGTAGGCCATCATTCGCGCGCGTCGTCGTCTTCTGCGCGTGAATTGCAAGCGACTGAGGAAGAAGAAGGCAGGAGGAGGAAGAAGAGAAGGGGGGGTCGGGCTTGAGAGAGAGAAAAAAGAGGAGAGGGGTGGGCTCGAGCCCGGCCCCAATGGGCTGCTTTTTTTTTTGCTTTTCTTTTGTTTTGTTTTTTTGTTTTTATTATCTACTTATCCGAAAAGACAAAAATGAATTAAAAAATTAATTAATAAAATTAACCTAATTAAAATTGAGGTGTCAATAGCTGCTCCTCTTTGAAGGTGAGCTCGTAGAGGTTGCATTCAAAGACAGACTGATGCCTCAATTTTATCCATACATGTGTAGTAGATTATATTTTATTTGGGACCTATTATTTACGCGGAAAAAGAGCAATATAATACATATACTAAGATAGATAAGAAGATACCGTAGGTACTTACCGAGAGTGAGTGAGATAGGGTGTGAACCCCGAGTTTTGGCAAGTATCAAGGCGTCATCTTACCGGTGATATGAGGAGGTTGCTTTTCCGGGGCTCGAACCATTCTTCGGTTGCTGTTAAAACAATCAATGATTTGTCTAGGACCCGAACCTTTCTTTGGTCGCCTTAACGGGAAATTGCTTCTCCAGGACCCGAACCATTCTTCGATCTCTTGTTGGAGTAATTAGTGGTTTGTCTCGGACCCGAACCATTTTTCGGTCGCCGTGACGGGAAATTGCTTCTCCAGGACCCAAACCATTCTTCGAACCATTAAAACTCAATGATTTGTCTAGGACCCGAACCTTTCTTCGGTTAAAATCCGGGACCCGAACCATTCTTCGTTGGAGTAATTAGTGGTTTGTCTAGGACCCGAACCATTCTTCGGTCACCTTGACGGGAAATTGCTTTTCCAAGACCCGAACCTTTCTTCGGTCGCTGTTAAAGCAATAAGTTGGTTGTCTAGGACCCGAACCTTTCTTCGGTCGCCTTGACGGGAATCGCTTTTCCAGGACCCGGAGCAATAAGTTGGTTTGTCTAGGACCCGAACCCTTTCTTCGGGAGCATCTGTTTGTTGGGAGATAGCACCTGGACGATCACAGGTACAAACTCTTGGAGGATACCTGGATGATCACAGGTATCGAGGTGGTACCTGGATGATCACAAGTACAAACTCTTGGAGGACACCTGGATGATCACAGGTATCGAAGGGATACCTGGATGGTATCTTGGATAATCACAAGTACAAACTCTTGGAAGACACTTGGATGATCACGGGTATCGAAGGGGGTCTTGGAAGATCACAAGTACAAACTCTTGGAAGACAAGGGCACAAACTCTTGGAAGGAAAATCAAGGATGGGTCTCAGATATACGTGAAGTCTCTCACCTCGGTATGTGGAATATGGAGGATGGGTCTTGGATATTCATGAAGGTCTTTCACCTCTGGTTGTGGGAATTTAGTGAGCACGTACCGGATTGCCGCATATTCGTGAAGGTGGAACCCATAGCCCTAGTATGGGGAATATCGAATACATGAACACAAGTATTTAATGAAGGTCTCCGGGACCACTCGGGTGGTCCAAGTGCTAGCACATCGGATGGCGGTGGAAAGCAATGGAATGCTTGAACAGTTTGCTATATTATTTGGGGACAACTCGGGCAGGCTGAGTGTCATGAAAGGGAAGTACCTAGACAACGGTGGGTACATGACGATATGGGGATACCTAGACAGCAGTAGGTATTTTAAGAGATACTTGGTCGGTCACAAGTATCGATACTTTGGGGACAACTCGAACAGGTCGAGTGTCAGGAAAAAGGAGTATCCGGACGGTGGCCGGCACACAAAGACAATAGGGATACCTAGACAGTAGTAGGTATTCAACGATAAAAGGGATACTTGGTTAGTCACAAGTATCAATACTCTGGGGACAACTCGAATAGGTCAAGTGTCAGGAAAGGGGGAGTATCCGAACGGTGGCCGGTACTCAAAGACAATGGGGATACCTAGACAGCAGTAGGTATTCATCGATAAAGGGATACTTGGTCAGTCACAAGTATCAATATTCTGGGAACAACTCGAACAGGTTGAGTGTCAGGAAAGGGAGTATCCGAACGGTGGCCGGTACTCAAAGATAATGGGATGCTAAGACAGTTGCAAGCATCCAAACTCAAGGGACAACTCGAATAGGTCGAGTGTCAAGAAGAGAGTACCTGGACAGTGGTAGGTACTTTAAGACAAATGGGGATAGAGATATGCTTACCTGGCAATATCTCTGATTTCTAAGAGTAGGCCTGCTATTTGCACAATATGCACACATGATTGTATATGTTGTAAATTCATGAGTTCAAATGAGATTCATGCATGATAATTTTGTCAGTTTTGCATCATCTGATTTCCACCGGGGAAGATTTTGAAAGACAACCTTCATTTAGAATGTAGATGTCTTGAGCATGCCAGATGTGGGACTTTCAGTCTGAAAGGACTTTTCGCTCACTCTCATGGAAAATGCTATCCCGACCATTAATGTAGGATTTATAAGGACCATACTATCTCACTGTCATCATGTCAGCAGGGGTTCGAGTATTCTCGCAAACGGTACGACTTTACCAATGCGAGAGGTCTTTGTTGAAATTGTGATGAAGACTTGGTCAATGGCTCATCAAATGGGACCGTCGAGGTCAAGGCTTCTGAACGAAGTGTCGCACGATCATCCTCAGGTTTGCAAGTCAAGAATCCTGCGAAAAGAGATAGAGTAATCTTGCTCGTACTTCTCCGATTGATGTTTATAGACATATGAAATCGTACGTTAATTGAAGTGCCCTAGTCTGAAGAGACTTTTACAATGGGATGCAACGTAGGCTTGGCTCATGTGTAAAGGGGTGAGAGCTGGTGATTGCCTTAGCATTTGTCACCGGTCTTTCTTGTCAGATGGAGGTTCTATGGACCACAACAACTTTTCTTGGCTGTATTTTTGACTAGGGGGCATTGGCCTTGCTTTTACCAGGCACACTGCTTTTTTATGCCCTTGTTTTTTCATTTTTTTCATTCTTTTTGCTTGAGAGCTGATCTTGACAAGTTCAAGCAAACGCCTTTGTTAGACTATTGAGTCTTCATCTTTTGCCGGCGCTTCTGATTATGCTGCTCAAATGGCAGTAGCTTCCATTTTGTCTCAATGTGAGGGTAAAATTACAAACTCACTTGAGTTGTACAATGAATACAAGTGCGTAGAGAAAGAATTGCTCTTCGTCATTCTAGGGCACTTAAATTAATGCGAGTGTTCATATGCAATAAAGACACCCGAAGATTGATGCAAGTGCGAGCAAAAAAATTTCTATCTCTCTTCTCACCTTGCAATGCTGCTTTGCCTCCGCTCTGCCCCAATGTGGGGTGATATGAGAGAAGCTTCACCAGTGTATGGGGCTCAATGGGGTGAGTGATGGAATGCCTCTCACTATTTTGGTTATCGTACCATTCGCGAGAGAACTCTTTACCCCGCAGCCATGGAATCTTCTGCACTCATCTCACAAGTGTATAGATGTGGGACTGTGTGTAGGATATGGCTTGCCTTTCATCATTCTGATGCACCTCATCCAGCATGCTCAATGAATCTTGTATTCTTCACTTAGCTGTCTATTCTAATAGTCCTTGATGGAATCAGTGATCTAGATAGACAAAATCATCATGCAAAAATCCATTTGGAAAAGGCATGCAGTATTTTAAATGTGATGGAGTTTGTACTTTCAGAACAAATGAATGGTTTTGGCTCAAAAAGATCTTCTTGGTAGCTTTAAGGGTCAACAGAATAGTATTGTTAAATTTTGAACATCAAAAGGGTTATTCACAAAGGGGTGTCGATGGTTGTCCCTATTGATTAGGAATATGACACATGAATGATCAGCCGGGGTTGGGAATATGATCAGGCATCTTTGTTTCTTTTTCCTTGCTTGGATCACTTGGTTTACCTTGTTTAATCATTTGATCTGGCTCTTGAATTCCAATGCTTCCTGTCGATATGAGTTCAGAGAGTGAGTGTTAGTAATGATGCCAAATTACCTTTCCCCCGAGTTTATTTGTCTTTGGTTCTCGGGAAGTTCGACGGCCTCTTTTGCATTTCAATGCTTTCCTTCGCTAGCCTTTCCTACTTGTGGCCCTGTATGCATGATTGCTCGTCGTTGATTGATTTTCAATACTTTCCTTCTGTGGAATTTTTCCTTCTGCCTTTGATCAGGCAAAGTCATGTACCTCAAGCTTCTATAGAATTTGAGATGGACAATCGAAACTTCCAGTTTTCTAATAGCAATTACTTCTTGCAAGAGCATGTGTCTGGAACAAGAAGTGAGGCTTCCAGATTCTAAGATTGTTGACTGGGACAGAAGGTTTCTTTTAACCAGACTAGTTCCCGAATGATGCATCCTTTACACCGAGCTGGGCAAAATTGACAAGGATTACTCTTATGCGTCTGCCTGAGTAATATCGATTTGCTCAAGTTATGCCATCGAGTTTGCTTCTTGATTTTTGACACTTCCTTAAAGACTGGTCATTACCATTCATTTTTCTCAATTGAGTCAAACACACATTTTTTATGATGGTGTAAATACATCACTCATATATAAAGGTGCATAAGCCTTTTCATTATGATAGAGAAATGCTTGGCAATGCCAGACAATAAACATCTTTCAAAGGTAGTACTTTTTTACAGCATCAGAATTAACTGGTTTGGAGAATTCCCGCCCATCCATTTCAGTCAAAATCAAGGCTCGTCCGGGAAGTATCTTCTTTATCACATAAGGACCCTTGTAATTTGGGGCGAACTTGCCTCCAGGCTCTGGAAAGATTGGTAGTATCTTTCTCAAGACTAGCTCGTTTACCTCAAAGTGCTTGGGTCACACCTTTTGATTGAACGATCGAGCTACCCTCTGCTGGTAACACTGACCATGACAGAGTGCATTCAGTCGTTTTTCGTCGATCATATTCAGTTGCTCAAGCCTTTGTTGTGTCCATTCTTCCTTGGACAATCCCGCCCGGGATAAAATTCGCAAGGAAGGATTTCTACTTCTACGAGCAAAACCGCCTCCATGCCTGTAAACCAAGGAAAAAGGCGTTGCCCTAGTGGAAGTTCGAATCGGAGTTCGATATGCTGTTAGTGCGAAGGGTAACCTCTCATGCCAGTCGCGGTAGTTTTCAACTATCTTGGATAGGATTCTCTTGATGTTCTTGTTGGCGGCTTCCACAGCTCCATTCATTTGTGGACGATAAGGGGACGGGTTCAAATGTTGGATTTTGAACTCAGAAAACAATTGATCAATCAACTTGTTGTTCAGGTTTGACCCATTATCGGTGACGATAGCTTCTGGTACGCCATAACGGGCAATTATGTCACGTTTGATGAATTTCATAACGTTTCGTGCAGTTACGCTTGCATAGGATGCAGCCTTGATCCATTTTGAGAAGTAGTCGATTGCGACCAAAATGAATCGGTGCCCATTTGATGCTTTCGGATTGATTGGGCCAATTACATCAATACCCCACATTGAAAATGGCCACGGCTCAGATAACTGATGCAATTCAGTTTGAGGGACATTTATCTTGTCTCCGTAAATCTGACAACGATGACAGCTTCGCACATGCTGAGCACAATCACTCTCTAAAGGGAACCAGTAATAACCCAATCTCATTATTTTCTTGGCCAACATACGTCCATTCATGTGAGGGCCACATACTCCCCCATGTATTTCTTGCATTATTTGTGTGGCTTCATTTGCATCCACACACCTTAGCAGGATTGAGTTATATGATCTTTTGTACAAATTTTCACCACTGACGAAGAACCTCGAAGCCATTTTCATCAGGTATTTTCGATCAGAGGGAGTGCTTTCTTTAGGGAATTCCTGCTTCTGGATGTATTTCATGATGTCGTAATACCAGGGTTTCCCGTCGGGTTCTTGATTATAGTCATGGTGGGCTGTCTTGTCGGGACTTCAATTTTCAAAGGCTCTACTTCTAATCCTTTCGTTACTTGCAACATAGAGGATAGCGTAGCTAGTGCATCGAAAGCGGTTATGAATTCTAGGTAGGTATTCAAACGAGACGTCCTGGAATTCTCTCACCAATTCTTCCAAGTAGTCGTGATAAGGCACTAGTTTGGCGTCTCTTGTCTTCCATTTGCCCACGTCCGGAGGATAATTAAGGCGGAGTCACCGACCACTTTTAGTTTTGACACTTCCATTCCAATAGCCGCTCGTAGACCGAGGATGCATGCTTCATATTCGGCTATATTGTTGTGCATGGAAACATCAATTTTGCAGCCACAGGATAATGTTGCTCATTTGGGGATATCAAGACCACCCCGGTGCCTGAACCTGACAAATTTACAGCTCCGTCAAAGAACATAGTCCACGTGTCCTCTTCTACTGTTGAAATTCGGTCATCTGGGGAATGATCCTCACGTACTTCTTTAGGGCAATCTGCTAACATATCAGCAATCACCCGACCTTTAATCGATTTTTACGACATCACTGGATGTCGAATTCGAGATCGGGATTTGCCATTTGGCCAATTTTCCCACTAGGCCGAGCAACCGAGCAAATACTTGATTGGGTCACTCTCAGTTACAAGGAACGTCTGGTAATGCAAGGTATATTGCCGGAGTCTGTGCAACACCCATACCAATGCAGCGCATGTTTTTTCTGATTTGGAGTAATTTTGTTCTGACGTGGTGAACTTTTTACTCAAATAGTAGATGGCTCGTTCCTTCCCATCATGGGGTCCTTTCTGTGCTAACATTGCACCTAGGGATTCATTGTTGATGGTAAGGTAGAGGGTCAAAGGGTGTCCCGGAGTCGGGGTACTAAAATCGGGGTTTCATCAAGTACCTCTTTAAATTTTCAAACGCCAGTCGGCAGTCATCATCCCATTTGATTTGTGCATCTTTCTTGAGAAGTTTAAAGAAAGGTTTTGCAGTTTCAGAAAGCTAGGAAATGAATCGCGCAATGTAATTTAATCTTCCCAAGAGGCTCCGGACTTCTTTCACAGTTGAGGGAGGAGGCATCTCAAATATCGCTTTAGTTTTTGATGGGTCCACTTCTATCCCTTTATAGCTCACAATGAATCCAAGTAACTTGCCAGAAGTTGCCCCGAACACACATTTTTTGGGTTCAAGCGCAACTTGAACCGGTGAAGTCGATTGAATAATTTTTCCAGGGTCTTCACATGGTCTTCTCCATGTCTGGTTTTAGCAATCATGTCATCAACATATACTTCAATTTCTTTATGCATCATGTCATGGAAAAGAGTGACCATGGCACGTTGGTAAGTTGCTCCAGCGTTTTTCAGGCCAAAAGGCATGACCTTATAGTGAAAAGTCCCCCATGGAGTAATGAATGCCGTCTTTTCCTTGTCTTCCTCCTTCATTTTTATTTTGTTGTATCCTGAGAACCCGTCCATGAAAGAGAAAAGTTTGAATCCAGCAGTACTATCCACAAGAACGTCTATGTGAGGTAACGGGAAATCATCCTTTGGGCTTGCTTTGTTCAAATCGCGGTAGTCGACACAAATCCGGATTCGACCATCTTTCTTCTTCACTGGTACAATGTTTGCCACCCAACTAGGATATTGTGAGACTTCGAGGAAGCCTACTGCCAAGAGCTTCATTACTTCTTCTTCAATCTTTTTTGACAATTCAGGCTTAACTCTTCTTAGCCGTTGTTTCTTGGGGGCTACATCAGGGTTGGTTGGCAAGCTATGCTCCACGATCATTGGATCAAGGCCTAGCATATCGGCATAAGACCATGCAAATACATCTTGATATTTCTTTAGGAGGGCAATTAAGCTTGCAGCTTCTTCTTAGGAAGGTTTGCGCCAATCTTTATCTCCCTTGGATCTTCTCGTGGCCGCCTAAATTGACAACGATGTTGTCTTCAGTAGTAGGGGGCCTTGCTTCTTCGTGGCGCTTCCAATTCCATTGAATTTCGTCGGAATCATCAAAATCCTCATCTGAGTCATCAGAATTGCTATCATGGCTACTTACGGTGTTGGTTTGGACCGTTCCCATACCCTCGCCTACCGCTAGATTATTCCTGTGTTATAGAGTAGATAGGCTAAGGGAACAAATAAGGCATGCTTCTTTCTTTTGAAAAGGTGATAAATTGTGCTTGAAGATTTAGAACAAGGAAACATGAGGAGACCCGGGCCTCAGATTTCTTCTTTCGTTTGACGGCTGGCTATCATCAACGGGCCGGTTTGGTGTGTCTCCTCATGCCCTCAAAATGTTTTCAACTTTATTTATTAGTAGATGGATTTACAAGGTGATTTCAAAAAAAGTTCCTTGAGTGGAATTGATGTTGAAAACAAAACAGACCAGACTTTAATAAATATGTACAGGCTCCCACGTAGGGGAGTATGCAGAGGAATTAAAATGATTCTACTCGAGCGGGTTTGCACCCATTTCCCCTGACGGTCCTTCGTTGATAGTGCCCACGAAGAAGTCTTCATACCAGTCGCCAGCCATGTCTCCCTATGCTCCCGGCTTTGTGGATTTCAGATCATCCATGCCTTCCCATCCATCAGGGACGATGTTGTGATGATGATCATAGAAACTCTGGGGGATTGAATAATTGACGTAGTAGTCAAATTTACCACTTGGTTGGCCCAAAGTGTCCATGATTGCCTTTCCTCTACATGCCTCCTTAGCATGCCTGGGGAACATGGTATGGGTGCTGGGTACCACGAGAAGGTGATCCTTGCCAAAACACAGCCACGGAGAGCGGAACGTGAATGCCCCAGCATCCAAAAGATCCTGAACATTGTCTCTCAAGATGGTGCAGTCATCTAGCGAGTGTCCTAATTCCCCCGAATGATAGTCACATTGCTTGGATGGATCATAATCAAGGAAGTACGCGGGAGTAGGATGGCTCAATTCCCTGCAGATGATCCCTTGCTCTAGGAGGATTGGGAAGATAATGGCCATTGATTTAGGAAGAGGCGAATATGGCCGTGTGTTTTTCGGGGATAAGGGTAGTCGTGCCCCTCGCCAGGTCGTGTCAGTAGGGTTTTCTTCATTCACTACCAGCTCCTCATTGTGACGAGAGCGGAATGCACGGGTAGCTCGAGCGAAGTTTTCTATCAAATGGTGTACAGTCTTGTGTAATTCTTCGACTTGGTGTTGAAGCTGGATGAACGAGAAGTTATCGCCTGTCTCTTCTAACTGCTCCTCCTCAATGGCACCTATGAAAATGTCCTCGAACATGGTGGTCATGTCATCTGGCCCCTCTTTTCTTATAAGTGAGGGCCAAGTTGTGTCTTCCTGGATTATGGGCAATTTCACGCTTTCGGGGTTGAACCATTTTGGAGTATCCACTTCCTCTTCCTCATGCATCATCTGGCCGGGCTCGGGAAAGTTTCCTCGAGACGGGGATATACAAGGCCGACTTTTTTCTTTGCTTTTCTATCTGGGGAATATCCTAAACCGATAGTATAGGGTCTTCTCTGAGCTTCAATAGGCTGACGAATGCCTTGGCCTTTCCTACCAAGCCCTTGTCCTGGAAGAAAACCGTGTCCTACCATGATTTTTCCTACCATGATTGCAGCACTTGATATCTCGGGGATGAGGGGCAAAGTCCCTCGAGTTTCGTGTATAGTAGACACGAGCTCGAACGATTGATAGCTAGCTTCGCTTTTGTCACTAGGTTCAACATAAGGGATGGCTGTCTCGTGGTAGATGCGGTGATCTTCTTCTCCTCGGACCGTGATCAATTTTCCTCCAACCACGAACTTCACATTTTGGTGGAGGCTAGAAGGTACTGCTCCCGCGATGTGGATCCATGGGCGGCCTAAGAGGAAATTGAACGCAGTGGGGATATCCATCACCTGGGACAAAATTTTGAATGTGGTTGGGCCAATTTGAATGTCGAGCTCGATCTCTCCCACTGTTTCCTTCTTTGTTCCATCGAATGCTCGAACAGAAGTCTTGGGTACCTGGATCCATGATCTCTCTATTTTAAGGTGACAAAGTGTCGCTAGTGGACATATGTTAAGAGCAGATCCGTTGTCAATCAATACTCGAGCGACGTGAGATGCGTTACACTTGACTGATATGTAGAGGCCCTTGGTGTGTCCTCTACCTTCCTCAGGAATTTCTTCATCAGAAAATGCCATTTGATCCTTTAGAAGGATGGTACTGACAAATTCCTCGAGTTTGTCATGCTCAATCGTTTTAGGGACATGTACTTCACTTAATACTTTAATGAGGGATTTCTGGTGTTTGACAGATGTTTGAAGCAATTCCAGTAGAGAAACTGTGCTGGTGATTTTCGTAACTGTTCCACCACATTATATTCACTGGCCTTAACTACGGCTAAAAACTCCTTGGCTTCTTCATCAGTGACGGGCTTAGCAGACTGAGTATTTGCTTGAGCATAGGTTCGCCCAGATCTCGTGACTAAACCAACATCGAGGTCATAAGACCATGGTACTGCATTGTTGTACTCGTATTTGTAAGGCTGGGGGATCTCGATGACTATAGCCGTTTCTGCTGCTGATGCTTGAACAATGGTTCCCTTCCTTTCAAGGATGCTCTCAGGTGAGGTGGAATCCTTCTCCTCCTTTTCCGCATTTAGAGCAGCAAATTCTTCATCCCAGTTGATGAGGACTTGCGATATGGTAGAAACTATGCTGGCGTGGCCAATGTACACAATTATTCCGGCCTCTATCATTCCTAATACTCTTTCCTCCATCATTGCAAAGGGTGGTATCTCATCACTTGAATAATACCCGGTTTCTACTAGCCCTCGATAGATGTCAACAATATGTGCATTGACATTTCTGATTCGACCGGCTTCAGAACTGAATATCATGTTTACTTTGTCAGCATGATCAGGGAGCGGATTGCTTTGGACATTTGGCTTTGCAGTTTGGAATGAGAAGGCCTTAGTATCCAGCAAGTTCTGGATCCGATGCTTAAGGATGAAACAGTCGTCAGTTGAGTGGCCTACTTCTCCCATGTGATAGTCACATTTTTTGGACGGGTCATAACTGGAGAAGCTTTCAGCGTTGGGTCGTTTTGGCTCAGTCGAAAGGAGGCTCTTGTTTCGGAGGATTGCCAAAACTTGGGAGGGAGATCTAGGAAGCGGAGTGAATTGTCTTCGGTTGTTGTAGCGCTAGGGTGGACGGTTATTAGTCTGTTGTTGGCCTGTGCTTGTCTGAACAGTCGGGAGATGACCAGTGTTTGCAGTGTAGGTGGCATTGACATCAATTAAAGATTCTTTATCTCTTTTCATGTTGAGCCTTCGCCGACAGTGCGGCTCGGTGAACCCCGTCCCTTAAACCCGTCTCAATGCTCTCCCACTGGAATGAGTTGATTGAATGATTCAGCGATCGTAGTCACCATCCGATTGTGGTATTCGAAAGGGAGGGTTTTGATGAACATTTTTCTCAATTCAAAGTCAGTTGGTTCAGGACTGATTTGGGCGGCGAGATTCCTCCATCTAATAGCATATTCTTTGAAAGATTCCTGCTTCTTCTTTTCCATGCGATCGAGATCCTCACGAGAAGGGGTAATGTCCATTATGAATTTGTACTGCTTGAGGAATGCTTCACTTGCTTCACTCCATGTCTCAATGAGGTTTATGTTCTTTTTGATGTACCACCTCAGGGCGGGACCTACCAGGCTTGACTGGAACAACTGGATCATTAAAGGTTCATTATTAACGTCTTTGGGTCATTCGAACCAAATACATCCGCAAGTGAGCTCTTGGGCGTGTCGTGCCATCGTATTTCTCGAACTCAGGGCATTTTGAATTTTTCCGGCATTTTGACCTTAGAGTAGATGGAGAGATCTGTTGGAGTAGGATCTTGAAGGCCCTGCAATTGTTTTAGCCTCTCTTCAAGTTTCTCAAGGCGTTTGTCATGTTCAGTCTTAGACAAACTATTGGGCTTTGTTTTTTCGACTACGATTTGGTGCATATCATTCTCCAATTCGGGCATGTTATCATCGGTATCTCTTCCTTGATCACCTCGGGTAGATGATTGCGGTAACAATACTTCGATTGAGGCTGGAGTGGGAGCCAATTTGCCTTGGATGGAATCTATCTGTTTTGAGAGTTGTTGAAGCACATTGAAAACTTGCTTCATTTCACTTTCCATAATCTCGACACGGCTTGGTACATTTTCTTCGGCCATTCTAGCTTTTGGATTTGGCGAATGTGACTATGATGTGATTACCTGTCAGCACAAAAAAATGGAGAAAACGTAAATGAGGGAAACACATGGAAAACTGGCTCATGGCAAGGGTCGAGTCATTCTTATTTATTAACATGAGATTTATACAATGCTAAAAGGGCTTTTTACACAAGTTAGAACAACCCTAGATATTCACATTAGAAATATTCACATCAAAAGTCCCGCTGCCCATTTTTATATGCGATGGGAAGCTCCAGTCTTGCGAAGCCGCTTGCTTCTTCTTACTAGCTTCGATACATGTCTCCTGCTTGTCTCCAAGCTCTTTTCAAGAGATTCGATTCGCCCTTGCAAGGTAAGTTTATCAACTATATCGGGGATTACTGGTTGCAGCTCCTTGGGAATTATATGGTTGAGGATGTAGAATGTTGATGCATGATGAACTTTTTCTTGTTCCTTCAACCTTCTAGGCATGAGAATCTTCTCAGTGTGACATCTACTCCATGCGTTCTAAATTATGCAGATCTCCTCCAAGTAGTTGTAGTCTGTACGGGTGAAAAGGATTCGGAACAATCCTGATTTAAGTGGTGGCAGGATTTCCTGGAGGACCCTGTATTGACGAGCCACCCTATATGGATAATATGAGGTAGCTCCGGAGAGGCCCAGCAACAGGATGGGGTTGTGATAATTAAGCGCAAAGCGCGCCTCTCCTGTAGTGAACCATTTAGCTCGCCATAGGAATGTCTCAGGGATCGGGTTTTTTAACAAGTTAATCCATCGAGAATACTCTTCATTGGGAGAATATTTTTCCAAGGTTTGAAACTTTTGTAATGGGTGTTTAAACTCGTTGATTTCAAATATTTGCATAAGGTGCCCAAATCTTTTGATATGGGAAAAGAACCACATTTGCAAAATTTCTGGATCGGCCCTCATGATTTTTTCTTTTAGGTCCTTGAAACAATTAAGGGATAAAAAGGTTTCAGCCAAAACCATGTTTACATATCCTGCTCCGAAAGTGACTTGATTTATTACCCCGTGATTGAAGGATTTATGGCATTCTTTCTATATGGGAAGATGATAAGTCCAAAGAAGGCTAATAGGAAAATCTTGGTTTTTTTGGGTCATTGATTGTTTTTCAAAACATTCAGTTAAGGATGATAGTGGAAAAGCATTGTTGTTGGCTCTAACAATTTCTCTTACTGAATGATTTTTTAAAAAGCGGGATAGACTGACTACAGGGTCGATGCCAAATGGTGGTTTAATGAGCTCCCTTCCCAAGGGCATTCCTATGGCGAGACTATACTCTTCCAATGTTGGAGTCAGTTCAAGTTTTCCAAACACGAAGGTAGATGTTTCAGGACACCAAAAATGTGGTAGCGCTTTCATGACTCCGGAGTGGATATTGATTTGAAGCAATGGGAGGAGATGACCGATTCTTGCTTTGACGTGCTCTTGGCCAAACCGATCTAACCGCTTCCACCATCGAGAAGCTCTCCCTTGGGGGTAGGAATGAACTGGATATCAATTCTTCCCATCGCATATAAGAACGGGAAATATATGACCTCCGACCCTATTTTGCCATGAGCGAAAAAGGCGAGTAAAAGTAAATAAATTACTTTGCTTTTAAAGAAAATGGCAAGCACAGAGACATACAGATGGGACGTGTGGCTCGATTTCTAACTGAGAAGGTTTGTTGAGATTAAAAGGGTATCCGCCCGTCGCAGTCTCGCGTTAGCAGCATACCCCCTTAACCTCGGCTAAGAAATTCGGGGAAAAGAAAGGCAACCTCTACATCGCAGTCTCGCGTTCAAGGTCGTATCTTTCTTAACACCATCCTAGAAATCCTATGGCGGCCCAGGTCCGGCGGCCGGGTTGTGTGTGCCATGTGTAGTGTTTAAAACAGTAAAGCATGCAAAACAGTTTATAATCACAAGATAATTTATTTTAAGCAAAGTAAGTTTCTAAGCCACTAACTTGCATAAAAAAACCTAAGTCAGTAAAAATATTAAACAAGACAAAAAGGTCTAAGTCCTCAAGTTTCCCCAGCGGAGTCGCCAAGCTGTCGCAACCTCTTTTTTTCGGCGCCCGCAATCGGGTACGAGCGCTTAAGGAGGCTAATGGCTCGGCTGAAATTAGTTAAGCCCGGACTCTCCCAAGTCCACCAATTCACGACTTAATGGTTTAAGTTTTTAACCTGTAAATCAATTTTTAAAATGGAGTCGCCACTAATCGATTTGGGGTGGGTTGATTAGAAACCCAAGCGAAGTATTGGGAGAAATACTCACTCCTGCGCAACCAGAGAAATTAGGATCGGGGACTTGATTACACTAGTTAATCACTAATACCCTTTCGGTACCTAATCTTGTTTAAACCTTGAGGCTTTTTGGATGTTCGAGAGATTTTCCACGCATTTTGGATGCTCGAGAGGTTTTCCATGCATTTTTGGAGAAAAACATTTTTGGGTCTTTTTTTTCTTTTTTTTGACATGAAAGGGATTTTTTTGGACATGATTGGTATTTTTGGAAAAATACAAGTCTTTTGGCTTTTTCTGATTTTTTTGGCTTTTTGAATTTTTGGCTTTTTTGAATTTTTGGTTTTTTGGAAAATATGGAATATTTTTTTTTTATTTTTGGAAAATAAAACATTTTTCAACATTTTTTTAATATTTTTTGATTTTCTGGAAAATTAAAAATTTTTGATTTTTTTTTTTAAAAATAAACCATTTATTTATTATTTATAAAATATTATTTTATATTAAAATAAAAAATAAAACCGACTCGGGTCGGATCCGCGGGTTGGGTCCGACCCGGTCGGCCGACTGAACGAGGATGGGCCCGCGTTGCGGGCCCGACTGGATTTTTTTGACTTTTTTTTTTTTTTTTTTTTTTTTTAATGACGGAACGACGTCGTGGCCGGGCGTTCGGGGACACCCAGCTCGGCCCGATAGCCCGCTCCGCGACCCGACTCCCCGCGAACCCTACCTAGATCCGACCCGAATCGCGACCCGACTCCCGCCGCCCCCCGAATCTCGCGGAACCCTACCCGGTTCCGAGACCCGGATCCGATTCGACGACTCGGAAATCGCAAACCCTAGGGTTTGCGAATCCGCGGCGCCAAATGGGGGGAACCGAGGTGCTTGGCGGCGACGGCGACTACGGCGGCGACTATGACGGCGACGACGAAGGTTACAACGGCAACGGCGACGACAGCTAGGTCAACGGAAAACGGCTTTTTTTACCTTTTCAGGAACGGCGACGGCGGGAGGACAATTCGCGATGGTGGAGGTCACGGCGAACAATGACGGTGACGGCGAGACTAGGCAACCACGGCGGCAACCCAGCTTCCTGATCTACCACGGCTTCGGCGGATCGATCACGGCAACGGCTTCGCGGGTGGGGAAACACGACAACAAACCTTTCGAGGCAACGGCGTCGGGACTTGGCCGAGGCGAATGGCGTTCGGCGGCAACAACAGCAGCAAAAAAGGGAACCAGATCTGCGGCGTAGACCTCAGCCGGACCTTCCTTGGCCTCGATCTCTTCTCACTTAGGCCAGATCCGAGCCTCCACCGGCCGGCCCGACCTTCTCGAAGTCACTCGCCGCCTGCCTTCCCCGAAGTCTCTCGGTGGAGGGTGGGCTGAGCTCGCGACTTCGAGCTCTCTCTTGCGCTCACCCTTTGACCCTTCCCGATGTCTCTCAGTGAAGGATCTCCGAGCTCGCCACCACCTCTGACGATGCCTGCGGCCAGCTATTTATAGGCGAAAGGGGCAGCCGGTCGACGATGCTTCGACCGCTGGTCTTCGCGCATTGAACGGTCCTCCTCGGCTGAACCGGCGTCTCATCCGAGCTTATCCAGTGAAGCTCGCTCAACATTAATGGCGCCTGCAATCTTTTCTCCTCCGGCCGATGTCGGCCTACTCCCCTCGGCCGTAGGCCATCATTTGCGCGCGTCGTCATCTTCTGCGCGTGAACTGCAGGCGACTGAGGAAGAAGAAGGCAGGAGGAGGAAGAAGAGAAGGGGGGGCCGGGCTTGAGAGAGAGAAAAAGAGGAGAGAGGGGTGGGGCTCGGAGGCCCAGCCCCAATGGGCTGCTTTTTTTTGCTTTTGTTTTGTTTTGTTTTTTTGTTTTTATTTTCTACTTATCCGAAAAGACAAAAATGAATTTAAAACTTAATTAATAAAATTAACCTAATTAAAATTGAGGTGTCAACAGAGCCGAAGAAGAAAGATGAGCGAAAGAGCGAAGGGAGAGAGCGGTGTACCTCGAAAAATTTGGAAAGGAAAAGTGAAAGGTTAGAAAAAAATGAAAAGGGAAAGTGTTTTCACTTTTTCAGGCGGAGGAATTCGTTTTCCTAAAATAATACATAATATTTGTGTTGACCATAAAGTATTTTCCGTTGACAAAGTCTGTTTTAGAGAACCAAACTGCTGAAAATCTGGAAAACACTTTATGGTAAAATACTTTTAGTGAAACAAACACACCCTAAATGTATGTACATATGCATGCGGGTAGGTGTGCATATAAATTTAACATTATTATAAAATTAGTCTCCAAGTGAGATGTCTAGTCTTCAAAATTCTAGATTACTTTTTAAATATGTATCTATCATCAATTTTTATTAATATTATCTCGCTATCCTCCTAATAGCAAAGAAGGATAAATTGCTAAATTTTTAATTTTGTAGAAAGATCCAATTCTGTTGGGCCATTTTTAATAAGTATTTAGATTTAGTAGTCACTAAGGTCTTTGCATGTAGTAACACTCCAAAAAGTGTTTCTGGAACACTTCTGTACGGATTTTGTTAAAAAGGAACAAAAAAGAACAGTAAACGCGTTTGGTTGCGTTTGTTCATTCTTTTTTTTTTTTGTTTCGAACAAAATAAGAACAAAAAAAAACAACAAATTGTTTTTTATTCCAAAACAAAAATGAAGAAACGTTTTTCTTCTCTCTCTTCTCTTCTTTCTTCTTTTCTTCTTCTTTTTTTTCTTCTTTTTCTTTCGGCGGTCGCCGGCCTCGGCCATAGCCGGCGACCGGCCGTTGAGGGCCGGCGACGCCCTCGAGGGTCGGCGACCTCGCCGAAGTGTCGCCGGCGCGGGCGAGGCCGAGCCTCGCCTTGGGCCGGGCGAGCTCGGGCTCACCGTGGTTGGGCGAGGCTCGGCCTCGGGGCCATTTGGCGAGCCTCGCCGTGGTCGGGCGAGGCCGCGCCGAAAGAAGAAAAAAAAATAAAAAGAAAGGAAAAATGGAAAATAAAATAAAAATATTAAAAAATTAAAAGAATAAAAAGAATAAAAATTTAACCAAACGTGTTTGTATTCATTTTTTATTAAAACAAACGTTACCAAACGCGTTCTTTTTGTTCAAAAACCGTTCCCGGAATAAACACTTTTTTTTTTTTCCATTTAGGGAACAGAAAAGTTAAAACAGTGTGTTTCCATGTGGGGCCTAAGTTGCTCATTTGAATCGTAACTCACATCCAAAATCAATTCTATTTCATTTCAAACATATGAGTGTTTAAGTGATTGTGCATTGTTTACCAAAAATTTCATTTTCACAAGAATATTAGGCACATCAAGTAACGCCTAATTGAGCTCGGATTCATTCAAAACGAAAATAACCTCAACCAAAGAGTAAAACTTATTGAGATTCCATTATATTCCTAGTTAAGATTAAGAAGCAATATTATATAGCCATAGATGTAAAAAGAAGAAATCTTGCGGCCGAATTAGGAGATACGTATGTGCATTGAATTTACTTAAAGAAAAGGCAAACTCTATTTTTCAAAATGTTGAAAATGAAAATCATGTCACATGTAAGTGAATTCACATGTTAATTATTTGCATGTGGGGGAGGTTTGAGTTGTTTCTTTCTAAATAAAAGTAAAATTACGTAGATGCAAGTTTCAAGAAAAAACAGTACAATCATAAAAATTCTTACGAGATAGCGGCATTATTTTAATTTATTATTCTTATTTATAGGTCAGGAATTCGCATAATATCACTATATTTGTATGCTTATTTGTGTTGTTATAGAACATTTCAATGCAATTATAAAGTTTTCATTTGATCGAAAATTGCTGAGAGCAATGTGAATTTGTGGCAGCGATTAGAGTATTTCACGAGTCATGGAGAATGAGATATGAAAGGCAAGGCCTACCGTTCATTTCTCTGATGGAGCGGAACACATAAACGCTGGGTCGCTCGGTCAAACGGTCAACGAGCGCCACCCTCTGGGTGAGCTCGCTATATGACGTCACAAACAGTGACGTCACATTCGGTGGGCCCGCCATAGCCTTAATGTTCACGCGAACCCTCGGTGTCTATGATTCTCGGGAATCTTGGTCAACGAGTCTACCAGTGCCGTCCGGTCAATTTCCCATTAACTTTCCTTGTCACGCGGTTACGTGTCCTCTCAAATTATTACGCCAAAGGAGTACTGTTTTCCTTGAAGTACTCACACGCACAAAAGAAAGGGAAAACTCAAACGCCAACCTGAATCAAACGGTAAAAGTTGGCAAATCACTTCTGAAAAATGATTGAAAATTTGAATCATTCCACACTTTGCCAGGAAAAATAAGCATTACCTCAATTGTGTAGATGATATGCATGTCCTTGAAATCACTTTAGACACATAAAACAACTAAAACAAACATACTTGTTTATTTATTTTAACTCTCAAATATTGATGCAGTTAGTTAGGAAATCAGAAATTTCTCACTCAAGAACCGAAGGTGATTTGTTCAAGTTTCATTAATTGTGTGCAAGCTACTTTTGGTAAAGGCAGCTTGCACAAACTAAACGCATTCTAAGATTGATAGCATTTTTTTTTTTTTTTTTGCTTTTTAGAATACTTTATAATTTTTAGTTTGGAAATAGACTATCTTTCTCATATACTATATTCATAGTCTCATATTGATTTTGTCATAAGATTGTGGTGATTTAGGATGCGAACTTTAAAGTGCACTCGCATAAAAGGATGCTCCTCTTAAAGTTCGCATGGTAACGTTTCTATTTCGAAGAACTATTTCTCTTTGGAAATAGTTATTTTTCATTTCTACTTCGGAGAATAATTTCTGAGTAAAATAATGTATTTGGTAACTATATAAAATTTCTATTTTTAGAATAGAAAAATAATAGAAATACGTTTGGTACAATTTATAATTTTTTGTATTTATTCGTTTTTTCTTCTTGCTTATGGATCACCGACTGCCGCCTGCCGCCGCACAATCGCTGCCTACCGCCTTATAACTACTGACCGTCGCCGCCGATTGCCACCGTAGGATGGCCGCCCACAGCCCACCGGCTGTCGCCACTCCCGGTCATTGACTCTTCGTGTTTAAGTTTTTTTCTTTTTCAAGACAATTTTTTCACGCGTCCAGAAGTGGGAGGGCGAAATATTGACAATTGCCTCATTACACCTGCCGCCTCGGTGTCTTTTTTGGCTTCCTTCAGGTGTGAACAGAAGAATTTATCATGTTATGGGGTTGGTTACTAGGAAAGAGGCCACAAAAGGACGTTCGAAGCACAGGAAACTCTTCTTTCAACTTTTATTCGGAGAAAAGTCGGGGATACTTCTTAAAAGGTTCGGGGAACTATTCTGTTATTGTCCTGACAGACTATATAAACCCCATCATGGCTGGGATTGGGAAGCAAAGTCTCCAACCAATTTGAGAGAGAGAGAGAGAGAGAGAAGCAAGCTAAGAGACATGCCGCCTAAAGTGGAGCAGCCAAAAGCCATGGCTCTCGAGGACTATGACCCTGGTACTTCTCTTCATTTTTTGTATTTGCGCTCTACTTTCATTTTTTTCTCAACCTTAAGTCTTTGTTGTTATTCTTGATAAGTCATGCTTTTGCTTTTAAAGTTTTCAACAAAACTTTGTTTGGCTGTAACGCCATTTTAGAAGATTCAGGTAAGACCTTTCTACATCCATGACTATTCATGATTGTTAAGTTAGAGCTTATCTTATCATGAATTTAGTCTCATTTGCTTCAATCGGATATCTCAAGAAATAGGATACTGATTCCCACTATTTTCATGCGTGAGATATGGATCTCTCAAGAAATAGGCTTTCAATTCTCAAGTCTTCTAGAATTTAATACTTCACCTTTAAATTTTGTCTATTGTCCACCAGTTCATTATCTAGTGGAGATAAATTCGGTTGACGAATTATTAAAATTGGGCAAGTACAAATCCGGTGTTTTTGATGCTTGCGGCTACGAATGGTGAGTTCTCGAATTTCCCTTTTGTTTCATATAACTCAACGTTCGCATCATTTGGAACCCCAATTAACTCAATTGAGAAATATAACGGTCACTCAATTCACAGCTAAATTAAATGTTTAATCTGTCCTTTTCAGGAGCCTATGTCTTTACCCCAAGGGATACAAGGACCGTAACGGGAAGGATTATATGTCCTTATATCTGTCAATTGAATCTGATAACTCAAATAATCTTGGAGACCGTGGGAATTTCGTGGTCGACTACAAGTTTTTCGTATTCAACTACAAAAACAAAACCTACGACATCTTCAAAGGTCGATCATCACGTATTTCATGATCAATGACAATGAATTCATACTCCCGGTAACGTCATCATAGTTTAGAATTGACAACCAAGTTTATATCAACTTGTGGAATTGTGTGTGCAGAGAAAGGGGAACTGAGGGAATTCTATAAAGCAGATGCCCAATGTGGGTTTTCTAAGTTCCTTTCCTTCGAAGATTTCAGCAATCGTAAATGTGAATTCCGCGAGGGAAGTTGTTGCAAATTTGGGGCTGAGGTTATGGTCAGGAAAAGTGAGAGGAAAAAGGAGACCTTCACCATCATCAAAGACCTGCGTAACAACTACAAAATCACTTGCCCGATCCAACAGTTCTCCACATCGAATGATGGCTATTAGTGTTCCAAAGACTTTCCTCTCGGAATGAAGAATAATAGTATTGCCTTTCAGTCATTCCCAGAACAAAAATGGTGAGGAAATGGAATTGGCTACTTTCCTCTTGCCTCTTTTTAAATTTAGAAAATAAGTATACGAGAAGTCCTAAAACTTGTCACAAAAATACAATAAAACCTTAAAACTTTCAAAAAGTGTGATCAACTCCTTAATCCTACTAGGTTGGTGCAATTGAGTCATTTCATCAACTTCGATGAGCTTGATAAATGGAAAATGCTGATAAGTTTTAAAACTTGATTGCACCAATTTAAAAAGTTTTAGGAATTGAGTGCACTTTTGAAAGTTTTAGGACTTAATTACACTTTTATGATAAGTTTCAACACTTAATTGTACTTTTTTGAAAGTTTTAGGACTTGATTATATTCTTATGGCAAGTTTTAGAATTAGTTAAAATTCATCTTTGTTTATCTGTGATTATCGTGTGTAGGCGGTTAGAGGTGTCTCGCTGGCGCAATGGGGCGCAGACGTTTCTGTCCGTTTACTTATACGCGCAGGGCCTCCATCAGAGGATCAAAATGTATGTAAAAGCCAAATTGCGGGCGTTGAAAAAACGACCCTACAAACGATAAGGAAAAAACCGACCAAGAAAAAAACTATAAGGAAAGAACAGGTATTTTTTCTTTTCTTTTTCTCTGTAACAGCTGTTGGTCTAGATGAGCTTTACTTTTTATTTTTATTTTTACAAAAACAATTTTTTACGATGCACACACTTCTACTTATTGTTAATCCAACTTACAACATGCAAATGTTGGCTGGTAATTATGCACATAACTTTTGCACGACTTTTTAGTATTTGAATGATATTCTTTTTTTCTTTTCGGTTTGCTTAATCCAAAAAAAAAAAAACAAACAAAATAAACAAACAAATAAACGGGCTGACGCATATATATATATAAGTATTACCATATATAAATCCTGCAAAAATAAAAAAGAAAGCCGTGCAGAATTTTTTGACAAGATCTTTTATAAATGAATATCATTCTTATTTAAAGGAAAATTTCCGAGCTCAAAGCCCAATCTATATGACTTCCTAACCTTTGAGTATCACAACAATAATCCAGATAAGCACGTGAATATCTCCTATTGAATGGACAATGCTATGTCTCTTCGTTGTTCCACTTTGACTATGAGTATGCTAATTAGACATGGCTTCATCTATAATTTCCAAAAAAAAAAAAAAAAAAATACCACAAAAACTTTAAATTGATATATCTATGACAATTTTTCTTCAAATTAATTTTTTGATTATCAAATTCTCTAAACTAGTATACTAGTAACAAATTTAACTTGTTAGCCTCTGTTAAATTTTACTATGAAATTATTGAATTAGATGACACATGATGAGTCTACATGAAAATTCAGATAAATTTGACGTAAATCACATATGTATCAATTTGGATTTTTAGTGACCAAAAATAAGTTTCAGGCTAAATTTGTCACTTGTATACTAATTTGAAGTTTTTGTGATGTTAACTTTTTTTAAAAAAGAAACTAATAAGTATTTCTTTTGGGGCATTGCAGTCAGTGGTTGGCTCTATGGCAAAAAATCCAGTTGCGGTACCTCAGACTTTATGCCGTGGAAAGATCTCGAGAAAGGGTTCGTTAACAAGAACGAACTGGTATTTGCAGTCGAAATCCTTGCCATATCAAATGTTGGACGGTTTAATCAATCGGTTTGATGACTTTAACTTCAATACTTATTGGGTCAGAATTTACTCCTCGAGAGCAAGTGTGTGGACCAAATTGGCATTGACCTTGTGAATGTCGTCTTCCTGATTTGGTTTCTTATCTGATTACTAGATGGAGCCTTTGATGCACCCAAAGCTCCAGATTTGAGTATGGAAGATACCTAGTATGTAATTTCTTTGGGGCTTGCTTAGTATATTCTGTGTTTCCGACCTGTGTGTAATCGTAGCTACGCTTATAATAAAATCCTTGTGAGCCATTTTATAGTTTGTCGCGATCTTTCCTTGTGTTGTAGTAGAGCCAAGATGTTTGCATGAGTGCTATCCAAGACGTCTACTCGTAGCTCTCTCTGTGAGTATCCTTTGGAAGAGCGACCGGGTTCCAACGGTGAGGATCCCCAGGAAAGGGTGGTATAGGTCGTTCCTTATAGCCACTGATCGTTCTCAAGTAGCGCAGTGTAGTGGCGTTAGGTTTAAAACAAATCAATGAGAACTACGAAGACTTTTTGCGGAATATAACAAGTTAAATTTCAGCATCAGCAGAAACAGTTTACGTTATCAGAAGTGGTGTTGATTAACAGTTACTAATAATCAACAAGTGATGCTAATAATAAATAGATAGAAGATAACATACTCAAAATTTAAAGTAGTTCGGCTTTATTCCAAAGCAGTTGTCCATTGTCCAGACTAATAGTTGCAACAAGATTGAAATCCACTAGTAAACATTAAAGCAAATTAAAATCATCAATGTTGCTCCTATCAACCGATGGATCACCCTATCATGACACAATCATTATCCTTACACTTGTACACTTGACTATTTACTATTACAACTTAGTAGCACTATGCAAAGATATAATTAGCAACACAGCTACTATCAATAAAAATAACGCAAAGTGGAAAACTCAAAAATTATAGACTAACTTGGTCGTTTTCACCCATTCTTACCACTTCTCTTGAATTGAATATATAAATTTATCGAACCTTAAATGGTCGTTTCCCACTCAACTCCATGAAGTAGCAGTTGGTTTTACCATCATTAGTGTCGGAGCAGCTTCTGTCACTTACCAGTGTTAGAATGGCTCTCGACAGTGGCAAATTTCCTAAACCAGTCAAGGGTCTATCTTCAATTTGGTTACCCAGTTAATCTAGTATCATCGTACTTATTTTGATAGTTTTCTCCAATTTTCAGAGATGCGGTTGTCTTCCCAGAACATCCATCTGTTGACTCGTCGCCCATGTTTCCTTGCTAAATGCTTGGGAATGTGGTTGTTATCTGGTCCAGACTTACATTTTTGCTCCTCTTCCGGATTAGCCATCCTTCTCTTCTTCGGAATCGGAGTGGTCCTTTTGTTAAACAGTCGGGCTTCCCTACCCAATTCTTGAGCCGGTTGTAGTTCGGATAATGAAAATACCCACTTGTATGAATTTGGAGAATTGAACTTGGATGATTCTTTGTTGGCTCTAGTACAATTGAACAACGAATGCATCGATTTGTTGAATCGCACTCCATCAAATTGAGTGAGAAACCATATTAGGGGGAAAAAGTCCACTGACAAATTGGTTGATGGACATTGTTCTCAAGGAACTCACGACACCGTTAATGCTGTCAAACTCCTACGACTTTGGCAGCCGACACCATGAGGATTCCCACTTCGATAATAAGAACATCATTATAAAATAACGGAATCAGGATTAATATAAAGAACACCAATGTCACCGTATTTGCAAAAGAAAGTTTAATGGAAAATCTTGAGTCAAGAATCAAATTAATTACTTGCGTACAGTTAGTGTTTATCCAGATAACGTCACATGAATCATATCTTCTTTCCGCTTAGTTAGGATTTTTGCCTTTTTTCTTCTGGATACTCGCCTTTTCATTCTTCCACATGAATTCAAGCAATTCGAAGTTAAACTTTTAAGAAAATGGTTGTCTAAAGAAGATTAGAAACATGAAGGCACTAAACGCCTCGCTGGCCCATTAGCATCATAAAGAACAAGTAAGACAGTGAGTGAGAGTGATCCTGAATTATGGAAGATCCCTCTATGACATTAAAGGCGGAACCTCTTTTTTGACTCATCTTTTTTACATTATTCCAAAGTGCAGCTGCACCACTCTGTTATTGGCTCCATATAAGTTGCGATTACCCATCGGAAAATTTGTCATCGCTCGAAAAGTGCAACTCCATGGCTAACAAATTTCCAAATAAACTCGTAATTTCTTAGATTAAGATAAAAAAAAATACAATATTTAAGAAACTTATGAAGAGTTCGTGAACATAGAAAACATTATGTTGATTCCAATGTTGAAAACAACATCGGAATCCAATTTGAGAGTGGACAATATGAGCTGCCAGAGTTACCGCACTTAGGGCACGCATGACAACATTTATGTTCCGAAATCAATTTATATTCCTTGGATGAGAAACTGAGTTGAGAAAAGCGTTTGATAACAACTTAAAAATTATGTTTTTAGAATAGAAATTTATTTGATAACATAATAAAATTTCTATTTCTAGAGGGGCGGGCCGTGTCGACGACGGCAAAGGTCCGTCATTCCACGGGCTGCGAGCGAGGGGGATGGATAGTGACGAGAGTGAACGATGAGAAGAGTTTTCATTTCTTACTATTGTTCTAGAAATAGAAAAACTAAAAATTTTAATTTCTGATTTTTACTCCAAATCTATTTCTAAAATAGAAATCGGTTCTAGAAATAGAAAAATGAAATTGCGTTATCAAATGGATTTCTATTCCAAACCTGTCCGTCATTCTCGTCACCACCCGTTGCCCACCCGTCGCCCGTGAGACGCCAGCCTATTAGACACCAGCCACCTCTCCTAAAAATAGAAATTTTATTCTATTATCAAACGAATTTCTAATCCAGAAATAGAAATTTTGAGTCGTTATCAAATGCGTTTCTTTGCTTAGAAACTCGTTCAATGAATTGAAATTGAGAAATCAATTTCTGGTCAGAAATTGATTTCTATTCTAGAAATTTTGTCATGCACATCCTTAATGGTGGGGACGGTTTTTTTCAACTTGTTCAAGTACTTCCAAAACAAGAGTAGGTATAGCTATGTGGGAACCGGAACTTCATTTATTTGTTAGTCTTAATAATTCATGTCTATTGCTTTGAAAATTTAAAAATTTTATTTAATTATAAAGTTTCCAAATGAGAATATGCTTCATAAGCTAATATAGCAATTTTTTGGCATTGTCCACTATTTGAAAGAAATTCTCAAAATATTTTGCCTATAGCGAAAGCTTCTAAAGAAAGATCTCCCTTCATGTGGAACAGTTAAAACTAAGAGCATGCATGACAAAATTTATGTTTCCCTATTTCTTTGTTTTTCTATTACCCGTAACAAATTTGAAATAGAAATCCATTTTGTAACGTAATTGCATTATTTTTTCTTCATATTTCTGGAATAGATTTCTATTTTAGAAATAGATTTTAAGCAGAGATTAGAAGTTAAAAATTTTAGCTTTTCTATTTCTGGAACAATAAAAGTGAGAAATCAAATATTTTCTTATTGTTCACTCTCGTCACCACCACCGTTGCCCATCCACCGCCCGTGGGATGCCGGACGCCCACTGCCAACCGCCGGACGTCCGCCGCTACAGTGGGGCCGCCTACCACTAGCCACCAGCTACTGGACGTTGGACGTTTACCATCAAACTCCATCCGCCCACCATCGGATGATGGACAGCGGATGTCGGCCGCCAAACTCCGTCTGCTTGTAGCCGGACTCCAAAGTGGCCCACCCACGCCCGTGAGATGCCACTCGCCGACACCAGCCACCCCTCCTAAAAATAGAAATTTTGCTATGTTATCAAACGAATTTCTATTCCAGAAATAGAAATTTTGACTCATTATCAAATGCATTTCTTTGCTTAGAAACTCGTCCAATGAACTCAAATTGAGAAATTAATTTCTGGTAAGAAATTGATATTGAGCAGAAATTAGAAGTTAAAATTTTTAGCTTTTCTATTTCTGGAACAAAAGTGAGAAATCAAATATTTTCTTATTGTTCACTCTCGTCACCACCCGTTGCCCATCCACCGCCCGTGGGATGCCGGATGCCCACTGTCAACCGCTGCACGTCTGTTGCCAACTACTAGTCGCCTACCACTGGCCACCGACCGCTGGACGTTGGACGTTTGCCGTTGGACTCCATCCGCCCACCATCGGATGGCGACAGCGGATGTTGGCCGCTAAACTCCGTTCGCTTGTAGTCGACTCAAGCGCCCGCCCCGCGTCGGTCATTGGTCGGTGGGTGACGGACGCTGGCCCCCAACGCCGACCGTCGCCACCCATTGAAATAGAAATTATATTCTATTATCAAATGAATTTTTATTCCAAAAAAAAAAATTCGAATCGTTATTAAACGCATTTCTTTGCTTAGAAACTTGTCCAGGAAATAGAAATTACGAAAACCATTTCTAGTTAGAAATTGATTTCTCTTCTAGAAATTTTGTCATGCGTGCCCCAAATGTATGTACGTATGTGTGCAGGCAGGTGTGCAAATAAATTTAACATTATTATAAAGTTAGCTTCCAAATGAGATGTCTACTCTTCAAAATTCAAGATTACTTTTTTAATATATATCTATCGTCAATTTTTAGTAATATTATCTACTATCCTCCTAATAGCAAAGAAGGATAAAATGCTAAATCCTTACTATTGTAGAGAGAATCAAGATTAAATTATATTTAACATAGTTTTCAATACGTTGAAAATGAAAATTACGTCACACATATGAGAATCGACATGCTTAATTACTTGCATGTGGGGAGATTTTATTTGTTTTTTTCGAAATAAAGATAAAATCTCGGTAGATGCAAGATTTAAGAAAAAGTGACACAATCAAGAAAATTCATACGAGCTAGAGACTTTTCTTTAATTTATTATTATTATATATAGGTTGTGAGATCATATCGTATCATTATATTCGTATACTTATTTGTGACGTTATAAAAACATTTTCAAAGCAATTATAAAGTTTTCATTTGATCGAAAATAATTGAAAACAAGGTGAATTTGTAGTAGCAATTAGAGTATTTCACGAGTCCCGCGGGATGAGATATGAGAGGGCAAAGGCCACCGTTCATTTCTCTGGTTGAGCAGTCATTTATTCACCGAAAAGCACATAAACGCTAGGTCATTCGGTCAAAGGGTCAACGAGCCTCAGTTTCCGGGTGAGCTCGCCATATGATGTCACAACTAGCGACATCGCATTCGGTGGGCCCGCCATACTCGAGGATCACGTGAACCCTGTCGGTCCCTATGATTTTTGGAATCTCGGTCAACGAGTCAACGGATGACACGTCTGGTCAATTTCCCACTGACTTGGTTTTGTACGACGTGACGCGTCCCATCAAATTATTACGCCAAATGAGTACTGTTTTACTTACTAGTCCTCTCTCGAATGGTTCTATTTTTCCTCCAACCTACTCACACACACAAAAAAGAAAGGAAGAAAACTCAAACGCCAACATGAATCAAACGGCAAAAGTTGACAAATCACTCTCGATAAATAATTGACAATTTGAATCATTCCACACTTGCCGAAAGTTAGCATTACCCCAATTGTGTTAGCCGGTAGACATACATCTCCTTGAAATCACTTTAAAAACATGAAACTACTAAAGCAAACATAATCGTTCATTTTTTTATAACCTTCGAAGGTTTGCTTGGTTCGTTAGAAGGTCGAAAGATTTCTAACTCAAGAACTAAAGATGACTTGTTCAATTCTCATCAATTGGGTATAAGCTACTCTTGGTGAAAGCAACTAGCATAGGCCAAACGCATTCCAAGATCAATAGTAATATATTTTTTCTTTTAGAGTACTTTAAGTTTGTAATTTTTAGGCTGAGAATAGACTACTTTTCTCATAAATTATATTGATCATCTTATATTGATTTTGTCGTAATATTGTGATGATTTAGGATGCAAACTTTAAAGTACACTTACATAGAAGGATCCTCCTAAAATTTGGTGGGCTCGAGCACCCCCTTTGAGCTCGCCATAGACTCGAGCACATTAAACGCTCGGACTCAATGATTTTAGGGGATCTTGGTCAATGAGTCAACGAGTGCCACTCCCAGTCAAGAAGTGGGAGAGGGAAATATTGACAATTGCCTCATTACACCGGTCGCCCACGTCTCTTTTTGGCTTCCTTCAGGTGTGAAAGTAAGAATTTTTCATGTTATTGGGTTGGTTACTAGTATCGAGGCCACTAGAGGTCATTCAAAGAACAGGAAACTTTTCTTTCAGCTTTTATTAGGAGAAAAGTCGGGGACGCTCCTAAAAAGTTAGGAGGAAAAATTATCAAAAAATTCTTATAGTTATTATAATTATGTCAATTCAATTTTAAATTTATTTTTTTGGCCAATTGAGTCTGAATCTTTTGAAATTATGCCAATTCAGTCTCTCCCATCGGCGACAATTTTTAATAATGTTTTTATTTTTTGAATTATTGTATTAATTTTTTTTAATCATTTTTTCTCCTCCTCCCTCCTTCTTTTTTTGGCTCTGGTGACTAGCCAGAGGAGAGCTGGCTGGTCATCGGATCGAGGCAACCAAGCGAGCTCGCCTCGCCATCATTGGGTGAGGGCGAGCTCGCCCAACCACTAGCGGGGTGAGCCCCTGTCAGATCTGATGAGGGCTCGCCTCATCGTTGTTGGGTCTGATGAGGCGAGCCCCTTACTTGATCTAGCGTGGGCTTGCCTCGCTAGTGGCTAAGCGAGCTTGCCCTCATCCAGTGACGGTGAGGCAAGCTCGCTCGGCCGCCTTAGTCCAGCGACCAGCCAGCCCTCCCCTTTGGTCGATTGCTAGAGCTAAAGGAAGAAGGAGGGAGGAGGAGGGAGGAGAAAAAAAAAAGAAATAAAAATTAATAAAATATTTTGAAAAAACAAAAATATTATTGAAAAAATTATCGTTGATGCCGGCCAAATGCCACGTTAGCGCCAGTTGGCCAATTTTGGCTTGAACTGACACAATTTCAATATCTTTAGGACTTAATTAGCCAAAAAAATAAGTTTATGATTAAATTGGCACAATTGTAATAAGTTTAGAACTTTTTTGGTAATATTTCCAAAGTTTGGGAAACCAATCTCTTGTTGTTCGAATGCACTCTATATAATCCCCATTATGGCTGGATGAGCAAAGGTTGATGAGCAAAGTCTTCATTATTAGTTTGATGAGCAAAGAGTTTGAGAGAGAGAGAGAGAGAGAGAGGAGCAAATTAGGAAGCAACAAAGAGTTAAGAGCACGCTAAGAGATCACGCTTTCTAAATTGGAGATGGCAACGAGCTGCTTTGGCATGGCCAGAGGTACTTCACTTCATCTTGTCTTTGCGCTCTATTTCCATTTTTTTTTGTTTGCCTAAGTCCGTGTTGTTAATCTTAATGATTCGTGCTTTTTGTTTAAAACTTTTACAAATTTCATTTGGTTATAATGCTGGGATAGAAAATGGATCAAATATGACCTTTCTACATTCACAACCACTCACAAATTTATACATATGCAGATACAAATCTTCTGGTTAATAGTGCTCATGAAAAATGAAGATATCTAACTTGATTGAACATCCTCACTCGGCCATGGCAAGGCTCGAGCCGGTGAAGTTGCCGGCCCTTGTCAGCCGATCGTCGATCATGGCCGAGGCTGGCCACTGGCCAAAAGGAAGAAGAAGAAAAGGAAAGAGAAGAAAAGAAAGAGAAAATGAAAAATTAGACTTGATTCCATAAATTGTTTCTAGAAATAAGAAGTAATTTTGTTTTTTACTTCTTAATTGTATTGCAAATCTATTTTCGGGAATAAAAAAAATGCATTTTTGTTTCCGGAAACAAAAGAATAGAATCAGCTGTTTCTGGGCACGTTTGATAACGCGCCCTTAGCATCTTAAAGAACAAGTAAGACAATGAGTGAGAGTGATCCTGAATTTCGGAAGATCCCTCTATAACATCAAAGCTGGAACCTCTTTTTAAACTCACTTTTTTACATTATTCCAAAGTGCCGCCGCACTATTATGTTATTGGCTCCCTATAAGTTGCGGTTACACATCGGCAGATTTGTCATCGCTCAAAAAGTGCAACTCCATGGCTAACAAATTTCGCAATAAAACTAGTAATATTTTAGATTCAGATAAAAAATAAAATATTTAAGAAAATTATGAAGTGTTCATGAAACATAGAAAAAATCATGCTGATTCCAATGTTGGAAACAACATCGAAATCCAATTTGAGAGTGGACCATACGAGCTGCCAGGAGTTAACTACACTTCAATGGTCGGGAGGGTCTATTTCAGCTTGTTCAAAGACTTCCAAAACAAAAGTAGGTGTAGCTATGTGTGAACCTGTACTTCACTTATTTGTTAATCTTAGTAATTCATGTCTTTTGCTTTTAACATTTTTGAAATTTTATTTATTATAAAGATTCCGATTGAGAATGTGTTTCATAAGCTAATATAGCAATTTGTTGGCATAGTCCACTATTTTAAAGAAATCCTCTAAATATTTTGCCCATTGCAAAAGCTTCTTAAGAAAGATCTACCTTCGTGGGGAACGGTTAACGCTAAATGTATGATACGCGTGCAAGTAGGTGTGCATATAAATTTAACATTATTATAAAATTAGTCTCCAAGTGAGATGTCTACTCTTCAAAATTCCATATTACTTTTAAATATGTATCTATCATCAATTTTTAGTAATATTATTTGCTATCCTCCTAACGGGCCATTTTTAATAAGTATTTAGATTAAGTAGTCGCTAAGTTGCTCATTCGAATTGTAACTCACGTCAAAAATCAATTCTCTTTCATTTCAAACATATGAGTGTTTAAGTGATTGTGCATTATTTACCAAAAATTTTATTTGGACAAGAACATTGGGCACATCAGGTGACGCCTAATTGAACTCGGATTGATTCAAAATGAAAATAACCTCATCCAAAGAGTAAAAAAGATTCCATTATATTCCTAGTTAAGATTAAAGCAATATTATATGGCCATTGAAAAGAAGAAATCCCACAGCGGGAGAACTAGGAGATACATATGTGCTTTTTTTATACACTCTATGAATTTACTTAAAGAAAAGGCAAACTCTTTCTTTCAAAACGTTGAAAATGAAAATCAAGTCACGTGTATGTGAATTTACATGTTAATTATTTGCATGCGGGGGAGGTTTTAGTTGTTTCTTTCTAAATAAAAGTAAAATTACCTAGACACAAGTTTCAAGAAAAAGCAACACAATCATAAAAATTCTTACGAGATACCGGCGTTATTTTAATTTGTTATTCTTATATATATATCGTGAATTCACATAATATCACTATACTCGTATGCTTATTTGTGTCGTTATAGAACATTTCAACGCATTTATAAAAATCTCATTTGATCGAAAATTGCTAAGAGCAATGCGAATTTGTAGCAGTGATTAGAGTATTTCACGAGTCACGTGGAATGAGATACGAAAGGCAAGGCCTACCGCCCATTTCTCTGGTCGAGAGGTCATTATTCGGTCAATAACACAAAAACGGTCTGCGGTGAGCTCGCTATATGTCACATTTGGTGGGCCCGCCATAGACTTAATGATCACGTGAACCCTTGGCGTTTCTTGGGGATCTTGGTCAACGAGTCAACGAATGCCGTCCGGTCAATTTCCCGCCTAACTTTCTTTGGTACGCGGTTCCGTGCCCCCTCAAATTATTACGCCAAATGAGTACTGTTTTCCTCCAAGCTACTCACACACACACACACACACACACACACACAGAAGAAAGAGAAAAGTCAAACGCCAACCTGGATCAAACGATAAAAATTGGCAAATCACTTCTGAAAAATGATTGAAAATTTGAATATTCCACACTTTGCTAGGAAAAATAAGCATTACCTCAATTGTGTAGATGATATGCATGTCCTTGAAATCGCTTTAGAAACATAAAACGGCTAAAACAAACATACTTGTTTATTTATTTTAACCTTCAAAGATTGACACGGTTGGTTAAGAAGTCAAAAGATATCTAATTCAAGAACCGAAGGTGACTTGTTCAAGTTTCATCAATTGTGTGCAAGCTACTTTTGGTGAATGCAGCTTGCACAAAGTAGCTTGCACAAGCTAAACGCACTCTAAAATCGATAGCAATTTTCTTTTCTTTTTCGAATTCTTGAAGTTCGTAATTTTTAGTTTGGAAATAGACTACCTTTCTCATATACTATATTCATAGTCTCATACTGATTTTGTCATAAGATTGTGGCGATTTAGGATGCGAACTTTCAAGTGCACTTACATAAAAGGATCCTCCTCTTCAAATTTGGTGGGCTTTAGACCAATGACGTCAAAGTGGTCCATGAGCACCCTCTTCGTGGTGATCCACTGTAGGCTCAAGATCCCAATAAACGCTTGGTCTCTATGAATTTTGGGGATCTTGGTCAATGACTCAACGAGTGCCACTCCCGGTCATTGACTCTTCCTATTTAAGTTTTTTTCTTTTTCAAGGCAATTCTTTCACGCGTCCATAAGTGGGAGGGCGAAATAATGACAATTGCCTCGTTACACCGGTCGCCCTGGCATATTTTTGGCTTCCTTCAGGTGTGAACAGAAGAATTTTTCATGTTATGGGGTTGGTTGCAAGGAAAGAGGCCACAAGAGGACGTTCAAAGCCCGGGAAACTCTTCTTTCAACTTTTATTCGGAGAAAAGTCGGGGATATTTCTTAAAAGGTTAGGGAAACTACTCTGTTATTGTCCTGACGGACTCTATATAAACTCCATCATGGCTGGGATTGACAAGCAAAGCCTCCGACCATTTTGAGAGAGAGAGAGAGAAGCAAATTAGGAAGCAACGAAGAGCTAAGAGCAAGCTAAGAGACATGCCGCCTAAAGTGGAGCAGGAACCTGGTACTTCTCTTCATTTTTTGTGTTTGCGCTCTACTTTCATTTTTTTCTTAACATTAAGTGTTTGTTGTTATTCTTGATAAGTCATGCTTTTGCTTTTAAACTTTTCAACGAAACTTCGTTTGGCTATAATGCCATTTTAGAAGATTCAGGTAAGACCTTTCTACATCCATGACTGTTCATGATTATTAAGTTAGAGCTTACCTTGTCATGAATTTAGTCTCATTTGCTTCAATCGGATATCTCAAGAAATAGGATACTGATTCCCACTATTTTAATTTGTGAGATATGGATCTCTCGAGAAATAGATTTCAATTCTCAAGTCTTCTGGAATTCAATACTTCACCTTTAAATTTTGTCTATTGTCCACCAGTTCATTATCTAGTGGAGATAAATTCGGTTGACGAATTATTAAAATTGAAGAAACGTACGAATCCGGTTTTTTTGAAGCTGGCGGCTACGAATGGTGAGTTCTCGAATTTCCCTTTTGTTTCTTATAACTCAACGTTCGCATCATTTGGAACCCCAATAAACTCAATTAAGAAATATAACAGTCACTCAATTCACAGCTAAATTAAATGTTCAATCTGTCCTTTTCAGGAGCCTATGTCTTCACCTCAGGGGAGACAAAGACCGTGAGGGGAAGGAGTATATGTCCTTATATCTGTCAATTGAGGAGCCAAATAAGCTTGGAGACAATGGGAATTTCGTGGTCGACTACAAGTTTTTCGTATTCGACTACAGTCACGGGACCTACGACATCTTCAAAGGTCGATCATCACGTAATTCATGATCAATGACAATGAATTCATACTCTCGGTAACGTCATCATAGTTTAGAATTGACAACCAAGTTTATATCGACTTTTGGAATTGTGTGTGCAGAGAAAGGGGAGCTGAGGGCATTCTATAAATCAAATACCCAATGTGGGTTTCCTAAGTTCCTTCCCTTTGAAAGTTTCAGCAATCCTAAAGGTAAATTCCGCGAGGGAAATTGTTGCAAATTTGGGGCTGAGGTTATGGTCAGGAAAAGTCAGAGGAAAAAGGAGACCTTCACCATCATCAAAGACCCGCGTCACAACTACAAAATCACTTGCCCGGTCCAACAGTTCTCCACATCAAACGATGGCTATCAGTGTTCCAAAGACTTTACTCTCGGAATGAAGAATGATAGTATTGCCTTTCATTCATTCCCAGAACAAAAATGGTGAGGAAATGGAATTGGCTACTGCCTCTTGTCTCTTTTTTAATTTAGAGGATAAGTATACGAGAAATCCTAAAACTTGTCACAAAAATACAATAAAGCCTTAAATTTTTCAGAAAGTGTGATCAACCCTTTAATCCTGCTTGGTTGGTGCAATTGAGTCCTTTCATCAACTTCGTTGAGCTTGATAAATGGAAAATGCTAATAAGTTTTAAAACTTGATTGTACCAATTTAATAAGTTTTAGGATTTGAGTGCACTTTTGAAAGTTTTATGATTTCAATTACACTTTTATGATAAGTTTTAAGACTTCATTGCACTTTTTTGAAAGTTTTAGGATTTGATTATACTGTTGTGACAAATTTTATAATTAGTTAAAATTCATCTTTGTTTAACTGTGATTATCGTTTGTAGGAAGTTAGAGGTGTCTAGCAAGCGCAATGGGGCGCAGACGTCACTGGCCGTTTACTTACGCGCGCTGGACCTCCATCAGAGGATCAAAATGTATGTAGAAGCCAAATTGCGGGTGTTGAAAAACAACGACCCTACAAACAATAAGGAAGAATCTGACCAAGAAATAAACTATAAGGAAAAAACAGGTATTTTTTCTTTTCCTTTTCTCTGTAACAGCTGTTGGTCTAGATGAGCTTTACTCTTTTTTTTTTTTTTTTTACAAAATCAATTTTTTACGTTGCACACACTTCTACTTATTGTTAATCAAACTTTACAACATGCAAATGTTGGCTGGTAATTTTGCACATAACTTTTGCACGACTTTTTAGTATTTGAATGATATATATATTTTTTTTTTTTAGTTTGCTTAATCCAAAACAAACGGCTGACGCATTTATATGTAAGTATTACCATGTATAAATCCTGCAAAAATTAAAAAAAGAAAACCGTGCAGAATTTTTTTACAAGATCTTTTATAAATGAATATCACTCTTATTTTAAGGAAAATTTCCGAGTGCCTTTTTGGAAAGGGCTCAAAGCCCAATTTATATGACTTCCTAACCTTTTTGCATCACAACAATAATCCAGATAAGCACGTGAATATCTCCTATTGAATGAACAATGCTATGTCTCTTCGTCTTTCCACATTGACTATGAGTATGCTAATTAGACATGGCTTCGTCTATAATTTAAAAAAAAAATAAATTAATACCACAAAAAACTTTAAATTGATATACACATGACAAATTTTCTTCAAACTAATTTTTTGATTACCAAAATCTCTAACCTAGTATACTAGCAACAAATTTAACTTGTTAGCCTCTATTAAATTTAACTATGAAATTATTGAGTTGGATGACATATGATGAGTCTACACGAAAATTTAGATAAATTTGAGGTAAATTTCTCACATATGTATTAATTTGGGATTTTTAGTGATCCAAAAATAAGTTTCAGGCTAAATTTGTCACTTGTATATTAGTTTGAAGTTTTTCGTGACATTAACTTAAAAAAAAAAAAGAATAAGAAACTAATAAGTATTTCTTTTGGGGCATCGCAGTCAAGGGTTGGCTCTCTGCCAAAACTTCCAATTGCGGTACCTCAGACTTAATGCCGTGGAAAGATCTCGAGAAAGGGTTCGTTAACGAGAACGTACTGGCATTTGATGTCGAAATCCTCGTCATATCAAATGTTGTGCGGCGTAATGAATCGGTTTGATGACTTTAACTTCAATACTTATTGGGTCAGAATTTACTCCTCGAGAGCAAGTGTGTGGACCAAATTGGCATTGACATTGGTTCCCCGAAACCATGCGAATGTCGTCTTCCTGATTTCGTTTCTTATCTGATTACTAGATGGAGCCTTTGATGCACCCAAAACTCCATATTTGAGCATGTAAGATACCTAGTATGTCCACAACCTTGTGGAATCGAAATTTCTTTGGGGCTTGCTTAGTACATTCGGTGTTTCCGAACTGTGTGTAATCGTAGCTATGCTTATAATAAAATCCTTGTGAGTCATTTTATAGTTTCTCGCGATCTTTCCTTGTGTTGTAGTTGAGCCTGGATGTTTGCATGCGTGCTATCCAAGAAGTCTACTCGTAGCTCTCTCTGCGAGTATCCTTTGGAAGGGCAGCAGGGTTCCAACGGCGAGGATCCCCAGGAAAGGGTGGTATAGGTCGTTCCTTATTACCACTGACCGTTCACAAGTAGCGCAGTGTAGTGGCGTTAGGTTTAAAACAAATCAATGAGAACTACGAAGACTTTTTGCGGAATATAACAAGTTAAATTTCAGCATCAGCAGAAACAGTTTAAGTTATCAGAAGTGGTGCTTATTAACAGTTACTACTAATCAATGAGTGATGCTAATAATAAATAGATAGAAGATAACATACTAAAAATTTATAATAGTTCAGTTTTATTCCAAAGCAGTTGTCCATTCTCCATACTAATAGTTGCAACAAGATTGAAATCCACTAGTAAACATTAAAGCAAATTAAAATCATCAATGTTGCTCCTATCAACCGATGGATCACACTATCATGACGTAATCATTATCCTTACTCTTGTACACTTGACTTTACTATTTCAACTTAGTAGCACTATGCAAAGATATGATTAGCAACACCGCTACTATCAATAAAAATAACGCAAAGTGGAAAACTCAAAAATTATAGACTAACTTGGTTGTTTTCACCCATTCTTACCACCTCTCCTGAATTGAATATATAAATTCATCGAACCTTAAATGGTCGTTTCCCGCTCAACTCCATGAAGTAGCGGTTGGTTTTACCATCATTAGCGTCGGAGCAACTTCCGTCACTTACCAGTGTTAGAACGGCCCTTGACAGTGGCAAATTTCCTAAACCAGTCAAGGGTCTATCTTCAATTTGATTACCATTTGATTTAGTACCATCGTACTTATTTTGATAGTTTCCCAGAACATCCATCTGTTGACTCGTCGCCCATGTTTCCTTGCTAGATGCTTGGGAATGTGGCTGTTATCTGGTCCAGACTTACATTTTTGCTCCTCTTCCGGATTATCCATCCTTCTCTTCTTCCGAATCAGAGTGGTCCTTCTGTTAAACAACCGAGCTTCCCTACCCGATTCTTGAACCGGTTGTAGTTCGGATAATGAATATAGCCACTTGTATGAATTTGGAGAATTGAACTTGGACGATTCTTTGTTTGGCTCTAGTACAATTGAACAACGAATGCATCGATTTGTTACATTGCCTTCCATCAAATTGAGTGAGAAACCATACTAGGCGGAAAAAGTCCACTGACAAATTGGTTGATGGACATTGTTCTCAAGGAACTAAAGGGAATGACATGAAGTTAATGTCTGTCAAACTCCTACGACTTTGGCATCCGACACCATGAGGATTCCCACTTCGATAATAAGAACATCATTATAAAATAGTGGAATCAGGATTAATATAAAGAACATCAATGTCACCGTATTTGCAAAAGAAAGTTTAATGGAAAATCTTGAGTCAAGAATCAAATTAATTACTTGCGTACAATTAGTGTTTATCCAAATAACATCACATGACTCGTATCTTATTTCCGCTTAGTTAGGATTTTTGGCTTTTTTCTTTTGGATACATTCGCCTCTTCATTCTTCCACATGAATTGAAGCAATTCGAAGTTAAACTTTTAAGAAAATGGTTGTCTAAAGAAGATCAGAAACATGAAGGCACTAAATGCCTCGCTGGCCCATTAGCATCATAAAGAACAAGTAAGACAGTGAGTGAGAGTGATCCTAAATTATGGAAGATCCCGCTGTAACATTAAAGCCGGAACCTCTTTTTTGACTCAATTTTTTACATTATTCCAAAGTGCAGCTGCACCACTCTGTTATTGGCTCCATATAAGTTGTGATTACCCATCGGAAAATTTGTCATCGCTCAAAAAGTGCAACTCCATGGCTAACAAATTTCGAAATAAACATGTAATTTCTTAAATTCAGATAAAAAATACAATATTTAAGAAACTTATGAAGAGTTCATGAACATAGAAAACATTATGTTGATTCCAATGTTGAAAACAACATCGAAATCCAATTTGAGAGTGGACAATATGAGCTGCCAAGAGTTACCGCATTTAGGGCACGCATGACAACATTTATGTTCAGAAATCAATTTATATTCCTTGGATGAGTTTCTAAGTTGAGAAAAGCGTTTGATAACAACTTAAAAATTATTTTTCTAGAATAGAAATTTATTTGATAACAAAATAAAATTTCTATTTCTAGAGGGGCGGCGACCGTGTCTGACGGCAGGCGTCCGTCATTCCACGGGCTGCGAGTGGGTGATGGATAGTGACGAGAGTGAACAATGAGAAGATTTTTCATTTCTTACTTTTGTTCTAGAAATAGAAAAACTAAAAATTTTAATTTCTGATTTCTACTCTAAAGCTATTTCTAAAATAGAAATCGGTTCTAGAAATAGAAAAATGAAATTGCGTTACCAAACGAATTTCTATTCCAAACCTGTCCGTCACTCTCGTCACCACCCATTACCCACCTACTGCCCATGAGATGCCAACTGTCGAAACCAGCCACCTCTCCTAAAAATAGAAATTTTATTTTGTTATCAAACGAATTTCTATTTCAAAAATAAAAATTTTGAGTTGTTATCAAACGCGTTTCTTTGCTTAGAAACTCGTCCAATGAATTGAAATTGATTTCTATTCCAGAAATTTCGTCATGCACATCCTTAATGGTCGGGAGGGTTTTTTTTCAACTTGTTCAAGTACTTGCAAAACAAGAGTAGGTATAGCAATGTGGGAACCAAAACTTCATTTATTTGTTAGTCTTATTAATTCATGTCTATTGCTTTTAAAATTTTTAAAATTTTATTTAATTATAAAGTTTCCAAATGAGAATATGCTTCATAAGCTAATATAGCAATTTTTTGGCATTGTCCACTATTTGAAAGAAGTTCTCAAAATATTTTGCCCATTGCGAAACCTTCTAAAGAAAGATCTCCCTTTGTGTGGAATAGTTAAAACTAAGAGCATGCATGACAAAATTTATGTTTCCCTATTTCTTTCTTTTTTTTATTTTTTTGTTTTTGTTTTTTTTTTTTTTTTTTTTTTTTTTTTTTTTGGTGAAACTAAAAATTTAGAAATAAAATCCATTTGAGCACATCCATTGCAAACTCCATTATTTATTTTTTTTTATCGGAACAAATTTGAAATTGAAATAACGATTTACCTTTTTTTTTTTTAAAATTTCTGGAACAAATTTCTATTTCAAAAACAAATTAGAGTAGAAATCAAAAGCTAAAATTTTTAGCTTTTTTTATTTTGGAAGAAAAGTGAAATCAAAATTTTCTCATTGTTTACTCTCGTCACCAACCGTTGCCCATCCATCGCCCGTGGGATGCCTGAACGCTCACCGCCATCAACCGCTAGACATCCACTGCCAACCGCTAGTCACCCGCCATTGGTCGTCGACCGTCAAAATCCATCCGCCCACCACTGGATGGCGGACAGCGGATGTCGGCCACCAAACTTTGCGCCCGCATTTAGCCGGACTCTAGCACCCCCCCCCCCGCCGGTCATTGGTCGTTGGTCGTGGCCATCGGATTCTGGCCCCCAACGCCATCCGTCGCCATCCTTTGAAATAGAAATTTTATTCTAATATCAAATGAATTTTTATTCCAAAAACAAAAAATTTCGAATCATTATTAAATGCGTTTCTTTGCTCAAAAACTTGTCTAGGAAATAGAAATTACGAAAACCATTTCTAGTCAGAAATTGATTTCTCTTCTAGAAATTTTTCCATGCGTGCCCTAAATGTATGTATGTATGTGTGCGGGCTGGGGTGCAAATAAATTTAACATTATTATAAAGTTAGTTTCCAAATGAGATGTCTACTCTTCAAAATTCGAGATTACATTTTTTTTAATATATATCTATCATCAATTTTTAGTAATATTATCTACTATCCTCCTAATAGCAAAGAAGGATAAAATGCTAAATCCTTACTATTGTAGAGAGATCAAATTCTGTTGGGCCTTTTTAATTAGCATTTGAAGTCAGCGGTCACTTAAGTTGCTCATTCGAATTGTAGCTCATGCCCAAAATCAATTATCTTTCACTTCAAACATATGAGTTTTTAAGTGACTGTGCAGATTGTTTGCCAAAAATGTTATTTGCACAAAAACATTAGGGCACATCAGGTTAACATGATTGAGCTCGGATTTATTCAAAGGAAAATAACATCATCCAAAGAGTAAAATATATTGAAAGTCCATTATACAACTAATTGCCTATTTTACAAGAAAAATTATAATGCTCGGTTGAATTTATTATACACAATTACAAACATATACGCCCATAATTTGGCGTTTATGAATATCATATACATTTATAGTTGTGTTACAATGATCAACTTTGGCTTATCCAAGTTAAACATGGACTGAGCTCATATTAGTAACACATTTTCGGAAGCTTCACGTCAATTTTGAGATGCCGCAGCTTTTCAATATTCTTACACACAATTACGGCACTCAGTGGCAGCAGGTAGTTAAATAGACTATAAATTATCTCAACTAGTTTTAACAAATATCTAGTCTAAGGATTAGTGGGAAAATAAAAAATAAATAAAATAATGCTTGTTTAATGTTTATGACAAGAAATGTCAAGTAAAAGAAGTCAATAGTAGATAGATAAATAGATTTATTTTTTGTGGGGCACATGTTTTTATCATAGTTAAGATTAAGTAACAATGTTATGAAGCCATAAATGTGAAAAATGAAGAAATCCTGCATCGGGTGAAGTGGTAGATAAACATGTGCATCTTATAGACTACTTGAATTTACTTAAAGAAAAGGCCAAACATAGTTTTCAATACGTTGAAAATGAAAATTACGTCACACATATGAGAATCGACATGCTTAATTATTTGCATGTGGGGAGATTTTAGTTGTTTTTTTCTAAATAAAAATAAAATCACGGTAGATGCAAGATTTAAGAAAAAACACACAATCAAGAAAATTCATTCAAGATAGAGACTTTACTTTAATTTATTATTATTATATATAGGTCGTGAGATCACATCGTATCATTATATTCATATATTTATTTGTGTCGTTATAAAAATATTTTCAAGGCAATTATAAAGTTCTCATTTGATCGAAAATGACTGAAAATAAGGTGAATTTGTAGTAGCAATTAGAGTATTTCACGAGTCCCGCGGGATGAGCAATTAGGCCACTGTTCATTTCTCTGGTCGAGCAGTCATTTATTCACCAAAGAGCACATAAACGCTAGGTCATTCGGTCAAAGGGTCAATGAGCCTCAGTTTCCGGGTGAGCTCGCCATATGACGTCACAACTAGCGACGTCGCATTCGGTGGGCCCACCATACTCGAGGATCACGCGAACCCTGTCGGTCCCTATGATTTTTGGTATCTCGGTCAACGAGTCAACGGATGCCACGTCCGGTCAATTTCCCACTGACTTTGTTTTGTACGACGTGACGAGTCTCCTCAAATTATTACGCCAAATAAGTACTGTTTTACTTACCAGTCCTCTCTCGAATGGTCCTATTTTTCCTCCAACCTACCCACACACACAAAAAAGAAAGGAAGAAAACTCAAACTTCGACATGAATCAAACGGCAAAAGTTGACAAATCACTCTCGATAAATAATTGACAATTTGAATCATTCCACACTTGTCAAAAGTTAGCATAATATATTTTTTTCATTTAAAGTACTTTAAGTTTGTAATTTTTAGGCTTGGAATATACTACTTTTCTCATAAATTGTATTGATCATCTTATATTGATTTTGTCGTAATATCGTATTTTTTTCATTTAACGATTTAGGTAATTTTTGCAAACTTTTAAAGGTGATCATCTTATATTGACACTTATTTAGGATGCAAACTTTAAGCGTAGAAGGATCGTCCTCCTAAAATTTGATGGGGCTCGAGCTCGCTATACAGACTCGAGCACCCCTTCGTGGTGAGCTCGCCATCAGACTCGAGCACATTAAACGCTCGGACTCAATGATTTTACGAGATCTTGGTCAATGAGTCAACGAGTGCCACTCCCGGTCATTGACTTTTCCTGTTTAAGTCTTCTTCTTTTTTCAAGACATTTACACGCGTCAAGAAGTGGGAGAGGGAAATATTGACAATTGCCTCACTACACCGGCCGCCCACGTCTCTTTTTGGCTTCCTTTAGGTGTGAAAATAAGAATTTTTCATGCTATTGGGTTGGTTACTGGAATCGAGGCCACGAGAGGTCATTCAAAGAGTAGGAAACTTTTCTTTCAACTTTTATTAGGAGAAAAGTCAGGGACAATCCTAAAAAGTTAAGAGGAAAAATTATCAAAAAATTCTTATAGTTATTATAATTATGTCAATTCAATTTTAAATTTATTGTTTTGGCCAATTGAGTCCTAAATCTTTTGAAATTGTGCCAATTCAGTCTCTCTGGCCATCGGCGACAATTTTTTAATAATGTTTTTATTTTTTCGAATTATTGTATTAATTTTCTTTTTAATCTTTTTTTTCTCCTCCTCCCTCCTTCTTTGTTTGGCTCTGGTGACTAGCTAAAGGGAGAGCTGGTTGGTCATCGGATTGAGGCAGCCAAGTGAGCTCGTCTCGCCGTCATTGGGCGAGGGCGAGCTCGCCCAACCACTAGCGGGGTGAGCCCTTGCCTGATTTGATGAGGGCTCACCTCACCGTTGTTGGGTTTGATGAGGCGAGCCCCTACTTAATCTGGCGTGGGCTGCCCTCGCTAGTGGCTAAGCGAGCTTGCCCTTGTCTAGTAATGGTGAGGCAAGCTCGCTCGCCGCCGCCTCAATCCAGCGACCAGCTAGCCCTCCCTTGAGGTTGATTGCTAGAGCTAAAGGAAGAAGGAGGGAGGAGGAGGGAGGAGGAAAAAAAGGATAAAAATTAATAAAATATTTTGAAAAAAATAAAATATTATCAAAAAAATTGTCGTTGGTGCCAATGGGCACGCGTCGTGGGTTGGTCAATTTTTGCTAGAGAGATTGAACTGACATAATTTCAATATCTTTAGGACTTAATTAGCCAAAAAAATACATTTATGACTGAATTGGCACAATTGTAATAAGTTTAGAACTTTTTTGATAATAATTCCAAAGTTTGGGAAATTTCAATATCTTATTGTTTGGATGCACTCTATATAATCCCCATTATGGCTGGGGTTGATGAGCAACTAAGAGATCACGCTTTCTAGATTTGAGATGGCAACAAGCTGCTTTGCCACGCCCAAAGGTACTTCACTTCATCTCGTCTTTGCGCTCTATTTCCATTTGTTTTTTTTTTTTGTTTGCCTAAGCCCGTGTTGTTATTCTTAATGATTCGTGCATTTTGTTTCAAACTTTTACGAATTTCATTTGGTTATAATGCTGGGATAGAAAATGGATCAAATATGACCTTTCTACATTCACAACCACTCACGAATTTATACATATGCAGATACAAATCTTCTAGTTAATAGTGCTCATGAAAAATGAAGATATCTAACTTGATTGAACAACCTTGCCCGGCCATGGCGAGGCTCGAGCTGGTGAAGTCGTCGGCCCTCGTCAGCCGGCCGTCGATCATGGCCGAGGCCAGCAACTGGCCAAAAGGAAAAAGAAGAAAAGAAATGAGAAGAAAAGAAAAGAGCAAATGAAAAATTAGACTTGATTCCATAAATTGTTTCTAGAAATAATAAGTAATTTTGTTTTTTACTTCTTAATTGTATTGCAAATCTATTTTCGGGAATAAAAAGAATGCATTTTTGTTTTCGGAAACAAAAGAATAGAATTAGCTATTTCTGGGAACGTTTGATAATGTGCCCTTGGCATCTTCAAGAACAAGTAAGACAGTGAGTGAGAGTGATCATGAATTTCGGAAGATCCCTCTATAACATCAAAGCCGGAACCTCTTTTTAAACTCACTTTTTTACATTATTCCAAAGTGCCACCGAACTATTATGTTATTGGCTCCCTATAAGTTGTGGTTACACATCGGCAGATTTGTCATCGCTCAAAAGTGCAACTCCATGGCTAACAAATTTCGCAATAAAACTAGTAATATTTTAGATTTAGATAAAAAATAAAATATTTAAGAAAATTATGAAGAGTTCATCAAACGTAGAAAAAATCATGCTGATTCCAATGTTGGAAACAACATCGAAATCCAATTTGAGAGTGGACGATACGAGCTGCCAGGAGTTAACTACACTTCAATGGTCGGGAGGGTCTGTTTCAACTTGTTCAAAGACTTCCAAAACAAAAGTAGGTGTAGCTATGTGTGAACCTGTACTTCACTTATTTGTTAATCTTAGTAATTCATGTCTTTTGCTTTTAAAATTTTTGAAATTTTATTTATTATAAAGATTCCGATTGAGAATGTGCTTCATAAGCTAATATAGCAATTTGTTGGCATAGTCCACTATTTTAAAGAAATCCTCTAAATATTTTGCCCATTGCAATAGCTTCTTAACAAAGATCTACCTTCGTGGGGAACAGTTAACGCTAAATGTGTGATATGCGTGCAGGCAGGTGTGCATATAAATTTAACATTATTATAAAGTTAGTCTCCAAGTGAGATGTCTACTCTTCAAAATTCCATATTACTTTTAAATATGTATCTATCATCAATTTTTAGTAATATTATTTGCTATGGGCCATTTTTAATAAGTATTTAGATTAAGTAGTCGCTAAGTTGCTCATTCGAATTGTAACTCACGTCAAAAATCAATTCTCTTTCATTTCAAACATATGAGTGTTTAAGTGATTGTGCATTATTTACCAGAAATTTTATTTGCACAAGAACATTGGGCACATCAGGTGACGCCTAATTGAACTCGGATTGATTCAAAATGAAAATAACCTCATCCAAAGAGTAAAAGTTATTGAGATTCCATCATATTCCTAGTTAAAATTAAGAAGCAATATTATATGGCCATACACATGAAAAGAAGAAATCCGACAGCAGGAGAACTAGGAGATACATATGTGCTTTTTTTATACACTATATGAATTTACTTCAAGAAAAGGTAAACTCTTTCTTTCAAAATGTTGAAAATGAAAATCAAGTCACGTGTACGTGAATTTACATGTTAATTATTTGCATGTGGGGAGGTTTTAGTTGTTTCTTTCTAAATAAAAGTAAAATTACCTAGACACAAGTTTCAAGAAAAAGCAGCATAATCATAAAAATTCTTACGAGATACCGGCGTTATTTTAATTTGTTATTCTTATATATATGTCGTGAATTCACATAATATCACTATACTCGTATGCTTATTTGTGTCGTTATAGAACATTTCAACGCAATCATAAAAATCTCATTTGATCGAAAATTGTTAAGAGCAATGTGAATTTGTAGCAGTGATTAGAGTATTTCACGAGTCACGTGGGATGAGATACGAAAGGCAAGGCCTACCGCCCATTTCTCTGGTCGAGAGGTCATTATTCGGTCAATAACACATAAACCAATTGACCAAAAAAAAAAAAAAAAAAAAAACACATAAACCTGGGTCGCTCGGTCAAACGGTCAACGAGCGCCACTCTCTGGGTGAGCTCGCTATATGTCACATTTGGTGGGCCCGCCATAGACTTAATGATCACGTGAACCCTTGGCGTTTCTTGGGGATCTTGGTCAACGAGTCAACGAATGCCGTCCGGTCAATTTCCCGCCTAACTTTCTTTGGTACGCGGTTCCGTGCCCCCCTCAAATTATTACGCCAAATGAGTACTGTTTTCCTCCAAGCTACTCACACACACACACACACAAAAGAAAGAGAAAAGTCAAACGCCAACCTGGATCAAACGATAAAAGTTGGCAAATCACTTCTGATTGAAAATTTGAATATTCCACACTTTGCTAGGAAAAATAAGCATTACCTCAATTGTGTAGATCATATGTATGCCCTTGAAATCACTTTAGAAACATAAAACGGCTAAAGCAAACATACTTGTTTATTTATTTTAACCCTCGAAGATTGACGTGGTTGGTTAGGAGGTCGGGAGATTTCTAATTCAAGAACCGAAGGTGACTTGTTCAAGTTTCATCAATTGTGTGCAAGCTACTTTTGATGACGGCAGCTTGCACAAGCTAAACGCACTCTAAAATCGATAGCAATTTTTTTTTTTCTTTTTAGAATACTTGAAGTTCGTAATTTTTAGTTTGGAAATAGACTACCTTTCTCATATACTATATTCATAGTCTCATACTGATTTTGTCATAAGATTGTGGCGATTTAGGATGCGAACTTTCAAGTGCACTTACATAAAAGGATCCTCCTCTTCAAATTTGGTGGGCTTTAGACCAATGACGTCAAAAAGTGGTCCATGAGCACCTCTTCGTGGTGATCCACCGTAGGCTCAAGATCCCAATAAACGCTTGGTCTCTATGAATTTTGGGGATCTTGGTCAATGACTCAACGAGTGCCACTCCCGGTCATTGACTCTTCCTATTTAAGTCTTTTTCTTTTTCAAGACAATTCTTTCACGCGTCCATAAGTGGGAGGGCGAAATAATGACAATTGCCTCGTTACACCGGTCGCCCTGGCGTATTTTTGGCTTCCTTCAGGTGTGAACAGAAGAATTTTTCATGTTATGGGGTTGGTTGCAAGGAAAGAGGCCACAAGAGGACGTTCAAAGCCCGGGAAACTCTTCTTTCAACTTTTATTCGGAGAAAAGTCGGGGATATTTCTTAAAAGGTTAGGGAAACTAGTTTGTTATTGTCCTAACGGACTCTATATAAACTCCATCATGGCTGGGATTGACAAGCAAAGCCTCCGACCATTTTGAGAGAGAGAGAGAGAGAGAGAGAGAGAGAGAAGCAAATTAGGAAGCAACGAAGAGCTAAGAGCAAGCTAAGAGACATGCCACCTAAAGTGGAGCAGGAACCTGGTACTTTTCTTCATTTTTTGTGTTTGAGCTCTACTTTCATTTTTTTCTTAACCTTAAGTGTTTGTTGTTATTCTTGATAAGTCATGCTTTTGCTTTTAAACTTTTCAACGAAACTTCGTTTGGCTATAATGCCATTTTAGAAGATTCAGGTAAGACCTTTCTACATCCATGGCTGTTCATGATTATTAAGTTAGAGCTTACCTTGTCATGAATTTAGTCTATTTTGCTTCAATCGAATATCTCAAGAAATAGGATGCTGATTCCCACTATTTTAATTTGTGAGATATGGATCTCTCAGAAATAGGATTTCAATTCTCAAGTCTTCTGGAATTCAATACTTCACCTTTAAATTTTGTCTATTGTCCACCAGTTCATTATCTCAGTGTGAGATAAATTGGTTGACGAATCTTTTATTAAAATTGAAACGTACGAATCCGGTGTTTTGAAGCTGGCGGCTACGAATGGTGAGTTCTCAATTTCCTTTTGTTTCTTATAACTCAACGTTCGCATCATTTGGAACCCCAATTAACTCAATTAAGAAATATAACAGTCACTCAATTCACAGCTAAATTAAATGTTCAATCTGTCCTTTTCAGGAGCCTATGTCTTCACCTCAGGGAGACAAAGACCGTGAGGAAGGAGTATATGTCCTTATATCTGTCAATTGATAAGTCAAATAAGCTTGAGACCGTGGGAATTACGTGGTCGACTACAAGTTTTCGTATTCGACTACAGTCAGGGACCTACGTCACCTTCAAAGGTCGATCATCACGTAATTCATGATCAATGACAATGAATTCATACTCCCGGTAACGTCATCATAGTTTAGAATTGACAACCAAGTTTATATCAACTTGCGGAATGTGTGTGCAGAGAAAGCGGAAGTAAGGGCATTCTATCAAAGAAGATACCCGATGTGGGCTTTCTCAGTTCCTTTCCTTTGAAAGTTTCAGCAATCCTAAAGGTAAATTCCATGAGGAAATTGTTGCAAATTTGGGGCTGAGGTTATGGTCAGGAAAAGTCAGAGGAAAAAGGAGACCCTCGCCTTCATCAACCCGCATCGCAACAACATATACTCTTGCCAGATCCAACAGTTCTCCATATCGAACGATGGTTGTCAGTGTTCCAACGACTTTACTCTCGGAATGAAGAGTAATAGTATTTACTTTGATTCATTCCCCGAACAAAGATGGTGAGGAAATGGAATTGGCTACTCGCCTCTTGTCTCTTTTTCAATTTAGAGAATAAGTATATGAGAAATCCTAAAACTTGTCACAAAAATACAATAAAGTCTTAAATTTTTCAAAAAGTGTGATCAACCCTTTAATCCTGCTTGGTTGGTGCAATTGAGTCCTTTCATCAACTTCGTTGAGCTTGATAAATGGAAAATGTTAATAAGTTTTAAAACTTGATTGTGCACCAATTTAATAAGTTTTAGGATTTGAGTGCACTTTGAAGTTTTATGACTCAATTGTATTTTTATGATAAGTTTTAAGACTTCATTGACACTTTTTGAAAGTTTTAGGATTTGATTATACTTGTTGTGACAAATTTTATAATTAGTTAAAATTCATCTTTGTTTAACTGTGATTATCGTTTGTGGGAAGTTAGAGGTGTCTAGCAAGCGCAATGGGGCGCAACGTCACTGGCCGTTTACTTACGCGCTGGACCTCCATCAGAGGATCAAAATGTATGTAGAAGCCAAATTGCGGGTGTTGAAAAAAAACGACCCTACAAACAATAAGGAAAAAACCGACCAAAAAAAAAACTACAAGGAAAAAACAGGTATTTTTTCTTTTCTTTTCTCTGTAACCAGCTGTTGGTCTAGATGAGCTTTTACTTCTTCTTTTCTTTTTTTTACAAAATCAATTTTTACGATGCACACACTTCTACTTATTGTTAATCCAACTTTACAACATGCAAATGTTGGCTGGTCATTTTTCACATAACTTTTGCACGAATTTTTAGTATTTGAACGATATTCTTTCTTATTTATTTCAGTTTGCTTAATCCAAAACAAACGGCTGACGCTCTTTACCAAAAAAAAAAAAAAAAAAACAAAAAAACAAACAAACTGACGCATATATATGTAAGTATTACCATATATAAATCCTGCAAAAATAAAAAGAAAACCGTGCAGATTTTTTACAAGATCTTTATAAATGACTATCATTCTTATTTAAAGGAAAGTTTCCGAGTGACTTTTTGGAAAGGGCTCAAAGCCCAATCTATGCGACTTCCTAACCTTTTTGCATCACAACAATAATCCAGATAAGCACGTGAATATCTCCTATTGAATGAACAATGCTATGTCTCTTCGTTGTTCCACATTGACTATGAGTATGCTAATTAGACATGGCTTCGTCTATAATTTCCAAAAAATAATAATAATAATAATAATACCACAAAAAATCTAAATTGATATACCCATGACAAATTTTCTTCAAACTAATTTTTGATTACCAAAATCTCTAAACTAGTATACTAGCAACAAATTTAACTTGTTAGCCTCTGTTAAGTTTAACTATGAATTTATTGAGTTGGATGACATATGATGAGTCTACATGAAAATTCAGATAAATTTGAGGTAAATTCTCACATATGTATTAATTTGGGATTTTTGGTGATCCAAAATAAGTTTTCGACTAAATTTGTCACTTTGTATACTTGAATTTGAAGTTTTTTGTGACGTTAACTTAAAAAAAAAAAAAAAAAGCATAAGAAACTAATAAGTATTTCTTTTGGGGCATTGCAGTCAAGGGTTGGCTCTCTCCCAAAACTTCCAATTGCGGTACTTCAGACTTTATGCCGTGGAAAGATCTCGAGAAAGGGTTCGTTAACGAAAGTACTGATATTTGATGTCGAAATCCTCGTCATATCAAATGTTGTTCGAGCGTGATGAATCGGTTTGATGACTTTAACTTCAATACTTATTGGGTCAGAATTTACTCTCGAGAGCATGTGTGTGGACCAAATTGGCATTGACATTGGTTCCCCGAAACCATGTGAATGTCGTCTTCCTGATTTCATTTCTTATACGATTACTAGATGGAGCCTTTGATGCACCCAAAGCTCCATATTTGAGTATGTAAGATACCTAGTATGTCCACAACCTTGTGGAATCGTAATTTCTTTGGGGCTTGCTTAGTTTATTCTATGTTTCCAAACTGTGTGTAATCGTAGCTATGCTTATAATAAAATCCTTGTGAGCCATTTTATAGTTTGTCGCGATATTTCCTTGTGTTGTAGTAGAGCCAGGATGTTTGCATGCGTGCTATCTGACATGTCTGCTCGTAGCTCTCTCTGTGAGTATCCTTTGGAAGGGCGGTAGGGTTCCAACATTGAGGATCCCCAGGAAAGAGTGGTATAGGTCGTTCCTTATTGCCATTGACCGTTCACAAGGAGCGCGGTGTTGTGG